>CAMZMU010000056.1:19820201-20564978 GCA_947311845.1 Poa pratensis | reverse complement strand
GGGTAGACTCATCAAGACCCATGGTTAAGGTCCCTAGGTTATGAATATGGGGGAGAGAACGTGGTAGAGCTGGAAGTATCGTCGGCTGACAAGCAGGGCAAAGATTTTACCCAGGTTCAGGGCCCTCGTGTGGAGGTAACACCCCTACGTCCTGCCTGTCTGTTATTGCTTTGTGAATATGATGGTTACAAGGTCCCGGCGAGATGTCGATCTCGCTAGGGTTTGTGGCTCTGAAGTTCGTGTCTGGTTCGATGGCCCTCCCAGTCCTTAAATAATAGGCTGGGTCTCGGGTGTTCGTAACCGACTCGATTTACAAGTAAGGAAACTCTAAACCGACTATTGCTTCGCCAAACTTGGAGGATACTCCATCTTCGTGGGCCTCCCTTCATGGGCTTCATGTAGGCTCTGATAGTTGGGCCTAGTCGATACGTGCACCAGGTACCCTCATGGTAGGGTACCCGATAGGCATACCCATGTCAGTAGCCCCCGAGTACTTGTCTGATTCGAAGAGTCGGGCATGGACTCATACATCATGCACGTTATTTTTTGCATATTGATTTAGAATTCTTATGAAATAGCACATGTTGGCTATGTCGAGTGTTTCATCGACTATGAGTTTTTGCTTATGATAGTCAAGGGATATTAGCTTAGCAGGCCCGGCACACACGACGGATCGGGGCCAGTTAACTACCATTTGTGGCAAAACCATACTAGCTTTCAATCAAACTCGAGTCCCCGGACTCGAATCTGGAACAAACTGGACAGACTCGAAACGGCCGTTGAGGTCTTACGGAATCGAACTGCAGTATAATTTTGAATACCCAACGCGTCCGTCGGGGATATTCATCATGTCTGCTGACACGGAACATTTAAGGATAACGCTGCTGGAGCGGTCCTTAGCCCAGCTCGACTGATCGGTGGGTCTTACCTTTGCACTATGCATGCAGCATCCAAGGATCGTCGGATCAACTCGGGAATATTTGAGTATTTTGCTTATGAACTGAGTCGAATTTGTCGACTGATACTTTTGCCATTATTCTATCGGGTGCGCGACAGCGCTCCCGATGGGAGTAGCCCCCGAGATTGTGCTTTATTGCTTGCAATGGAGGATAATCTCAAAATCTTTTACCCTGCACATTAGTCAAAGAAATTTTTTGATACGCTCCCGATGGGAGTATGATGCTGCAGTCGAAAGAATTTCGACTGGCCTCTATGACTTTGCAAAACCAATCGACTTATGCGAGAGACCACCCGAAGATATCATCGAGTGACTTTTATGCCAGTTGTGAAGAGAACAACGTCAGCAATGACGCATTTTGCGACTGCTATCTCTGACAAGCGGTGGCGTGCTTGGAGAGGCTTTGATAAGACGTGACCCTGTTTTGTGGGCCCGTTTTGCAGAGCTGACCAGGGATGACGCCGCGTGGACTTGATTTGACCGTTCTGGCGCGATTTTCACGGGGCGTGATGATGGTTTCCTGGATTCTCGTGCGTAGTGGGCGGAGTGGCCGGCGACGGTTGCTCTCCGTGGCCGCCACGTGTATGGCCAGATTTCGCGCGGAGCGTATGCATTTGTTTTGACGGTTACGATCTTTTGCGATCTGTGGTAAATAGGGGGACGGCGCTGGCAGAGTTTTTTACTTGCCATTTGCCCTGCGCCGCCCCTCGTCTCCTTCCTCGCGCTGCCCCTCCATTGCTCTGCGCCCAAGTTCTTTGCCCCCACTCCCTCCACTGTAGCAATGGCGAAAGGTGGAGGTGCAAGCGTGGTGCCGCCGCCGCCGCGACCGATGCGGCCAAGGGCAAGAAGACCGTGGCGGGTACATCTGCGCCGCCGCCTGAAGAAGGGCAGCGGGGACTGGGCGAAGTCCACCATCAAGGACGCCCATTTGGTCAAGTTCCGCGAGCAGGGTATCTGCCACCCGCGGAGCAGCTCGCCGTCCGCGCGCCGTCGCCCAAGGAGGTACTCCCCGAACCACGCGCCAACGAGCGTGTTTGTTTTGCGGAGTTTTGCCTAGGGGCTTTTCGCTTCCCCTCCACGACTTTGTTCGTGGTCTTCTTTTTGCCTACGGGGTGCAGATCCATGATCTCACCCCAAATGGCATTATGCATATCGCGTGTTTCATCACGCTGTGCGAGTGCTTCCTCGGCGTCGCACCCAGCTGGGCGCTGTGGAAAGCCATCTTCATGGTGCGGCCGAACAGAGGAGGTGGTCGCACCTACCCCGTTGGCGGCTGTGGAATCCAGGTGCGCAGCGACACCCGCTACTTCCGCCTGAAGACCGTCGACTCCGCCAAGGCTGGAGGAAGGGGTGGTTTTATGCGACTGTCGAGCAGGATCGCCGCCTTTCTCGACTGCTTTTCAAGGACCAAGGCGTGGGATCACCAACTCTCAGCCGAAGAAATGGAGGAGGCAAGCCCTTTGCTGGCTCGGATCGGAGGCATGCTGGACAAGGTCACAGGCATCCATTTGATCGCCACCTTTGTGAAGAGGCGGGTGTGGCCCATCCGTGCCCGAGCGCACCCCATGTGGGAGTATGAAGGCGCGGGTGACATCACCCGAATGAACCCAGAGGAGCTTCAAGGAGTGAGCTGCTGACGCATGTGCGGCACATCACCAACTGACGACAGGCGACACTTGCAACGTCGACTGCCCTGTTGCACCATATGGGTTGGAGAACCCTTTGCTTGAGGTATGTATATATGCTTGCAATGAAGAGTTTGCCACTCGTATGTTCTGCGATATGCGATTTTTGATTCTGACTTTGCAATTTGTGATGTATGCTATGCAGGGTCACTCGACTGCCTCCTCTCCCTCCTCTGCCTGAAAATGGCGAGACTGAAGAAACAGGTACAGGTGGTGGACCCGAAAGGGGATCAGTCGCCCATCCCTTCTGCCACCACTTCACATGTGGAGGAGGTCGAGGAGGAAGCAGCAGAGGTCCAATCTGAAGACAAGGCCACCGCTGACCAAGAAGTCGACCGGCCACCGAAGCGGCGTCGACTGGCCAAGAAGGCGCCTTCTGCTGAGTTCACCCGCGAAGGGCAGGGCTTGGAGGATGACGAGGAATCAGGCTCACCACCTGTTTTCCAAGCCGCTCCTTTGCGTGCGTGCTCAACAAGCTCAACTCTTCCTCTTCAGTCGAGTGGTACCCCAGCCTTTGGACCAATTTTTGGCGACTCCGAAGATGAGGGGATGAGGAGCACAGGTATGTGTTTTTTGAGTATGATATGAATTTTGTGCTGTCACATATTTGTGCTGATTTTTGTTTGTTGTGTTGCTCACAGCGCTGAAAACAATCAGCCTGGGACTCCTCCAGTCGAGAATGTTCCAACCCTGGAGCACTCGAATTCTGCACCGACTGGAAACGAGGCTGCCCAGCCAATGGCCACTGATGCTGTCGTTGAGACAGCCAAGGCGGCAACTCCAGATGTCGGGACATCAGTCGCGGCTCCTGACGTGGATGAACCACGTAAGTAGCTTTTTGCTTGACCCGTTTAGTTGTAGGTCTTGTGAGAGTTTGAATTTTTGCTGAATTCGTGTGCTCGCAGCCCTTCTACCACACCTTGGCAGATTCGCCAAGGCTTATGTCCAGGTGGAGCAGGAGAGGGACACCATGCGCGCCGAGCTAGAGCGGCTCAGTCGTGAGTTCTTTTTGCTTTTGTTTTGCTGAATTTCTTTTTGCAATGCTTGATTTTGTCGAGTATTGAATGTGATTTTGCTGGGCCAGGCGAGAAGAAGGAGCTGGAAGACGCACTCGCGCGCAGCGCGAAGAGTCGAAGAAAGAGCTGGCTGCCGCCACCAACTCAGCCGCTGCACGCGAGCGAGGATATGCTGACCAGCTCGCGGCACTCGCGCAGGCCATGGGAGGTGAGTAATCTTCTCTTTTGATATGATATAACTGTCGAGTGTCATGAAATGACTTTTGCCTTTTTGAATTGTGCAGAAGCTGTTGGCGCACCGGCCTCTGCGGACGTGGCGAGTGACGATCTTTCGCTGGAACAGGCTGTGGGCGGCTTAGGCGCCTATGCAACCAGGCGAAAGAGCACTCGCCAAATCGACGAGCACACTTGGCGCTGTATACAAGGTGGTGTTCCCGACTGGCGTAGTGCCGTCGACGGACGACTTCGCCGACGTGTTTGGCCCCGGGACGTCCACCATGGCGGGTTTCGCTCGCGCCAACACGGTACGCGGATCCGAGTCCACCATCAAGCTTCTTATGGGACATGGGATAGATTGCGACTACGAGGCAGCACTGTCTGCGTTCCCTCGGAAGCCAGATGGGAAGCCCATTTCTCTGAAGGGGGTGAGCGGAGCCGCCGCGCGACTGGCCGAGGTTTTTATGACACCATGGAGCGCGGGCACTCGAGACTGCCAATCGTCTGCTTAGGAAATCGAATCTTAGGTTTAGGGTAGCTGTACCCTTTTGTTTTTTATGCCTTGTAATGATACCTTCTGAACTGCGCGAGTCTGCGCTTTGTTTGTGCTACCTTGTTTATGCAAACAGTCTTTTGCTAATGTCTTTCACTCGAAGAGTTGTATGCTTATGACATGAGTTTTAGCTTCTGACACAAACTTTGTGTTTGTGATTATGCTCTTTGAACAGTCACGAGAACCTGCTACTGCGACTAGTTCCTCGCAGGCTCCAATCCACCCGATCCCAGGGTCAGGTGGTAAATGATGCCAAGGTGATGGAGTTATGAAGGCCAAATTTGTGAGAATGGAGCAAGATCTGAAGGACGCCCAGGCTGAGCTGAATCGATTGAGGGCGAGACCCGCGTTGGCCACCCAACGCGAGGAATATGTGCTCGGGGAGATGGATCTTGTGAACAGGCAACTCGAGTGTAAGTTCGAGTCTTGCTCTGTTTACAAGCTTTTTGCGTAGCTTGTCCTTTTGATCTGACTGGTGCGCCCGTGTTTGTAGGCTTTGTCGACAACTTCCAGGCTGAAAAGATTCGCGTGGAAGGGCGTCTGGATAGCGTGGTTGACGACCCTACGACTGGGCGTCAACACTTTTGGCTTGATAGGTACCATGCCCGCATACTCGCCACCCTGAAGGATCGCGTCTGGCGAAGTGCTGAACTGCTGGAGTTATGCCGGGCAGCGTTTATTCGCCTGAACGAGACTCTTTTTCCTGCGGGGCCACAACCACAAGGGATTCGTGCTTTGTTGAACATCTTCCGTCAAACAAATCCCATTCGAGAGTTGCTGTCTCAGAGACTTGTGATTGGAGCCAACGCTGCAATGGCGTATATGCGTAGTCGAAAACCAAGGTTGGTGTTGCGGACCTGCAGCCGGAGAGGTTCTCGAACAGACCTGGATGACACGATCCAAGCTGCGGAGACACTAATCGAGTGCACTCGCGAACAGCTTTGCGGTCCCGAGCTGCCCGTAAAGGACGAGCCTGAGGATTAGAATAGTTTGCGAGTGCAATTTTTGTATAGGGGGCAGCCCCCGAGTGTAATTTTTGACTTTTGTATATTGTATAGTTTGTATACTTTGATTTTTTGTCGAGCCCCCGAGTCAGTCGAGCGGGGTTTGTGAAATATGTGTTGGTTGTGAACCAATGACTGTGCAGCCCCCGAGTATTCGAGTGCGGCTGCAGAGTTTTTGTGTTCTTTGTTTGGATCCTTGTTACGCAGCCCCCGAGCATTCGGGTGCGGCTAAGGCATTGTGTTTCTGCAAGAGCGAGAGCTCATTTGATCGATAACACAGCCCCGAGGGTTTCGGGTGCGGTTAAGGTATGAATTATGCGGGTAGTACCACAAAGAAGTCGAAGGAACATTGATTTTATTCCTCTTTTGAATGTTAGGCTGCAGGCCGCCTCATTAAAAACCTTCCAGTCCCCTTAGGTACCCTGGTAAGGAAAAGAGCGCGTCTGAAACCTGCAGCCATCCGACATATAGCCTATTACATTGTATGACTGTGAGCACTTTATGCGTAGAAACGGCGCAGATGCGCAACGTTCCAAGGATTATGAGAGAGTTCGCCTGTCTTCGCGTGCTTCAGTCGATATGCGCCTCCACCAAGGACCTCCGTGATGATGAAGGGACCCTCCCATGGGGAAGCGAGCTTGTGCACCTTCTTTTGCTTCAGTCGAAGAACCAGGTCGCCAACGACGAAGGACCTGGTCGCAGTCGACGGCTGTGGTAGTTGCGAGGTCCTGCTGGTAAACAGCTGTGCGGGCCAAGGCCGTGTCGCGGCCTCATCGAGCAAGTCGACTGCGTCTTCGAGTGCTTCTTCTGCGTCTTCATTGTATGCTTCAACTCGTGGCATTGAACCACATCTGATGGCAGAATTGCCTCTGCACCATAGACCATGAAGAATGGGGTGAACTGCGTAGAAGTGTTGGGAGTTGTGCGTAGGCTCCATAGCACAGATGGTAGTTCTTCGACCCAAGCACCCGCAGCTCTTTTGAGTGGCACCAGAGGCGCTTCTTGATCCACTCGTCACAAGTCCATTGGCCTTTTCGACTTGGCCATTGGATTGTGGATGTGCCACGGATGCGTAGTTGAGCGTAATGTCTGCTCTTTGCAGAAGGTTTTGAACTCCTCAGCCGTGAAGTTTGTGCCGTTATCAGTGATGATACTGTTTGGGACACCGAAGCGGTAGATGATGCTCTTTATGAAGTTGACTGCCGTAGTAGCAGTCGAATTTGTGATGGGGACCGCCTCGATCCACTTTGTGAACTTGTCGACTGCCACCAGTAGGTGAGTATGCCCGCCATGCGATGATTTTTTGAGTGGCCCAACCATATCGAGCCCCCATTGGGCGAAAGGCCAGGCCAGCGGTATGGTCTTCAACGCCGATGCGGGTGCGTGCGGCCTTGTTGCGAATTTCTGGCAGCCGACGCACCTTTTGACTATGTCCTCCGCGTCTTTGAGTGCTGTAGGCCAGTAAAACCCTGCGCGAAAGGCTTTGGCTACGAGTGATCGACTGCTGGCGTGATGCCCACAGGTACCTGCATGAATATCTCGAAGTATGGCTTGGCCATCTTCGAATGCGATGCATCTTTGGAACATACCTGATATGCTGCGCTTGTATAACTCGCCGTTGATAACGGTGTATGCTTTTGATCTTCGAGTCACGCGTCGGGACTCGGTTATGTCATCTGGTAGCTCGCGCGGAGTATGTAAGCCAGAAAAGGTTGAGTCCAAGTTGGCTCAATGAGGAGTACCTCGACTGGGGGGTCCTCTGTGCTGGGCGCTTTGCTTTTGGCTGGCGTAGTCGACGGAGGAGGCTCTCGTTTCTCCTTGATAGATCTGTGTTCGATGCGCTCGAGGAAGACACCAGGTGGAATTTGTGCGCCAGTTGAGCCAAGATTGGCTAGCATGTCTGCTTCTTCGTTACTTTCCCTTCCTATGTGCCTCAACTCACAGCCTCGAAGCTGCCCTCCAGTGTGTTGTACAGGTCGCGATAAGCGATCATGTTGTCCGCGATTGCGTCGCAGGCCTTCATTGTTTGCTGCACCACGAGATTGGAGTCGCCGTAGATCATCAATCGAGTGCACCCAAGTGCTTTTGCCATCCGCATGCCATGGATCAGAGCCTCGTATTCAGCCTCGTTATTGGAGGGTAGTTTGAATCCCATCTGCAAAACATAACGTAGCTTGTCCCCTTTTGGTGATATGAGGATGACGCCTGCGCCTGCGCCTTCGTGTTTCTTGGACCCATCGAAGTACATGGTCCAGGAATTGGACACGTCTGGTGCTCCAGGTAATTGGGCCTCTATCCACTCGGTTGTGAAGTCGGGTAGGACTTGTGCTTTGATAGCCTTCGGGTGCTCGTACTTGATGTCTCTTGGAGCCAGCTCGATGAGCCATTTTGCGACTCGACCCGTTGCATTGGGGTTTGTGAGGATATCACCGATTGCTGAGTTACTTACCACGGTGATCGGGTGCTCGGTGAAGTAGTGTGTCAACTTCCTTGAGGACATGAATACAGCGTATGCCAGCTTTTGATAGTGCGGGTACCGCTGTTTTGATATGGAGAGAACCTCGCTCAGGTAGTAGACTGGACGTTGTATGCTTTGGATGTGCCCCTCCTCCATGCGTTCGACTACCAGTACGGTGCTCACCACCCTGTTTGTAGCCGAGACATACAGGTAGAGTGGTTCCCGTTCCTTAGGTGCGACGAGGATCGGAGGGCTTGTGAGGATCCGCTTGAGATCTGTGAAGGCTGCTTCAGCTTCTGGCGTCCACTCGAACTTGTCCGCCTTCTTCATCAGTCGATAGAATGGTAGAGCCTTTTCACCCAGTTTGCTGATGAATCGACTGAGCGCTGCTACTCGTCCTGCTAGTTTCTGCACATCGTGAAGCTTTGAAGGCCTTTGCATTGTGAGGATGGCCTGTATTTTCTCCGGGTCTGCTTCGATTCCACGGGCAGAGACTAGGTACCCTAGAGCTGCCCGGCTGGAACGCCGAACGTGCACTTCTTAGGATTGAGCTTGATATGGAAGCGTTTGAGGTTTGCGAACGTCTCCCTCAAATCGTCGAGTAGTGTGTGTTCTTCCCTTGTGGTAATGACAATGTCATCCACGTAGACCTGGACGTTGCGTCCGATTTGCTTTTTGAGGCAGTCCTGCATCATGCGCTGGTATGTTGCACCCGCGTTTTTGAGCCCAAAGGGCATAGTTGTGTAGCAGTAGACCCCGAGTGGGGTTATGAACGCCGTTTTTTCTTCGTCTTCTTGCTTCATCCTTATCTGGTGATAACCTGAGTAAGCATCCAGAAAGGAGAGTCGTGCGCATCCGGCGGTGGAGTCGACGATCTGGTCGATTCGGGGTAGCGGGAAGTGATCCTTTGGACAGCACTTGTTCAGCGCTGTGAAGTCCACGCACATCCGAAGGATGTCTGTATGCTTCTTCTCTACGAGTACGGGGTTGGCCACCCATTGTGATTTCTTGATTTCCCTAATGAATCCTGCTGCGAGTAACCGGTCGACTTCAGATTCGACTGCGGTTCGCTTTGGGCCGGAGATTCGACGCATCGTTTGCTTGACTGGCTTTGCATCTGGAAACAATTGGAGAGAGTGCTCGGCGAATTCCCTGGGAATACCTGGCATGTCGGCTGGACACCACGCAAATATTTCCCAGTTCTCACGGAGGAATTCGACGAGCGCGCCTTCCTATGCGATAGGCAGGCTCGAAGATATGTTGACTGTCTTGGACGGATCGGTCGGGTGCACCTGATGCGACCTTGTGTCATTTGTAGCATTGAAGGATCTGTCGACTGCCAACTTCTTATGCTCCGGAAGGAGTGTGCGGTCGTTGGAAATCGCCAGGTCGGCGAGTGATTCTTCCACCCCGAACATCTCGGAGATTTTGCTGAACTCGCGGTCGCAAGCATCGGACCTTTGAAAGTTTCCACGGACAGTGATGACTCCCTTTGGTCCTGGCATCTTCAGCGTGAGGTACGCGTAGTGTGGCACCGCCATGAATCGAGCAAACGTCGGGCGACCAAGAATAGCATGGTATTGTGATTTCCAGTCGACGACCTCGAACTCAATCGACTCTGTCCTGAAGTGGCTTTTGTCCCCGAACGTAACGTCGAGTTGTATGGTGCCTTCTGGGCTAATTGCTTTGCCAGGAACGATACCGTGGAAGGTATTTGAAGATTTTGGGAGGTTTTCGACTGACCTGTTCATTTTGCGGAGCGTGTCCGCGAAGATGATGTTTATGCCGCTGCCTCCATCCATGAAGACCTTGGTCATGGCGTAGCCTCCTATTTGCGCGTCGAGTACCAGAGCCGCGTGCCCTGGTCGAACTACAGCTGGGGGATGATCCTCTCGACTGAAGCTTATGATGGTTTCCGATCCCTTCAGAAATTCGGGCACGGCAGGAGGTGCCATGACAGCCATGTTCACCTGTCGAGTGATTAGCTTTTGCTGCCTGTTGGAGGGGCGACCCTTTTGTATCATGTACATCTGCCCGTGGGGCTGTGGATATTGATCATCTTCCGCCCGTAGTACGGGTTGTATGGCACCTGCGAGGTTTGCGCCTGGAGCAGGCTGTGGTGGTGGTTGCGGTGGCGGCTGTGGCGCCATGAGAGCGGGCACAGCGTTCGGCTGTGGTGCGGGTGCAGGCGTGGGCTGAGCAGGTGCTGGGCCGTACCTTTGAGTCGTATCATGTAGTCAGTCGCCATTTGGTCGAATTCCCTGCAGTTCCTTAGGGTGTGATTGGAGCGTAGTTTTCCGTCGTCCCCCTTGAAGAGGTGGAATCTGCACCAGTCGTCCATCTTTTCCTCGAATGACCGCTCGGGTTTTGCGTCGCTGCGTTTGCGCCATTCTTGCCTTTTGTAGCTCGCTGCTCGCGATCTCGACTGTCCCGTCGATCATCCGAGCGTCGATTGCTTCTATCTTGGTCCTCCCGGGTTGTGTGTATCCAGCCGCCATGAACTCGGGTCTGTTATCGTCGTAAGGACGTTTGGAACGTTTGCGCCTGCGATCTTCTCTGTATGAATCTCTGCGGCCTCGACTGCCGCTTTCGTAGTTGTCGCGTGGTGGGGAAGCACGGGATCTGCGTACAGAATCCTCTCCATCTGCCCACTCAGTCGCAACTTTGATGAGGTCAGCCAGGGAGGTTGGCTTTTCACGACCAGTGCCTCTTTGAAGTCCTTCCTGGCGAGACCTTGTATGAAGGCATCCATGGCCCTGTCTTCTGACACTTTGCCAACCGAATTGCGTATTTCGGTCCACCGCCGTATGTATGATCTCAACGACTCGTCTGATCGTTGAGTGCATGCCCTTAATTCTTCGAATGTCTTCGGGCGCTCACATAGAGGCTCGAAGTTTTTGATGAAGTCTCTGCGGAAATCGTCCCACGAGTCGTATGATGATGGAGGGAGCGCCTTGAGCCAGTCGCGGGCAGTTCCTTCGAGCATGAGTCGTATGTACTGCATCGCCGTGGTGTTCGTGCCACGCTGGCATGCCACGGCGAGTCTGTAATCTTCTAGCCACCCGGAAGGTTCTTGGCGACCGTTGTACTTGGGTTGTTCGCCTGTCAACTTGAACCTTTGGGCATCCGCGTCTCACGGATGCGTCGAGTGAAGCACAATGCTCCGCATGGCTCTGGTTCACGATCAGAGTATGAATCGCTGCTATAGGATCTTCGAGATCTGCTTCTGCTGGACCTGTGCCGGCGCGTGCTTCTCCTTCCTTCATCCGAGTGGTGGCTGCGACCACTGCGATGATGTGCTGCGTGTCGTGAGTCGACTATGTCGCGATCGCGATTCCTTGCTGGAGTTTTGTCTTCTGGCTGTATAGCCTGTGCCGCTAGAGCTAGCGATTTGAGTTGTTGGCGATGCAGGGCTGCGTTAGGGTCATTCGCCGGAGGTTGCATTGCCTTGAGGTAAGCACCTACGGAGAATAATGCACCCGCAGCAGTTTTGGGCACTGGGATTCCGTTAGCGTCCTCTGTCATGAACGACAGGTTACGGGTGATTGCTACCCTTTCATGTTCTGGAAGGCTTGCCAACCGCGACCTAGGTCGTGGGGTTGGTTGCATTGTGGACCCGAGGGATTGCTCCCTTCTTCGGGCACTCGAGAGGCTGGCTTGCCTTTTGCGCTCTTCGAGCGTCGCTCGGTAGTTTTGCAGTCGAATTGACTCCTGCCAGTTGAAGTACTGGAAGGTCAACATCTCCTCTGGGGTGGAATTTGGTGGCATCATTGTGCACTCCTTTATGACTTTATCTGCTTTTGCTGCCATCTCCTCCGTGATTGTCAAGGTTGTGACCCCATCCGGCATGGTTACCGTGCATGGGAATTGTGCAGGCCTGCGAGCGGCTGCGTCTGCGGATGATTCTGCGGAGAAGGCCACGTAGACCTGATGGGGCGTGACCCGTGGACAGGTGTATGTGCTGTCGATTCCAGTCATGGACTCGACGTCGCCGTCGAGGCTCATGTCAGAGCCAGTATGTTCATCGAGTAGATCTTCGAGGCGAATCTCGTTGTCGATGTGCTCATCGCCTATGCTCATCTCGGTGTTGGCGAAGCCATTATGGATTTCTGAGTCGAGGTTGGTGTTGGTGAAGATCTCCGAGTCGACGTTGCTGTCGTTATGAATCGCGGGCTCGTAGAAGTCATCGAGGGAGATCCCGCAGTCGAAACTCTCGTCGAGTGGTAGGTTGAAGTCGACGTTGCTTGTGCGGTATGCTGATTCTGCCTCCTCGCCTTGGAGTTCCGTCATCATGAACCTGTCGAGCTCGCCGGTCGACATGGTTGTTGCGGGCGAGCAGGCTTCAGGAATCGACGACGGGGCGAGCGCAGTCGACGGAGCCTCGAGTGCCCCAGCGCCAGTTGTTGCGGATCTGTCGAGTCCTGCGTGCCAAGATTGTTTACGAAAAAATTGAATGCTCCAACAGTTAAGCTCAAACCTGATTCAAGGCCGGAAAACGCCTCCTGAAGCTCCGGCGAGTGCGGATTGAAATTCATTGGAAGAGCAGATGCGCTTTTTGCAGGTGAAGCGGGCAGGCTGCCGCTTTTCGAGTGGATCGGCGAGTCGCCGTGTGTCGCCTGGATCGGCGAGTTGCTGTTTGCTGACATGGCCGGCGAGTTGCCGTTTGCAGATGAGATCGGCGAGTTGCCGTTTGCTGGTGTGATCGGCGATTTGCCGTTTGCTGTTGGGACCGGCGAAACTTCGAGTCCAGCGCTATTCTTTCCCACAGACGGCGCCACTTGACGAGGGGTAGACTCATCAAGACCCATGGTTAAGGTCCCTAGGTTATGAATATGGGGGAGAGAACGTGGTAGAGCTGGAAGTATCGTCGGCTGACAAGCAGGGCAAAGATTTTACCCAGGTTCAGGGCCCTCGTGTGGAGGTAACACCCCTACGTCCTGCCTGTCTGTTATTGCTTTGTGAATATGATGGTTACAAGGTCCCGGCGAGATGTCGATCTCGCTAGGGTTTTGGTGGCTCTGAAAGTACGTGGTCTGGTTCGATGGCCCTCCCAGTCCTTAAATAATAGGCTGGGTCTCGGGTGTTCGTAACCGACTCGATTTACAAGTAAGGAAACTCTAAACCGACTATTGTTTCGCCAAACTTGGAGGATACTCCATCTTCGTGGGCCTCCCTTCATGGGCTTCATGTAGGCTCTGATAGTTGGGCCTAGTCGATACGTGCACCAGGTACCCTCATGGTAGGGTACCCGATAGGCATACCCATGTCAGGAATACATCCGTGTCTCCGCGTGCTTTCACTTCGGTTACCTCTATCCTTGTTTACCTTGTTTACTTCGTGTATCTTGCTTAGTTGCTAGCTTGTCATATAGGTAAATTCACCGTAGTTGCATATCTAGAGAATTTACCTTATGTATCAAGCCTAAATTGAAAAAGTACTAAAATTTGAAGTAGCACCTATTCACCCCCCCTCCTCTAGGTGTCATACGATCCTTTCAATTGGCATCAGAGCATTGGCTCTCTTGTTGGGCTTAACCGCCTAAGAGAAGTATGACAGGTGAGGGTGAGCCCTCAAAGGACCAAGGCACTCCGGCATCCATGGCCGATCTCAAATTGATGGAGACATCTTTGAAATCGTTCATGGATACCCAATTTGCTGAGATGCGTGACTTGCTCATGAAACTCACAAGTGGTAAGGATCCTTCGAAGACTCTCCCTATAGAGGACCCCCTTCTTTCGAGGCGGGTGATTCCGATAAAGAAAAGGGGGAAAAGAATGGGGATGAAGATAAATAACCGACCTTAATAAATCCCCTCCATCCATAACCAAGCCCATAGGTGGGAAGCCCGAGTACCATGAGGTCCCTCATTTGTACTCTCCCGACCCACCTATCCCTCATCCTCGCATAAACCCCTTAGGTCATCCTCCTAAGCTTAATGCCTTAGCTTTTACTAGTTGGTAACACTCAATGAGATCTCATGTCAACAGTGCCTCTATCGAGCTTTGGAGGATCATGCAAACGGGATTCAAGGCCATGGATCCAAACAACTTGACAAGGAGAGAGGTGGTTGATGCTCAACTCAATGCCACCACTCTACACATGCTTGAAATTGCCGTTGGTGAAAAGGATATTCATCACATTCAACATCTCACCACCGCCAAAGAAGCTTGGGATTGTCTCTCCGAGGCATTCCTCAGAAATGAGAGCATGAAGAGGAATAGATTTGATGCCTTGAACACTGAGGCCGAAGGCTTCTACATGCTTGAGGTGAAACTCATGAAGAGATGTATGGAAGACTCAAGACCCTTGCCCAAGCCTTTTATAATGTTGGGGCAAAGTATGCGGATGATGCTTGGGTCAAAAGGAAGTATGTGAATGCTCTCATGCCCTTCGAGCCCGTTGACTTGAAGGCTATACAAGGAAGACACAACTACCTTGATATGACCTCTAATGAAGTTATGCAAGAGATGCAAGCTTCCAAGGTTGCCATCAAAAATGCTCTAGACAACCATGCTAGGGCCATGGGATGAAACAAGGCGCCTCTTGCTTTGAAGGCCAAGGTTGTGAGCCTAGATGATAGTGTGGAAGTTGAAGCTTGCCCAAGCAACATTCTTCCCGATGATCTCGAACAAGCCTATCATGATCACGTGGCTCTTGCCACAAGAACCTTTTGGCGTGACCCGGCCAAGGCAAAGGCTCAAGTTGACCTAAAGAACAATCCTAGTGGCAAGAAGGAGTTTGCTATAAGGACAAAGACTTGTTACAATTGTCATGACAAGCATCACTTCATCAAAGATTATCCTTATGAGAATAGAGAGCAACACGGTGGAAGGCTTGTTCCCAAGGGCCAATCAAACATGATACAAAAGAAGCCTTTTGTCAAGAAGAAGCCATACTTCAAGAAAGCACCAATAATTGTGTTGATGACTCAAGAAGAGTATCCTTCCGATGATTCCGAAGAAGAAGAAGAACCCACTCGTGAGGTGGCCGCATTGGCCATTGTATCAACTCCATCTCCTTCTCTCTTCGAATCCCCCAATGAGAACATCTCCATCAACACCGCTCGTTGCCTCATGGCTCACGTCACCGAGGTATCATCTTCTACTCCCAAGACTATGCATGAAATGAATGATAACTCGAGTCTTGTGATTAAGAAAGAACTTGTTGCTTTCGATACCTTTGTGGCTAACTTGCAAGGTGAAGCTAAGAAACATGTTGAGGCTCTCATGAGCCAACTTGGTGCCGCCGAAGACCTTCTTGAGGTCAAAGGCAAAATTGAGAGAGAGGACTCTCTTACCATAGCATTCTTGAATGCTTCTCTTGAAGAAGAGAGTGAATATAGAACTAGTCTTGAGCAAAGACTTGAGTCCCTTGATGATAAAAATGATGAAATAATTGCTAAAATCATTAAGGATAGAGACCATGTTTTTGCTAAATATAAAGTGATTAAAAACGAGAAAGCCGAGTTTGTGGTTGCTAATGCTAGACTCCTTGAGGATATGGAGAAACTTGACAAGGCTCACAAGGCCTTGGAAATTACTCACTCTCTTCTAGTCAAGTCTCATGAGCAACTTCAAACTCCACTTTCTAAATCTAACTCACCTAGCACCTCTACTCCTTCATGTGATCATGCAAATGTTATTGAGGAAAATGCTAGGTTGAAGGTTGAGCTTGCCAAGGCCACTAGTGCCAAGACCTCAATTCCCAAAGGTAAAGAAAAGGTTGTTACTCACATTGTTGAGCAAAAGCAACACAAAGGGAAGAAGGGTCTTGGCTATGTAGCCAAGGCTAAAGAAGAAGAAGAGCAACAACAAGACCAAGCCCGCGCAAACCAAGACTCCCATTGCGAGTGGGAATGCCACTAGGGGCAAGACCACTCGTAGTGACTTTGCGGGAGATGCTAACCCTCACTACATTTTATATGTTGATTATTATGGTGATGTTTATGCAAAATATGTTGGTCCTTATGATGGATATGTTGCTCGTGCTATTTGGGTTCCTAAGACCCTTGTTGCTAACCAAAGAGGACCCATTGCAAGATGGGTACCTAAAATCCAGCAATGATTTCTTGTAGGACTATGCTTCCGGTGGGTCGAAATGGGTGGTTGATAGTGGATGCACTAGTCATATGACCGGAAGCATGGAGATCATGACGGAGTTGGGACCAAATATAAATCACTCATCCGTCTTCTATGGTGATAAATCAAAAGCTGAGGTAAAGGGTCTCGGCAAGGTGGTAGTTGCAAAGGATATCACCCTTGTAAATGTCATGCTTGTCGAGTCCCTCGGTTACAACCTTATGTCCGTTCGTGCACTCAATAAGATGAACTTTGATGTCCATTTTACTATTGATATGGTGGTACTCTTGAGGAGCAAGACTCTAAAGGTCATGTTCGTTGGGTATGTTGAAAATGAGTTGTTCGTGGTGGACTTTTCGGGGTCAACCAACACTCAAGCAATATGCCTATTCGGAAAGGCCGACGTGGGGTGGTTGTGGCATCGCCGCTTGTCCCATGTCAACATGAGAACTTTGCAAAGTCTTCACAAGGGTGGCCACATTCTTGGACTAAACGAGAATGTTTCTTTTTCTAGAGATCGTCTTTGTAGGGCTTGTATTGAAGGAAAGATGCATGATTCTCTCCACTCAAGCAAGACTATCATCTCATCAAACAGGATATTGGAACTTCTTCATGTTGATCTCTTTGGTGTCGTCCCTCAACAAAGTCTTGGTGGAAAGAAGTTTTGTTTGGTGATTGTTGATGACTATTCAAGATTTACTTGGGTCTTTTTCTTCAAGATGAAGGATGAGACTCAACAAGCTGTCATTGACTTCTCCAATGAAGTTCAACGCCAACATAATGTTCCTATATTGGCCATTAGAAGTGGCAATGGCTCCGAGTTCAAGAACTACACTTTAAATGAATTTCTTAGTGAAGAGGGGATTCGTCATCAATATTCCGCTACATATACCCCTCAGCAAAATGGTGTAGCCGAGAGGAAGAACCGGACACTTATGGATATGGCTAGATCTATGTTGGCGGAGTTTAAGTCTCCGCTCTACTTATGGGCCGAGGCCATCTCCACCGCATGTCATTCTTCAAACCGGCTCTTCTTCCGTGTTGGACGAAAAGAAACTCCATATGAAATGCTTACCAGCAACAAGCCCAATATTTCCTACTACCGAGTGTTTGGTTGTAAGTGTTTCTATAAAATCAAAGGTGTTCGTCTTTCTAAATTTGAACCTAAAGCTTTAGAGGGTATTTTTGTTGGTTACGGTGCCGAATCTCACACTTATAGAGTCTATGACAAATCCTTAGGGAGAGTCATAGACTCTTGTAGTGTGAAGTTCGATGAGAATGACGGCTCCCAAGTGGCGCAAGTTCATGTTTGTGATGTAGATAATGTGGAGCCTCAAGATGCAATAAGAAGAATGGGCATTGGTTTCCATCGCCCCATTGAGATTCATTGTGATCCTCCTCAAGCAAGTCCAAGCTCCACTCATGTGGAATCTTCATCACCATCACAAGATGAACCGGCTCCCACTATGGAAGCAAATGATGCACCAACCCAAGAACAAGTTCAAGACCCTCCTCATGTTGACCAAGTTGCTATGCAAGAACCAAGTTCTCCAATTATCGATGCTAGCCAAGGTCAAGACCGAGATCAACCTTCTCCTTCTATTGTTGAAGATATGCATAATGATGATCAAGGTCAACATTCCGGTCAAGACGGGGACTCAAACGATCAAGATGATCAAGAGATACCTCCAAGATGCAATAGAGATATCGAAGCCCGTCGAAAAGAAAGAATTGCAAGAGACTTTGAAATAAAAAGTCACAAGCTAGAAGAAATCATTGGTGACCTAAATAAGGGTGTTACCACAAGAAGCCAATTGGCAAGCTTTAGTGAACATCAAGCTCACATTTCCATGGTGGAACCAAAGAAAGTGTTTGAAGCTCTTGAAGACCCGGATTGGTTGGAAGCTATGCATGATGAACTCAATAACTTCAAGCGCAACAAAGTGTGGAATCTTGTTGAGAAGCCAAAGGATTGCCGCAATGTTATCGGCACTAAGTGGATATTCAAGAACAAGCAAGATGAGCATGGAATGGTTGTGAGGAACAAGGCAAGATTGGTTGCACAAGGATACTCTCAAGTTGAAGGCATTGATTTTGGAGAGACTTATGCACCCGTGGCTCGCCTTGAGTCCATTCGTATCCTTCTTGCATATGCATCACATCATAACTTTAAATTGCAACAAATGGATGTGAAAAGTGCCTTTCTTAATGGTCCTTTAAAGGAGTTGGTATATGTTAAGCAACCACCGGGTTTCGAGGATCCCAAGTTCCCTAACCATGTCTACAAGCTCGATAAGGCGCTCTATTGCCTTAAACAAGCCCCACGTGCGTGGTATGAGCACCTTAGAGAGCTTCTAGTAGACCGTGGATTTGAGGTTGGGAAAATCGATCCCACTCTCTTTACTAAGAGGGTTAAAGGGGAGCTCTTCAGATGCCAACTTTATGTTGATGATATTATTTTTGGCTCATCTAACAAAGCTTTCAATGATGAATTTTTAAAGCTTATGACCGATAGGTTCGAGATGTCTATGATAGGCGAATTGAAGTTCTTTCTCGGTTTTGAGATAAAGCAATTGAATTAAGGGACTTTCATCTCTCAAACCAAATATACCCAAGACATGCTCAAGAGGTTCAATATGCAAAATGCTAAGAAGAAGCGGTTTCCCATGGACACCAAATGCCATCTTGAACTTAACCCCAACGGTATCGATGTTGATCAAAAACTTTATCGCTCTATGATTGCTTCTTTGCTTTATCTTTGTGCATCTAGACCCGATATTGTGTTGAGTGTAGGGGTGTGTTTAAGGTATCAAGAGGCTCCTAAGGAAAGCCACTTGAAGGCGGTCAATAGAATCCTTCGATATTTGGTTTATACCCCAAGGTTTGGTTTGTGGTACCCAAAGGGCACTAATTTCTCTCTTGCCGGGTACACGGATTTGGATTGGGCCGGTAGCAAGGATGATAGGAAATCAACTTCCGGGGCATGCCAATTTCTTGGTAGGTCCTTGGTGAGTTGGTCTTCTAAGAAGCAAAATTGCATATCTCTATCCTCCGCCGAAGCCGAGTATGTGGCGGCCGCTAGTGCATGCACTCAATTGTTATGGATGAGGCAAACTTTAAAGGAATACAGTGTCAATTGTGACAAAGTGCCTCTTTTGTGTGACAATGAAAGTGCAATCAAGATTGGCCACAATCCGGTGCAACACTCAAGAACGAAGCATATTAAGATCCGTCATCATTTTATTCGGGATCATATTCCCGTGGTGATTTTAGCTTGGCTATATTCCAACCAAAGTCCAACTTGCCGACATTTTCACGGAGCCACTTGATGAAGCAAGATTCACCTTTTTGAGGCATGAGCTAAATATCGTGGATTCAATGAGCTTGACTTGATTATCTTGCATACACACATATATTTTGACTATCTATTTGGTTAGGTGTAGGCATGGACATAGGGGGAGTGCGGTTCTAATCCATTGGACTATCCCTCCCCCCATTATGCCGATAGCAAGAACTCATTTTGCTTTTCTATGTTCACTTGTTGAATTATGAGCTTAAATGACGAGTTGTGGCCATGAACCCAAGATATATCTTCGCGGTGTCACACCACACACTCATACATGGTGGCCTAGGCCACCGCCCTCTTCTTTTTGAAGAGTTGGGTCTTATTGGAGATTTTATTGCATACTTGTTGTTTCTACCCGTTTTCGAATCACTTCCAATGTTGCTATTTGGGTTTTCTTGGTGTTATCTCCATTGGAAGTGTGAAGAAACCATCATGTTTGCATCTCCCCGTGTCACTCAACGTTGCTCCATGGTCACTCTTGAAGATGGTTCTCAGCAAAAAAGTCCGCAAGTTTACAAGAATTTTGTTTAAGCAAGAATTTCAGAAAAAGGGGAGAAGTTTTTCAGAAAAAGGGAGAAGAATTTCTGCGAAAAATGTGAAAAAGTCAGTCAGGCCGGCCTCTAGGCCGGCCAGGCCGGGCCAGGGGCCGGCTCCATCAGGCGGGTGCCCGGCCCAGGCCGGCTCCCAGGCCGGTTGCCTCGGGTCGCTGCCCGGCCTCCAGGCCGGGCTGTCGGGGCTTCTTCAATCGGGGGGAAGGGATCGAACCGCTGGTTCGCCACTCTCTTCCTCCTCTCCCCCACGACCCCCAACACCATTAGAGCCCCTCCCTAGCTCCTCCTTCTCCACCCCCGCCATTAGAGCCGCCCCCACACCTCCTCCTCACTCAGATCTGCAAGCACCCTTCAAGATCCACCTTCCCATCCAAGTGATTTCTCCATTGGTGGAAGATTGGGGGAGTTCTCCTCCATTGATTGGTGCCCTCTCAAGATTGGATTTCTCTCGGTGAATCTCGAGCAACATGGATGATGATTCGGCTTATGATGGCCTTGATGACCTTGATGTTGATTCCCCTCTCTCAAGGTTCAAGGGCAAGGACAATCTTCGGGAGTCCTCTTACTCCTCTTCTTCCGCCAACCCCAAGGCCAAGAAACTCAAGGTAATCTCCAAGAAGAAAGGTCCTCCCCTTGTCAATCCGGAGGAACCGGTACGTTCAACTTGGGTCAAAATACCTAGTGATGAGTTTGAGAATGACCGCTTGATTTTCAATCCATATGCTTTTGGCAAGCCCACTTGCACGAGTGATAGCCGGTTCTATTGCAAGATGCATCATCAAGTGTTTGAACAACTAATTAGTCCTTGAAGAACTCTCATGTTCCCACCTTTTAATTCAATGTGGATAGTGCAAGGGAATTATGGCCGGAGGTGATGGATGTTATGGATTTTTATGGTATTACTAATCTCATGCCGGTGAATACCCCTTATGCTCCTGAGCTGCTTTAAGAATTCTATGCCACAGTTTATTTCTCTAGGGAAGGAAAGAGGACCATGACATGGATGAGTGTCGGTATCAAATGCGAAGCCTCTCTTGCTGAATTTGGTGCTCTCTTTGGCATAGAGGAGCTACCTCTTTGTTCCATGGCTTATGTTCGTATTCACATGCAAAACCTCATGAAAGCCACTCCCGGGATCCATCATTGCTATCCCTCCGAGTCGGGCACTATTGGAAAGATCCCCAAGGTATCTTTTATGACTCCTTATTGGAAAACCACTTATTTCATCCTCCAGAACACTATTGCCGTCAAGTTTGGAGAAAAGGGTATGGCTCGCATGTACATGGTCAATCTTCTTCACCACATTCTTACCACCAAGGAGAGGAAGAAGAAAATAGATGGTCTTGATTACATGTGGCAAGAGATGCAATCCGTGGTTCTTGAGTCCAAGGTTCCAATTTATGGTCCATATCTTCAGAAGCTCTTTGAACTCAAGTTGGCTACTACCTCGCTCAATGCCTATGTCACAACTTTGATTGCGCCTACACTGCATGCTTTGCCATCTCGCCCCCCGGATGCGGTCATCCCTACTGAAGAGAAGCGTGCTAGATCATTCGCTCCTGAAGCTCATGTTGAGGAAGATGCTCGTGATGAGGAAGAAGCTCATGTTGAGGCCTCCAAGAAGAAGCACGGCATCATGGCTGTTTTCAAGAAAATGAATTGCTTCTTTGCGGACAAGCAAGCCAAGGACTTCAAGGCATATCGCAAGCAAAAGTCTTATAACCGCAATCAAAGAGAGATTATGAAGAAACTTGATTTTCCCTTGCCTTCTTGCTCAAGCTCAGCCGAGGTCTCGGAGAATACTTACAATTCCAAGTACACCTATTGGTTCGGCGATGATGCTTCCTCTCTTGCTCCCTATTGGCCGGACACTCATGGTGCATCAAGCTCCGGTCAAGCTTTTGGTGGCACCAATGCGGATGTTGATGATGAAGATGATGAGGACGAGTATGAAGACGAGTGATCTCACGGGGTTTCACTTTACTTTCTCCTTTTTGGTGTCTTGATGCCAAAGGGGAAGAGAGATTTCCGGGGATTTGCATCCATGCATTGCATACATTTGTGTTTTTATTTGCATTGCATCGTTTTTAGTTGAACTCTATTTGATCGATGTTCATGGAACTTGGTTATCACTATTGTATGAGATGGTTAAATTATTGTATGAGACTATGGATTTCGGTATTCGGATGGATTTATCTATGTTTGAGTCTACATGATATTGTGCTTTGGTATAATTGTCGACATCTCTTAGCACAAGGTATGATCATCACCTCAAAATCTCAACATAGATGGATATGTCTCATTGTGTTGTTCTTATATCATGTTGATTATATCCTGTTGGAATTGGTTCCCTCCTTATGTGTGTTCTTGCATTCCAAGGCAAACAAATCATATGCACACGTTTAGGGGGAGCCTCTTTCTTTTTGTTAAGAACATGATCTATTGTGGATACTTTATTGCAAATCCTAGTGTTGTCATATAACACCAAAAAGGGGGAGATTGAAAGGACATTTATTTACCCCTATGAGTTTTGTGTGTTAGATAACAACACTGGTGATATTTTAATATGATGCTAAGTACTTTCAGGAAATATTAAGATTTATAAGAATACAAAAAGAAGAAAGAAATCGTCCGAAATCGCCGTGGTGTTGAAAACCCTGGGAAGCCAGCCCCCAGGCCGGCTGGCTCGGCTGGGCAACTGGCCCCCAGGCCGGCCAGGCCGGGCTCCAGGCCGGCTGGCTCGGATGGGTGGCCGGCCTGAGGCCGGGCCCCAGGCCAGCTTCCCTGGGAAATCTGAGGCAGCGCGTGAGGCCGGCTCCCACCCAGTTTTATTTCAACGGCCACTTGTTAGGAGGAGCTATAAATGCTCCTCCACCTACCTTGGGACAGGTAGCTCGCCTAAAATTGAAGACACCATTATTGCAAGCTCAAGAAACATCTAGATCTCCCAATCTCTCCATCCAAACTCGTTGATCTTTGGAGGATTGAACGAGAAGGCCCGGATCTACATCTTCACCAAGCGGATTTACATTTCCCCTCATTCACTTGAGGGACCCTTTGCTAGGATTTCCATTGGAAAAACCTAGCTCATTGTTGTACTTACTTGATTGTCTTTGTGACATATTGTAGCTGTTCGGGAGCCCCCAATCCATTTGTGGGTTGTGCACCGGATCGTTGTTGTAAAGGCTCCGGACTCCACCTTGAAGGTTTCCGATAGTTGAAGGTGAACCAAACCTTTGTGGTGCGGTTCATCGGACAAGAAGGTGAAGCCTTTGTGCCTGTTGAGTTGTGACCTTTGTGGTAGCTCACACATCTCCAACGAGACGTACTCTCCTAAAAAGGAGGAACTCGGGAATACATCCGTGTCTCCGCGTGTTTTCATTTCGGTTACCTCTATCCTTGTTTACCGTCTTTACTTCGTGTATCTTACTTAGTTGCTAGCTTGTCATATAGGTAAATTCACCGTAGTTGCATATTTAGAGAATTTACCTTATGTATCAAGCCTAAATTGAAAAAGTACTAAAATTTGAAATAGCACCTATTCACCCCCTCTAGGTGTCATACGATCCTTTCAAATATTAGCAGCCATACAATTGTCTAACCAAATCACACCGGGAGATATATGTATCTCCATGGAATCAGCACGGTTTATGAGGTGTTATGATCCACATATTTCAGAGCCGCTATCCCCTAGATCCTGCATCAAAGATCGTGTAGTTACGCTGGCAAGTGCCATGTGCACTGTGCTCTGGTTGTGGAGTGGCAGCTGCCGACTCCAGAGAAAGGGCTTTTCAGTACAGCATCAAAATGGAATATGGTGTTGCAAGCTACAACTGTGATTTGGCAGTTTGGATCTTCTCCTCTATATAAGCACACCAAACGTTGTGAGAATAAGCACACTAAACTGAACCGGACAACTCAATTACTCGTGTGTTTTTTCTGGGCAGAAACCCCTTATTTGTTCAACCATGATGAAGAAGCCAAGCCGCCTGGGCAAGCACAGAGAAGGCCTTGGCAGAATAATGAGAGAGCACAAAACGAGGCTCGCTTTGTCCTACTTCTTTGTCACCACGACTGATCAGTGATTCACTTTGTTCGAGTAAATAGACTCCAGTTTTGTTCTGGTCTCCGTTTCAGCATTCAGAGCGAATAGGTTTTCAGAATTCTTTTGTGTGTATACTTTTTTTTCTTGGAGATGGAGGGAATGCCCCCAGTATTTGATATGTTTACTGAGGAAATTTTGTATAGGTTTCAGACATTTCTGTTTCTTTTTTGTGAGAAATGCTGAACATTCTTGTTGCCCATTCGATAAATTATAATGCATATCTGGATATTACTCAAGTGGTACTCACTTTACTTACACATTCGATGCGTGGATGCTATATTGATCAATCACATGTATGTCTAATTGAACATAATAGTTGTTGACATTTTTTTCCGTTGTTCAACCCGCATCCACAAATAGTCCATGTCAGAACGCATAAGTTTTTGTGTTGGGTCAAAAGAAGAGAATAGTCGAGGCTAGAATTTAACCGCTCACAATATCTTTTGTCATGTCCAAGATTGTTAAAAAATATATAAGGGTGCTATCTTGGTAGAGGAGCATATACTAAATGTTGATCATTATATACTTTAATGAGATAAAGGAATATGTGAAATGCACGAGAGGAGTGTTGTGATCTTTTCTGTAACAGGTTCTGAAATAAAAGGTTTTGCCAGATATTGTTTTTGAAAAGGGGAATATAACCCTGACATCTGCATCAAGTGATGCACACAGCCGTTTTTATTACCAGTTCAAAACTGCAGCATTCTGAGTCTTACAAAGTGCATAAGATGGATAAAAGGCTCAATCAGCGTAACTGATATATGACACCTCTATGTACGGTAGATTCTATTACTATACCAACAGGTTGAATAAAGCATGTGCGACCGTCTCCATGCGGCTACACTCAAAGTCTATATGCGTGTCCGCTCCTTCGCACGGCTTTGATAGGACCACATACGGATCTGGTATGTGGTCTTGAGAATACTCTCCACAAAGTGGGAAACTCTAGTCTTATTAAAATAACATCATTTTTTGCAGTTCCACCCGGATTTGAGTTTTCTTTTCTTACTAACCCCATTCAACCAATTTCCTTGTTATATTAGTTGGTGAGGGTATATTAGTAGTAACGTGAACTATTGGTCCGACTAGATGTACCAAAACGACATGAGATAACAAGATGTTGAATTGTTTCGTTTGAATCACAAAACAATATTTTGTATTCTCATTAACCCCATTCAATAAAATCCTTGTTATATTATTTGGTGTGGGTATGTTACTAGTAACATGAACTATTGGTCTGACTGGATGTACTAAAGGACATGAGATAACAAGATGTTTCATTGTTTCGTTTTAGTCACAGTTTAAAAGCAATATTTTATCTTCCCATTCTAATTTAACTTAGGAAGATTATCCTTTGTTAATATTACATATCTATAAAGAAACCACATACAAAACTTTATTTTGAGATGTAGTTTTAGCTTGCATAAATATTTTGGAAGAAAAACAATATTGCCACTCCTAAGGTTTTGCCACAAACAGTTGGAATAGTTTCTGGCAATTAATGGACATGTGAGCATCCCATATATTTACTACAAATAGCGTGGTATGGTACCAACCCCTTAGGTGGTGGATATAAGCGAAGTATAAATGCATTGCTCACCTTTCTCTATCAGCTTTAACTTTTGGGTGAACTAGTTTGATGCATGCAATTCTACATGATATTAGAGCCAACAGGTATTGAGTTCAAGACCTAGTTGATGCAATTTCAAAAAACAGATTGTGCAACCGACTTTCACAACCTTTATGCCTAAGAGAGCCACACGTAAGCGGGTGTTGAAATGTAAATGCATTGCACACCTTTACTCATCAAGTTAGCCTTTTGGGTGAGCTGGTTCTGTGCATAAAATTCGACATATATGTCGGTCATTTAGTTGTCGTCTAAATTTAATCTTCGTCTTGTATGCGATCTAGGATCTTGATATCAAATACTAACAATACACGGTTAATTTATTGAATGAGCTTTGGTAATATTATGTACATCAGTATGAATAAAGACTACCTTTTTTCATGGATCATTTATCAATTCTGCTTCTCCCTAAACTGTAATATCGGATAAACTTTGTGTGCCAACTCTTAAAATTATTTGATTTTATTGCTTAGATTATTCCTTGGCGGTGGCTTGTATACATAATCCTCATTGCCACCTATTCTTGCTTCCAACAATGCACTTGAGAAACATCATGTTGCAAGAGTAGTTTGTTCCTCCTTTTTCGTTTTAGTTCTGGCTGTAAAACTATGTAAAACTCCTTAATTAGTGGACATAGAAGCAAAGTTTTTTCCTACCTATGAAAAATAGAGGTTTTAAATGTTATGAGTCAATTTTGTCTGTGTCAGTGAAAATAAGGAGTGGCTAACTCTCAGTCAGGTGACGTAATCGAATTTCAGCTGCAACTCATGACTATCATGAATCACGAATCAATCCAACGGTTTTCTCAGTTTCAACCCATGTTGCAACTTATGACTAGGACTAATCATGGAGCAATCCAATGGTACATGAAATTTTTCTCAGTTGCAACCTCATGCAGAGAAAATATCATGTTGGAACTCATACTTAGCACAAGTAACGACCCAATTTAATGGTCTGTGAATCGACCAGAGAACTAAGCTAATTACCAGTCCACTGAGAATTGGCAAAACTGATACGCCTAGAAGTAGATTCAGATTTCAGATCGCCTACTCCGATTTGTTCATCTACTTTTGGTATTTCTAATTGCTTGCCACTGTTCGTTCCAGTTGTGTTGATTGGCTACTGGATCACGTCGACGATATTATATAACAAGTCGGACATCGGAATTATTCATCGGCACAAAACATTTGCTATATTGGCGCGCAAGCTAATTGACTGAAACCTTGGTGGCCACAAACGCTAACGTTGGCAGAACAAAAGGCACATACATGTGTTTTAAAAAATTTAGTCAAACAAAGGGTAGCTTTTGGTGCAATCAAAACTATGTAGCTTCCTTAAGTAATCATAGTCAAAGCAATTAAACTTGGAAGAAAAGAAAAGTGTATGCAATTGAAAACAACTCTGATATTTCAACCGCTGATGAGCTATTTGAAGTTCTCCCTTACACGATGTATTGTCGCCGTGGTGTCTGGTGGTCACAACTTTGATTTCACTTTCACAGTGGCCATTCCCTCCTTTGGTTGAAACAAATGTGAAATGCTTGCAGCCTGAAGGAATCTTCTTGGATATGCACATGTCTGTACAACTCAATGCAAATGATAAACACAGCGAGAACAGTGATGACTGGGTCTTACGTTGGTACCATTTTCTAGGGGAATCTTAGAATCTTAGCGTTGGTACTGAGATATGTATGCCCAGGACTAGACACACTAAATCAAGTGGATGTCCATTATATAAGTAGGAATGTTTAGCAGCTAAGCCAAAGATGTGGCTAAGCAAATCCCGGTGGGAGATATCTCACTGCCAGTGAGATATCACTGGAATCAGAACGGCATCGCCCCCAAGATCTTGTATCAAAGTTCGTGTAAGCTGTAAGTTGTCAAACCGTGCCATGTGCATGTGTTATGGGCTTATGGCAGCTTCCGTCTCCAGAGAAGTGGGATCTATTTCTTCCGAAACAAACAATGTGCCATAGGATAGCATCTAAAAATAATAGAATCTGTTGTTGCAAGTTACAACTAGTCAGGAGAGCCGATGACCCGGGACTCCTCCCCTATATAAACACGCCAAATGCTATGAAATCAAGCACACTATAAACAGAAACACTTCAAGACTCAAGACTCCACGGAGCATGTCTTATCCTGAAGAGAAATCCCTTGATTGTTCAATCAGGATGAGCAAGGCAAGGAGCCAATGCAAGCAGAGAGGCCTCGGCAGGGTGTTGAGAGAGCACAAGGCCAGGCTCTACATCATCCGGCGATGCGTCGTCATGCTGCTCTGCAACCACGACTAGATCAGTGATCGGTGCATTCAGTTCAAGTCCTAGACTCCAGTTTTGCCCTGGCTTCCATTTTTCAGGCTTCAGAGTTAGGATCTTGACAAATACTTGATCTGTAAATCCATTTTAGATTTCGACACTTATTTTTTGCGAGAAAGCTTGACATTCTTGTTGTGTACTTGGTAGATCAGAAATGCAATATCTGGATATTACGTATCTAGAACATTTCTTTTACCAGATCAGCTGATGTTATTTTGCCGTGGAACTATGGAAGTGCAGTATCTTGGGTTGCTTTCTTTCTGCTCGGGAGAGTTTGCAACCACACCACACAGTCCAGATGTGAAATTCGCCTGAAAATCCCGCGCTTGAGCCGCGCCAGCGAACCAGAATATATTGCTGCCCATTTGCCAGTGATTCTCTGTGCCGCAATCAAGCGACAAGTTTATCCTGGATATTAAAACAAATCGACGCATCATGCATGCATTCATGGCGTGTCCGTGCATATAATATGGCCTTGACTCCTGGCCTTGTAATACCAGATTCTTGTCGATCTTAAGCATCAAACAGGTGTACTAGATGCAGTTCTCGTGCCAGCTTGCCAGCTACCCATGCATTGTAGGATGGCTGGAGCCTGCAGGAAATTGTTATAATCAACTCTTGTCAATTTGTTCGGAGGTCTCTCGTGTTGTGTCGCTCATGTGGACGGCCTTGCAGAAAGCCTAGCCACAACCGACGGCACCTCTCCTCCCGTGCCGCCTCCCCTCGCCGTCGTCAGAGGACGCAGCCGAGCAAAGTGGTGGTGGGGTTCTTCCGTGTTAGCTTTGGCCCGATCAAGCGACGCAAACTGCCGTGTACTTTCCGGCAAGTCGATGCACCTAGCACAGCTCCTCGGTTGATCTCCGACAACGCGTACGTGTACTAAGCTAAGCAAGCAAGGAACCACCTCAATGGATCAGCTAGCTATTCACATATACACACGATTGATCACACAAGGAAACGAGATATGGATTGCTAGAGGTGCGTCTCGCACCTCTCTGGAAACTTTGCTTTATTTCTTCTGTCTCTCGATCTGGTACAGGATTACACGGGTAGGCCTAGCTTATATACACGTAAAAGCTAGGGATCAAACTATCCTACTCGGTGTCCAGTTCGTCTACTACTCGTACTCGGAGACCGTACCGTACACAGTACGCACACGACGCCGTTCCGGCATCGAATCGTGTTTAATCCTAACAATCACCCCCCTAAGCACGACGTGTGCTTATCTTCCTCCTGGGTCCCAAATACGCCGGTCGCTTCGCGTAACTGTGACCCTCGGCATTGCTTTCGCCGCTTCAGTCTTCATCCTCGACATTGCTCTCGTCGCTTCTCGTGGCATCCATGACATTGACTTTGCTTTTGTCGACTCATCTACACTCTGACGGCAACAATCCTTCTTTTCGACATCTTCAAACATCATCTTTGCTTCGGTGCTTTTGAAGCAATCTTCTTCATCTTGTCGTTCTTCTGCCAACAATAGTGCGTGACGCCAATAAATTTCACCGGTTCCTCGGTGTACTATTTTCCTCCTGTCTTACTGGAGACCTTCTTGCTAGGGTTGAGCTGCTGCCTTCGGACCCCTCTGCATGGCTTTTTATCACCACCCCAGCATCATGCTCTGAGCTCCCGCGTACAGATCCTTCTGGCCGAGATGGCCTGCCGTTGCTTTGGCTTCCTGGATCGCTAGGGACACTCGACGTATTTCCAGCATGTGCTAGTACGCCAAAGCAAGCAGATGCACCAGCGCCTTGGGTTGCCTGTGTGGAAGTTTTAGAATCTCTAATTTCTGTTGTATTGATCTGGACACTGGTGGGGGTTTATATAGGAGTACAAGGGGGTAGGAGACTTGTAGTACAAGATATCTAACCCTAATCAATCATAACCGTACATATACTCTAACATCCCCCTCAGTCGTAGCGGGAGTGAAGCGGACGATTGCGACTAAGAGTCCTGTGCGTCCGTCGCCTCCTCCACCTTGTCATCATCGCCGTCCCCTTCTGGTTCCTTCTCTTCCCTCCCGCGGTCACAGCGGGAGTGTCATGGACGCAAGGGATGACGCGGATGCTGTCGACTGGAGCTCTTGAGTTGCTGTAGACGTGTGTATGATGTTGATGTCGAGGTAGCCGAGCGTGATGTAGCCATGGTCGAGGTTGTCGCGGTCGGTGTAGCCGATAGAGCCGTAGGCGCAAAAAAATTGCGCGGTTTTGGGTTTTGAGGCGGCGGCGGCAGGGTTTCTGCGGCGGCGGCGGGTTTTTGGGCGGCGGCGGCAGGTTTTCTGCGGCGGCGGCGGGGGTTTTACCAGGCGGGCGAGGCGATCGTGCGATCGCCCTAGCAGAGCGCCGGCGAAGTTTTTGCGCGGCGGTGGCAGGGTTTCTGCGGCAGCGGCGGGTTTTTGGCGGCGTGCGGCAGCGACTCGCATGGGAGCGGCGGCGACAGGCGGCGGGTTTTGCGGCGTGCGGCTCGACTCGCGTGATGTAGACCTTGGTGCTGATTTGTGTTGGCGGTGTAGAACTCGACGATGATGTAGTCGTACAGCTTGATGTAGATGTTCAGCTTGGTGTAGTTTCCGGCTCGATGAAGTGCAGATTCGTATGGCTCGAGTCGTCGTAGATGTCGTTCGACGATGTCGGTGTAGACGGCGTGCTGGTGCTGAAGGTCGATGTAGTCGTATCGGAGTGGATCGCATCTGTGTCCGCGGTCTTGAGCCATGTCCGGCGCGCTTGTAGTTGTAGATGCATGTACCTTGGCTGGAGTCCTGTGGTGCACGCAGCTAGCATCTCGTACGAAGTGCATGGCTGGATGCATGAAGTACCTTGTGGATGCATGGAAGAGCGCGCGGCTGCATGGAGCCATGGGCACGTCGTGTAGACGGGCGCCGTGTGACCCGTCCTCTCCGCGCTGGGTGGTTTATTTGGCTAGCTAGATCTAATCTAAAGGAACCAATCAGATTTTTGATCTAGATCGGATGCCGTGCCCCCGAGGAGAGGAAGATTGATCTCCCGGGGGCGGCGCGCGATGCGGAAGTGGTGGAAGCCTAAGATTGGCGTCGTGAGACTAACCGCTCTGATACCATGTGGAAGTTTTAGAATCTCTAATTTCTGTTGTATTGATCTGGACCCTGGTGGGGGTTTATATAGGAGTACAAGGGGGTAGGAGACTTGGAGTACAAGATATCTAACCCTAATCAATCCTAACCGTACATATACTCTAACAGCCTGACTTAGCTCACCACGTGAGCTAGCCATGCTACTGCATGCATGCCATGCTAGCCTCGGGCCTCCACCCAATGCGCCTCCATGCATGCCGCTCGGTCTACTCGCCTGCCCACTGCTTTCTGAACCACCACCTAGCACTCTGCTTCCTTCTTCCGTAACGGCTGGTTTGCCCCATGACGCAACAATGCGTCTCACTTTACCCTGCGACGCAACACCGCGTTGTACTCCGTGGACCTCTGGCGCCACGTACGCCTTCACCTCTTTTTCTTGCGACGCGACACTACGTCGCACATCATGGACTTCTGGCGCCATGTACGCCTTCATACCAGTACTATCGGCATGAGTTATCGAATCACCTCCCGTGTCAGTAGCATCGACACGAGTTTCCGAAACTTGAAGGCAAACTTTCTCTTCCACAAGCATGTCAGTTTCTTTAGCCACCGCTTGAAGAACTGGAGCATCCTCATCCACAAGTTCGCACATCAAGTGCATCGCACTTTCGTCTCCTTCCTGGGCCATGAGTGCCCTTTGCTTCGACGGTTTCCAGCAATCAGAGTTGAAGTGCCCGAGTTCACGACAGTTATGACACCTTACTTTCTTTATGTCAAACTTCTTCCTCCCTGGCGGAGTGTCGTCCTCCTCCTCCTCTTCATCGTCGTCTTCTTGCTCATCATCGTCCTGCTCAGCGATGTACTTTTTCGCTGGGCGTTGCTTATCCTTCTTGCCGCTGCTCGTGAAGCCTCTTTGCTTTTCTTTCGAAAGAGTCATCCACTGCTGCTTCGTGAGCATCAAGTGCTCATTCTGATCTGGATCGTCGAACCAGAGCCGAACCCTCTCGTCGTGCGCCTTGAATCTTCCGACGAGGTCCTCTATTGTCAGAGTATTCAAATCGACACACTGCTCAATCGACGTCACGATCTGCATGTAGCGCGCCGGTGCGGCACGCAAGAATCTTCTGACGTTCTTGATCTCATCCATCTTCTCGCCATATCCCGTGATTGCGTTGATGAGGGTGACGAAACGGGCGGCAAACTGATCAACCGTCTCGCTTTCCTCCATCTTCAAATCCTCATAGTTCTTCATCAGGGTTTGAAGAAGCGCTTCCTTCACGCGGGTATGTCCTTGGTGGAGGATCTTGATCGTCTCCCACGCATCCTTCGCCGATTTCTTTCCGACGAGGTGTTGCATCACGTCTTTCGGCATGACGGAATAGAGCGCCGTTAACGCCCGGCGATCCTTCGTATACTTCGCGCCTCCCTTGACGTAATCATTGCCGCCTGGATCGACAGCCTCCCAGATCTCCTGAGCTTCCATGGCCACCTCCATGTTTATGGCCCATAGCCCCTAGTCCTTGCGATCAAGGCGCGGATACAAAGCCGCCCCCACCGTCTCCACCACCGCCATGCTTCATCATCGCCATGATCTTCTAGTGCTTTCAGAAAATCATGGACGAAACTCACCAGACTCTGATACCAATTGTTAGCTTTGGCCCGATCAAGCGACGCAAACTGCCGTGTACTTTCCGGCAAGTCGACGCACCTAGCACAGCTCCTCGGTTGATCTCCGACAACGCGTACGTGTACTAAGCTAAGCAAGGAACCACCTCAATGGATCAGCTAGCTATTCACATATACACACGATTGATCACACGAGGAAACGAGATATGGATTGCTAGAGGTGCGTCTCGCACCTCTCTGGAAACTTTGCTTTATTTCTTCTGTCTCTCGATCTGGTACAGGATTACACGGGTAGGCCTAGCTTATATACACGTAAAAGCTAGGGATCAAACTATCCTACTCGGTGTCCAGTTCGTCTACTACTCGTACTCGGAGACCGTACCGTACACAGTACGCACACGACGCCGTTCCGGCATCGAATCGTGCTTAATCCTAACATTCCGGCCCTCGCGAGGAGAGACGGCGCGATACGGCGTACCCTTGACGAGGAGACCACATATCACCCTGCGGGGGTGATATAGCATTTATGTGACCCGGACGGATTACTACCAAGGAAAAAAATAGTGTGCTATAGCATAATAGCGTCAGTCTTAAAATACTCTATTAGCTTACTATATCGCGCTATTAGCGAGACATTCTATACTGACGTATTTAGCGAGACAACTCTCAAAACGCTATAGCGTGCTATTAGCGACGCTATAGCCCGCTATTTTTTTCCATGATTTCTACTAATTGCGTCGTTCCGGTGGCGGCGTTTGTTAGGCTTGGTCGTATGAACGGCGTGGCGCAAGCGCCATAGGCGCTGATCTAATGGCGGCGGCCATATTGTTCGAATGCGGTGGCACCGTGGTCGTGACGGCGCGGTGATTCGATCTAGAGATGGTGATTGCCTTCTCCGAGGCCGATGGCCTACGGGATTTTCTCTCCACCTCTATATCATATTCAATCTGGTTCGAAAGGTGCTAGGCACGACGTTTCTTGCAGGGGCGCCAAGTCATGTCTGTTGTCGGAAGGTTCTACGCACGGTGTCTAATGATGTTGGGAACCCCAAGTAGAAAGGATGATGTATAAAAACAACAAGTATTTATCTCCATTGAGAACCAAGGTTACCGAACCAGTAGGAGTACGACAACCCAACAAAATTTTATGGACTTGCACACAAAGACGCATAACTCTCTTGTCCCCAACTATCCCGGAATATTGTGAAGATTCTCATCTTGCTAAAAACAAATATTAAACGTATAGTGTGTAAAGTTTGGATGAAAAAAAATAAAAGTAAAAATGGACCAGCGAGCAAATGATGGCGGAAATTAAATAAACGATGTTGTAAACAATGTAAAAAGATGGACTGGGGGCCATGGCATCACTAGAGGTATCCCTCCAAAATAATAAGACATTGTTGGGTAAACAAAATACAGCTGGGCAATTGACGAAATTGTAAATAGACTATTATAATATGAAAATGTTCATTGAATTATTCATGTAGGCATCACGTCAAACATATATAGACCACCATCCGACAGCATGTAAACGTAAATACTCCACTTCAAGCGCGCTACTATGCTTGCCTCTCGGTATTAAGTTGAAAGTCAACAGAGTATTGCATTATACATTATACATGATGTAAAGTTGTAAACAATATTTATTATCACAAAAGCACATAAAAACCGTGTTTTCCTCTTAGTGGCAACAACACAGTACCCCTAATTATTCGTTTCAGTCACTCGAGCACTGAGAAAGCAAGGTGGAACCACAATTTGTCGAAACCTGGCCATGCCGCAATGTGAAATTTTCGAATAAAACATGTCAGTATCACATGGAGCCACTATAGCTTCCACAACAGTTCTAATATTTTTTAGGGCACGAGCCGCGGTCATGGAGAGGTGGGCCGCCTGCGCCATCTGCGCATCCTCCTGTTCCTTGAGCTCGCAGGCGCGCCTGGCTCGCCGGGCTCGGTCGGCACAGGGACTCGAAGGAGGCCATGGAAGCCTCCTGCAGCAGCGGGGCGCCGCGCCCCTCTACTTGCTCCTCCCCGTCGTCGCTCCAGTCGAAGTCATCGTCGTCCTCCACCTCCTCCTCGCCAGCCGGAGGTGCAACGACGCCGGGAGGAGGTGCGGCAACGTTCGCGACTGCAGCAGCAATTGCTTCGGACTGCGCCATGAAGTTGGCCGCCCTCTGCGTGTTCAGCTGCATGTGGCCCGCCAGCACCGCAGCCTCCTTGGAGCGGTGGATGCCATTCTCCAGCACGCCGCCCCACACCGAGCCGTATGTCCAGCCGGCGTATGGAGGCGCGGAGCCCCACGCCACCCCCGCCGGTGTACGCGTCCTCCTCGGGTCGGGGGCGTCGGACCACGCCGCCTCATAGGCCCTTCTCACCGGTTTCGTCACCGAAGCCGGCGGCCGATACCTCGGCATGCCCCTCCACGCTGGGCTCGTCGCCATGTGGCGAGAGAGGCTCCCGCGGTAGCGCCCGAGCGCGCTCTATCGAGCTCGCTCGATCTGATCCACCAGGTTCTTTTGGGGGCGCAACGGATCCATCTCCGGGGTCGGGGAAGGTGGTGGGAAGTGGTGCGGCTGTTGCTGGGAATGGTGGCGGCGGCGCTAGGGTTTGTGGGTTAGGGTTTACCCCGCCGGTGGTCATATAAAGACCTCCAACACCGCATTTAAGCTGGTAGTTGGCCGGTGGGTGACTGTTTGGTGAGGCTGACTGGCGGGCCAGGGGAGGCCTAGGGGACGACACGGGGCGGACACGAGTCGCGTCCGCGCGTATCCGTGCCGATGCAAAGCCAGCTCAAATTTGGGCCAGAATTGGGTCCGCGTGGACAGAAAAACAGACCGATTTCCAAATGCGTCGGCGCATTGGCCCGTGGTTTTTGTCCGCGCGCCCAGTTTCGGACAGAAATGGACCAAATGGGTCGGCGCGTTGGAGTTGCTGTTAGGTCACGGTAGCACAGCTCAAGAGGGAATGACGAGCCTGGGCACGGCCGCATATGCCTCATCCACCGTCGCTGGCCGCTGCCTGGATGGCACCTCGTTCATGAGACGAGCGGCTACCAAGCCCGGGCAACAGGGACGTTGGGTCCGTCCTACTTAAACCCACTATCAAGTAGTTTCTTCCTTTTGCAGATTTAAACATAAATTTGGACAGACTCTACCTTAAACCGGAGAGCATATAAGAACATAAATAAACAATTCAATTCATAATAGAAATTTCATCACAAAGATAACATGTACAACTTCGCAATTCATCATATCATAACAAACACATTAATAGCAATTAAATTATATGGATCTCGATCATATTAGGCAGCTCACGAGATCGTTGTACTGAAAAACATGGAGAGAGATAACCATATATCTACTACGATGGACCCGTAGTATAAGGATGAACTACTACACATCATCATGGAGGCGGGAGCGGTGGATGCCTCCACGATGATTCCCCCTCCGGCAGAGTGACAGAGCAAGGTTCTAAATCGTAATCATGACGACGGCGACTCTGTAGATTATTTTTGCGTGGAACCTCTTCCTCGGGTTTTAGGTTTTTGGGGAGGGGGTATATGTAGGCCAAAGGGTGTCGAGAGAGGTGGGCCAAGGAGGCGGCACAGCAACATGGCACGCCACACCCCTTGGTGCTCTGGCCACGTGCGCCAGCCCCTGGTGCCCCTCCTCGCGTCAGGCCTTTTTGTTCCAGGTCCGACTCGAAAAGTTATATCACATAGTATTTTCCCCCAATATTTCCTATGTATTTTTCTGGACAATACCTGCAATGCAAAAACAGGCAGAAAACCACAATTGTCAACTTGTCACCGGGTTTATAGGTTAGTTTAATAAAAAATGCTAAATGATATAAAATCATGCATAAAGTATGTAGCAATGATATAACATCAATCAAAAACTGTAGATACGTTAAAATTGTAGATACGTTTTGGACATATCAGTCTCTCATATGGAGGCGTCAAGTCATGCATCTTGCCGACAGGTGCTACGCATGGTGTGTCTTATGGGGGAGTCAAGTCACACTTGTTGCTGTGATAGCGTGGATCACACGTTCGTTGGGAGACCCCAAGAGGAAGGTATGATGCAATATAGTGGCAGTTTCTCTTGGTTACAAAACCAAGGTTATCGAACCAGTAGGACTTGAAGAAGGCTCTAACAAGGTGTCTCCCTCCCCTGGCGCTAGGAGGTTAACACAGACCTGCACACAATCACAAACAAACCACTTTGCCTCAATGAAACAGAGAGGTTGTCAATCTCTCCGGTTTGCTGAACACAAAGATTAAACTTATGTGTGGAAAATAATATGAGAGCAAAAACGACCAGCGAGCAAATGACTAGGAAAAGCTATTAAAACGGTTGTAAACAATGTAGGAAAATAGGACCGGGGTCCACAGTTCACTAGTGGCGTCTCTCCAAAAGATAAACACGTTGGGTATACAAATTAGAGCTGGACAATTGACAAAACATGGGCGCATAACAATACTATCATGACATAATATAGTTCACCGTTTCATTCAATATGGGCATTACGTCAAAATACACAGACCGTTATCCAACTGCATCTATGACTAATAATCCACCCCAGGATCGCTATGCAGCATGTCACCCGAAAGTATTAAGTTGCAAGCAACGGATAATTGCAATAACCACGATGCATAATATAAGAAATGGTTATAACATAAAGCAATAAACACCGCTGTTTTACCACTAATAGAAACAACACATCTTTAGTCTTAATCGTTTCTGTCTACTCGATCTCAGACAAAAAGAGGCACGAATCTACTATCTAGCATAAATACTCCCTCTAAAGATACTAGCAAATACTTCGGCCAAAGCATACACTAACATCGGAGAGCATGCAAGATCATAAATAAAACATACCATAGATAAACTGTACAAGAATGTCATGATTTCCACAATTCATCGGATCCCAGCAAACACAACATGTAGCATTACATAAAGATGATCTTGATTATGTTAGGCAGCTCACAAGATCTAAACAATGGAGTACAAGGAGAAGAGACAACCATCTAGCTACTGTCATGGACCCGTAGTCCCGTGGTGGACTACTCACGTATCACTCCGGAGGCAGGCATGGTGGTGTAGATGCCTCCGGTGACGATCTCCCCATCCGGCACGGTGCCGGGAAGAGCTTCAGAATCCTCCCGATCTACGGTTGGCGACGGCGGCGGCCTCAGACGTATTTCTGAAAAAGTGATCGGGTAACGAGGGTTTTAGGCGAAAGGGTGACTCGAGAAGCTTCCGAAGGTGCCCAGGTGGGACCCAGGCATGGCCAAGGTGCGGTTGCGGCTGGGTGGCGCCTGGGGCCTGTGGGGCCCCCCTGCAGGTCCCCTCCTGGCGCAGTCTTTGTTTCCATGTAAAAATAATTCACATAAATTTTAAGCCAATTCTGAGAAAAATTCCCCGACTAACTTTTTTGAAACAAAAAGACAACAGAAAACAGGAACTGGCACTGGGCATCTTGTTAATAGGTTAGTTCCAGAAAATATGCCAAATGATATAAAAAATGTGACAATGATATATAACAAGTATGGAACAACCAAAAATTATAGATACGTTTGAGACGTATCATGCTGTTGACCGAAATTGGTGTGATAGTGACTCCAAGATATTAAAATATGAAGTTCTTACTCTTTTTGTTCTTTGTAAAAACAGAACACACGATGTTCATATTTCTATATCTCTTGATGGTTCGTATGCTTGTGACAATAACGACATTTTTTAGGGCAGTGTGGGACATCTCAGCTCCCAGTATCTTCTCCACTGGTATCTGGCTAGTGAGGGGTCATTAGCCGGTCAACTGAATATGGTAGAGCGGCTTGGACGACGAGTATGTGAACTTCGATGGAAACACAAGATACCTGATCAAGCATGTTGACACGCATTGTCGTCCCCTTGTTAATGGTGGTGTTTCGAAACTCCGCTTTAGGGATGAAAATCCCTAGATCGACGTACGGTTGGACTCGTCATTATCGGCGTACGTGCGGCGATCTTGCTTTGAAGAGTTAGCCTAGGAATTTGTACTTTTCATTTGTTTCGATCTTGTGTCATAGTGTTAGGGGTAGCCTTGTGAAGTTACTGTAGCCGGGCATATGGCATTTGAGGTATAAGGCATAAAATAACCTTGAATAATATTTAGCATCTTAAAGGCAATTTTCGCCCTGAACATGCAAAAGCCTTGAACCTGTTATCCATAACTTGGCGAATTCAAAAAAGAAAAATTGTTACATTCGACACAGTTAGAAATTAACATTAGTGCAAAATAGGCCATTTAAGGCCCCAATTGCATACCACTTTGGCAAAAGAGAAACAAATTACTGATCGTGTACCTAAAAAAATACGTGTGATGTTTAGCAATCACACATGGTTAAAAAATGAAAAAGGTAACGATCACACCCTTATTTTTGTTGAAAGGTGTGCAATGTGGAAATCAACCACACGCGGTTTTTTTTAAGTGTGCGATGCACCGTAAAAATTTCATCATAATGGGTCTGTTTATTGGTAGAGAGGCACCTTGTACCCTAAGAAACAATAGCGCCAAACGAGTTTCAACTTTTTAAGTTTAAAAATGACAAAAGGGGGTATTTTTTTTCCCAATGTATTCCACACGGTTTTTACGAAGAAAAAAGGGTGTGTGATGTACGGGCAATTGCACACAGTTCTTCGAATGAATAAAAAGTGTGCAATGTAGAAGGTAAGCATACACAATTTTTAAAATAAAATTGTGTGGGCCGCAGCATAAAAAAAATCATCACAGCGGGTCCATTTTAGGAAGAATATGCGTTTTCCCAAACTGCACAACATTGCCAAAATTAATTTAGATTATTTGAATAAACTATTTTTATTTTCTATGTGCTAAAAATGAGACTTTTTTGAAACAAGTGCAAATAATATGACGTAAAATGACAACATTCAATTTTTCACACAAATTAGAGCATCTTTCACCGAAAATGCCATTTGTATCCCGAGCTGCACTTTATGGCTACTTGAGCCGCATGACTTGACTGTGTTGATCAATAAAGCTCTTAGTTCAAGTCAAAAAAAAACTCTTAGTTCCCTCAGAAAAAATCTTCCTTTCCGCACACACACCTCTCCTCTCCTGTTTTTTCTATAATAAAAATAAAAAAAGAAACTAAGGCGTTCTTCGTGGTGGCGACGTGCGGCCCCCACCCTCTTCCCCTCCAGCAGCCCTCCCCTCCCCAAGAACGCGTGGATCCGGCGACGCTCGATCCAGCTTCTGCGACGGCACCTGCTGCTCTGCGCCCTCGTACTTCTTTTTCACGTAGAGATGCGTAGCGTTCGTGCGGGCGGATGGCAGAGTTTTCCTCCGCCCATCAAAATCGCTAGACGTACACATAGTGCGGGTTAGATCTCAATTGGTGGGGCCTGATCGTGAGGCTCTGTTTGGTCGCTGTGGTTGTGTGTACATTAGACGGGTGCGCTTATGGATGAATATGTTTGCTCTTTTAATAGTAGTAGAGATAAAGCTCTTAATTCCCTCAGGAAAAAAATATTCATTTCCGCACACACCTCTCCTCTCTTGTTTTTTCTATAATAAAAATAGGAAAAGAAACCCCCCCCCCCCCTCTCTCTGTCTCGCTCGCTTCGACCCCTCTGAGCCCTCTCCTTCCTCCGCCACCGCCGCCGTCGCAGCGGCGCCCGACTCGAGCGCAGCGGACGGAGATCTTTCTCCTCTCGGTAAGCCCTAGTCTGCTCCCTCTCCCTTTAATCTTCTTCGTCCGCGCCGTGAGTCCTCCTCCTTCCCCGAGCAACCCGACGCCAAAACCCTACCCGCCTGACCTAGCTCCGAGTCCGATGACGAGAAGGATCATGCTATTAAGAGATGCGTCCGCCCCTCCCCTGTTCTAGTGTTTGCTGCGATGGTTTTTGGTGCTATATTGTAGTTGGTGCACCGCCGTATGATCGATGATGAGTGGTAATGGTTTCATGCGTTTTTCGCCGTTCAGTTGTTCGTATTGGATTGGGGGAATTCTAGTCTTTTACATTGTTTGCACACAAGGCTCCGTAGACTGTACTGATGTATAGCAATTGTAACTATCCCCTCCCCCCATCGGATCTACCACCGTCCAATTGTTCGCATATGAATTGGATTAATTCTAGCCTTCTATTGAGCTACTGTCAGTGTCAGGTAGCTACGATTACATTGGAGGGTTGCCTGGCCTAATGGAATTTGTTGCTAACCTCAACATTTTCTGCTAGATCTTAGGATTACAATTGTTCATTGTTTCTTCCCGTGGAAGAAACTCTTCATCTAGAGATCGATGGAGTATATATCATACCAGATACACAGGAGTTCTTGTTATATGTATGTCCTCTCCACGGAATCTAATAAGCTAGATACTTCATATTTTTATAAAATTTTGTTTTGCTCATATACATAAGTAAAACAATAATAACAAGATAAACAGCAAAGGTAGTCCAAAACCGTTGTATGCATTGGTCAGCCTTTGTGACTCGATCTCTCTTGTTGCTTCTTTTGTGTAAAGAAAAGCTGGACTAAAGCATCTGCATTCTGTTAATTTTAGTTAGTAAGACTGCATATTCTGTTTTTCGGTCAAGATCGATGCCTTGTAGGGTAGCAACTCTGAAGGGTGCTCTAGCTAGCTAGCTTCTGTAACGGTGAGTCTTGTTGGCTGATTTGGCATTCGCCAGTACTCGCTGGTCAGCCTGCCACCAGTGCACCCGTGTTCATGTTATCAAAAGGTTCTGTGGATACGCCATGCTCTCATGGCAAATATCATTCATGACCATCCAGCACATGTAAGCTCTTTTGGTTGGGTTATCAGTTTCGTAACAGTCCGCCTTCGTCTTGATTGGGAACCTCTTCATGTTTCCTACAGTGCATTGGAAGTGTCCCCAAATTTCTTAGTCATGAATTGTCCTGTCGTGCTCTCAATATCTATTTGGTTCTACTGCTGCTATCCTGACCCCCATGACTCCGATAGCTCTTAAGTTGTTTAGGTGCTTTACTCACTTTTGTGCATTCATTTCTCTTATCCACGTGATAGCGTATGATTTACCTTTCATCAGATGTCTTCGATAATCTTCCCCAGTATTGAAATTCAGAGCTTTTTCAGTGAATCTTTCCTTGCTACTAAAATTTATAAGCTCACAGATAGATCGTTGTTCTTTTTTAGACAGTTTTTCCATCGTGTATGTCAGAGAAGTTATGTGTTGTTGATATAAGAGTGAAAGGCACCAGAGGTCACGAAGTTGCGCGAAAAATAAGGATTGGTCACCAAGTTGAAAAACCTCAAAACGAGGTCACGAAGTTGTGGAGTAGTCAATTTTTGGTCATTCCGTCACGGTGGGCGTCAAGTTGCTGACGTGGCAGTGTGTTTTTTTACAAAAAACACCTTCAACTTTTATATATTCTAATTGTTAGGTCCTTCTACGGGCATGAAAGGCACCAGAGGTCACGAAGTTGCGCGAAAAGTAAGGATTGGTCACCAAGTTGAAAAACCTCAAAACGAGGTCACGAAGTTGTGGAGTAGTCAATTTTTGGTCATTCCGCCACGGTGGGCGTCAAGTTGCTGACGTGGCAGTGTGTTTTTTTTTTACAAAAAACACCTTAAACTTTTATATATTCTAATTGTTAGGTCCTTCTCCATATTTATTTTCGAGCTGCTCGCCGTGGCTGATTCTTGGGCGCGGCCTACAGCGCCTGATACACGGCGCAGGACATCTCGGAGGCTGTCCTCGTCGCAGGGTAGTGCAACTGGGCCGGAGGCGCCGGCCGGGAAGCCATACTCCTCCTTATACGAATACGCGAGGCCGAGGCGTATAAAAGGAGCAGCAGGGCTGCTGCTTGTAACAACGAAAAATAGAAAAGAAATACAGAGCAAGGCGCGAGACGTGCCTTTGGCAATCAAATCAATTCCCGTATTTTCTTCGTGTCGCTAAGTTCGCAAGGTTCGAGTCGCCGGAAAGAATCGCTAGTATACGTCCGGCAAGCTAGCTCGTTCACGTAAGATCACGTCTAGCTAAGGTACTCACGTACGAGTACTAGCCAGTAATCGATCAACAGTTGCTGCTTCCAAAGTTGTACGTGCGTGTGGCCGGCTGATCTAGCGTTTCAAATCCAACACCGCGCTGCTCTCCGGTGACGCCCTCCTTGCGCTCGCGTTCGAGCACCTTGCCCGCGGCTGCGCCGACCTCGGCGCTGTCCCCGCGGAGCGCGCGCTGCGGGCCGTGGCAGAGCTAGGGAACGCCGCGGGTGCCGACCGGGAAGCCATACTCCGGACAGGTCGCCGACAAGGCGTCGGAGGGCGCACCCATGAGCCTCGTCATGCTGGAGCACATCCACCTGCACAAGACAGCGCGGCTCCTCGAGGTACGGACCGCGAGATTGAGAGAGTCCGGCGGTACGCGCTCCATCGGCTTGCTCTTCCAGGTGGTGGACGACGTGCTAGAAGTGACGCGCACATCGGAGCAGCTCGGAAAGACGGCGGGGAAGGACCAGGCAGCAACGTCAGCAACTTGAAAAAAGGAGAAGGACCTAACAATTAGAATATATAAAAGTTCAAGGTGTTTTTTTTAAAAAACACACTGCCACGTCAGCAACTTGACGCCCACCGTGACGGAATGACCAAAAATTGACTACTCCACAACTTCGTGACCTCGTTTTAAGGTTTTTCAACTTGGTGACCAATCCTTACTTTTCGCGCAACTTCGTGACCTCTGGTGCCTTTCATGCCCGGAGAAGGACCTAACAATTAGAATATATAAAAGTTGAAGGTGTTTTTTGTAAAAAAACACACTGCCACGTCAGCAACTTGACGCCCACCGTGACGGAATGACCAAAAATTGACTACTCCACAACTTCGTGACCTCGTTTTGAGGTTTTTTAACTTGGTGACCAATCCTTACTTTTCGCGCAACTTCGTGACCTCTGGTGCCTTTCACTCTTGATATAAAGTGAAACTAGAAATTTATATTTAGCAAAAAACAGCAGCAATATTCTCCTTTAGTGTACCACTAAGTTTACTCAGCGTATAATTCAATTTGGTGAGTATGCTGAGATGAATAGGGGAAGTAGAGAAAAACGGTGCCGTTTGTTACTACCCTGTGAAAAACTGCACTTGACAGGCGTGTTCACCAAATAGAAGTATCACTTGATTGATAATACCATATGTTCCATTTATTCCCTAGCAACTCACGGGCACCTAACTAGTCTCTTCAATGTACAGCACTGAGTGAACCATGCATGTATATTATTAATGATTGCTCAAGACTTAACTTTGCATGCTAGGCTTACTGTGGCACCTTGTTCTGTATAAACGAGGTATTTATGCAGTAGATTTCTCTTCTTGCTTCTACTGTTCTTTTATTTAAATAATTGGCTCTTTCTACTACCTGGAATTGTTGACGTTTTGTGTGTATTGTTTTAGAGCCTAAATATTGTCTAACAATTGGTGATGTTTGGTTTGCTAGCTCATCCAGAATGCGTATCTTTGTCAAGACCCCCACCGGCAGGACAATCTGCCTCAAGGTCCACTCTTCAGACACCCTGTACACCGTCAAGGCAAAGATCCAGCAGCAGTACCGCCTCGTCTTTGATGGGGTGCAGCTAGAAGACAACCGTACATTGGCCGATTATGGCATCCAGCATGACTCTACGATTGACCTCCAGGAAAAGATGCAAATCTACGTGACGGAGACGCGGGGAGGGATGACCATCGCCCTCGAGGTCGACAGCCTAGAAACCATCGGTAACGTGAAGTCCAAGATCCAGGACATGGAGGGCTTTCCCAAGGGCCAGCAGTGCCTCATCTTCGCCAACAAACAGCTGGACGACGACAACCGCACCTTGGCTGACCACAACATCTGGAAGGAGTCCACCCTCCTCCTCGTCCTCCGCCCGTGTAGGCCAGGAGAAAGTAGGATGATGCGCATCTTTGTCAAGACTCTGGAAGGGAATACCCTCACCCTTGAGGTTGAGAGCTCGTATACCATCGACAATGTCAAGGTGAAGATTTACGAGATGGACGGCACTAGCCCTATGCAGCAGCGCATCATCTTTGCTGGCAAGCAGCTGGAGGACGGCCGCACCCTGGCGGACTACAACATTCAGAGCGAGGCTACCCTTCATTTGGTGCTCCGCCTTTGTGGTTGCTGAGCTGCATGGCCTGCCATTCAACAAGTTTTATTTTGCTGGAGCCTTCCTTCCAGTAGTGGTGCGTTATCAGTAACGTATCATTCCTTCACAGTAGAAGTGTGGTGTGTTATCAGTAAAACTATGTATTATCATTAAGTAGTATGTTAATGTGTTGAGTAGTTATTTTTATCCATCTATCAAGAGGAACTACTATTAAGAGTCCCTGGGTCTATCAAGAGGAACCGTTGTTAGGCCTTCTGAGCCACTTCTCTGTTTAGTTTTTCAGACTGCATTCCCAGTTTTCAGTTTGTAGCTTGCTGTCATGGTGGCTGGTTCTTACAACCGCCAGGAGTCTGTTTTTGTTTCTTTGGAACCATGTACCAGGCCCGTTTTGTTTTTTGAGCTTCTATGCAATGGAGCCGGGGAACCTTCACTGTTGATCTACAAAAATTTCTTTCCTGTCTACATACCCAGTGCGATTAATTTATGTATCCATGTTTTCATCTATGTCATCACAGTCAAAAGTTGAAGTGATGAGGATCATAACACTGTGATTGCATGTTTTTTACAAAGAAAAATTGTTATCGCATATTGTGAACCACATGAATGTCACATGAGTTGGAATCAGGAGTGCAAATAAGAGTTGAAATCAAGTCGTCCTCGTTGTTGGAGGAGGAGGAGATGGCGGCAGGATGACCTGGGTGTGGCGCAGGACAAGGAGGTGTTAGCCGAATAGGCCTCCCTTGGCCACAATGGAGCATTGGGGGCATAGTCACCTTGCTACGGACCATGGTGGGTGGCGTGAGCATTGGGGGCATAGCCGAATATACAACCATGCAAAATTTCAACTCCAAATTCGTTATATTTTGGTCTGTACAAAAAAGAAAAATCTGTGAAAAATTCAAATTTTGAGTATGTGTATTGTTCACCACCCAGATCCACCAGTTTGTCTTTTTTGTGCAGGCCAAAATACAGCGAATTTAGAGTTGAAATTTTGCATGGTTGTAGATCTTGACAATATCTACACCCAGGATTTTTTCACGATTTTTGGAAACTTTAAAATGTCGATTTAAAATTTTCAAAAAAATGGCCACCATGTAGCCCGAGCTCCAAAAGAGGTTTTCGGCCACATTGCCAATATTTGTGGCTGGACATCTTTGTTCACTTTCACTAAAAAGCTCTTTGCACTTAATGATGCTAACCAGTAACCACTATGAGATGACAGTTGTAACAGTATATCACTTTGCTTTTCACTGCTTATGTAAAAACTATATAAATTGATCTCTGTCATTAGAATCTATTGCCTTGCACAGATTGTTAAAACCTCTAGGATCATCGGAAAAGGTGCACACACCCTCTTCTCCTCAAGAGCAATTTTCCGAGCTACCATGCTCCCCCTCATCATTCCGTCCTCTAAGAAGACTTCATGTCTCGTTTCTACAAACTTTGTGTATCTGTCTGGACAGTAGAAACAAAAACCTTTTGATCTATCAGGATAGCCAATGAAGTGGCAACTGACTGTTTTGGGATCTAACTTTGCAATATTTGGATTAAACAATTTGGCCTCAGCTGGGCTCCCCCACACCCTGAAGTGTTGTAGAGAGGGTACTCTTCCTGTCCACAACTCGTATGGTGTTTTGGGCACCGACTTGCTTGGTACTCTATTGAGAATGTGAATGGCGGTTTTAAGCGCCTCCATCCATAATCCCAATGGCAAGGTGGAGTAACTCATCATACTGCGCACCATATCCATAAGTGTACGGTTACGCCTTTGAGCTACTCCATTTTGCTGAGGGTCGCCCGGCATTGTATACTGGGCCACTATGCCAGTCTCCTGTAAGAACCTCGCAAAAGGTCCAGGGACTTGGCCATATGGAGTGTGCCGACCGTAGTACTCCCCCCCCCCCCCGGTCATATCTCACTGTCTTTATTCTTTTATCATGCTGATTTTCTATTTCAGCTTTGAATATCTTAAATTTATCCAACGCTTCAGACTTTTCTTTGATTGGATAAATATAACCATATCGGGAGTAATCATCTGTGAATGTTATAAACGAGTCATAGCCATCCACACTTTTCACAGGAAATGGTCCACAAATGTCAGTGTGGATGATTTCTAGTGTTCATGTGCTTCGGTTTGCACCCTTTTTGATTTGTTTTACATATTTTCCTTTAATGCAATCTATGCATTGTTCTAAGTCTTAGAACTCTAATGGAGGAAGAATTTCATTTTTTAACTAGACTTTCTATTCTCCCCCTCGAAATATGGCCCAAGCGACAGTGCCATAATTTCGATGAGTCATGAGTTCTCTTTCTTTTCTTTTGTTCTTTATCCAGCGCGGAAACATGCTCATTCACATTACACACATAATACACTTTTTCACGTAGGGATAATAAATAAAGCTCATTGTGAAGTAAAGCAACACCCACATAAGCATTATTAAACCATATGGCACACTTGCCATGTCCAAAATAACATTCATAACAATCTTTGTCCAAACATGAAACACTAATCAAGTTTCTGTGTAACGAAGGAACATATAAAACATCTCTAAGCAGAATCGTGAATCCATCAGCTAACTCCAGGGAGATGTCGCCGACAGATTCAACATTTGCTTGAACTCCATTTGCAACTTCAATGCATCTTTCGCCTCTTTGCGTAGTCCGCGTCGAATGGAATCCCTGTAATGAATTTGCAACATGAACGGCTGCACCTGAGTCAATCCACCAAGTAGATTTCGAAAACTGTGTATACAAGGATTCATTTACAAAGGAAACAATGTTGTTACCTCTCTTTGCCATTATGGACTTTAGCCAAACAGGGCAATCTTTGTTGTAATGCCCAGTCTTCTTGCAGTGGAGACATGTATCTTTGTCCACTGGAAGAGACTTCTGCTGATGATGATAATGCGTGGGAGCTTTTCCATGTGGCTTTGAAGGGAAACCGTTGCTACTTTGATTGTAGTTCTTTTTCTTATTATCCTTCACATAGTTCAGAGAACCACCATGTGAGGCTTTAAGTCTTTCCTCTTCTTGCACACACATGGCTATTGTCTTTTCAATGTCCCATTTTTCAGGCGATATGTTGTAGTTGACAACAAAAGTGTCAAACTCTTTTGGCAGTGAAGCCATAACCAGGTGAACAAGGAGTGCAGGCTTGAGCTCCAAATCATCGTCCATGGGCTTAAGCTTAGCTGCCATGTTGCTCATCCTGAGGATGTGCTCTCTTATGCCATATCCACCTCCTGTGTACTTTTCTGTCACCAGCTGCTTTAGCAGCTGGTAGCATATATCTTTGAAGAACCAGTGAACTGGCTCTTTATCTTTTCAAGAAACTCCCTTACAGAAGCACACTCTGCAATTGAGCCCACAATAGCGTGCTCAATTGTGTTCTTTATGAAAGCCATGCACTTTTTATTGGCAGTGAGCCACTTTTTGTTGTCGAGGGTATATGACATCTCCAATGGAGCATAGTCCCTCTTCTTTTTCTCCCAAGCACTATCATCATCTTTTTCATCTCTGACCGGCTCTGTGGGTTTGACCGGCTGTGGAGTGTCCACAATCCAGTCCACCTCTGCACAAACGAAAGCCAAGTCGACCTTCTTTCTCCATTCAGTGTAGTTATCACCTCTGAGGGTTGGAACATCCTTGATGCAGCTCATCAAGTAGTACCCTCCTGAAAACCACAATGAAGTGAGATCATAACAATAATTGCATGTGATAATCCAACGTTGGTCAAAATTAAAACATACAATCGTTTGTGCAATTAAAACTATATCACCGTTGGGCGGAAAATAGAAATAAATGCACTTATAACAACAATAAATCATGATTATGTTATTAACAATGTTGGTCATAAAAATAACAGAATCATAATTGTTTCAATAATCACTTTAACATGCTCTTAAAATTAATTCTTGCTTTATTTCTATTTACACTTTGAGAGCACTTTTATTTATTTGTAGCGGAAAAACATGAATAAAAATTCATGAACTTTATACTTTTCAGAAATATTTCTGTCACTTTTCTGTTCTCTAAACAAAAATTTCGTTGGATAATTTTGAATAGAAAAACTGGATGAAATTTGCCGAAAAATTGGACAAAAAACAAATAAGATATGCTTCTGGAAAAATTAACAGAGGAAAAAAAACAGGCAGCGCAGCGACCTCGGCCCGGCTGCGGCCTGTTTAACTTTCGGCCCACGGCCTGCTAGCGCGCGCCGTGCGCGCCTCTTCTGGCTTCTGGCCCACCAGCCCGGCGGCCCACGGCCCGCAGGCGCTCACGCGGCTTGATCCGGGCCGTCGGATGGATCCGACGGTCCAGCGCGCGTTTCGCTAGAACAAAACAGGCCGACCGGCCTCCCCCGAAAACCTAGCCATTTCTCTTCCTTTCCTCTGTCCCGTGCGATTCTGTTAGGGTTTCTCTGCGCCGCCGGCTAGCCAGCGACGGCGATGCGCCCGTGTGCGCTGCAGCTAGCCAGCGACGGCGGAGCACCGCCGCCACCGACCCCGACCTCCTTTCTATTCTTTCTCTCCCGCTAGCAGGCGAGCGCGTGTGCTGTGGCGGCGACAGTGACGGCCGCTTCGCCCACCGGCGACGGCCGATACCAGCGCGCGTGCAGCGGCGGCGTTCGTCATGCGCAACGCTCCAGCGACGTGCACCATGCGCACACCGTCCGAGCCGCACACTGCTTGTGGCGCCGTTGCCATCCCCCTCGCCGGTCGCGCGTTCCCCTTGCGGTGAGCGCGCCGCCGTCGAGCGGTTTGGCCGCGGTTCCCTCTACACCTTTTCCGGCGAGCCCGAGGGCCTTCCGGTGAGTGTTTTTCTTTGCCCTTTAGTATTAGAGTTAGGGATTTGCTGTTTACTTTTCTTTTTCCTATCTACCCGAGAAAGATCTAGCACCTAGTGGCTCTGATACCAATGTTAATATTATCGGATCAACTAGTCTAGAACTTCCACGGTATGCACTTTTAGGAATCGATCTAACTCATATGTGAGAGAAGGAAGCCAGAGAGATGGGAGGGATCGAGATACCTTCTCCTTCGCTCGACGATCTCGTCGATGTGTCCATGGTGCAGGACGGCGGTGACGACCGAGAGTGGGCAGTGGTGGCGGCGCTTCCCGTCAGCACTGCGCTTGCCCTAGATCGGTAGGGTGTGTCGGTGGGGTTATGGCTCGCGACGAACCTCGTATTGTGTGCCGCCGGCCCCCACCTCTCTATATAGCGCAGGTGACAGGGGCCCGCCAGCCATAGTGGGCTGGGCGCCCCCGATCAGGGCGCAGGTCAAAGGGGCCCGGTGGGCCGTTGGGCCCACACGGGAAAGAGATCAATCTAACACAGATCTATCTATGAAAACACTTGGACTATTACTTACAAGCATGAGTTATCTTTTAGAGTGGTAATCACTATTGGATGGCAGTTGTAACAGTATCTTACTTCACTTGCATTGCTTCTGTAAGAACTAGATAAATTGATCTGTATCATTAGAATCTAGTGCCTTGCACAAATTTGTTTATGAAACACTTGAATTATTACTTACATGCATGAGTTCTCTTTATGTCACGGGAGGATTCAGAAACTGAAGTTACTGGCGACCGTGCTGGTGATGATGTTCGTGTTGGCACAGAAGAAACTTCCCCTGTCCTTTTCACAGCATTGCGATCATTCAAAGAAGCTTTGATTGACGATGACAACGCAAAATTCACGGAGATGGATGTCTTCTTACTTGACGATGAGGTTAACTGGGCCCGGACGGGCCCGGGCAGCAAGACGCTGCCGCAGCCGCCCATGGCGCGAACCGAAGGCTGCCGCGGGCAAGGTCGAGGGCCAGAGGACGGGGAGGGCGGGGGAGAGCTCGCCGGGGAGGCAGTCGGCGACGGGCGGGAGGATGCGCGGACCTGGGCTGCAGCATTTCCTCCGAAGCTGCGAGACGAGGCCGCAGGTGCTAGTTCCCCGCCGCCCCCTTCACTGGCGGCGCTCGGCGTTTGTCCAACGGTCGCCTCCGGGGACGGCGAGGGAGGGAGGAGAGGGGAAGTGGCGGCGGCGGCGGGTGGCTAGGGTTTGCCTCCTCGGTCGCCTGGAGGGGCGACGCGAGGAGGGCTTGGTGGGCCGCGGAGGTTTCTTGGTCGTCGCTGCCCCTGGGCGGCCCTGCCACCCCCTGCTGTGGGCGTCACCTCGATGCTCGGTGCCCCGGTGGTCCGGCCGTCGATCCCGGCCCCGGGGGCGCTGTCGGCTTCGACGGCGCTCAACTGTGCCCTCCGGTGGTTGCAAGAGTCGCCACCTCTTCACTCGGCCATCTTCCTGCAACGGGGCGCCGTTGGGGAGGGCTGGTGCCGTGGCTTCGCAGATGGCGGCCATGGCGGTGACGTGCTCCCTACGTGGGGGGGGGGGTCGTGGCTAGGTGTCGAGCCTCCACTGTCTTGCCATCAGTGTCATGCTGGTGTGCTCCATGGTTATGCAGATGGCGGCCATGGATGCGGTCTTCTCTCCGATGCGAGGTGAGCCGTGGCAGTGGTGGTGGTTGCTTCTCCTTGTCGGCTGTTTGGCCCTCGCGTCGGATCCTTGTCGGAGACCTGTGGCCTGTAAGGCATGGGTGGTCTTCGTGCGTGCTCTAGGCTAGCCCACCCTTCGAGTAATCGAACCCAGATGGGGTTGGGGTGGCACTCGGTGGTGCTATGCCCTGCGACTACGGCGGCGACCCCCATGTGCGGTGAGGGCATGTCTGATGCCCTTCAAATTCAGCCGGCGACACACAGGCGTCGTGGCGTCGTCTTGCCGTGCGCGACCTTTCGGCCATGCCCCCGGCACAGGTGGTGTCGGCGCGCTGTGTGGCCTCGGATGCATGTTGGTGTTCGATTACGTCGATGGTGCAGTGTCGTGGCTGGGTCACGACTGTCATGTCCCGTGGATCCTCTTTGGGATCGCAGTGCTTGGGCTATGATGAGCTTCTCATCACTCAGCTGTCTCCGAGTTTTTCTCTCGGAGTGACCATTTCTTGTGTTTTGTTGGTGTGCGTTCTCTCTTTTATTTCTCCTCTCATGTATCCCCTGTAAACTCTGGTTCACTTGAACCTATCTTGTAGAGGCTGCAAAGCATTATAGGCAACATTTTTTAGTAATGAAGTTCAGGCTGGCTCTAAGAGCCCGTCGTAGTCATAGTAAAAAAACGATGAGGTTAACTCTCTTCTGAACAAAATCAGTACTTCAGATGCAGGATTAGCAGCTGTGACAGACCGTGTCTTGAGAATAGGTGCTCACTCCGATATCAGAAAGGAAAGGATGAAAAGAGACAGCTGGTGGCGAATATGCAAGGGATGTTACGGAGAGTCTGTTCCTATTTCTTTGCCGGTTGATCTTGGTGTGGTGTCTTTCTTCTCACGAGTTATGCTTATGTTGAAATGCTGCAAGGCTACTTTAGTTTTTGGATGGCGTAAATGCAATAAGTGCTAGTTGACTACTACTTCTGGTGAGCGTAACCGATCAGTACCTATGTTTAGTTGGTGTGCTTTAGATGTTGAGACTTGAGATTGGCCATTTAGTACCACCATGAATATAGCTTGCTAAAAAGGCTTATATTGTGGAACAGAGGTAGTAGAGGTTATTCGTTCTTTGCTCTTGTCGATTTCTGCTCGAGTAACCGTCTAATTTTGATATATGTATTAATCTACTGCTAGTTCGTTTTACAATTGTTACGCGGGTGCTGGAGATGCTGACAGTTCGTATGGAAGGAAAGTATCGGTGACTATACTACACATAGGAAGTAATGCAAGAGTGGGGTTAAGCAACAGCAGCTTCATCAGCTGGATTCATGATCCCATCAGGGAGCACAGGGACGGATTCCACAAGGTTGTTCTCTGCAGGCATGCTTCCCATGCTCAAGCTTGGCGCGTCCTAGTTCACCTCTTTTTTTAATCACAATACTCGCCTTGTATTCATGATTCATGAATGATGAAAGCAAGTCTGTCTTGCACGTGAGGAGAAAGGTCACGCGATTTTGAAACTCGAGAACTAAAGAGAGAAAATAGTTACTCGCCGGCTTTAAAACTTCGGAAATCGACGGAGCTTTTCTTCACAAACTAACAGAGCAAAAGCCATTCATGCATGGTTCCGATGGTTCAACGTCAATGGATTTTCTGGTTAATTTTATGTTGCTATTGAGGTGCAGAGGCCGGAGGCAAAATGGTCAATTAGGGAATGGTCTCATCATTTGTGTTATTTGACTGTGTTTTGCCACGTTTTAAAATTAACACACTTTATTATACATATAGTTCACCTGTAGAGTGACTTTTTTTTTGCCACACTTGTGATGCCCAATTTCTCATCCACACGCTCACACTTATGTTGCTAATAACAATTGCCCGATTTAAGCCTGACAAAATGTGGCCAGAAATCAAATTTCCCCGAAGACCCTTGAGTAAAGTGATGGCCCATGGCGCTACTCGAGGCCGAATCGGCCTTTGATCCCGTTCCCCAATAATGGCTGGGCAAATTATCGTGTATCCATTTTTCTTACTAGGCCGGCCAACAAGATGGGGCGCGTACTTTTTTCTTCTTTTGCCGTTTTTTTGTCATCATTTTCTAGCTATATTCTTTTTCGTATTTTGAGTTTCTTTATCACTTTTCCGTTTGCTTTTTACTAGGAATCAGCTGACATATTTATTTGTTCAAAATCAGCTAAGGAGGATCGAGCGGTGGCGAAGGAGGCGTGGCGGCGTGGGTGGAGGGTGGTGTGGTAATCGTGGGGTGTGGAGGAGGTTTTCAACGTGACGTTGGGTCGGACGAAGGAGGGATTGGTGAACCGTTTTTTTCCACTAACCGGTGGCTATGGGGGTAAATATTATCAAAATTGAGGGCAAATTCGACGGTACAAAAGCAAACCATGGAAACATTGCTGGTCATAGAATGGATTTACCTACTCTTTAGAAAACATGTTATGAGTGTTGGAAATATGCCCTAGAGGTAATAATAAAAAAATTATTATCATATTTTCGTGTTCATGATATATGTTTATTTCCATCAGGGACGGAGCTAGGAAGTTTGTACAAGGGGGGCCAAGTAGTCATTATGCAACTTGAAGGGGGCCATATGGGTCAATTTGGACTAATCTGGAGATTAAAACACATAATACGTGGGGTGGTATCCCAATTTTTTTCAGCATGGGGGAGCCATGGCCCCAACTCACCCCCTGTTGGCTCCATCACTGATTTCCATGCTATAATTGTATTAACCGAAAACATAATACATGTGTGGTTACATAAACAACGCCGTGTTCCTGGTAAGCCTCTAATAGACTAGCTCGTTAATTAAAAATGATTATGGTTTCCTGACCATGAACATGAGTTGTTAATTAATTAACGGGATCATGTCATTAGGAGAATGACGTGATGGACAGATCCAACTAAGCATAATAATATTGATCGTTTCATTAAGTTTAAATTGCCATGCCTTTATTGTCAAGTATCCTGTTTCTTAGACCATGATATTATGTTATTTCCAGGTACCTGAGGAATACTTTGGGGACCTCAACCGTAGCTTAGTGACAGGGTGATCATAAAGTCATCTTACGGGTATCTCGGAAAGTACTTGTTGAATTACATGAATCAAGACTGGGATTTGTCCCTCCGTGTGTCGGAGAGATATACTCTGGGCCCACTCGGTAATGCACATACGATAACGCTTGTAAGCACGTGACTAATGAGTTAGTCATAGAGAATGTTGTATCACGAAACGGTAAAGAGTATTTACCGTAACGAGATTGAACTAGGTATAGTGATACCGACGATCAAATCTCGGGTAAGTAAATATCGTGTGACAAAGGAAATCGAATACGGATCATTGTAATCCTCGTCATAGTGTTTCAACCGATAAAGATCATACCGACGATCAAATCTCGGTAAGTAAAATATCGCGTGACAAATGAAATCGAATACGGATCATTGTAATCCTCGTCATAGTGGTTTAACCGATAAAGATCTTCGTGAAATGTGCGGGAGTCATTATGGACATCCATGCTCCCGCTAATGGTTATTGATCGGAGAAGTGTCTCGATCATGTCCGCACGTTCTCGAACCCGTAGGGTCACACACAATTAATGTTCGGTAACACTAGAGTAGTTTTGGGATATTTATTATGGTAAGACCGATATTGTTCAGAGTCTCGGATAGGATCCTAGACATAACGAGGAGCTCCGGAATAGTCCGGAGATAAAATTTCATATAAGGAAAGTTAATTTTGGAGTTTCCGAAAAGTTCCAGAGTTTTTCGGTAAAGTATCGGAACATTTTAGAAGGTTCTAGTGGGTCCCATGGTGGGGCCCACCTGCCCCAAGGGTCCACTTGGAAGGCCCATGTGGCTGGAGATATTTAAAGAATGTTTAAATTAAAAAAGATATGAAAGGGATTTTACTGGGGATGGGGGGGGGGGGGTCCTCCATGTAGTCGTCCCTAGGAGGGCTGGGCTTCGCCTCCCATCTCCCCGCTGCCTATATAAAGAGGGGGAGGGCTCCTTGGGAGGTGGCCTCTTGAAACGCTAGCTGTCGGCCTTGCCTTGACTCTCTTCTTCCTCTTCTCGCAGCCGCTTGGCGAAGCCCTGCTAAAGTTCCTCCACCATATCCACCACCATACCGTCGTGCTTCTAGTTTAGATCCCATCTACTTCTCCCTCGAGCTTACTGGACAATCAAGAAGGAGGAGACGTCACCAAGCTGTAGGTGTGCAAGCCTCGGAGGTGCCGGACGTTGCGGTGCTGATCGGATCGAACTTCATCAACAACTTCACCGAGCTGCGTCGAAATAAACTTTCAACGCACGTGTTCTTCAATGGTATGATGATCTATTCTCCCCGTTACTAGCATCTCCTAAATTGGATGTTGAGTGTCGCTTACGCATGTGAGAGATTTTTTTTGTTTTCTATCGTGCAATCTCCTACAGTGGTATCAGAGTTAGATCTATGCGTATATGCTTTGTACAGTTAGAACACAATGAGTTGTGGGCATTGATCTTTCGTGGCGGGGCTGGATCACATCCACAATACCTACTTGAAAGTTTCATATTTTCTTTTCTGAACCAACACGCATGTCTTCTTCTTACGAAAATTTGCATGCACTTTCATGTTTGTTGTCAAAATTTCACATGAGTTTGATGAGTGATATTATCTCGAGTTCCTTTTTTTTTGGAAAACGCTTCGGTCCAGGCGGAGGATTCCACTCACGCGTCCTCCGTATCGAGAGCGCGCCACGCGTCCTGCTGGTGGCGTAAGAAACATAATCGGTCAAATTGAGACGGGCCCACCACATGCCTTATCTCTTCACCCAGGTCGCTCCCATCCACTCGTTCCCAATCCCCTTTCTCCTACATCACGGCGCCATGAACGAACCTGAGCACCACCCGGCGGCTCGGTCACCAGCCCCTACTCCGACAAGCTCGCCGACGCCCTATCACCAACGCGCCACCGTCCACATCCCTCCCTCACGCCGCCGCCATTTTCTTCCCCGCCAGCTCGCCGCCGGCTGCTCCCCATCTCGAATCGATCCCACGCGCGGTGCCGGCAACCCAACGTTTTGGTACGACAACTGTAAGCGGTGGCGCGGCGGTTATCGATGCTACGATCAGCGTCTTGCGCTGCTACCAGCGAAGCGCGGTGGTGCTACAACCGTGGGCGTCGCCGCCGCGGCGAGGCTGCCTATGCTCAGGTGACAATGCTGCCATGGTGGGGCGACGGTGCTACAGTAGGTCATCGGCGGTGCTGCCTACGCACAGGGGTGCTGCTGCTATGGTGACGCGGCGCTGCTACTTTCGGTCGGCAGCGGTGCTGCTATGGTGGGGCGGCGGTGCTACTGTAGGTCGGCGGCGGTGCTGCTATGGTGGGGCGTCGGTGCTATTGTAGGTCGGCGGCGGTGCTGCCATGGTGAGGCGGCGATGCTACTGTCGGTGGACGGCGGTGCTGCCATGGTGAGGTCGGTCGACGGCGGTGCTGCCATGGTGAGGCGGCGGGGCTACGGTCGGTCAGCGGCGGTGATGCCATGGGGATGATGCGGTTCTGCCGGGGCTGGGGTCGTTTGGCGCTCGCTCACGTGAGACAGGAAAAGAAAAACGAGAAAAATAAAGACACGTGTCGCTCCCTAGATGCGGAGGATCGGGAGCTTCCCGTCCTCCGGGGACGCTCAGCAGCGCCCTTTTTTTTGTGAACTTATATTATCTCGTTCCTTGGGTCAAAACTCAAAAGTCATGTGGCGGTAGGGCGGGGTTGGGTTGCGCCAGGTTCGTGGACCGTGGGCCTGCGTCGTCTGTAGTTGGCTTCCTTCCCCCACACACCTCTCCTCTCCTTTTTTTTTCATTATACGTACTCTATTATTAAAAAACCTCTCTCTCTCCGTGGACCGTGGACTCTCTCTCTGTCTCTCTCGCTTCGACCGCTCTCCTTCCTCCGCCGCCGCCGTCGCAGCGCCGCCCGACTCGAGCGCAGCGGACGGAGATCTTCCTCCTCTCGGTAAGCCCTAGTCTGCTCCATCTCCCTTTTATCTTCTTCGTCCGCGCCGTGGGTCCTCCTCCTTCCCCGAGCAGCCCGACTCCAAAACCCTACCCGCCTGATCTAGCTCCGAGTCCGATGAGACGGGAGAGACGGTGTTCTTGAGAGACCTTCTGCTCTAGTGTAGGATAGCGAGATGCATCCGCTCCTCCCCTGCTCTAGTGTTGTGATCAGGGCCTGGTTGTGATGCATGTGTTCCTCACGGTAGTTGTTTTTTTATGCCATTGTAGATTTGTAGTTGGTGCACCACTGTTTGATTTTTATAATGAATGTATTAGCAATTAATTGGCATATCAATTACTGACTGTCACAGAGATGCCTATGCAGAATCCTTTACTAACATGAAAATTAAATCCTTGAGACAGCCTGCCAGCAGAATGCCCCCGAAGAAGCACCTGCACCTGTCGCCCGCTGATCCCAACCTGGAAGACCATGTCGAGGAAGCTGCTCCTGCTGTCTCTACCTCTGGCACGGAAGATAGCATGCATGGTGATTTTTACCGACTCCTGCTCGCATTGTGCACGATGCATAAGCATGTTCTGTGCGGGGTCGTTGAGTGGCTTGTGTGTTTGATGGGCTTGGCAGATTCCGAGGAGGAAGAGGAGGAAGTTGGCGACAGCGGCAGCGAAGACGACGGTGGCAGCCATTCGTCTGACGGTGCCGACATGGACGAGTAAGTGATCAGAGTTCTTTTTTTAGACAGTTTTTCTATTTAGTATGCGTGTCTCCTGCAGTTAATACTAACTGCTAGGTGCAACTCAGCCCCTCGGTTGCTGTTAGGATCAGTGCAATATCCATATCCTATTAGGAAAGCATTTTGTTCACTGGATAAACTCTATTATCAGATTCTGGAACACATAATTTCTCTGGCTAATTGAATCAAATCGACTCTCTTCTTCGGTCTGTCAAACATGAGTTTCCAGTGTTCAAGTACTCCTGAGGTGCTAATAGTCCCATTATGAACACCTGAACGTTATATTGCAGCTACATATTTCTTTGAAAAAGGAACTAAAATATCACAGAACACTGGTAGCTGTTCTATAAAGTTTTAATCAGAAATTGATATGCCAATCGGTAATGGAAGATTCGATTTTCATGTTAGTCAATGCTTATAAATTGGTATTTTTTTTGGCCATGAACTAGTTTCATCTTTTCTGTTCACAATGAAAAACATTTGTCAGAGCAACAAGCAATAGTTGGTCGATTGGATTAAAACCAGAGATGGTTTCTACATGTGTGCTTTCCGCTTCTTATCCTGTTTTTATTTGTTTTATCTGTCGATTTCTTAGAAAAAGAACATATGAACAACCCCTTCCATCGAATAGTGCATATTATTAACGTGTTAATATTGAAAAGCTTCCAAATCTGCACAAAGAGCTAGCCGGTGTCTTTGCCATGAATGTTCTTCGCTAGCTATATTGGCCATGCATATTCGTTAAAGTGTGGGATTAGTGATTTGTCTTTGTTTGTAGTTGTACCTTTTGTTTTTATATATGGAGGATAATCAACAAAATAGCTTTTCCCGTTTGATTTGGTTAGTCGCATGTAAATTCGCTTCATGCACATCTGACGATATTCATCATCATATTTTGAATACAATTGTGACGAGAGGGAATGGAGGTGTAGGGGTATGCGATGATTGACAAGGAGGAAAGTGGGAGAAACTTGATGTTTGTCCCGACACGATAGGTAGCAAAGCTTGCTGAAGGTGTGGCATCATACTTGGAGAAGAATCTTGTTTGCCACTGCCGCAAGAATTGAATGGTGCAGCTTTGTTACCACACAGTAGGACATGTGTTGTAGTTGCCGCATGTCCTATATGATTGTCCATACTAAGATGCCACCACCCCTTGTGGTGATTGGGAACATGGTAGAGATCTGCTGGGCACGCACATGACATCGGAGTGGGACGAAATGGTGGAAGAGCGGACCATTAGCATAGCGGACCATTAGATTGATGGGGAATGATGGGGGACCGGAGGGCGATGATGCAGCTGTAGTGGAGTGAGTTTTGGGCAGAGGTGAGGAGAGATATTGTGTTCTCCCCTGAGGAAGGTGAAGATGGAGATGCCTATGGGGAGCACGACAACACCGTGGTGTCTGTATAGGGGGAGAGTAGAGAAAGATGGCGACGTTTATTGCTACACGGTTAAGAACACTTGACAAATGTGTTAACCGAATAGAAGTATCACTTGATGAATACTTATAACTAGTCTGTACTCCTACAATTTTATGGTTGCTCAAGTATTGAACTTTGCATGCTAGGCTTAGTGCGATGCCATGCTTTGTATAAACAAGGTATTTACAGAGTAGATTTCTCTTCTTGCTTGGATTGTTTTTTATTTAGGCACTTGCTTGTACTGCCTGCTGGAATTGTTGATGTTTTTGTGTATTGTTCTACAGCCCAAATATTGTCTAACAATTGGTGATTTTTGGTTTGCTAGCCCATCCAAAGTGCACATCTTTGTCCAGAATCCTGCCGGCAGGAAAATCTGTCTCAGGGGGGTCCACTTGTCAGACACCCTTTACACCATCAAGGCAAAGATTCAGGAGCGGTACCGCCTCGTATTCGACGGGGTGCAGCTGGAAGACAACCGTACATTGGCGGATTACGGCATCCGGCATGATTCCACACTTGACCTCCAAGAAAAGATGCAAATTTTTGTGACGGAGACGCTAGAAGGCAGGACCATCACTCTCGAGGTCGACAGCCTAGACACCATTGACAACGTGAAGGCCAAGATCGAAGACATTGAGGGCTTTCCCAAGGTCCAACAGTGCCTCATCTTTGCCAACAAGCAGCTGGAGGACGGCAAGCGCACCTTGGCTGACCACAACATTTGCAAAGGGTCCACTCTTCTCCTCATCCTCCTCCCGTGCAGTCCAACTGTTGTGATGTCAATATTCGTGAAGACGTGGACAGGGAAGACCATCGCCGTTGAGGTTGGGCGCTCGGAGACTGTTGACAGTGTGAAGGTGAAGATCTACGAGCAGGACGGCATTCCCCCTATACAGCAGCGCCTCGTCTTTGCTGGTAAGCAGCTGGAGAACCACCTTACCCTGGCGGACTACAACATTAAGAGCGAGGATACCCTTCATTTGGTGTTACGCCTTTGTGGTTGCTGAGATGCATGGCCTGCCATCGAACAACAAGTTCATGTTTGCTGCAGTTGAACTTCCGTAGTGGTGTATTATCATCATTCTAGTACCTTAGCATTGCTCCACTCTTGTTTCGTTCTGGTAGTGGTGTGTTATCAGTAAAACTATCTGTTGAGTAGTTCTTGTCTACCAATAAAAGAAGCTACTATTAAGAGCGAATAAGCGTAATGGAGCTCCTCCTACAGGCAGCACGACATCACGGACGTACGTGCCGGTGGATCTTCGACAGCTGGACGTATTCTCTGCGCATAAGCGGTTCGCTCTCTACGCGCACACGCTGTATGGCCCAGTACGCGGCGGATGGAGATTCCCGTACCAGAACGGTATCGTCAGAAGGCAAGACCATGTTCCAAACCAACCTGTTCTGGATGGTTGTCCACGAGATCGACTGTGTCGCACATGTGCTTAGGCAGTCGGACGTCAAGTCATGATGACAGTAAGATTCAGTCCCTTTATTCTATGCGTTAAGTAGGATTAGTACAGACTTTTATGAAGTACGTAAGATTAGAGCGAACTAACTATAAGATCGTAACACGAACGTAAATGGTAGTTTTTTATTACTAGTAATCGTGCATTGCAAATCCACGTGTTGACTAACCTAAATTTTCTAAACGCAAAAAGACTGTCGGGGGGCTACCCCGGGTAGGGTCATGGTATGGTAAAAGCTATACCCGGATGTGGGCCAGGTTACAGTGAAAGCCGGCATACCTGGGCCTCAGAAGGGACCAGGGTGTGATGTTGGTGCAAACCGACATAAGCAAACCGAGATAACCCGGGCCAAAAGGGACCGAGGCACCATGCTGGGGCAAACCGGCATATGCTAACCGAGATAACCCGGGCCAAAAGGGACCGAGGCACCATGCTGGGGCAAACCGGCATATGCTAACCGAGAAAGGTCGACCGACACGTTAATGTCGGTATCCTCTTGTCTTCCGTTATGTGCAGGACGAGGTGAACACCGAAGGAAAGTCCGACATGTCTATGTCGGATCAGGCGAGGCGAGGTGTCTTAGTGTCGGAGAGCAGTCAATGCTCCTGTCACATCCCGTCTGGCACGGGAGCGTCTGGCACGGAAACGTGCAGGAGAAGCGAGGTGACATGCCTTATCTGACCGCTGACCGCGGGACATCCGGGGAAAAGGCTACGAGATAGGCATGGGCATGCCATGTCCTGTCCCTAGCAGAGGGTACATTCTAGGTGTACCGTAGTGCTGCAGGGGATGAGCATGTCACGTCCTGTCTCTGACAGGATTACCATCATGACATCCCGTTGGCATGGCTACAGTGCACCGTGAGGGGTGTTTCCGTAACTCGGTTTAGCCTATTAATAGGGCTTCACCCCCTCCTGCGTGAGGGACGAGGCCAGGAGACTCTTTTCCCCCCATATCTTCATCTTCCACCTCGGGTGCCTCTTCATTGTTGGGATCATACAGCTCAAGGAGCCGCTTGTACTTGTGATTGAGAGATATATACAGAGAGATAGGCAGGAGTAGGGGTGTTACCTCCTTACGAGGGCCCCGAACCTGGGTAAATCGTGTGTGTACTTGTGCTTGTGTGTTCATCTGTGTACGCTCCTTAGCGTGCTAGCCCTCTCCCGGATCCTCCAGCGTCTATCGGCCCTGCTCTTTAGCCATCCTATGGCATCTACCGTGATACCACCACGACAGTTGGCGCCCACCGTGGGGCCAGCAGCGGCGCTGGCTGGTGTGTTCATCCGGACGGGTTCCCTCATCGCCTCCGGCGAGCGCGTGGTCAGTGGCCTTGTCCACAGACTCGGCACGCTGAACTTCATCAGCGACAACGCGGGCTGCTTCGGTAGCAGGCCGATGCCGAGGAACGGCTGCCTCGTCCTCTTCGGGACGTTCGAGATCTACGTCGCCACTGAGTTCGTCTGCAAGTACCCGGAGCAGGTGCTTGTGGCTGAGGATCCTCCTGCTGTCTGTGCGGCTCGCGGCCGGCGTATCACTCGCCCCGGGAGCTGCGCAGAGGTCATGATGACCGGCACTGCGGGTGGTGCCGGTAAAGGAGAAACCGGCACAGGAGAACCCGGCACAGGAGATGCCGGTAGACCTGCAGCCAAGACCACCAGATCGGTGAAACTGCCGCTGGAGAGGACGGAGAACCTCCGCGACCAGGCCGGTACATCAGATGTACCGGTTAGGCCGGCTCCTCTCGAGGAGATAATCCAGAAGCTGGTTGTGCCGGTAGCTGCCGGTACAGATGCTGCCCAAATGGAGGCAGAGTTGGAATCGCGTCATCAGAGCCTACATCAGGAGGCTCTCGCGATGGCCGAGGTGAGGAGAGAGTTCGGAATAACTCTCCGTGAGTATAACCAAGCACATGGTTTTACCCCGGTAGCTGCTCGCCCTAGTCGCATAGAGGATGTGCGTAAGAGGGGTAAAGGCCTCAACGCCGAGATTGCTAGAGATGGTAGATCTAGTTCCAGTAAGACTCCTAGTCACTTGTCGGTCGAAAAGCCGAAGTATAGTTCCCCTGCTAAGACTCTTAGAGCTGCCGAGGCAGCAAGAGCCGAGTTGTCAGGCTTATCCGGAGAAGCTCTCCGTAGGCAGCAAGACCGAGTTAATGAGTTGGTAGCTGTGGCTACCCGGCAGAATGAGGCCTATCGCAAGGCTAACACAGTTGCAGGTGGGTCCGAGATTGTTCACTCGGCTAGGGGAGCTAGTGGATCTAAGGGGCAAGCTTCATCACCGCATGTCGGTGGAGATCGGGACCGGAGTGTAAACTCTGGTAAGAACAAGCAGATACAGGCCTATGACCCGGCGTATGCCGGAAAACAGTTAGTTGGACGAGGCAGTGCCGGACGGGGTAAAAGCAATCCCGGTCCGGGCGGTCCAGATGCCGGAGTAGTTAACTCGGCTGGCCGAGGCTATCCACCTCGGTATCCGACACGAAATCTCGCCCAGCAGCAGCAGAATGTCGAGCATGTCCAGCAGCCACAAGGTGTTGACCCGTGGCTAACCGTTATGATGATGGTTACTCGGCTATGGAGAAAGCCGGGTATCAGAGATATGAAGGTGCACTGGGATCCCGGCTGGGACCTCGCCAGTTGTCACCAAATGATGCACGCTACAAGTTGGACAGGATCTACATGTCCGAGATGCTGGAAGAGCAAGGCCCACCTAGCCCTGCGTGCTTTGGACCTCGGATCATGAGGGAGCCACCAGTGCCGCACTTTCAGTTGAACCGAGGCGCAAAGACCTATGACGGCAGTACCAAGCCGGAAGACTGGCTGACAGATTATGTGTCGGCAGTACATATCGCGGGAGGAAACCGCTGGTGGGCGGTGAGGTATATCCCGCAAATGTTGGAAGGGCCAGCCCGGATCTGGCTGAATAACTTGCGAGAGGGCAACGTTGACTGCTGGCTGGAGTTTGAAGAAGCATTTGTTAGCAACTTCTCCAGCACATACAAGAGACCGAATCGTCCTCAGCAGCTTGCGATGTGCAAGCAGAGGGATAATGAAACTGACCGGGATTACTTGACCCGGTGGAGTACTATTCGCAATTCCTGTGAAGGAGTTGTGGAGGCGCAGGCCATATCTTGGTTTGCCCAGGGGTGCCGACACGGCTCCATGCTATGGCAGAAGTTGCAGAGGGAGATGCCGGCTACCTTGGCCGAGACAATCCGGATTGCGGATAGCTATGCACTGGGTGATCCGATGCAGCCCTTGCTAAACTCGGTGGAACCAAGTAGAAGGTATCCGGTCAACAGTGGACCCGGACCAGCCAACCGAGGTGGCCGTGGGGATTTCGGAAACAAAAGGAGAGATGACCGTCCGGATTACCGGTACGGCTCGAATCAAGTTGCGACAGCGGAGCAAAACCAGCCAGATGCCGGCGCTAGCCAGCGTCAGAGTACCAGTGGTCCAGCTTGGGGCCAAAATCAAGAAGGGAAGAGGCCGTGGAGTGACCCGAAGAAGCCATTGACCTATGAGGCAATGCTGGATGGGCCGTGCAGCTATCACACACATGATCCTCGCAGGCCGGCCAATCACTCAACCCGGCAGTGTAGCCGGTATCAGCGCACATTGAAGGAAGGGGGAGGCTCCGGAGGAAATCAGATGGGGGCACCTCTGAGGCCTCCCGTGACATATCCTCAACAGAGGCAAGCACTACCGCTCACCGGGGCAAACACTATTCCCGTGAGTGCGCCTCCGCCGAGGCCTGCAGCACCGAGACCTGTGGATAACAGGAGAGAGCAAGAAGATGTTAACCAAGTGAATGCTGGTCCCAGCCGCCAAGGTGAATATCGCCGGGGTGAGTACAGAGAGGCTCACCAGAGCTATGTGGTGTTTGTGACCGAGCCAACTGACAAGCGAAGCCTGCACCGGCGTGCAATGGAGGTAAACGCAGTTATGCCGGCTGTGCCGAAGTATATGCACTGGTCTGATCAGGAGGTCAGCTGGAGCATGAAGGACCATCCCCGGTCATGCCAAGCCCGGGAGGTTACGCTCTCGTGGTGGATCCGACATTCATCGGGCCCACCATTAATGTCAGGTTCAGCCGAGTTCTCATTGACAATGGGAGTGCCATCAACATCATGTACCAAGACACCATGGTGAAGATGGGTATCTCGGCAAACATGCTGCAGCCGAGTTCTACGACCTTTCATGGTATAGTGCCGGGTGTCTCGTGTGCACCTATGGGCAAGATTTGGGTCGATGTGTTGTTTGGCACCAAGGACAACTGCCGAACTGAGAGCATCCAGTTTGAGGTTGTGGACCTCGAGAGTCCATATCATACTTTGCTTGGCAGACCGGCACTGGCCAAGTTCGTGATTTCTACCCATGTAGCTTACCTCAAAATGAAGCTGCCGGGTCCTAATGGCATCATCACCATCTCGGGTGATTATAAGCGTTCCTTGCAGTGTGCCTCGGCTGGCTCGTGTCTGGCCGAGTCACTAATCATTGCTGCAGAGAAGAAAAAGATCCATGAAGTGGTGGCGTTGGCGCAGTCCGCACAACTCGGTATGCCGGGTATGAGTAACCCGGAGCAGAATGCGGCATTCCAGGTGCCAAAGGAGACCAAGAAGATCAACGTTGACCCGGCATTCCCGGACCACAACGTCATCATTGGTACCGGGTTAACGGAGAAATAGGAAGGCGAGCTCAGTCACTTCCTCCGTGAGAATCGGGATATCTTTGCATGGTCAAATCAGGACCTGCCAGGTGTTCCGAGGGAGTTGGCTGAGCACTCATTATTTGTCAGGCCAGATATGAAACCTGTGAAGCAACCGATACGACGTCTCTCGGATGAGAGAAGAAAAGTGGGGGATGAGCTGGCCAAGTTGCTTGCGGCTGGTTTCATCATGGAAGTACTGCACCCGGACTGGTTGTCTAACCCGGTCCTGGTAGAGAAGAGAAAGGATGAACCTTTGGTGGCCAAGGTGTGGCGCATGTGTATCGATTTCACGAACTTGAACAAGGCATGTCCTAAGGATCCATTCCCGCTGCCTCGGATTGATCAAGTGATCGATTCTACAGCCGGGTGTGAGCTGTTATCCTTTGTAGATGCGTATTCTGGTTTTCACCAGATACCTTTGAACCCTGCTGATCAATTGAAAACTGCTTTTATTACCCCTTATGGGGCTTATTGCTATCGTGTCATGACCTTTGGCTTGAGAAATGCCGGTGCTACTTATCAGAGATGTATGCAGAAATGCTTGCATGAGCAAATAGGCAAAAATGTGCAGGTGTATGTCGACGATGTCGTCATAAAAACTAAAGATAAATCCACTCTGATTGATGATCTCAGAGAGACATTCATAAACTTGAGAAAATACCGGATGAAACTTAACCCGGATAAATGTACATTCGGTGTGCCGGCAGGCAAGTTACTAGGTTTCCTTGTGTCAAGCCGAGGTATCGAGGTGAACCCGACAAAAATCCGTGCTATTGAAAGCATGAGGTTACCGACATGTCTCAAGGACGTGCAGAAATTCACTGGATGTTTGGCATCCTTAAGTCGGTTTGTTAGCAGGTTGGGAGAAAAGGCATTGCCTTTGTATCAGCTCATGAAGAAAACCACCCACTTCGTGTGGACCCCGCAAGCAGATGCGGCGTTCACCGAGCTAAAAAAGATGCTGGCAACTGCGCCGATACTGGCCTCACCATTACCCAAAGAGCCGATGTTGCTCTACATTGCAGCCACAAACCGAGTTGTGAGTGTTGTAGTGGTGGTGGAGCGAGAAGAAGAGGGCAAAACCGTGCAGAGGCCGGTATATTATTTGAGCGAGGTGATCTCGTTATCCAAGCAGAACTATCCTCACTACCAGAAGATGACATATGGTGTCTATCTGGCTGCTAAGAAGTTGAAACATTACTTCCAAGAGCATTCAATCACCGTGGTATGTGAGGCTCCTATCTCGGAGATCATTGGGTGTAAAGATGCAACTGGCCGAATAGCCAAGTGGGCCATCGAGGTGTCCCCTTACACTCCTCACTATGAAAGGAGATGCCATTAAGTCTCAGGCACTGCCGGATTTCTTGGTGGATTGGGCCGAAATGCAATATGAGCCACCACTGCCTGACTCCAATTACTGGAGGATGCACTTTGATGGTTCCAAGACCAAGATTGGTTTGGGGCCGGAGTAGTTCTTACCTCGCCAAAGCGGATCAGCTGAGATATGTACGCAGATTCATTTTGCAGCATCTAACAATGTGGCCGAGTATGAAGCACTGGTCCATGGGCTCAATGTGGCCAAGGAAATAGGAATTCGCCGAATTGAATGTTTCGGGATTCGAATCTGGTGTGCAGCAAGTCTCGGGAAATTGGGACGCTTTGGACGCCAATATGGCGCTATTTCGGTTTCATGTCCAGAAGATCTCGGGATTCTTTGAAGGGTGCGAGTTCAAGCATATACCTCGGGAGGAAAATGAAGCTGCCGACGTATTGTCCAAGCTGGGCTCATCTCGGGATCCAATTCCACCCGGATATCCTTGGAGCATTGAGGAAGCCATCAATCAAACCATCTCGAGAGTCCGAGTCAATTTTATCCCGGTGAAACCGGAATCTGGAGCTGTGCCCATGGACGTTGATGTCGGGTGTATTTGGGAAAACCCGGGGACTGCTTGGCAGAACTCGGGGACTGGTTACTCAATGTCGGAGGAAGCAATGTCGGTTGATCTCATGGAGGTGGATGATCCGGTCTTTCCTGTGCGTCCTGTGCCGGGTGGGCACAACCAATAATGGCGTATATGATGGACGGGAGTTTGCCAAGTAATGAAGTTGAGGCCAGGCAAGTGCAAAGAAGATCCAAGGCATACACCATCATCAACCAGGAGTTATACAAGAGAAGTGTGACCGAGGTACTGCAGCGCTGTGTCGAGCCGCAGGAAGGGCAAGAGATGCTCCTGGAGATTCATCAGGGAGATGTGGTCATCATGCTTCATCAAGAGCCTTGGTGGCTAAAGTATTCCGGCATGGATTTTATTGGCCCAGTGCTTTGAATCAGGCAGAAGATATCGTCGAAAGTGTGAGGGATGTCAGAGATTTGCTAAGAAGATCCACCTGCCAGCTTCGGCACTCAAGACAATTCCAATCACTTGGCCCTTTGCAGTTTGGTGTCTGGATATGGTGGGAGAGTTCAGCCAGCCCGAGGTAACATGACTCATATGCTGGTGATGGTGGACAAGTTCACCAAATGGATCGAGGTGAAGCCAATCAGGAAGTGTGATGGTCACACAGCTGTGTCCTTTTTGAAGGACATCATTTTGAGATATGGTTACCCCCATAGCATTATCTCGGATAATGGCACAAACTTTGCTGTGGGAGAATTTGCTCGGTTCTGTGCGGAAAAAAGAATTCGGTTGGACATAGCCTCGGTGGCACACCCAGAGGCAAATGGGCAAGTGGAAAGAGCAAATGCATTGGTATTGGCCGGTATCAAAGCCCGGTTGATTGAACCACTGTTGCGAACTCCGGGATGCTGGATAGAGGAGATACCAGCAGTATTGTGGGGTCTAAGGACCACACCGAATCGTTCAACTGGCTATACGCCATTCTTTCTGGTCTATGGAGCAGAAGCGGTCTTGCCGACCGACATGGAGTATGACTCGCCGAGAGTGGCGCTGTACACTGAAACCGAGGCAAAAGAAGCTCGGGAAAATGATGTTGATTTGCTCGAAGAAGCACGAGAACTGACCTTATCTCGGTCAGCTATATATCAGCAAAATCTCCGACGCTATCATAGCCGGAAGATCAGCCCTCGGGTATTCCGAGAGGGAGATTTGGTGCTGAGGCTAGTGCAACGCAGTGCAGGCCGACACAAGTTGTCACCTCCATGGGAGGGACCATTCATTGTGAGCAAGGCTCTACACAATGATTCATACTATCTTATAGATGCGCAGGCACCGAGGAAAAATGTAATGGACAAATCCGGAGAGGAGACCAAAAGACCCTGGAATGTAGCTCTACTTCGACCCTTTTACTCATAAGGGCGCAATGTATGTATCTCGGTTTTCCTTTGAATAAAATGCCGGCACTCCGAAAGAAACTCGGGGACTGCCTTGTCCATATGCATGTGTTTTATCTCTGTTTTATCTATGTTGTTCATATGTCGGATGGTTTTGAGACCTCGTTTCAAAGTTCAAGTAATGTATGCTATTTTGTTGTGATCTTGTGACTCGACTGACGAACGCCGAAATGGCAGTCAAGAGCAGAGGTTATGGTATATGGTAAACATGAAAATGGACTCGGGGACTCGGTCCTAAAAAGATCCGACATATGTCGTTTACTAACCCGGTTTTTCTTTCCTTTTCTTTGTGTCGGATGACTCTGAATCTTACCTCAAAATTTTACAAGTACTGTATGCTATAATTTTGGTCTTGTGACTCGACTGTCGAACGCCGAAATGGTAGACAAGAGCAAAGATTACTAAGTATAGTAAACAAGAAAGTAAACTCGGGGGCTTGATGCAAAGTGATCCGGCATTAAGCCGTTTTCAATAAGGGTAGCAAAATGAAAGTAGCACTGCGAAATACTTAAGAGTATATTTACATCTGCACCCGGCATTCCGGGGATTTAATAGTTCATTTGGTAATAAGTTCAGGCAGCCGCAGTGGAGGAACTGGGGTCAGCGGGCGCAGTCTCGGCGGCAGGAGAAGCTTCGGTTGTTGGAGCAACCTCGGGTGTTGGAGTGGCTGCCGAGGTATCGGCAGTGTCGGACGCTGCTTCCGGAGGAGTGTCGGCTTCTGGTTGCCTGGCAGTGTCGGTTGCTGCTGCATCAGTGGCAGTGTCGGGAGCTTCGGCCTCGATCTCCTCGTCAACCTCCTCTTCGTCCTCATCATCTTCATCGTCCGAGGCATCTTCTTCGTCATCAGAATATGCTAGCCCCGGAACGAGGTGCCGGGTTTGAGCGTAACCAGCCATGAAGGAAGCGGCCTCCTTGCGGCGCTCGATCAGCACCGGATCTTCAGTCCATTGCGAATGGACGCGCAGAGATCTCAGGGCATTGAGATCGATGGCCTCATACCAGGATAGCACAAAGGTCAGGGCTTGATCAGCTCCGGCGCGAGCTGCAGAAGATCTCCACTCTCGAACCCTGGTCTCGGCCCCCGACAGGCACTTGGACAATTCATCAATGGTAACTGGAGGCTGAGATCTGGCCATAAGGCTCGGTAAGCCCGGATACCAGCATCAAGGAGTTCAGTACCAATGCACTTCAGAGGGGATATGCGAGCATTCAGAGCAGTCAGATGATCTTCAATGTCCCATTCCTCCGAGATCGGGCCAGTTTCTGCTCTTTTTGCTCGTGCCCTGCGGGTAGTGTTGACTGCAGCGGCCTTGGAATGGGAGAAGTGATCTGAAGACAGAAAAACTATCACCGAATTGAGTTATATACCGGCATATATTTAATGTCGGCACAAGCAATGGAAATAAAAAGAAAGGATAAAGGAAACTTACTGTCCATCTCGTGGTTGATCCGGGTGAGCTCGGCCAGCCAGATGTCGCATTTATCCTTGAGGGCATCCAGTTCTTCCTCTGCCGAGGTAGCGCGAACCTCGGTCTCCTCGAGGATTTCCTTGTGCTTCTGCGCAGCTTCCTCCCTCTGCATCAGGGCCTTCTCCGTGTCGGTCTTCTCGCCTTGGACCCGAGCAAGTTCCTTCTGGAGCCGAGACACTTCGTCTCGTTCCTTCTGGAGGGCAGTGGCGTGCGCGGCGTCCTTGTTCTTCAGCACCTCCTGAAGCTGCTTGTGGGACCTCTTGAGTTTGTTGTGGTCCAGAAGCAGCTTCTGGAATACTGCAGTCCGGGCGTTGGTGCATTCCTGAAAAGAGCAAACGGTTAGTATGATTTTTTGAAGATTCATGCCGAGTAAAACTCGACAAGAATCTCGGGGACTGAATGTCGGATTTTTTGAAGATTCATGCCGAGTAAAACTCGACAAGAATCTCGGGGACTGGATGTCGGATTTTTTGAAGATTCATGCCGAGTAAAACTCGACAAGAATCTCGGGGACTGAATGTCGGATTTTTTGAAGATTCATGCCGAGTAAAACTCGACAAAAATCTCAGGGACTGGGTGTCGGATTTTTTGAAATTAATGATGGAAATTTGGTGAAAATTCGCGCCGAATGATCTTTACTCGGGCGAGCCTCGATCACTCGACCCGAATCTCGGGGACTGGGGATTATATATGTTTATCATCTATTGCAAAGGAAAGAAAGGTCTGGCTGAGGAAAAAATACCTCGGCAAGCCTGCTGGCTCGAAGGGTCGAAAGTTGCAAGTTGTGCATGGCCTGAGCAAGTGCGCTGGGTCCAGCTGGATGTTGGGTGGCCGGGTTCGCAGAGGAGACCTCGCCAGTGTCGGCGGCATTCCAGTCCATATGGTACTGCTCCTCCGAGCCCACGCTATGTCCGCTTCGAGTTCGGAGCTGAGGAAAACCCCAGCTGCCAGTGGAAACTCGGGAGACGGAGGCAGTGAGAGCTTGGTGTTCCGGTGTAGTGGTTGGAGTCAGCACCACTTGTTTCTCCGGGTTGACAAGTTGTTTCCTGGTGGCCACTTGACTCTGTGCCGGCTTGGGCGGTGGAGTAGCTTTCCGAGTTACTAGCTCGGTGGACTTTGTGGTGGGCTTCGGCGGTGGCTGCTGCTGTTGTTGCTGCTGTTGCTGTTGTTGTTGCTGCGGTTGCTGTTGTTGTTGTTGCTGCTGTTGTTGTTGTGGTGGTGGTTGTTGTGGGTCCGGTGCTACCAGAGTGTCGGTCCGCGGAATGTCGGAGTCCACGGTGGGGGCACCGGAGCCAACATCTCGGTCGAGGATCACGACCTCGGGAGTGCTCTGGCCTCCTCCAGCTGCGGCATCAGAAGCCGGCAGCAGTATGACAGTTGGGGTGATGTGTACCCCAGAGTCAGTTGACCGAGGTTCCGCTGCAGTCGGAAGGGGTGAGCGCATGGAGGATGCGCTCTGGTTAACCTCAAGGGCATCACTGCATTAAAACAAGAAAAAGTGTTATCTCGGGGAAAGATTATCCCGGGAAAAGGAAGAAAGGGGAACAAGCGTATATCGGCGAAAGATGTCTTACCCTTCTGTGACTGGCGGCATCTTCTTGCCCCGGGGCTTGTTTGCCGATTTCTTCTGCATCTTCGATTTCTTCGCTGCAGGGACTGGGGCGCTTGAGGTCCCGGAATCTGAGGTACCAGTCCCGGCACGTTTGCGAGTTCCGCCTCGGCTGCCCGTGGTAGCAGGGCGGGTACTTGGAACCTAGCCACCCGGGTCAGCTGTTGCCGAGGGTAGTGGGTGAGCAAATGCGATGGGACGAGCTTCAAGTACCTCTAAAATTTCACATTCATCATCATCGTCATCTGACCAATCTCGGATTGAGGCTCGGGCTCGAGGCTTACCCGAGGTAGGGGCGCCAGCAGCCGGAATCGGCATGTGATCCTCGTCGTCCGGGTCTTCAACCTCGGTGACGGCCGGGGCAGGTAGATCTTTGCCCCATTTGGCGGAGGGATCCGAGCCATCTTCAGTCTTTTGCCGAGTAAATCTTTGCAAGGCAGACGCAGTAAAACCGGGTTATTCTAGGAGCAAAATCTGGTGCCGACATAAAAGTTATCTCGGTAGGCAAAGTATGTCGGTCTAAATTGCAAGTTACTTACTTGCTCCGGAAGCCGAGTTCTATCATGAGGTTTCATACCCCATTCCCACTCGTCCGTCATCCGAGTCCTGGCCATGGACTTGACGCGTCTCCGGACCTCGGGTTTGCTCAGCTCATGAGTGCTGACCCGAGTAGGGTCGTATCGGCCACTCATGTGGCAAATCTTGTGAACTCGGTTTTGAAGGGGGGAGACTCGGCGGCTAATGAAGGTTCTCAGGAGGTCATCGGCCGTCAACACTTCCGCCTGGAACTCAATGACGAATTTGTGAATCTGGTTGACCTCGAGATTTGTCTCCTTTGGGTTGAAGTTCCAGTTATGCTGCTCCGTGGGGGCAGGGAGAGTGAATGTCGGCAAGTTGAGGAGGTCGACATTGTCTGGGCTCTTCACGTAGAAGAACGTGCGCTGCCACTTCCGGCATGACTCCAGGCCTTGAATCCGAGGAAAGATGGAACCTCTCCGAGGTATAATTGTAGCGGCTCCGCACGGGGTCATCTCCTTGGGGAAGTTCTTGTTTTCCGGATCCGGAACACTCTGCTTTCAGAGTTGGAAATACTTGGCCCAGAGCTCAACGGTGCGCCAAAGACCGAGGTATCCCTCGGAGAAAGAGACATATGCCGAGAGAGTGGTGATGGCGTTGGCTGGAAGGTGATGGGGTTGAAGATGGAACCGATTTAAGAAGCCTCGGAAGAACGGGCTCACCGGGAGGCCAAAGCCATGCTCGAAGTGCGCGACGAAAACAACGCGCTCGCCGGGTTCCAAATTCGGCAAGGCTTCTTTGCCAGGGGCCCGGCATGTCACCCCTTCTGGGATACGCCGGGTTCGGATCAGCCAGTCAATCTCATCCTGGGTTACGTCGGAACCTTCCCACCCGGCGCGCTCACCCTCTTCGACGGCATCCTCGGCAGGGTCCGAGGTATGGCTGGATGACATCTCGGAAGGGATCTGTACAGAGGCACAGGTTGAACCGAGATAAGTATCTCGGAATATTTGAGCAACAAAGGAAAATGCATAAATGGCGGGAAACACAAATCTGTGGATAAGTGTTTGGCGGAAGGATCTACGGAGAAGGAAAAATAGAAGATAAATGCAAGATCTATGAGTTGAACTTACGAAAATCTACGGAGGAGCTATTGCAAGGATAATAAGAAACGCGATGAAGAAAATCTAGAGGGGATCTAAGCAAATGGATTTAAGAGCATCATCGGAGAGGATGAACAAGTTCATCGAGGAAGATGAACATGTTCATCGGCAATGTTAAGGGCGAGGATCTTACCGGAGTCGCGATGGCGGCGGGAAAGAAGCGGACTCGGCGGCGGCGCAAGAATCTCCGGTCGTCGGCGGCGTGAGTGCTCCTGCGTTGTGCGGTGGCGAAGATCGCTGCGCGGCGGAGGAGAGCGCGGTGGGCAGTGCGAGTGAAGAGCGCGAGGAGGAAGAAGATGAGTTTTATGTGCCCCTATTTATGGGCAAGGAGCGTGCGCGGTTAGCGGAACCGTCCCGCACGATTTCCTAGTTAATCGTGGGGATTAACTGTGCGTGGTGCGTGCGGTTGCGGCAAATGCGGCCGCACGATGGGCCACATCGTGGGTTGCAAAGTGGTAACCGCCCAGGGCACGACCGCGTGCGGTTACTGACGCGGGAATCGAGGAGGCACACCATGGTCAAAGCACTTGAGTGCTCTGTGGACTTGACAGCCCATGGGGCCCGCATGACATGGGAGGCGTGCGCGCAGTGGCACGTCTGTCTGCGTGCAATAACCGAGGCGTCGAGCAGGGATTCGCTGCCACGTGCTCTGTCGAGATCTGTAGGAATATTGACGAGATTTGCGTATGTCGGAAACCTGGCATAGAATCAAATGTCGGAGTCAGTTGGAGAGGTCATTAGTGGCTTTACGGTTGAACCGACATGGTTATGTCGGGTGCTTGGTGTGGTTGTTTCGGTTGTTTAAACCTGCTGTGGCCCTTCATCCAAGGCTGCAGGACCGCACCAGCTTCGGGGACTAATGTCGGGGGCTACCCCCGGGTAGGGTCATGGTATGGTAAAAGCTATACCCGGATGTGGGCCAGGTTACAGTGAAAGCCGGCATACCTGGGCCTCAGAAGGGACCAGGGTGTGATGTTGGTGCAAACCGACATAAGCAAACCGAGATAACCCGGGCCAAAAGGGACCGAGGCACCATGCTGGGGCAAACCGGCATATGCTAACCGAGAAAGGTCGACCGACACGTTAATGTCGGTATCCTCTTGTCTTCCGTTATGTGCAGGACGAGGTGAACACCGAAGGAAAGTCCGACATGTCTATGTCGGATCAGGCGAGGCGAGGTGTCTTAGTGTTGGAGAGCAGTCAATGCTCCTGTCACATCCCGTCTGGCACGGGAGCGTTTGGCACGGAAACGTGCAGGAGAAGCGAGGTGACAGGCCTTACCTGACCGCTGACCGCGGGACATCCGGGGAAAAGGCTACGAGATAGGCATGGGCATGCCATGTCCTGTCCCTAGCAGAGGGTACATTCTAGGTGTACCGTAGTGCTGCAGGGGATGGGCATGTCACGTCCTGTCTCTGACAGGAGTACCATCATGACATCCCGTTGGCATGGCTACAGTGCACCGTGAGGGGTGTTTCCGTAACTCGGTTTAGCCTATTAATAGGGCTTCACCCCCTCCTGCGTGAGGGACGAGGCCAGGAGACTCTTTTCCCCCCATATCTTCATCTTCCACCTCGGGTGCCTCTTCATTGTTGGGATCATAGAGCTCAAGGAGCCGCTTGTACTTGTGATTGAGAGATATATACAGAGAGATAGGCAGGAGTAGGGGTGTTACCTCCTTACGAGGGCCCCGAACCTGGGTAAATCGTGTGTGTACTTGTGCTTGTGTGTTCATCTGTGTACGCTACTTAGCGTGCTAGCCCTCTCCCGGATCCTCCAGCGCCTATCGGCCCCGCTCTTTAGCCATCCTATGGCATCTGCCGTGATACCACCACGACAAAGACTAAATTGAAAGCATAATTTGATTTATGGTATTGTTATTACTACTACCATTTTAAGTAAGAGGGCGTAAAACACCAAAAACATTGTTTTTCATAGATTTATCGGTGTATGAGGAAACCCAGGGCATAGCATTAACCGATGTATAATCTTAGGTGTGTATTACATATTTCGGAACGGTTGACTCAAAATATTGTCAGGAGTAATCAAGGTTAGATGGAGCTAATACTGAATCTAGAAGAATGATCAGATTTTTTTCGCCATATTCTTAAGAATGATCAGTATTTCTTTTCGTGCTAATCGACGCTAGCCACAATCATTCATGATGTAGTTGAAGGGTAAGCTAATGGTGATCCCAACTAACCAGCCTTTTTATATTAACATCCACTAAGGACTGCATTTATGGTGGGGATTGGGAAGATATTTTCCAGATGTTCCAATTCGACGGACCAGGTATAGCCCACGAAGCCCATCACGCAATTCAGGTGCCACACCTATACGCGACACTGTGCACGCACATGTAGAGGCACCGCGCATACGGCCCAGTGGCCATCTCAATGACCTAACAACTACAAACGATCAAGATTTCATCCTACCTGTAGGAAGAGCTCCATATCGCCGCATCCCATCATTTGGAAAACATGATTTCATCGTCCCTATCCATTCCTATTGACAATATCCAGTGAATAATGGAGCGATGAAAAGAAATGGAAAACATAGAGATAGACTTGGCAAACAACCGAACACCTCGCGGGCGGGTGAGAGGGGATGGCACCGGCAAGTTGACCTGTGGTGTCGCTGACAGTCAAAACGCGGCGGCGACGGTCACTCGGGGAGGGGCGGCAGGGCGGGGAGGAGGGAATAAGCGTAATGGAGCTCGTCCTACAGGCAGCACAACATCACGGACGTACGTGCTGGTGGATCTTCGACAACTGGACGTATTCTCTGCGCATACGCGGTTCGCTCTCTACGCGCACACGTTGTATGGCGATCTCAATGACCGTTTCGAACGATCAAGATTTCATCCTACCTGTAGGACGAGCTCCATATCGCCGCACCCTCCCTACCTTGGTCTGTCTTGGCATAATAAGTTGATTGAGAAATACAGTCTGCACGCAGTTTCGACGACTCATTTTTTTTCCTTTCCACATAGTATATACTCAGTGTGGTTAATTTCTGTGTTTTATCCATGTTTTTATCAATATAAGTATATGCCATGCAGTCAAAAGTTGAAGCAACCGGAATCCTAACAAGTACAGTTATTGCTTGTTTTATAGATACTATACATGATTTATTATTGCATATTGTGAAGGTGATATATCATCATATGTAATTGGAATTGGGATAGGAAACTAAGCCTTCTTCAGCATCTTTTGTACAGTAACAAAAATGAGGCGCCGTGGGGACGCCAAGTCTCGACCCAGCCGGGCAAGTCTCGTAACAAAATACGAACAGGTATAATTAATTAGAGTCCAGTGTCAATTCTAGTCCAAGTTCCACAATTTAGATTACTAAAACAGACAAATTTCTTCTGGAGCTGGCAAAACGATGAAAGAACTAGTTTTGGATATATCTGTGCAGCTCTGGCATGCAATTCAATTCTCAGTAATGCGACATCCGGTGGGACTAGTCCTAGAGTGATTGCGCCCTCCATCTTTGCCCTCTCAAAGCGGAAGAATTGGTGTGTTCGGGATGCGCTCTCCGACAATGCTTGGGTACTACAAATTGACACCTCTAACGGCCTCTCGTTGATCCACCTTCAAGAGTTCACAAGCCTTTGGCACTTCACGTCTCAAGTTGCCCTTTCCGACGATAGCGGTTGTGATACCATTACTTGGAAGCTTACCTCCTCCGGCTCTTACTCTTGCCATTCGGCGTACTTGGCTCAATTTGAAGGTTCTACCTACTCTTCTCTGGGCTCTCTTGTATGGCGGAATTGGGCACCCCCGAAGTGCAAATTTTTCGCGTGGTTAATTATCCACAACCGTGTGTGGACAAATGACCGTCTTGAGAGGCGGGGATGGCCCAACGACAAGATTTGCCCTCTTTGTCGATGCGTCGACGAGACGGCGTGCCACCTTCTCCATTGTCGCTTCTCCATTCGTATTTGGAACTTGATTAAGGATTAGCTCGGTCTTGTGGATTTCGACCCTCCTTCTTGGTCCGCCATCAACAATGTTGAAGCTTGGTGGGAACTCCTTCTCCTTCGCCATCCCACTAGGAGGAAAGCCATGGCCTCGCTCCTCATGCTAACATCTTGGGAGCTTTGGAACGAGCGTAATGCGAGGACCTTCGAGAAGACTAGCACCTTGCCCGCCGCCCTCTTCTCTAGAATCAAACTTTTTTTTCTTTCGAAAAGGACCCTGGTATTAAAAGAAACACCGAACCGTACAAAACATCTCAACAAAAACAAAAATTACAACGAGATCCTTGAGATGGCCTTCGTCTTCAATCTCAAGATTTGCGAAAAGGACCGCTGCCGCTCCTGCCTGAGCCGGCCTGACGTTCTTGGTTGCGAACGGGAAGTCGTCGAACGGGTCAAGAAGACCACATCCGTCCCGGTGCCGAAGAAGAAGGATGAACCGTCGATGAAGCTCCACGACGATCCAAAGATCGTCACCGCCAGAAAAAGCCCTTGAAAAACACACCACTCCCACAAGCTTCTCGACGTCGCTGCCGAGATGGGACTGAAGCTGGAGAGACCTTATTGAAAGAGACGACGCCGTCACCATCAGAACGCCACCCCAACAAACCTTGACAAGAAAACCAGAAAACGGAGCCCTCCCGTCGACGAGGGCCGAGATCCACCGCGCCTCCATGACCCGAAGGCCACAGCAGCGAGGCAGAGCAGCGGCGGCGCCGACGGGAGGCTGGAGATCTGGCGTCGAGACTTGAGATCCGATCGCCTTGGGCGACAGAGACGAAGCGTTATGTTTTTTTGACCATATATCTATTTACGTCCCTCTAGAATCAAACTTGAAGCTAAATCTTGGGTGCTTGCCGGCACAAAGGACTTGGGTCACCTCTTGCCGGGAGATTAATCCTTTTACTGTTTTTTGTTGCCCTTCTGGGATGTAATGCTGGTACTTTGTGAACCCTCCTTCTTTATTAATGCATAAAGGGCAAGTCTTTTGCCTTTCGTTTCAAAAGTAATGCGACATCAACACAGCTCGCTCCTTGCTCAGAGCACGTGTTTGAATCATCATTGGCGATGCTATGTTTTTCTTTTAACAAAATGCGTTCCCACATTCACGAGAATTACCAAGATTATTGCTTGAAAAAAGATGTGAAAATGAAAGTTTTTAGAACAAATCATCATCTGTGAAATGTTCATCTATTTCAATGAAAAAGCCCGCCCAGATAGCGAGAAAAAGTAATTTGGTTCTAACAAAAAAAACAATTCTTCAATAAAATGGTAAAAAAGTGACATAATTTCGTGAAATATGCTATGTGATCTAAATTAATATTGCGTGAGATCAATAAGATTTTTGGGGATTCAACAAAAGAAGAAGACCACACTCTATGAAGACAAAATCTAATGTCGACCTTGTTTCTTAGTCCCTCTGCTCCCTAATATGGTGCATATTTGTTTTTTTAGAAAATCAAACACATGTATGTTTGACCAAGACTGTACAATAAACTTTCAACATCCAAAAGCTGACATTAGTATATTTAGATTCATCATAAAGTGTACTCTAATATTTTAGAAGTTGATGCTTTATCCTAAAAATATCGGCCATCAGACACTTTTTACTTTGGCATTTTTCATTTCTCTCATTTGTAGCTGAAAATGCAATTGGCCATCAGACACCTTTTCCTTTGGCATTTTTCATTTCTCTCATTTGTCCGCGTCCTCGCGTAGTGCATTTTGCACACTGTTCATTGCAGGGTTGGTTGAGCGTGTATGTACCTTTTGCTGTGCTCACCTCCCTTAAACTACTCCTTAGTGACTCTATAATCTGTATAAATATTGATTGATTCAAAATAAAGTGTACATTAAATTTATGCGCGTCGACGAATAGGTTTCATTCCCGTGCTCGGTTTCGAGTTTCGTTGAGTGTAACTTGTCAATTATAGACCGGACTTTGTTTTTTTACGAATTTTGTCAAATTCGTCGCATAAAATCGATGGTTTGAGATATTCTTTGACGTGTAGCTTCATCTCAACATTCCGCACAACTTTCGTGTTGTAAGTTTTTTGTTTCGACGGTCGTATACGAGCAGATCTTTTACTGTATGTATGTACATGTTTACACTGTCTCTCCAACGTGTGTGTTCTTCAACACCTGTCGCAGCCGGTCGCCGCCGGCACGGCAGCAGCAACGTATGCTTGTTGTACGTGTGTTTTAAACCTCGACGTCGTCTTCACTCACCCGAGGTGTGTTAACTTACCGTGCACCGCTGCTGCCCTGACGTCGCCGCCCCGGCACCGCCGCCGCACCGTCCCGTTGTCCTGATCGCCGCCCTCCATGGTGTTGTGATGATGTGAGGTAAGTTTACCACGCAAGCACGAAGTAAGAGTACACGAAACATTGATGAACACCAAACACCGGGTTAAAAACTTGTTTCCTCTCATACGGACGTAGCTAGAAAATTATGGGCAACCAAACCAAATACACAACATGGTTTAGCTCCCGTTTTTTCAGGGCCAGACCCTAGCCAGCCTGGCCCAGCCACTCGGAAGCAGAGTGGCAAAAAAGAGTGCGAGCAACCAAACACGCCTTTGAAGACCGGTTGCCCATATCTCTTCCGTTGGTCCACTTTGAATACACTTCCATAGAAAAAAAACATATATATATTATTGAAAAAACATATTCGAACACTCTGCAAAGGCTCCATCGTCGACGCAAAAGGCCTAGCTACTTTCGAACTGGACCTTCACTTACACGCGGGTCCTGAGAAACACAGGCGGGACCACGCGTCGGCCTCCACAGCGGCAGACCCGCACTACAATAATCGTGCTGGCCAAAGAGGCACTTCCCTCGCCCCCTGCCTCCTCCTATCCCCCGTCGCCTCCGCCTCTGCCTCGCCTCGGTCTGCTCCGCCCGCCGCCACGCCCCCTTCGGCCTTCTCCACGGCCGCCCGAACCCTAGACCAATCGCATCGCCACCACTGGCGCCGCTTCCTCCTCTCTGCCACAAAACCGAAACCTAGACCGCCCGCGGCAGCGGCGAGCCCGTCAGGCGCTGCACCAAAAAGCTAGGGTTTTGGCCCCCACTGCCATGGAATTCCAGACGGACGGCGCCGGGTGGCCGGAGCCGCGAGGCGGCTCTGCCTAGGCGCCGCCGCCCCAGGACGTTCCCTCTCCTCGCTTCGATTCGTCGCGTGCCCTAAGGTGAGCGCGCCACGGCCTCCCTCCTCACCCGTAATCTGGAATACTCATCCGTGGCGAATGATTTTCTAGGGTTGCGTCGGCTGTGCTTAGGATTTTGATCTTTCTAGTTTTATTAGTTAGAGCCCATGTAAATGACATTGTTGTGGAAGTTGTCGCAGTTTTTGCTAGTGTTTGCTCTCCTGCGGTTACAGTGTTCTTTTTTCAGAATTTCGTGAGAAATAGCTTGAGCCAGCTGCGATTTTTATTAGCGGCGCGAATGGTTTCTTGAGTCTCTGGGGAAATTGGTTGTCTCATGTTGAAGCCTGTATCTGGAAATAATATGGAAATGAATTAGCTCTGTTTGAACTGACAATAACATGAGAATTCCACACGAACAAGAAATGATATTTTAGAAAATGGCGCAGTGACGAAAATGCTGTTTGCCATACCACTCTGTCAGTAATTATCTTGAATTGAAGGACCAGACCCCTGATTGATAAATAGAGAAAAATAATTGAGGGCTGTGGAATATAGATACATAATCTCATTTAAAAAGTTCTAGGGCCTTGGTGAGATTCTTATTGTCAAAACTGAGTCAGATTAGGAGCATTCGTGTTTAAATGGATATACTATTGTCTATTTCTGGTGCCAAGACCTAGCCGTTTTCATTCCTTGAACATAGATAATTTGCCCATAGCCTATTTATCTTGATTCATGGTTTTTACGGTATGTTGTGCCTTTCAGTTGACGGTTCTCCCATGGTAATATATGGTCCTAATATTTAGCCTAAGAACAATATGCATGCTTAACTCTGTCCCCCCAGACTACTACTTCGAGAAAAAATTTCAGTGGTACTCATAGAACTCTTTCTTGCTTACAGATTGCTGAGAGAGCTTGGCAGAAATGTAACAGAAGATTTGGTTGTGCTGATGCCAAACTTGCTATCATTTTTGAAACACGACGATAGGAACACCTAGCCTTTACAACTTATGACACAAACACGTCCAAGAGACGTGAAGCTAACATCTGAAGGCTCGAATAATTCCATAGATCGACCTAAGGACGATTCAAAAAAAACTACGCGAAGCGGCAACAACCTGATGACGAACGAACGCATTAACACAAACAAAAATCTCGAAAACATTCTACTTTTTGATTGCTCGTCCGAGTGTACCAATTCCAGCAACCAGTCCGAGACTACCAGCACAAGACGTTGAAAGCCTAAAACCAAGTACATGGAACCCAGCCGAACCGGCTCGCGGTCTCGCAAGGACAGGTTTCAGCGATCGAAAAAAGACAAAACAAACACAGAAACCCATAGCACAGATCTCCAGAGAAACCAGCCGCCACTCCGAACAGAAAACGACTCCCAAGTGCAAGCAAACAGCGCTTGACAAACAAGGCAAATTACAAAGCTCCGATGAACACACGGCCACACAAAAAATGACCAGTAACAACACAGAATCAAGGAAAAGAACCACTGAACAAAAAAAAAACATAAAACATGAAAAGCGACTAAACCATCATTCTGGATTATCCATTGTCACGATCTCTGCTTCTAAGCAAAATTTGGTCTGTTTTATTCTGGAGCTGTGATTGCATTCGTAAACGGAAGTCGTCTGGTAGTTCATAGTCAGAGTTGTATTTGATAATACGTTAACAACGAAGACACTGTACTGTCTGACATACTGTGATATCAGCTGCAACCATGCTTCTAAATGACTAAACCCCGAAACCTTGATCTTCAAAAAAAATCCGACAAACAAAGGGAAGCTTCCCAGCAAAAGCGCGAACAACCGCGGAAACCTTAATGAAAAAGAATAACATAAAACACACTAAAATCAACACGAGGAAAAGAACAGCACAAACAGCCGCAGCAAAACCAAGACGAAACTAAACACGTAGCAACGAAAAGACACCGACGACATCGACAGAATGAAGTCTGACATATCCGAATGTCGTAACAACGCAAGAAAAACAACAGATAAATCACCAGACCAATACGGAACGAAAATCGCGAGAGAGGTCTTTCTAAAGATACATACAAAACCAATGAGAAAATTAAATGACGACTCGAAAAACGCAGACACACATTAACCGACTGTTCCAAGAATCACAGAAAGATACCCAACCAAACGCGATGAACAGACACCTATAGACTCAGCAGGAACATCCAGAAGAACATTGCTGAAAAAAGAACAAAAAAATCATGAGAAAGAAAAACAGCACGAACAACCATAACAAGACCAAGAAAAATCCAAACACATAGCATCGAAGAGACACGGAATCCAGCAAACATCAAGCGGCTGGTGAAAAGGAAACCAAAAAGCATGTATGAAATAGCGCGAGGAAGAAGAACACGACGAACAACCGTAGAAAAAAAAAAGAAAAAACCAAATATGCAACAACGAAAAGACAAACGATTATACAAAGCAGCAAGCGCACCACGGAAAGAACAACCCCGTGAGAGAAACAACCACGCAAACCGGCAGAAAAGAAACACATGCCCCAAAAAGAAGACAATGAAACAGCCAACGGAAATCACACGCGGCAAAAACAGGACAAAAAACAAGACGGAAAACAGACGAAGAACCACCACCCAAAACAAGGAGAAGAAAGGCGAGAAAAATATGAAGCCACGAACACCCGAAAGAAAGTGGAGGGTAAAGAGCGTATATATAGGGCTGGAAAACACAGCCAGCAGAAACACGTGTAACAGAACACGCATCCGCTAAGAATGATCTAGAAGCAAACGTGGAAAGCCACGGCCGACAGCACATAGCACTGGTCAGGTGCCAGTCGGAGAGAAGGACAGCACATCTCCTGGACAGATGTCAAGCGGCGAGAACGCCAGCGCATATCAGCCGGCCAGCGCATACTAGCCGGCCAGCGCACATCAGCCGGCTAGCCGACTGACTCCCTCGCGACGCGTAGTCGCGACTCCACGTGTCGCCCCAGAAAAAATCGAAAAACCACCGAGAAAAACAATGGCAGGACCAGCCAGCCCAGCCCAGCGCGCGAGCCCGTAGGGGACCGCGTAAAGACACGCGTCCGCCCAGGAATAATCGCAAAACCGCGAAAAATCTAAGCCCATGGCCGTCGAGCCTAGCCCGGCAGACGACTTGCACGCCGACTCATCGCGGAGACACGCGAGGACACGCGTCGGCCCAGGAAAAATCGCGCGGAGTCGCGCAAGAAGCGCAGACTTTTCCACGGGTGCTTTCCAAGCGTGGAAAAGTCCATGCGCAGCCTCCGCGGGACAGGTGTCGCTCCCACAAAAATCGCGCAGAGGCTCAAAAATTGGAGAAAAATCAAAAGCTACGACTCTTATTATATAGAGTAATTAGTACATGATTAATCTCTGCTTCCCTCTACGAAGGGTCTTTATTTTACTTTTATGTTGAGTCAAGGTTTGGATGCACGAGAAGCATTCCCTCTCAGTATAGAGTTTAGGCTAGCAAGGTTGTTTGAAGCGAACACAAGTATAAACCGGTATAGCAAGACTTAAATAAAAACATATTGCAAGTATTATAAAACTCTACACTGTCTTCCTTGTTGCTCAAACATTTTACCAGAAAATATCTAGACCTTAGAGAAAACAAATATGCAACCCAAGTCTCAACAAGCTCTACGGTAGTTCTCCACTAATAGTCTTTAACTACATGATGCAAGAGCTTAAACATGATCTACTTGAGAGCTCAAAACAATTGTAAAGTGTCAAATCGAAACAAGACAATGATCTACAAGAATGCATATGTCTTTTCCAATACCAACTACCACATGTAGCATTTTCTTTCTTCCAAACAAACACCAATCAATTTATTTAAACATAAACTCTCCAAATGATAATATAATGCAGCAAGAGAGTATTTATAAACAAGTGCTAACAGCTCGAAGAGATGCATGAAAAACAGGAGCTAAAAGCACTGCAGTAGCTAGTTAAGAATACTCAACAAATATAAGTGAAGAACATGAGTATTCACATGAAAAAGCGGAGCGTGTCTCTCTCCAACACAAGGATTGCTAGGATCCGAATTTATTCAAACAAAAACAAACAAATAAAAATAAAAGCACACAGACGCTCCAAGTAAAGCATAAGATGTGAAAGAATTAAAATATAGTTTCACTAGAGATGACCTGATAAGTTGTTGATGAAGAAGGGGATGCCTTTTTAGACGCTTGAGTCTTCTTGAATATGCAGGGATGAACCACGGGGGCATCCCCAAGCTTAGGCTTTTCACTCTTCTTGATCATATAATATCATCCTTCTCTCTTGATCCTTGAAAACTTCCTTCACACCAAACTCGAAATAGTTCTCATTAGAGGGTTAGTGCATAATCAAAAATTCTCATATTCTGTGACGACACAATCATTATTAAAGCCTCTGGACATTAGCTACAGCCACTGATACTTTGTGGAGCAAAGGTATCCACTCAACATAGTAAAAGAAAGAATGCAAAACAAAAGGCAGAATCTGTCAAAAACAGAACAGTCTGGAATGACGAATTTTTTCGAGGCACTTAAGTTGCTCAGATGGAACTGTTCCAATTTAATGAAAGTTGCGTACATATCTGAGGAAGATGCGTGATTTTTTACAGAATTTTTAGATTTTTCTGCATTGAGATAAGCTCAAAATCGTGACAGCTAAAAATCTGTCTCTGCGCAGAAATCCAAATCTAGCATCAACTTTCAATAAAAGGCTTTACTTGGCACAACAATGCAATAAAATAAAGATACAAATGAGTTGATACAGAAGTAACAAACACCTTGACTCAAAGCAAAAAGAAAAGCAAAATAACAGAAAATAAAAATAATGGGTTGTCTCCCATAAGCGCTTTTCTTTAACGCCTTTTAGCTAGGCATAGTGATTTTTATGATGCCCACATAAAGATGAGAGTTGAAACATAAAAGAGAGCATCAAGAAGCATATATAAAACATGTTTAAATCTAACACTCTTTCTATGCATAGAAGTCTTGTAAGAAAACAAGTCAATGAAGAACAAAGTGACTAGCATAGAAATGCAAAACAAGTGTAACTTCAAAAATTTCAACATAAAGAGAGAAGACTTAATATTATTGTGATATATGAAATCGTGTCTCCCTCTCTCATAAGGACCAGTAGGTCTTAAAGTACCCAGAAAATAAAAGCAAATCAAGAGAAAACTCAAAACATTCATCATAAAGAGAAGCAATTTAGTAACATGAAGATTTCTATAACCATACTTTCCTCTCTCGAAATAATTTTCAGCGGCATCATGAATAAACTCAACAATATATAGCTATCACATAGAGCATTCTTATCATGATCCACATGCATAAAAGTATCATTACTCTCCACATAAGCATGAACATTATCATTAGTAATAGTGAGAGTAAAAATATCACATCCATCATTGTAATCATCATAAATAGGAGGCATAGAATAATCAAAATGATTTTTATCCTCAATAGTGGATGGACTGAGAATATCATATTCACCATTGTAAACATCATATATAGGAGGCATATCATAATCAACATAAACTATATCCTCAATAGTAGGTGGACTGAAAATATCACAATGATTATAGTCATCATATATTGGAGGCAAAGTATCATGAAAGCAAATTTCCTCCTTAAAGCTTGGGGGACTAAAAATATCATATTCATCACAACTAGCTTCCCCAAGCTTAGACTTTTCCATAGCATTGGCAATAATGGTGTTCAAAGAATTTATAGTAATACCATTGCTACCATCATGCAAACAAGCCTCCATAGGTTTTTTAATTTTCTCCTCAAAAGCATCATGTCCTAATTCAATATAAAGTTCATAAAGATCTCTAATTTTTTTGTTGTTTTCCATTAAGCCTAACTAGTGAAAATAAAAACAAGAAACAAAAAGAAATAATTGCAGAATCTAAAGGAGATACCTTCCAACACTTACCTCCCCGGCAACGGCGCCAGAAAATAGCTTGATGTCTACGTGTGCTTCTATTCTTGTAGACAGTATTGGGCCTCCAAGAGCAGAGGTTTGTAGAACAGCAGCAAGTTTCCCTTAAGTGAATCACCCAAGGTTTATCGAACTCAGGGAGGTAGAGGTCAAAGATATCCCTCTCAAGCAACCCTGCAATTAAGATACAAGAAGTCTCTTGTGTCCCCAACACACCCAATACACTTGTCAGATGTATAGGTGCACTAGTTCGGCGAAGAGATAGTGAAATACAAGTGATATGGATGATTACAAGTAGTAATTGCAATCTGGAATAAAAATGGCAGCAAGCAAACATGTAGCAGAACTTGTTGTAAACGGTGTTTCAATGCTTAGAAACAAGGCCTAGGGATCATACTTTCACTAGTGGACACTCTCAACAATGATCTCATAACTGAATAAATAAAAGCTACTCTTAAACACTCTCTTGTTGGATAACAAACACCATTCATTGTGTAGGGCTACAAAAGCACACCTCAAGCCGGAGTAAACAAGCGCCACAACGTCATAAAGGAATCACACACGGTGCACACACTGTCACCTTTACACCGTGGAGAGTACCGGAGTTCATATTAAAGTAACCTATAGAGTGCATAATAGATAAAGAGTAACATCTACATATTCAACTAGATTAGCACAACTGAACACAAGTAAATACTACTCGGGATTATTCTCCTTCTTGATGAAGCAAGAGTACTATGCGTAGGGCTGCAAAAGCACACCTCAAAGTCTGAGTAAACAAACACCACAATTCCCAAGAATAAGCCATGATAAATGTCTAAATTATTCATAGAGTCACACAAGTACCCACACTGTCACCTTGATACCGTGTTGTCACAATGACTCCAGAAACTAGACAAAATCACTTGAGTAGCATAAACATTATTAATGCATTTAGCGATACTAGCAATACACATGATTACATAAAGATCACACCATGGGAGAGAGAGATGAACCACATAGCTACCGGTAGAGCCCTCAGCCTCGGGGGAGAACTACTCCCTCCTCATCATGGGAGTCAGCAGCGGCGATGAAGATGGCGGTGGAGTCGATGGAGATGACTCCGGGGGCAATTCCGCGTCCCGGCGGCGTGCCGGAACAGAGATTCTGTCCCCCGAAACTTGTCGTCGATGGCGGCGGCGCTGCGGAACCCTTGGTGGAACATGACTTGGTATTTTAGGGTTTTTGCGTCTGGGGCAATATATAGGCGAAGGGGCGACGTCGGTGGAGCCCCGAGGGGCCCAAACCATAGGCTGGCGCGGCCCCACCTTCTGCCGCGCCGCCATGTGGTTTGGCCACCTCCTGGCTCCTCTTCGTTTCTCCTTCGGACTCCGTGTACGTGTTGGAAAAATAGGGACGTGGCCTTTTGTTTCGTGCAATTCCGAGAATATTCGCAGAAGTACTTTTCTGGAACCGAAAACAGCAGAAAACAGGGAACTGGCACTGTGGCATCTTGTTAATAGGTTAGTCCCAGAAAATGCATAAAAGTGATATGAAGTGTATATAAAACATGTAGCAAATGGTATAATATAAGCATGGAACAACAGAAATTATGGATATGTTGGAGACGTATCAGGCCCCACAGCCCCCATACGCCACCCAGGCGCGGTCAAGGGTGGACCGCGCCTGGGCCCCACCTAGGCGCCTCGAGAACCTTCCGATGCCGCCCTTTCGCCTATAAATTCTATTCCTCCCGAAAACCCTAAGTACACGGTCAGAAATCCACGAAAAGTTCCATAGCCGCCGTCGTCGCTAACCCTAGATCGGGAGGGTTCTGAAGCTCTTCCCGGCACCCTGCCGGAGGGGGAAATCATCACCGGAGGCATCTACACCACCATGCCTGCCTCCGGAGTGATGCGTGAGTAGTCCACCACGGGACTACGCATCCATGGCAGTAGCTAGATGGTTGTCTCTTCTCCTTGTACTCCATTGTTTAGATCTTGTGAGCTGCCTAACATGATCAAGATCATCTATTTGTAATGCTACATGTTGTGTTTGTGGGGATCCGATGAATTATGGAGTCATGACATTATTGTTCAGTTTATCTATGATATGTTTTATTTATGATCTTGCATGCTCTCTGATGCTTGTGTATGCTTTGGCCGAAGTAATTACTTGTGTCAGTAGAGGGAGTATTTATGCTAGATAGTGGGTTCATGCCTCTCTTGTCTGAGCTCGAGTTGATAGAAACGATTAAGCCTTGAGATGTGCTGTTGCTACTAGGGGTAAAACAACGGTGTTTATTGCTATATGTTGTAACCATTGCTTACATTACGCACCATGCTTATTGCAATTATTTGTTGCTTGCAACTTAATACTTTCGGGTGACATGCTGGATAGCGATCCCAGGGTGGATTATTAGTCATAGATGCAGTTGGATAACAGTGTATCTATTTTGACGTAATGCCCATATTAAATGAAGCGGTGAACTTTGTGTCATGATAGTATTGTTATATGCACATGCTTTGTCAATTGCCCTGCTGTAATTTGTTCACCCGACATGTTTATCTTTCGAAGAGACACCACTAGTGAACTGTGGACCCCGGTCCTATTTTTCCTATATTGTTTACAACCGTTTTCATAGCTTTTAATAGTCATTTGCTCGTTGGCAATTTTTCCTCTTATTTATTTTCCACCATAAGTTTAATCCTTTGTGTTTAGCAAGCCGAAGAGATTGACAACCGGAAAGGACATTTCTTTATCCCTTGTGTTTTGTGTGTTAGTTAACAATACTAGTGACATTTTAATCTGGTGTTAAGTATTGCAGGGTTTTAGATCTATAAAACACATATGCATCATCACCAAAAAGTGAAGAGAAAAAAGGGCTGAAACTGGATTCAGAAAGTCAGACCGGATATTCCGGTCCCAGTTTGGGGGCGGAATATCCGGCCCTCAAGTTTTGCCAAGGCCAAATCGGCTAAGGAAATAAGAGCGTCCAAATTGGCGTCTCTCTGGAATGGCCCGGAGATTTGGGCTGGAGATTTCGTCAGGGGCCGGAATATTCCGGCTGGCCGGATATTCCGGTGCTGAAGTCAGCACCGGAATATCCGGCCACCAAGTTTGCAACGGCTAGTTTTTAGGGAGGGGTATAAATACCCCTCCCCTTCTTCAACCTCAAGTTAGCTCGCCCAAAATCAGTTGACCTCCATTGCTGCAAGCTCACAACCTCGATTACTCTCAATCCCTCCACCCAAACTCGTTGATCTTTGGAGGATTGAAGGAGAAGGCCCCGATCTACATCTTCACCAAGCCGTTTTTCATTTCCCCCTCATTCACTTGAGGGACCATTTGCTAGGGTTTCCCTTTGGAAAACCTATCTCCTTGTTGTACTCACTTGATTGTCTTTGTGACAGATTGTAGCCGGTCGGGAGCCCCCAATCCAGTTGTGGGTTGTGCCCCGGATTGTTGTTGTAAAGGCTTGTTCAGCATCTTTTGTACAGTAACAAAAATGAGGCGCCGTGGGGAGGCCAAGTCTCGACCCAGCCGGCCAAGTCTCGTAACAAAATACGAACATGTATAATTAATTAGAGTCCAGTGTCAATTCTAGTCCAAGTTCCACAATTTAGATTACTAAAATAGACAAATTTCTTCTGGAGCTGGCAAAACGATGAAAGAACTAGTTTTGGATATATCTGTGTAGCTCTGGCATGCAATTCAATTCTCAGTAATGCGACATCCGGTGGGACTAGTCCTAGAGTGATTGCGCCCTCCATCTTTGCCCTCTCAAAGCGGAAGAATTGGTGTGTTCGGGATGCGCTCTCCGACAATGCTTGGGTACTACAAATTGACACCTCTAACGGCCTCTCGTTGATCCACCTTCAAGAGTTCACAAGCCTTTGGCACTTCACGTCTCAAGTTGCCCTTTCCGACGATAGCGGTTGTGATACCATTACTTGGAAGCTTACCTCCTCCGGCTCTTACTCTTGCCATTCGGCGTACTTGGCTCAATTTGAAGGTTCTACCTACTCTTCTCTGGGCTCTCTTGTATGGCGGAATTGGGCACCCCCGAAGTGCAAATTTTTCGCGTGGTTAATTATCCAAAACCGTGTGTGGACAAATGACCGTCTTGAGAGGCGGGGATGGCCCAACGACAAGATTTGCCCTCTTTGTCGATGCGTCGACGAGACGGCGTGCCACCTTCTTCTCCATTGTCGCTTCTCCATTCGTATTTGGAACTTGATTAAGGATTGGCTCGGTCTTGTGGATTTCAACCCTCCTTCTTGGTCCGCCATCAACAATGTTGAAGCTTGGTGGGAACTCCTTCTCCTTCGCCATCCCACTAGGAGGAAAGCCATGGCCTCGCTCCTCATGCTAACATCTTGGGAGCTTTGGAACGAGCGTAATGCGAGGACCTTCGAGAAGACTAGCACCTTGCCCGCCGCCCTCTTCTCTAGAATCAAACTTGAAGCTAAATCTTGGGTGCTTGCCGGTGCAAAGGACTTGGGCCACCTCTTGCCGGGAGATTAATCCTTTTACTGTTTTTCGTTGCCCTTCTGGGCTGTAATGCTGGTACTTTGTGAACCCTCCTTCTTTATTAATGCATAAAGGGCAAGTCTTTTGCCTTTCGTTTCAAAAGTAATGCGATATCAACACAGCTCGCTCCTTGATCAGAGCACGTGTTTGAATCATCATTGGCGATGCTATGTTTTTCTTTTAACAAAATGCGTTCCCACATTCACGAGAATTGCCAAGATTATTGCTTGAAAAAAGATGTGAAAATGAAAGTTTTTAGAACAAATCATCATCTGTGAAATGTTCATCTATTTCAATGAAAAAGCCCGCCCAGATAGCGAGAAAAAGTAATTTGGTTCTAACAAAAAAACAATTCTTCAATAAAATGGTAAAAAAGTTACATAATTTCGTGAAATATGCTATGTGATCTAAATTAATATTGCGCGAGATCAATAAGATTTTTGGGGATTCAACAAAAGAAGAAGACCACACTCTATGAAGACAAAATCTAATGTCGACCTTGTTTCTTAGTCCCTCTGCTCCCTAATATGGTGCATATTTGTTTTTTTAGAAAATCAAACACATGTATGTTTGACCAAGACTGTAGAATAAACTTTCAACATCCAAAAGCTGACATTAGTATATTTAGATTCATCATAAAGTGTACTCTAATATTTTAGAAGTTGATGCTTGATCCTAAAAATATCGGCCATCAGACACTTTTTACTTTGGCATTTTTCATTTCTCTCATTTGTAGCTGAAAATGCAATTGGCCATCAGACACCTTTTCCTTTGGCATTTTTCATTTCTCTCATTTGTCCCGCGTCCTCGCGTAGTGCATTTTGCACACTGTTCGTTGCAGGGTTGGTTGAGCCTGTATGTACCTTTTGCTGTGCTCACCTCCCTTAAACTACTCCACTTAGTGACTCTATAATCTGTATAAATATTGATTGATTCAAAATAAAGTGTACATTAAATTTATGCGCGTCGACGAATAGGTTCCATTCCCGTGCTCGGTTTCGAGTTTCGTTGAGTGTAACTTGTCAATTATAGACCGGACTTTGTTTTTTTACGAATTTTGTCAAATTCGTCGCATAAAATCGATGGTTTGAGATATTCTTTGACGTGTAGCTTCATCTCAACATTCCGCACAACTTTCGTGTTGTAAGTTTTTTGTTTCGACGGTCGTATACGAGCAGATCTTTTACTGTATGTATGTACGTGTTTACACTGTCTCCAACGTGTGTGTTCTTCAACACCTGTCGCAGCCGGTCGCCGCCGGCACGGCAGCAGCAACGTATGCTTGTTGTACGTGTGTTTTAAACCTCGACGTCGTCTTCGCTCACCCGAGGTGTGTTAACTTACCGTGCACCGCTGCTGCCCTGACGTCGCCGCCCCGGCACCGCTGCCGCACCGTCCGGTTGTCCTGATCGCCGCCCTCCATGGTGTTGTGATGATGTGAGGTAAGTTTACCACGCAAGCACGAAGTAAGAGTACACGAAACATTGATGAACACCAAACACCGGGTTAAAAACTCGTTTCCTCTCATACGGACATAGCTAGAAAATTATGGGCAACCAAACCAAATACACAACATGGTTTAGCTCCCGTTTTTTCAGGGCCAGACCCTAGCCAGCCTGGCCCAGCCACTCGGAAGCAAAGTGGCAAAAAAGAGTGCGAGCAACCAAACACGCCTTTGAAGACCGGTTGCCCATATCTCTTCCGTTGGTCCACTTTGAATACACTTCCATAGAAAAAAACATATATATATATTATTGAAAAAACATATTCGAACACTCTGCAAAGGCTCCATCGTCGACGCAAAAGGCCTAGCTACTTTCGAACTGGACCTTCACTTACACGCGGGTCCAGAGAAACACAGGCGGGACCACGCGTCGGCCTCCACAGCGGCAGACCCGCACTACAATAATCGTGCTGGCCAAAGAGGCACTTCCCTCGCCCCCTGCCTCCTCCTATCCCCCGTCGCCTCCGCCTCCGCCTCGCCTCGGTCTGCTCTGCCCGCCGCCACGCCCCCTTCGGCCTTCTCCACGGCCGCCCGAACCCTAGACCAATCGCATCGCCACCGCTGCCGCCGCTTCCTCCTCCCTGCCACAAAACCGAAACCTAGACCGCCCGCGGCAGCGGCGAGCCCGTCAGGCGCTGCACCAAAAAGCTAGGGTTTTGGCCCCCACTGCCATGGAATTCCAGGCGGACGGCACCCGGTGGCCGGAGCCGCGAGGCGGCTCTGCCGAGGCGCCGCCGCCCCAGGACGTTCCCTCTCCTCGCTTCGATTCGTCGCGTGCCCTAAAGTGAGCGCCACAGCCTCCCTCCTCACCCGTAATCTGGAATACTCATCCGTGGCGAATGATTTTCTAGGGTTGCGTCGGCTGTGCTTAGGATTTTGATCTTTCTAGTTTTATTAGTTAGAGCCCATGTAAATGACATTGTTGTGGAAGTTGTCGCAGTTTTTGCTAGTGTTTGCTCTCCTGCGGTTACAGTGTTCTTTTTTCAGAATTTCGTGAGAAATAGCTTGAGCCAGCTGCGATTTTTATTAGCGGCGCGAATGGTTTCTCGAGTCTCTGGGGAAATTGGTTGTCTCATGTTGAAGCCTGTATCTGGAAATAATATGGAAATGAATTAGCTCTGTTTGAACTGACAATAACATGAGAATTCCACACGAACAAGAAATGATATTTTAGAAAATGGCGCAGTGACGAAAATGCTGTTTGCCATACCACTCTGTCAGTAATTATCTTGAATTGAAGGACCAGACCCCTGATTGATAAATAGAGAAAAATAATTGAGGGCTGTGGAATATAGATACATAATCTCATTTAAAAAGTTCTAGGGCCTTGGTGAGATTCTTATTGTCAAAACTGAGTCAGATTAGGAGCATTCGTGTTTAAATGGATATACTATTGTCTATTTCTGGTGCCAAGACCTAGCCGTTTTCATTCCTTGAACATAGATAATTTGCCCATAGCCTATTTATCTTGATTCATGGTTTTTACGGTATGTTGTGCCTTTCAGTTGACGGTTCTCCCATGGTAATATATGGTCCTAATATTTAGCCTAAGAACAATATGCATGCTTAACTCTGTCCCCCAAGACTACTACTTCGAGAAAATATTTCAGTGGTACTCATAGAACTCTTTCTTGCTTACAGATTGCTGAGAGAGCTTGGCAGAAATGTAACAGAAGATTTTTTTTTTGAATTTTTCCACATATATTAAATCAGCAAAGAGTACACGATTACATCGATTACAAAAACAAAACTAAAAGAGACTAGCAAATCTATGAGATCTTCAAGCCCTTTCTTCATCCATGACACAATCTTGTACTTTTCTGAAGGCAACCGTAGAACAACGCCGAAACCAACAAACCACAGACCTGTGAATACCACTGAAAGTTCTCCCTTTTTAATTTTGAGCCGCAATGCCAAGGATTTGTGCATGCACGCAGCCATTAAATTAATCAAGCAACATCGGCAAGAGCACCACCACTGATATTCCAGGGACAAATAACCGAACCACTTTGTCGACGTCGTTGGGAGCCGAGAGAACGAATCACCAATGCCGAAGACGTAGCAGCCAGGATAGATATTGCGAGGACAAAACTCCTCGCGACAACCAAGAGAAACAGTCCAAGATTGATCTGGCGAAGCAAGATCTGAAGAACCATATCTAGACAGACTTAATCTTCCAAAGCCACCATTGACGTCGGGAAGGGTATCTCGCCGTCGAACGAAGCGTGGAAGATCACTTATTACAGACGAGATCATCTCCATTAACGAAGAAGATGACGACCAAAACGAAGCTCTAACATTAAGGACCTTCAAAAAGCGCCGTGCGCAGGTCCGAGTTCCCCACCTCTCCCAGTGCCAGAACGGCACCTAGAGGAGGCGAGGACCCGTCGAATCTTTGCCGGCGACGACGATGAAACTGCAGATGTCACCGGCGGCGGCGGCTAGGGTTGAAATCCTAGGCCGCCGCCACGATCGCCTCGCTTGCGCCCTTCCTTCGTAACGTACCGGTTCGTTTTTTCCTCTCAACTTGCCTAGGGGTTGGACCAATAGGCTTTGCAGCAGCGTGGTGATGCCTGGTGCGGTCTCGTGCTGGCATATAACGATCGACCATGGGTGATGAATCCGAGTTCGACTTCAACTCCAGCTTGCTTACCCTACGCTTTCCTTTCTTCTCCAGTTTGCATCTCTCGAACCCAATGTAACAGAAGATTTGGTTGTGCTGATGCCAAACTTGCTATCATTTTTGAAACACGACGATAGGAACACCTAGCCTTTACAACTTATGACACAAACACGTCCAAGAGACGTGAAGCTAACATCTGAAGACAGGAGAGGAGGCAATCGTGGCGGCCGGCTAGGGTTTCAACCCTAGCCGCCGCCGCCGGTGATATCTGCAGCTTCATCGTCGCCGCCGACAAAGATTCGACGGGTCCTCGCTTCCTCTAGGTGCCGTTCTGGCACTAGAAGGGGTGGGGACCTCGGACCTGCGCACGGCGCTTTTTGAAGGTCCTTAATGGTAGAGTTTGGTTTTGGTCGTCATCTTCTTCGTTAATGGAGATGGTATCGTCTGCAATAAGTGATCCTCCACGCTTCGTTCGACGGCGAGATATCCTTCCCGACGTCAATGGTGGCTTTGGAAGATTAAGTCTGTCTAGGTATGGTTCTTCAGATCTTGCTTCGCCAGATCAATCTTGGATTGTTTCTCATGGTTGCCGCGAGGAGGTTTGTCCTCGCAATATCTATCCCGGCTACTACGTCTTCGGCAATGGTGATTCGTTCTCTCGGCTCCCAACGACGTCGACAAAGTGGTTCGGTTATTTGTCCCTGGAATATCAGTGGTGGTGCTCTTGCCGATGTTGCTTGATTAATTTAATGGCTGCGTGCGTGCACAAAGCCTTGGCATTGCGGCTCAAAATTAAAAAGGGAGAACCTTCGGTGGTATTCACAGGTCTGTGGTTTGGTGGTGTTGGCGTTGTTCTACGGCTGCCTTCAGAAAAGTATAAGATTGTGTCATGGATGAAGAAAGGGCTTGAAGATCTTATAGATTTGCTAGTCTCTTTTAGTTCTGTTTTTGTAAACGATGTAATCGTGTACTCTTTGCTGGTTTAATATACGTGGAAAAATTCAAAAAAAACATCTGAAGGCTCGAATAATTCCATAGATCAACCTAAGGACGATTCAAAAAAAAAAACTACGCGAAGCGGCAACAACCTGATGACGAACGAACGCATTAACACAAAAAAAAAAATCTCGAAAACATTCCACTTTTTGATTGCTCGTCCGAGTGTACCAATTCCAGCAACCAGTCCGAGACTACCAGCACAAGACGTTGAAAGCCTAAAACCAAGTACATGGAACCCAGCCGAACCGGCTCGCGGTCTCGCAAGGACAGGTTTCAGCGATCGAAAAAAGACAAAACAAACACAGAAACCCATAGCACAGATCTCCAGAGAAACCAGCCGCCACTCCGAACAGAAAACGACTCCCAAGTGCAAGCAAACAGCGCTTGACAAACAAGGCAAATTACAAAGCTCCGATGAACACACGGCCACACAAAAAATGACCAGTAACAACACAGAATCAAGGAAAAGAACCACTGAACAAAAAAAAACATAAAACATGAAAAGCGACTAAACCATCATTCTGGATTATCCATTGTCACGATCTCTGCTTCTAAGCAAAATTTGGTCTGTTTTATTCTGGAGCTGTGATTGCATTCGTAAACGGAAGTCGTCTGGTAGTTCATAGTCAGAGTTGTATTTGATAATACGTTAACAACGAAGACACTGTACTGTCTGACATACTGTGATATCAGCTGCAGCCATGCTTCTAAATGACTAAACCCCGAAACCTTGATCTTCAAAAAAATCCGACAAACAAAGGGAAGCTTCCCAGCAAAAGCGCGAACAACCGCGGAAACCTTAATGAAAAAGAATAACATAAAACACACTAAAATCAACACGAGGAAAAGAACAGCACAAACAGCCACAGCAAAACCAAGACGAAACTAAACACGTAGCAACGAAAAGACACCGACGACATCGATAGAATGAAGTCTGACATATCCGAATGTCGTAACAACGCAAGAAAAACAACAGATAAATCACCAGACCAATACGGAACTAAAATCGCGAGAGAGGTCTTTCTAAAGATACATACAAAACCAATGAGAAAATTAAATGACGACTCGAAAAACGCAGACACACATTAACCGACTGTTCCAAGAATCACAGAAAGATACCCAACCAAACGCGATGAACAGACACCTATAGACTCAGCAGGAACATCCAGAAGAACATTGCTGAAAAAAAAGAACAAAAAAATCAGGAGAAAGAAAAACAGCACGAACAACCATAACAAGACCAAGAAAAATCCAAACACATAGCATCGAAGAGACACGGAATCCAGCAAACATCAAGCGGCTGGTGAAAAGGAAACCAAAAAGCATGTATGAAATAGCGCGAGGAAGAAGAACACGACGAACAACCGTAGAAAAAAAAAGAAAAAACCAAATATGCAACAACGAAAAGACAAACGATTATACAAAGCAGCAAGCGCACCACGGAAAGAACAACCCCGTGAGAGAAACAACCACGCAAACTGGCAGAAAAGAAACACATGCCCCAAAAAGAAGACAATGAAACAGCCAACGGAAATCACACGCGGCAAAAACAGGACAAAAAACAAGACGGAAAACAGACGAAGAACCACCACCCAAAACAAGGAGAAGAAAGGCAAGAAAAATATGAAGCCACGAACACCCGAAAGAAAGTGGAGGGTAAAGAGCGTATATATAGGGCTGGAAAACACAGCCAGCAGAAACACGTGTAACAGAACACGCGTCCGCTAAGAATGATCTAGAAGCAAACGTGGAAAGCCACGGCCGACAGCACATAGCACTGGTCAGGTGCCAGTCGGAGAGAAGGACAGCACATCTCCTGGACAGATGTCAAGCGGCGAGAACGCCAGCGCATATCAGCCGGCCAGCTCATACTAGCCGGCCAGCGCACATCAGCCTGCTAGCCGACTGACTCCCTCGCGACGCGTAGTCGCGACTCCACGTGTCGCCCCAGAAAAAATCGAAAAACCACCGAGAAAAACAATGGCAGGACCAGCCAGCCCAGCGCGCGAGCCCGTAGGGGATCGCGTAAAGACATGCGTCCGCCCAGGAATAATCGCAAAACCGCGAAAAATCTAAGCCCATGGCCGTCGAGCCTAGCCCGGCAGACGACTCGCACGCCGACTCATCGCGGAGAAGCGCGAGGACACGCGTCGGCCCAGGAAAAATCGCGCGGAGTCGTGCAAGAAGCGCAGACTTTTCCACGGGTGCTTTCCAAGCGTGGAAAAGTCCATGCGCAGCCTCCGCGGGACAGGTGTCGCTCCCACAAAAATCGCGCAGAGGCTCAAAAATTGGAGAAAAATCAAAAGCTACGACTCTTATTATGTCTACTATATAATATGGCCTGAGGTTGACGAGGGGTAGACTCATCAAGACCCATGGTTAAGGTCCCTAGGTTATGAATATGGGGGAGAGAACGTGGTAGAGCTGGAAGTATCGTCGGCTGACAAGCAGGGCAAAGATTTTACCCAGGTTCAGGGCCCTCGTGTGGAGGTAACACCCCTACGTCCTGCCTGTCTGTTATTGATTTGTGAATATGATGGTTACAAGGATCCCGGCGAGATGTCGATCTCGCTAGGGTTTGTGGCTCTGGTTGCTCGTTGTCTGGTTCGATGGCCCTCCCAGTCCTTAAATAATAGGCTGGGTCTCGGGTGTTCGTAACCGACTCGATTTACAAGTAAGGAAACTCTAAACCGACTATTGCTTCGCCAAACTTGGAGGATACTTCATCTTCGTGGGCCTCCCTTCATGGGCTTCATGTAGGCTCTGATAGTTGGGCCTAGTCGATACGTGCACCAAGTACCCTCATGGTAGGGTACCCGATAGGCATACCCATGTCAGTAGCCCCCGAGTACTTGTCTGATTCGAAGAGTCGGGCATGGACTCATACATAATGCACGTTATTTTCTTTTGCTTTTATGTCATATGATTTGAAATTTCTGTATGAGATAGCGCATGTTGGCTATGTCGAGTGTTTCATCGACTATGATTTTTGCTTATGATAGTCAAGGGATATTAGCTTAGCAGGCCCGGCACACTCGACGGATCGGGGCCGGTTAACTACCATTTGTGGCAAAACCATACTAGCTTTCAATCAAACTCGAGTCCCCGGACTCGAATCTGGAACAACTGGACAGACTCGAAACGGCCGTTGAGGTCTTACTGAATCGAACTGCAGTATAATTTTGAATCAACCCAACGCGTCCGTCGGGGATAATTCATCATGTCTGCTGACACGGAAAACTTAAGGATAACGCTGCTGGAGCGATCCTTAGCCCAACTCGACTGATCGGTGGGTCTTACCTTTGCACTATGCATGCAGCATCCAAGGATCGTCGGATCAACTCGGGAATATTTCGAGTACGATTTTGCTTATGATCTGAGTCGAATAAGTTGTCGACTGATATTTTGCCATAATTCTATCGGGTGCGCGACAGCGCTCCCGATGGGAGTAGCCCCCGAGATTGTGCTTTATTGCTTGCAATGGAGGATAATCTCAAAAATCCCTTACCTTGCACATTTTAGTCAAAGAAATTTTTGATATGCTCCCGATGGGAGTATGATGTTGCAGTCGAAAGTCTTTCGACTGGCATCTATGACCTTTGCCGGAAAACCAATCGACATTTATATGAAAGACCACCCGAAGATATCGTCGAGTGACTTGTATGCCAGTTGTGTAATATGAGTAACGTCAGCAATGACGCGATTTGCGACTGCCATCTCTGACAAGCGGTGGCGTGCTTGGTTATGTTTGATAAGACGTGACCCTGTTTAGTGGGCCCGTTTTTGCAGAGCTGACCAGGTATGACGCCGCGTGGACGGGATTTGGCCGTTCTGGCACGATTTTCACGGGACGTGATGATGGTTTCCTGGATTCCCGTGCGTAGTGGGCGGAGTGGCCGGCGACGGTTGCTCTCCATGGCCGCCACGTGTATGGCCAGATTTTGTGCGAAGCATTTGGATTTGTTTTGACGGTTGGGATCGCGTTTGCGATCTGTGGTAAATAGTGGGGACGACGTTGGCAGAATTTTTTACTTGCCATTTGCTCCCTGCGCCGCCCCTTGTCTCATCTTCTTCTTCCTCGCACTGCATCTCCATTGCTCCCACGCCCAAGCTTACTTTTTGCGCACAATCCATCCACGCTGCCAATGGCGAAGGGTGGAGGATCCAAGCGGACCGCTGCGGCCTCTGCTACTACTGACACGGCGAAGGGCAAGAAGACTGCCGCGGGCACATCTGCCGCCGCTGCCCTGAAGAAGAACAGCGGCGATTGGGCGAGGTCCACGATCAAGGACGCCCATTTGATCAAGCTTCGCGAGCAGGGATATCTGCCACCCGCGGAGCAGCTCGCCGTCCGCGTTGCGCCGTCCAAAGAGGTATGCCCCGAACCTCGCGCGAACGAGCGCGTTTGCTTCGCGGAATTTGTTTCCAGGGGCTTCTCTCTTCCCCTCCACGACTTCGTGCGTGGGCTTCTTTTTGCTTATGGGGTGCAGATCCATGATCTCACCCCTAATGGCGTTATGCATATTGCGTGTTTTATCACGCTGTGCGAATGCTTCCTTGGCGTCGCACCCAGCTGGGCGCTATGGAAGACGATTTTCATGGTGCGACCCAACAGAGGAGGTGGTCGCACCTACCCCGTGGGCGGCTGCGGCATCCAAGTGCGCAGCGACACGCGGTATTTTCGATTGAAGACTGTCGACTCCGCCCAAGGCTGGAGGAAAGGATGGTTCTATGCGCGCGTCGAGCAAGACGGAGTCGCCGCCTACTCGACCGCAGCGTTTGCCAAGACCAAGGCGTGGGATCACCAGCTCTCAGTCGAGGAAATGGAGGAAGTTGCTCCTTTGCTGACTCGAATCGGCAAGATGCTGGACAGGATGACAGGCATCCACTTGATTGCTACCTTTGTGAAAAGACGGGTCTGGCCCATCCGTACTCGAGCGCACCCGATGTGGGAGTATGCAGGCGCGGATGACGTCACTCGGATGAACTCAGAGGAGCTGTCAAGAAACGAGCTTCTGGGGCAGGTGCGGCACATCACCAACTTGTCGGCTGGCGATAAAATCGATGTCGACTGTCCCATTGAGCCGTATGGGTTGGAAAACCCTTTGCCTGAGGTATGTGTGCTATTTGATATGTTTTGCATTTTGGAGGAGTTGCCACTCGTTTGATATGCATTTGTCGATTCTTGCTTCTGAGTTTGCAATTTTTGAATGTATGTGATGCAGGGCCATGCGACCGCCACCTCTCTGCCCCCTTTGCCAGAAAATGGCGAGACTGAAGAAACTCAAGTGCAGGTGGTGGACCCGAAGAAGGTTGAGTCGCCCATCCCTTCTGCCACTACCTCGCACGCGGAGGAAGTCGACGAGGAAGCAGTAGAAGAGGTCCAGTCTGAGGACAAGGCCACCGCTGACCAGGAAATCGATGCCGCGCCACCGAAGCGACGTCGACTGGCCAAGAAGGCGCCTTCTGCTATGAGTGCACCCGCAGAGGGGCAAGGTTTGGAGGATGACGAGGATTCAGGTTCACCACCTGTTATTCAAGCCGCTCCTTTGCGCATGTGCTCAACAAGCTCCACTCACCTCCTTCAGTCGAGTGGCACCCCAGCCTTTGGAGGCCCAATCTTTGGCGATTCTGAAGATGAGGAGGACGAGGAACACAGGTATGTGATTTTTGAGTATGATTTTGAGAAGTTATGCTTGTGACACCTTTATACTGATTTTTCTCTCCTTTTTGTGCTACTCGCAGTGCTGATAACTATCAGCCTGCAACTCCTCCAGTCGAGAATGTGCCGATCCCGGAGCACGCGAACACTGCTCCGACTGCCAACGAGGTGGCCCAGCCGACGGCCACGGATGCAGTTACTGAAGCAGCCAAGGTGACAGCTCCAGAGGTCGGGACATCAATCGCCGCTTCTGAACCGTGGATGAACCACGTAAGTATCTTTTTGCCTGACCCGCTTAGTTTTAGGTCTATGAGAGTTTTGGATTTTTGCTGAATCCATGTGCTCGCAGCCCTTCTACCATACCTTGGCAGATTCTGCCAAGGCTTATGTCCAGGTGGAGCAGAGAGGGATACCATGCGCGCCGAGCTCGAGCGGCTCAGTCGTGAGTTCTCCTTTTTGCTTTTGTTTTGCCCAACTTCTTTTTGCAATGCTTGATTTTGTCGAGTATTGAATGCACGTGATTTTGCTGGGCCAGGCGAGAAGAAGGAGCTGGAAGACGCACTCGCCGCGCAGCGCGAAGAGTCGAAGAAAGAGCTGGCTGCCGCCACCAACTCAGCCGCTGCACGCGAGCGAGGATATGCTGACCAGCTCGCGGCACTCGCGCAGGTCATGGGAGGTGAGTAATCTTTTCTCCTTTTGATATGAAGATATAACTTGTCGAGTGTCGTAAAATGACTTATGCCTGTTTGAATTGTGCAGAAGCTGTTGGCGCACCGGCCTCTGCGGACGTGGCGAGTGACGATCTTTCGCTGGAACAGGCTGTGGGCGGCTTAGGCGCTCTATGCAACCAGGCGAAAGAAGCACTCGCCAAATCGACGAGCACACTTGGCGCTGTATACCAAGTGGTGTTCCCGACTGGCGTGGTGCCGTCGACGGTGGATGACTTCGCCAACGTGTTTGGCCCCGGGACGTCCACCATGGCGGGTTTCGCTCGCGCCAACACGGTACGCGGATCCGAGTCCACCATCAAGCTTCTTATGGGACATGGGATAGATTGCGACTATGAGGCAGCACTGTCTGCATTCCCTCAGAAGCCAGATGGGAAGCCCATTTCCCTGAAGGGGGTGAGCGGAGCCGCCGCGCGACTGGCCGAAGTTTTTATGAACACCATGGAGCGCCGGGCACTCGAGACTGCCAATCGTCTGCTTAGGAAATCGAAATCTTAGGTTTAGGGTAGCTGTACCCTTTTGCTTTTTTATGCCTTGTAATGATACCTTCTGAACTGCGCGAGTCTGCGCTTTGTTTATGCAAAGTCTTTTGCTAATGCTTTCACTCGAAGAGTTGTATGCTTATGACATGAGTTTTGCTTCTGACACAAACTTTGTGTTTGTGATTATGCTCTTTGAACAGTCACGAGAACCTGCTACTGCGACTAGTTCCTCGCAGGCTCCAATCACCACCCGATCCCAGGGTCAGGTGGCAAATGATGCCAAGGTGATGGAGTATATGAAGGCCAAATTTGTGAGAATGGAGCAAGATCTGAAGGACGCCCAGGCTGAGCTGAATCGATTGAGGGCGAGACCCGCGTTGGCCACCCAACGCGAGGATATGTGCTCGGGGAGATGGATCTTGTGAACAGGCAACTCGAGTGTAAGTTCGAGTCTTGCTCTGTTTACAAGCTTTTTGCGTAGCTTTGTCCTTTTGATCTGACTGGTGCGCCCGTGTTTGTAGGCTTTGTCGACAACTTCCAGGCTGAAAAGATTCGCGTGGAAGGGCGTCTGGATAGCGTGGTTGACGACCCTACGACTGGGCGTCAACACTTTTGGCTTGATAGGTACCATGCCCGCATACTCGCCACCCTGAAGGATCGCGTCTGGCGAAGTGCTGAACTGCTGGAGTTATGCCGGGCAGCGTTTATTCGCCTGAACGAGACTCTTTTTCCTGCGGGGCCACAACCACAAGGGATTCGTGCTTTGTTGAACATCTTCCGTCAAACAAATCCCATTCGAGAGTTGCTGTCTCAGAGACTTGTGATTGGAGCCAACGCTGCAATGGCGTATATGCGTAGTCGAAAACCAAGGTTGGTGTTGCGGACACCTGCAGCCGGAGAGGTTCTCGAACAAAGAGACCTGGATGACACGATCCAAGCTGCGGAGACACTAATCGAGTGCACTCGCGAACAGCTTTGCGGTCCCGAGCTGCCCGTAAAGGACGAGCCTGAGGATTAGAATAGTTTGCGAGTGCAATTTTTGTATAGGGGGCAGCCCCCGAGTGTAATTTTTGACTCTTTGTATATTGTATAGTTTGTATACTTTGATTTTTTGTCGAGCCCCCGAGTCAGTCGAGGGGAAATGACTGTGCAGCCCCCGAGTATTCGAGTGCGGCTGCAGAGTTTTTGTGTTTTTGTTTGGATCCTTGTTACGCAGCCCCCGAGCATTCGGGTGCGGCTAAGGCATTGTGTTTCTGCAAGAGCGAGAGCTCATTTGATCGATAACACAGCCCCCGAGGGTTTCGGGTGCGGTTAAGGTATGAATTATGCGGGTAGTAACCAAAGAAGTCGAAGGAACATTGATTTTATTCCTCTTTTGAATGTTAGGCTGCAGGCCGCCTCATTAAAAACCTTCCAGTCCCCTTAGGTACCCTGGTAAGGAAAAGAGCGCGTCTGAAACCTGCAGCCATCCGACATATAGCCTATTACATTGTATGACTGTGAGCACTTTATGCGTAGAAACGGCGCAGATGCGCAACGTTCCAAGGATTATGAGAAGTTCGCCTGTCTTCGCGTGCTTCAGTCGATATGCGCCTCCCCAAGGACCTCCGTGATGATGAAGGGACCTTCCCATGGGGAAGCGAGCTTGTGCACCTTCTTTTGCTTCAGTCGAAGAACCAGGTCGCCAACAACAAAGGACCTGGTGCGCAGTCGACGGCTATGGTAGTTGCGGAGATCTGCTGGTAAACAGCTGTGCGGGCCAAGGCCGTGTCTCGCGCTTCATCGAGTAAGTCGACTGCGTCTTCGAGTGCTTCTTCTGCGTCGTCTTCATTGTATGCTTCAACTCGTGGTGCATTGAACCGCACATCTGATGGCAGAATTGCCTCTGCACCATAGACCATGAAGAATGGGTGAACTGCGTAGAAGTGTTGGGAGTTGTGCGTAGGCTCCATAGCACAGATGGTAGTTCTTCGACCCAAGCACCCGCAGCTCTTTTGAGTGGCACCAGGAGGCGCTTCTTGATCCCACTCGTCACAAGTCCATTGGCCTTTTCGACTTGGCCATTGGATTGTGGATGTGCCACGGATGCGTAGTTGAGCGTAATGTCTTGCTCTTTGCAGAAGGTTTTGAACTCCTCAGCCGTGAAGTTTGTGCCGTTATCAGTGATGATACTGTTTGGGACACCGAAGCGGTAGATGATGCTCTTTATGAAGTTGACTGCCGTAGTAGCAGTCGAATTTGTGATGGGGACCGCCTCGATCCACTTTGTGAACTTGTCGACTGCCACCAGTAGGTGAGTATGCCCGCCATGCGATGACTTTTTGAGTGGCCCAACCATATCGAGCCCCCATTGGGCGAAAGGCCAGGCCAGCGGTATGTCTTCAACGCCGATGCGGGTGCGTGCGGCCTTGTTGCGAATTTCTGGCAGCCGACGCACCTTTTGACTATGTCCTCCGCGTCTTTGAGTGCTGTAGGCCAGTAAAACCCTGCGCGAAAGGCTTTGGCTACGAGTGATCGACTGCTGGCGTGATGCCCACAGGTACCTGCATGAATATCTCGAAGTATGGCTTGGCCATCTTCGAATGCGATGCATCTTTGGAACATACCTGATATGCTGCGCTTGTATAACTCGCCGTTGATAACGGTGTATGCTTTTGATCTTCGAGTCACGCGCCGGGACTCGGTTATGTCATCTGGTAGCTCGCTGCGGAGTATGTAAGCCAGAAAAGGTTGAGTCCAAGTTGGCTCAATGAGGAGCACCTCGACTGGGGGTCCTCTGTGCTAGGTACTTTGTTCTTGGCTGGCGTAGTCGATGGAGGAGGGGCCCGTTTCTCCTTGATGGACCTGTGCTCGATGCGCTCGAGGAAAACACCAGGTGGAACTTGTGCGCCAGTTGAGCCAAGGTTGGCCAGCATGTCTGCTTCTTCGTTGCTTTCTCTTCCTATGTGCCGTAACTCGCAGCCATCGAAGCTGCCCTCCAGTGTGTTGTACAGGTCGCGATAAGCGATCATGTTGTCCGCGATTGCGTCACAGGCCTTCATTGTTTGCTGCACCACAAGATTCGAGTCGCCGGCAAAGTGAAAATATTACAGCTCCTGCCACCGCCAAGTGAAAATAACGATCCGGAGGAAAAGTGGAAAAGGCAACATGTCATCGATTCTTTCCATCGGGCCTTCGTCCCGCTCCACCGACGGCCGCCGCCCTCGCCTCCCCTTCCTCCTGACCATCGGAAGGCGCGTACCTCTCCCTGCCGAACTTCCCCGCGATTCCGCCCTAGGTCGGGACACCAGCGTCCGTCGTGTCATACGTCGCCGCCGTGCGCCTTATCTCCGGCCGCCGGAGCACATCCACGTGCATCCCTTCCCAGCCAGCGACCCTCCCGGCGTACAGCACCACCCTCTCCCCTCTCTGCCCTTCTTAGCTCCTCCGGCGCTGCCTGTCCTGATCCCACTCCCTCCTCCGTTGAGCTATTCAGATGGCCTCCAATCGAATGGTGGATCATGGCGTTCCCGTGGAGGGCACGCACGGCAGCCGCGACACTTCGCCTGTTCCGGCATACATGGTCGTCATCCGTGACAGCAAGCGATGCGGGACTGGAGCCGCTAAAGCAGGGGAACTCCACAGTTTGGGTCGCATCGACGAGGAGGTGCGGCAGTGGCGGGCCATTGCTTGTTAATTAATAGGCTGATGGACTTGAACATCACCGTGATGGCGTTCGACCTCGCGTGCTCCTGTCCAGGTTTAGCCGGGAGAGCCTCATTCATGCGACCTACTCCGTACATGTTGATCTGCTCTGTGGATCAGCACACTGCAGTGCAGATGTGCACGACAGCACGAGCATGGACATGAGTATGAGGCGTTATCCTGCACAATCAAAGGTACTATGTGTAAGTGCGTTTTTGGTGCACTGTTAGTAGATTGTCATGTCTAGCATTAGATCGTATACTATGTGTATGGCTTCTCAGGCAATCAAATAAATTTTTTACATAAAGAAAGGCAATCAAATATAGATTTGATTGAGGCAATCAAATAATGTGTATGGCTTCTCAATATTATTTGTTTCTTATCGTTCGCGTCGAATGTTACGAGTATCTGGTGCTTGACTACTTTTGGTGGCCTTGAGAGTTAATTAGTTTGAGCAGTCAAAAGTGTAAGTGATCACAAAGTATTAAATAGTATGTAATTAATTTTAATTTCTTTAAATACCTGGCTTGAAGGATTTATGCAAATGGTCATGCAAGATAGTCACATAAATGGTCCCGTTGCAACGCATGAAGGCGGAATATACATACCAGCAAAATGCCCGTGCGTTGCAATGGGCTACTCAATTTTTTTAACACATGAAAATTACAATTATCTCTTACTATTGACTAAGATTGTTCTTGGAGACAACTTCAAGAAATAGCTTTGAGATAGAATCCTCGTGTTATGTACAATCTCTCATCGCTGGTAGGCTTAGAGTTGGCTCGTTGCAACTTTGATAAAGTCATCAACATTTATTCTTCGGATTACCCAATTGAACCAGAGTTGGCTCCGACGGTTGTCTCCACACTTTTCCGGTCACATGCGACATTGGCAGCTCTTTGGATTCGTATTCCCAATTTTGGCAAGTTCATAAGTCTTACAACGGATACCAGACAATGAGTAAAGAGAACACGGATGAAGTATTGTGGTGAACAGTAAAGCAAGTTTAGATTAACAGCAAGATTTTTTATTGCGAAGTTTCAATCCTAACTTAAAGAAAATGTTACAACACTAAATAATTTAAATCTTTCCATGATAATTGTTTTTAGTTATGGATCATGTAGTTTATCTAAATGATAATCTTCTCACTACAATACCTACTATGTTGGTCAGTTTGTAGAGTTCATTTGCTTTCATGTCTATATTTTCACCATTCAGACAACTAGGCAGCTGGAAATTCTCAAAATGGGAAGCAACTCCGGTGATGCCTTAGCTCTTACTCAGCAACACGATGTTGTTACAAGACCAAAGAAACAACGTGTTGCAAATGATTATGCAAAGCGACTATCAACTAGCTGTAAGAAAGTAGGCTTCCGAAGGAAACTGTTGTAATTCATAATTGATGTTTTCGTTTGTGATATGATGGTATATGGCAATTTCGAAGTGCTTTGTCCGGATTAACAAATTTATTCATATGACTGGCAGTGTGTCGTGTAGTCATTTTCACGGACTACATGAACTGTTGTTTAGAATATTTGAGGGCAAAAGATGGGAACCCATTGTTAGACTTGTTGATTTGTTATGTGCAAATTTAAGAGAGTAATCTTATTATCTACATCTTTAACCAATTTGTTCGCCCGTGGCAACGCACGGGCACGTTTGCTAGTATAGAGTAATTAGTACATGATTAATCTCTGCTTCCCTCTGCGAAGGGTATTTCTTTTACTTTTATGTTGAGTCAGTTTTCCTTTCCAATCTTTATCTCTCAAGCAAACACCTAGTATCAATTTTGGTACAAGTCTACTATATTTTATCTTTATGTTTAACTGTGAAAACTTTGTATTGACATTATCTTGGGATAAATATGTTACAAGTTGAAACTTTGGCTGAAAACTTAAATCTTCCTTTGTGTTGGGTAAACACCTTTGTTGAAAGTATATTGCTTTGTGAGCTATCAAGCATGACAAGTCTTATAATTCTCAAGTCTCCAAAGTACTATTCATGAAAGATTCTTGCTTAGATGTTACACTTGGTTAATCATTGTTTGTTCTATATCAACTATAGACCATTATCTTGGATCACTTCATTCAGTTCATGTGCTTTACATTATTTGATCAAACTTGTGTTGGTAGCATGTCACTACCAAAAATTATTTTGTTATCATTTACCTACTCGCGGACGAGCAGGAATTAAGCTTGGGGATGCTGATACGTCTCAAACGTATCTATAATTTTTGGTTGTTCCATGCATGTTATATATCATTGCCACATGTTTTTATAATGTTTTTTATCATTTTGGCACATTTTATGGAACTAACCTATTAACAAGATGCCCAGTGCAGGTTCATGTTTTCTGCTGTCTTTTTGTTTTATAAAAACTAGTCGGGGAATTTTCTCAGAGTCAGCTGCAAATTTACGGGAATTATTTTTACGAAGAAACAAAGACGAAGCCAGGAGGGCGCCTGCAGGGGGCCCCACAGCCCCCATACGCCACCCAGGCGCGGTCAAGGGTGGACCGCGCCTGGGCCCCACCTGGGCGCCTCGAGAACCTTCCGACGCCGCCCTTTCGCCTATAAATTCCATTCCTCCCGAAAACCCTAAGTACACGGTCAGAAATCCACGAAAAGTTCCGTAGCCGCCGTTGTCGCTAACCCTAGATCGGGAGGGTTCTGAAGCTCTTCCCGGCACCCTGCCGGAGGGGGAAATCATCACCGGAGGCATCTACACCACCATGCCTGCCTCCGGAGTGATGCGTGAGTAGTCCACCACGGGACTACGCATCCATGGCTGTAGCTAGATGGTTGTCTCTTCTCCTTGTACTCCATTGTTTAGATCTTGTGAGCTGCCTAACATGATCAAGATCATCTATTTGTAATGCTACATGTTGTGTTTGTGGGGATCCGATGAATTATGGAGTCATGACATTATTATTCAGTTTATCTATGATATGTTTTATTTATGATCTTGCATGCTCTCTGATGCTTGTGTATGCTTTGGCCGAAGTAATTACTTGTGTTAGTAGAGGGAGTATTTATGCTAGATAGTGAGTTCATGCCTCTCTTGTCTGAGCTCGAGTTGACAGAAACAATACTAGCGACATTTTAATCTGGTGTTAAGTATTACAGGGTTTTAGATCTATAAAACACATATGCATCATCACCAAAAACTGATGAGAAAAAAGGGCTGAAACTGGATTCAGAAAGTCAGACCGGATATTCCGGTCCCAGTTTGGGGCGGAATATCCGGCCCTCAAGTTTTGCCAAGGCCAAATCGACTAAGGAAATAAGAGCGCCCAAATTGGCGTCTCTCTGGAATGGCCCGGAGATTTGGGCCGGAGATTTCGTCAGGGGCCGGAATATTCTGGCTGGCCGGATATTCCGGTGCTGATCAGCACCGGAATATCCGGCCACCAAGTTTGCAACGGCTAGTTTTTAGGGAGGGGTATAAATACCCCTCCCCTTCTTCAACCTCAAGTTAGCTCGCCCAAAATCAGTTGACCTCCATTGCTGCAAGCTCACAACCTCGATTACTCCCAATCCCTCCACCCAAACTCGTTGATCTTTGGAGGATTGAAGGAGAAGGCCCCGATCTACATCTTCACCGAGCCGTTTTCATTTCCCCCTCATTCACTTGAGGGACCATTTGCTAGGGTTTCCCTTTGGAAAACCTATCTCCTTGTTGTACTCACTTGATTGTCTTTGTGACAGATTGTAGCCGGTCGGGAGCCCCCAATCCAGTTGTGGGTTGTGCCCCGGATTGTTGTTGTAAAGGCACCGGACTCCACCTTGAAGGTTTTCGATAGTTGAAGGTGAACCAAACCTTTGTGGTGCGGTTCATCGGAGAAGAAGGTGAAGCCTTTGTGGCTGTTGAGTCATTGTGTTGACTCGCACTTCTCCAACGAGACGTACTCCCCTAAAAAGGAGGAACTCGGGAATACATCCTTGTCTCCGCGTGCTTTCACTTCGGTTACCTCTATCCTTGTTATAGCTTTTACTTCGTGTACCTTGCTTAGTCGCTAGCTTGTCATATAGGTAAATTCACCGTTGACGGCTGCGGGATCCCTGGCGGAATGTGACTCCGGCTGCTGCCATCTGCCCCACGGTGGGCGCCAAATGACGTGGTGTGGAACACGGCATATGCCACGGGGTGGCTAAGATAGGGATTGGGGCAGCGTTCTGCAACAGCGGCATCCGTAGGGATTGCGCCGGAGCGCGGACACGGGAAGTACCCAGGTTCGGAGCCCTCCCGGAGGAGGTAACACTCCTACTCCTGCTCGATCTCTCTATCAATGGTACACATGGTACAGAGTTGCTCCTTGAGCTGTTCAATGATTGTTCCATGGTTTGGGTGTGGGGAGGAAGAAGAATGAGGCGACCGACCCCTTCTACTTGGGCACCGGACAGCCTTATATAGGCCTGGCTGTCCGGCTTACAGGCGGGGCCGGCTGGCCCGTGCCAGCCGGCCGGTGTCGGCTACAGGGGGTTTCTCCGTGACGCCGTATGTCCGCAGCACAGTGTGCTACGCTCCGCACAGTCGAACTTCCGTAGCCGCGTAGGAGGTGTCGGGGTAGGTCTGTCGTCGTGGAGGGCTGACCGGCTGCGGTGCCGGACCCCTCCGACCGGGTAGGCGGCGCATGGGATCTTGTCGGGCGCGAGGCAGCGCTCCGTGCCTCCCGCCTGTCGGGCTGCTGAGCACTGTGGGAGACGTCAGGCCACGCTCCGCTTTAGCCCATGCCTAGGCGACGTGGAGGGCTTACCGAGCACGGCCCCGGCACCCACCCAGCACGGATCCTTGTCTTCGCTCGTCGTGGGAGCGCGGCAGCCGGTCGTCCGGCTGGCCAGCAACCGAATCCGGCGGCCACCGTTGACCTTGGTCGTATAAGGCGGGCGATGCTTGTCGTTATCTGTTTGTCTGAGAACTGTGCCGATGACGAATCTGCAGTTCCTCTCGCCCGCGCCGCTCGGCTGCGCTTCGTTTGGCAAGGCGGAGTCCGGCTGCACTCGGGGCAGGCGGGCTCGGCTTAGCCGGACAGCTGGAGGCGGCCGGGCACCTGAATTTGCGTTTCACTCGGGATCTTCTGTGGGTCTTTGGGTACCCGGGTTTTATCCCCATGTCACTAGCCCCCGAACACGTTGGAGCGATGCAGCCAGTTACGGCGAGGAGGACTTCTGCGTGTTCAACAAAACCGAAGAAGTTCATCTGGTCGAGGAGGCGAAACGTCGGGCGCTCTGCCAGCCGGGTGCTGGTGATGACGTAAGGCATGACGCTGGCATGTCCCATCCGCCTGCCAGGCGGTCGCCCGGCAGTCGAGACGATGCCTCGGTTCCTGTTGCGGGATCTTCTGTGGCGAAACTGAAGTAGTGGGATCTTCTGCGGAGAAACTGCCGCCCACGATCTCGCCGTCGATCGTGCAGTTGCGCGCCACGCGGCGCGATCTCCGGAGGCGGTTACCGGATGCGCGGGCTATAAAAGGGGGGCGCCGTCCACGACGGAAGGAGTTCGCCCACTTCGCCCCATCGTCTCCACGCGCCCGAGCCTTCCGCCGCGACCTCCGCGCTCCTCTCCACCTCCTTCTTCTCCGGCGAAGCGGCTGCTCCACCGGCGCGGCGCCTCTCCCTCCAGCGCACGGTAGCAGCGGACACGGCGACCACGGGCCACCACCACTCGACGCCGGTGACGACTCCCGCTCCCCCCAACACGCTGGAGCCCGAGATGGCCGAGGGGAATGACGGCGGCGGCGACTGGCGCGGCTCGCACATCACCGCGGAGGACATCGAGGGCCTCCGCGCGCTTGGTCTTCTGTCGACGGAGGAGCGCTTGGGGGTGCGCCTCGCCGCCGAGGACGAGGTGATCCCGTCGCGCACGCCGGCGAATCGGTGGTCTTCATGGACCACTTCAACCGCGGGCTCCCATTGCCGGCGAGCCCGTTCCTCCAGAGCTTCCTGCAGTTGTTTGGCCTGCAGCCGCACCACCTCGGAGCAAACTCCATGGCGACGCTGACCTACTTCGCCACCGTCTGCGAAGGGTGGCTCGGCGTCTGGCCGTCCCTTCCTCTCTTCTGTCGGCTGTTCTACCTCCGCGGCCGATACCTCGGCGATAAGGAGGAGCTCGGCTTCATCGACTGCGGAGCCGCGATCGTCTACCGCCGGTTGCGGACGGAGCTGCCCGGCTACAAGAAGTCGGATACGGTGAAGGACTGGCAGCGGACGTACTTCTACGTCCGCAACCTGAGGGTGGTGAGGATCACATCCGCCTGCCGGCCTTCCAGCCGGTCGCCCCAGTTAGGGACAACTGGGGCGTGAAGAAGTACGGCGACCAGACGGACGTCGACAAGATGCTCGAGCGGCTCAAGGAGCTCTTCACGAAGGAGGGGTTGACCACCCGGAACGTGACCCTCTGCTGGCTGTACAAACCGGATTGCGCCGCTGCAGGCCTGGTTCCACAAGATATGCTTCCTGAGCGGGCGCCTCGACCCCACCCGGCTGACCTGGAAGCGGTGGAAGCTGGAGTCGCTGAACGGATGGCTCCGGCACGTCGCCAAGGAGCAGAGGGTGGCGGAGAACTGGAAGTACAGCAATGCGCCGTATACCCAGGAAGCGGGCGCCCCAGGTACGCTGTCTTTGCTTGTGCTCTTGCTCTTTCTTTTATGCCTCGGCCGGCTGCTGACCCGACCGGCTGCGCAGCTGTTCAAGATCCAGCTGGAGGAGGACGGGCCCAACGGCCCCCAGTTTCGGCCGAACATCCAGGTGGAGACGGATGCGCCTGGGGAGGCCCAGCCGGAGGGCGAGGAGGAGGCGGCCGAGGGCGGCGGCAATGGCGAGGGCGACGACGACGAGGCCGCCCAGGGAGGCGGTGGTCGCGCCGGGGGCGACCAGGCGGGCGACGCGCCGGTTGACCAGGCGCCGCTTGGAGGTGGCGGGGCGGGCAACGCTCCGCCGGCTGCTCGGGGTAAGCCGGCTGCCTCTAGTTCTGATGAAGAGGTCTTGAAGCCTGTGGAAGTCATTGATCTCTCGGACACTGAGAGCGTTGAGAGTGCAGAGACCGCGTGGTCGACCTCGGCCCCCCGCCCGAAGAGACCGAAGCCGGCTACTCCAACCGGCGTGGAGGGAGAAGATGACGACGACGAGTTGCTGCTGAGGAAGCGGCCGAAAAGGACCCCGGTCAACGTGCGCGGGTAAGTGCTTCTCATTGCTTGATATCTCTGCTGTCTTGCCGGATGAGGCCTTTGACGGTTGGCGGGGCAGCGGCAGAGCAGGAGGGCGGGCTAGGGAGCAGCGCGAGCAGCCCCTTGCGCCAGGTGCGGGAGGCCAGCCGGTGGGGCCCTAGGTCGAGGTGGTCCCGCCTTCCGGCGGAGGCGATGTCGAGAAGGCCGGCGATGCCCCGGGGGCAGCCGGGGTCGGGGCGATGCGCGCTCCGAAGACGAGGACCGGCGCGGCACCCGCTACGAAGAGGGCCAAGTCGGCGGCGAAGAAGAAGGCGGGGAAGCAGGTGGCGCCGGCAGCCGGGGAGAAGGCCAAGGGCGCCGCTGCTTCTTCGCAGCGGCAGCTGGTGCCGGCTGATCCCTCCATCACCGCCAACGCCGGGGGGACGCAGAGGTCGACCAACCCGCTAGACTTCGCCTTGGAGATCCGGAAGGAGCTGGTGGTCCAGCTCCAGGACTTCGACCGCTTCCTGGAGCTGCTTAAGGTATGTTCTCATGCTTAGCTTCCTTGCTTTATCTTGGGCCGGCTGCGGCAGCCGGCTCGAGTCTTGAGCCTCATCTTTTCTTAACTTCAGGAGGAGTCCAACCAGAAGGTCCTGCAGCTGGAGAAGGACCTCGAGGCCGCCAAGAGTGAGTGTTTTGCCTGGCTGCAATTTTTCCACACGGAGCCGGGTGCGGGGTCTGATGCTTTTCTTTGCAGAGAGCGACGAGGAGCTGCGCGCCAAATTGGCTAGCTACCAGTTCAGCGACCTGGCGCAGGAGGTGGAGCGGCTCAAGAAGCGCGACAAGGAGCGGCAGGCGGAGCTGGACAAACTGGCCAAGGCCAAGGAGGCGGTGGAGAAGGCGGCGGTGGAGGCGCGGGATCGGTTCGAGAAGCTGGAGCAAGCCTACAACCAGCAGCGCAAGGACGACCAGGTGGAGATCACGAGGCTGAAGGACGAGGTCGCCCGCATGACGGCGGAGGAGGGGGTCGGCGCGCAAAGAGCTGGCTCGAATTGACCTCGCTGTTCGAGGTAATCTTTGTGACGATGCCCTTGTCCTTAAGGTTTTCTTGTCGTGACGATTTTGTCCGGCTACAGGCTACTATCCGTTTGCGGGCGCGGAAGCAGCTAGGGCCCAGCTGGAAGCCCTTAGGGTGGAGCCGACTGATGCCGCCCTTGCCGGCTGCTCGACCTCCGTGGCGGACCGGGTGGATCGGCTTGGGGTCGATGCTTGCGCGTTGGCCTTCGCGACCGGGAGGCTCTGCAGGTACGTCTGGCCCGGCCAGGGAATTCCCCTTGTCCTGGCCGAGCTGGCACGTCGCCTCGCTCTCGCGCCGGCTGCGGTGCAGGAGCTGCAGGAGTCGGCTGCGCACGGCGGAGCCTTGTGGGTCGTGTCGCTGCTCAAGTCCTGGTACCCGACTGCTGACTGGAGCTGCTCACGGTGGGCTTCCGGGATGATGATACGTACGCGAAGCTCAAGCAGCGCCCGGACATTCGGACGCCGCCTGCACCATCGCTGACTTCGTCGACTTTGCGGACTTCATCCCCGACAGGCAACCGGCCCAGCTGGACAAGGACTCGGAAGCTGAGTATGCCGAGGATGATGGCGACGACGTCGAGGAGCCGGCGAAGGGATCCAAGGGGAAGGCCGCCGAAGAGGCCGGCTGCTCCAAAACTGGCGACGTGGCCAGCTCCTCGAAGGCCGCCGAATGAAGACCTCGGGATGCCGGGTTGCCGCTTGTATTCTCGTACTCTTTTGTGAACTTGTGTTATTTGCCCCCGGGATGCCGGGCGTACTTGTTTAGAACTTCTAGTACTCATGTCGTGACTTCTTTGGAGCTTCGTCTCCTTTACTTTGTTTCTGCTCGAATTTTCTCGCAATTGATTTTGCCTCTTTACCCTCACTAGCCCCCGAGATTCGGCTCGGCTGGCGCAGCGAGTTGAGTTGAATTTGAAGTGTCTTCGATAGTTAGCCCGGCTGCTCTCGGGGCAACCGGGTTTCCGCGCACTAGCCCCCGAGATTCGGCTCGACTGGGGTAGCCAGTTTAGTCGAATCTGGACTAGGTTTCTTTGAGAGCTTGCCCGACTGGTCGTGACAGCCGGGTTTTCGCACACTAGCCCCCGAGATTCGGCTCAACTGGCTACAACTGGTGTAGCTAGTTGAGTCGAATCTGGACTATTTTTCTTCGAGAGCTTGCCCGGCTGGTCGTGACAGCCGGGTTTTCGCACACTAGCCCCCGAGATTCGGCTCAACTGGCGTAGCCAGTTGAGTCGAATCTGGACTAGTTTTCTTCGAGAGCTTGCCCGGGTGGTCGTGACAGCCGGGTTTTCGCACACTAGCCCCCGAGATTCGGCCCAACTGGCGTAGCCAGTTGAGTCGAATCTGGACTAGGTTTCTTCGAGAGCTTGCCCGGCTGGTCGTGACAGCCGGGTTTTCGCACACTAGCCCCCGAGATTCGGCCCACTGGGGTAGCCATTTGAGTCGAATCTGGACTAGTTTTCTTCGAGAGCTTGTCCGGCTGGTCGTGACAGCCGGGTTTTCGCACACTAGCCCCCGAGATTCGGCCCAACTGGCGTAGCCAGTTGAGTCGAATCTGGACTAGGTTTCTTCGAGAGCTTGCCCGACTGGTCGTGACAGCCGAGTTTTCGCACACTAGCCCCCGAGATTCGGCCCAACTGGCGTAGCCAGTTGAGTCGAATCTGGACTAGGTTTCTTCGAGAGGTTGTGAGGCCGACAAAAACGACACATAGAACCTTCGTTAGATCGTTAGTCCTCAAAATCGAAAAGGTTGGCATTTTTTAGCTTCGGTTTTTATTCGATTAGGGGCCGGCTCGCCCTTGTTTTGCCGCCCGTGCCCCTTCCCGTGTCTCGGCTCTGCGACCCCTGCTCTTGCCTCCTGAACTCTGCAGCCGGATCCGAAGAGAGTGCCGGCTGGCTGGGCGCACGGTACTGAGATCTTTGAGAGGCTGAACGCAGGCGAACGAGAGCGCGGTTTTTTCTGTCGCGAGCCGGAGACTTTTTCTTTCTTACGAGTTTTTCACGTGTGCCCCCTAGCCGGTTTCTGCCCAACGTGTCAGCCGGGTTGCGGTCTGCAGCCGGATGCGAGAGTAGGCGTCGGGGTCGAGCACGGTACTTAAGCTAGCGTAAGCGAGAATCGGTAGTCGGCTAGCCACAGCGAAGGACAAAGAAACAACACTGACACAACGGCAGCCCCCGAGTGTGCGCTCGGGAGTGCTAACTTTTACTCAAAAGAAACAACAAGGTGTTACACTTCTTCTAGGAGTAGAAGGCCTGAGGAGGCTGGCGTTCCCCCTCCTCGTAAGGGGTAAACAACTTGTCCTTTTTCTCCTCGTGTACGTCTGTGAGATAGTACGCGTTGTTGCGCAACGCTCTGCTGATGATGAACGGGCCCTCCCAAGGGGAGGACAGCTTGTGGAGTCCCTTGGTGTCTTGGATCCACCGGAGCACCAGGTCTCCTTCGCGGAACGTGACCGGGTGCACTTTCCGGCTGTGGTACCGGCGCAGATTCTGCTGGTATATGGCCGATCTGGACAAGGCCAGTTCTCGCGCCTCCTCGAGGAGGTCCACGCCGTCTTCGTTTGCTCGCTGGCTTCTTTCTCGGTGTAGAGGATGGCTCGAGGGGAGTCGAACTCGATGTCAGCCGGCAGGACTGCTTCCGCGCCGTAGACGAGGAAGAAGGGTGTGTAGTTCGTCGAGTGGTTGGGGGTGGTCGTGAGGCTCCAGAGTACATGCGGGAGCTCTTCGATCCAGCATCCGGGTGCTCGCTCGAGTGGGTCGACCAGCCGGGGCCGGATTCCGGCTAGGACTAGGCCGTTTGCTTTCTCCACTTGGCCGTTTGACTGGGGATGAGACACCAAGGCGAGGTCCAGCCGGATTCGCTTCTCGCGGCAGAAACGCTTGAAGACGCCCTTGGCAAAGTTCGTGCCGTTGTCGGTGATGATGCTGTGCGGGTAGCCGTAGGGTAGATGATGTCTTGGAAAAAGGTGATGACCGTCTGGCCGTCCCACTTCTTGACTGGCTTGGCCTCGATCCACTTGGTGAACTTGTCCACCGCTACGAGGAGGTGAGTCATGCCGCTTCGCGCCGTTTGAAGGGACCAACCATGTCGAGCCCCAGACGGCGAATGGCCAGGTGATGGGGATGGTTTGCAGGCTGCAGCCGGCGTGTGCTTCTGCTTGCTGAAGCGCTGGCAGCCGGTGCATGCCGGACCATCTGCTCGGTGTCAGCTAGAGCAGACGGCCAGTAGAACCCGTAGCGCAAAGCTTTCGCTGCGATTGACCTGGACGCGGCGTGGTGCCCGCATTCGCCCTTGTGGATGTCCTCCAGCAGGCGGCGCCCCTCCGCCGGCTCGACGCACCGCTGAAAAACGCCTGTGGCGCTGCGCTTGTAGAGCTCGCTGTTGATGATGGTGTACGCCTTGGAGCGTCGCAGAACTTGTCGTGCTTGCACCTCCTCCTCTGGGAGTGTGCCGTGTGCGAGGAAGTCGAGGAAAGGTTGCGCCCATGAGGGAACTTCGTGGATGGTGAAGACGCCGGCTAGCGCCAGGGTTTGCGCAGCCCCCGGGTGTGTCGGAGCAGCCCCCGGGTTTGCGCTGGTCTTGTCGATGAGCTCGGGGACGGGTGCGGCTGGCGCCTCGTAGCCGGGTGGGTCCAAATGGCGTAGTGGGGGACAGCCCCCGAGTTTGCTTGTCCGGCTGGTGGGCTGCAGCCCCCGGGTTTGCTTGTCCGGCTGGTGGGCTCGCAGCCCCCGGGATGACGATGGATTCCGAGTCGGGTGATGGTGTGATGGATGGCTTGTAGACGTGCTCGAGGGAGACGCCGGGTGGAATGGCTCGCCGGGTGCTGCCGAGCTTGGCTAGCATGTCAGCCGTCTCGTTGTTGGCTCTGGGCACGTGGTGGAATTCGCACCCCTCGAAACATGCGCAGAGCTGCTGCACGAAGAACCGGTAGGAGGCCATGTTGGCGTCCTTGGCGTCCCAATTTCCTGAAGTTTGCTGGATCACTAGGTCCGAATCGCCGAAGCACAGGATGCGCTGGATGCTCATTGCCTTGGCGATCTTGAGGCCGTGGACGAGGGCCTCGTACTCGGCGACGTTGTTGGAGGCTTTGAAGTGGAGCTGCACGGCGTACTCCAGCCGGTTGCCCTTGGGCGCGGTGAGGACGATTCCGGCTCCCAGGCCTTCGTACATCTTGGAGCCGTCGAAGTGCATCCGCCAGTGCGCGGAGTCGGGCACAGGCGGCAGGTACTGTGTTTCCGCCCAGTCGACGATGAAATCGGCGATGAGCTGGGACTTGATGGATACTCTTGGCTGGTACAGGACCGTGTGCGGGGCCAGGTCGACTGCCCACTTGGCGACTCGGCCGGTTGCGTCTTTGTTGCCGATGATGTCTCCGAGTGGAGCCGTGCTCACCACGGTGATGACGTGCTCTTGGAAGTAGTGGCGCAGCTTCTTCTCCGCCATGTGCACGCCGTACACGAGCTTCTGGTAGTGGGGGTAGTTCTGCTTCGACTGCGAGAGGACCTCGCTCACGTAGTAGACCGGCCGCTGGACCGGGTGCTCCTTGCCTTCCTCTTGGCGCTCCACCACTAGGACGATGCTGACGCACCGGTTGGTGGCGGCGATGTACATGAGCATGGGCTCCTTTGGAGCAGGCGGCGCCAGGACCGGTGCCTCGGACAGTGCCTTCTTGAGCTCGGCGAAGGCCGCGTCTGCTTCGTCCGTCCAGACGAACTTGCCGGTTTTCTTCAACAGGTGGTACAGGGGCAGGGCCTTCTCGCCCAGCCGGCTGACGAACCGGCTAAGCGAGGCCAGGCAGCCGGCGAACTTCTGGATGTCTTTTAGGCCGGTTGGCCGCTCCATGCCCTCGATGGCGGCGATCTTGTCTGGGTTGGCCTCGATCCCTCGCGCGGAGACGAGGAAACCGAGTAGCTGGCCAGCCGGTACTCCGAAGACGCACTTGGTCGGGTTCAGCTTCATCTGGAACCGGCGCAAGTTGGCGAAGGTTTCTCTCAGGTCGTCGATGAGGGTGCGGCGCTCTTTGGTCTTGATGACGATGTCGTCGACGTAGGCGTGGGCGTTGCGCCCGATCTGGTCGCCCAGACACTTCTGCATGCACCTCTGGTAAGTGGCGCCGGCGTTTTTCAGGCCAAACGACATGACCGTGTAGCAGAATGCTCCGAAGGGCGTGATGAATGCGGTCTTCAGGTGGTCATCCGGGTGGAGCTTGATCTGGTTGTAGCCGGAATACGCGTCCAGGAAGGACAGGTAGTCGCAGCCGGCGGTGGAGTCTATGACTTGGTCGATGCGTGGCAAGGCGAAGGGATCCTTGGGGCACACTTTGTTGAGGCTGGTGTAGTCGATGCACATGCGCCAGGTGTTGTTTTTCTTCATCACCAGGACTGGGTTGGCGAGCCAGTCCGGGTGGTACACTTCCATGATGAAGCCCGCGTCGAGTAGCCGGGCGATTTCTTCTCCGATTGCTCTTCTCCTCTCCGAAGCGACGGAGAGGTTGCTTCACTGGTCTAGCATCCGGCTTGACGTGTAAAGAGTGCTCAGCGAACTCCGTCGGTACACCTGGCATGTCTTTTGGAGACCATGCGAAGATGTCCCGATTCTCACGGAGGAATTCGATGAGCTCGCCTTCCTATTTGTCGCTGAGGGTGTTGCCGATGGTGAGGAACTTCCCGTCCGGCTTGCTTGCGTCAAGCGGAACCTGCTTGCTGTCTTTCTTGGCTTGAAACTGCGTCTCGCCCGACTGCTTCTTTGCAGCCGGTACTCCGGGTGCTCGGCCGCTACGGCGCGCCTGATCTCTTCAGCTGCTACCAGCGACTCGGCGAGCTTCGAGCCGGCCGAGGCGCATGCCATGGAGCGCTTGAAGTCGCCGGCTACGGTGATGATGCCGCTCGGGCCCGGCAGCTTCATCTTCAGGTAGCCGTAGTGGGGTACGGCCATGAATTGAGCGAGAGCCGGGCGGCCCAGGATGGCGTGGTAGGGGCTGCGGTGGTTCACCACCTCGAAACAGATGCTTTCACGGCGAAATTTTTCTTGTCTCCGAAGACGACGTCCAGCCGGACGGTGCCGATTGGTGTGCAGGACTGCCCCGGCACGATGCCGTGGAAGATCGTCCGGCTGCGGTTCATCCGGGCCTCGGTTATCCCCAGCTTGTCGGCGGTGTCCTTGTACAGGATGTTGATGCTGCTTCCTCCGTCGATGAGCACTCGGGAGAAGGTGACGGCGAACTCTTGGTCGGTGACGAAGGTGGGGTCCAGGAGCAAGCTGTAGCCCCGGGATTCGGCATGATATCCGGGTGGTCGCCTGGTCCGAAGGAGATGGGCTGGTTTGCCCAGTCCATCAGCTGCTGGACGGCGGGGACGACTGCGTTCACCTCTGCGACGCGCAGCCGCTGGCTGCGCTTGTCGTTGCGCTCGATGATGGAGATGACGTACGCGGCGTCCTTGTTGGGGTACATGTCACGAGATGTGCCGGCTGCGGCAGCCGGCTGTCTTGGGCGCTCATTGCGCTGGTTGTTGCCTATGTTGATGCCGCCTTGGGGAGGGGGTGGGCCGGGTGCTGGAGGCGGCGGACCTTCCCCGCGCTGCAGACGGAGAGTCCAGCTGCAGCGCGCCGTCGTGTGGCTGGCCGGCTTCCCGGTCACGCTGTGGTACCGCACGGGCCGTTCATCATGTCCTCGAACAGGTATGCTGGCTTCACCCACTGGCGGTCCTCGTATCGCCCTTCTGGCTTGTTCCACTGGCGGGGATTCCGGTTCCCACCGTCGTCGCCAGCCGGTTGGCCGGCTTCGGTTGCGTTGACGGCACGGTTCTCGTACCGCCCGTCTGGCGCGCCGCTTCTCTTCCGGCTGTCTCGATCTCGATCGTCGCGGCGGTCGCGGTTGTCGCGGTTGCCTCCATTGTCCCGGATGTCGCGGTTGCCTCGGTTGTCGTTGCTGGGGCCGCCTGGCTCTCTCGCAGCCGGCTTTTCTTGTGGCATGCCGGCTCCATCTACCTGCATTGGGATCTCATGGCGGAGTCGGCCGTGGCGTACTTGTCTGCTATGGTCATGAGCTCCGCCATGGACTTTGGCTCGTCTAGGAGCAGCGCGTGCTTGAGCATCGTGCCCTCCCGGCAGCCGTTGATGAAGAAGCCGACCGCCTGGATGTCGTGGACTCCCTCGCAGGTGTTGCGCAGGGTTGACCATTTCGTCAGGTAGTCGCGGTCGGACTCGGTTTTGCCCTGGGTGCAGCTGGCTAGCTGGCGAGGGCGAGCCGGGCGCTTGTAGGTGCTGGAGAAGTTCCTGACGAAGACCTGCTGGAAGTCCAGCCAGGAGTTGATCGATCCATCCGGCAGGCTGTTGAGCCATGTGCGAGCTGAGTCCTTTAGCATGAGTGACACGTAGCGCACCGCTACGCGCTTGTTGCCGCCTGCGATGGAGACGGCGGTGACGTAGTCGGATAGCCAGTCCTCTGGCTTCGTGCTTCCGTTGTACTTGGGTGTGTCGCGCGCGAGGGAGAAGTTCCACGGGAAAGGCTCTCTTGCGATGCGAGGTCCGAAGCATCGGTGGACCTCGCCCTCCTCTTCTTCGAGCCGGCGGGATTTCTCCAGGGCGTCGAGGCGGTCACGGGCGTCGGGGCCGAACGTCGGGCCTAGATCTCCCAGCCGGTCGTGGATGCTTCCCCTGCGGGCAGCCGGTGGCTCGGGGTAGTTGTACTGGCCTTCGCCAGCAGCCGGCGCGTTGTTGTAGTTCTGGCCACCACCGGCAGCCGGCGCGTTGAAGCGACTTGGCCTGGAGTTGATGCTGCGTGCGCGATTTCCACCCGGCTGGGGGGCTTGTGGCGACGACGCCGGGCGGTCACCTCGAGTTGCGCCGGGTGGAGGGGCTCCAGGCGGGGGCGGTGGGAGGGATGGCGAGTTCATCGCCAACGCGGCCTGGTTCTGGCGAAACTGGTGGTCGGCGGTGTCGAGGAGGTCCTGGACGCGTTGTTGCTGCGCGCGTAGTGATGCATGTAAAATGCATACATGAACTTTGCACTTTATTTACTCATATTCCAATCATATTTGCATCATATAAGGGTTATATCAATGTTTTATCATGATTTTGGAAATATCTTAATGATTTCCTATTTTTATGGAATTAACCCTGCACAGGCAGAAAACCCTAGTTTTGTATTTTAATGTTTCAGGGACCCCAAACGTCGTCCAAATCACCTGCAAATTTAGGGGCGTCATTTTTTGGAAGGAAGAAGACCTGTGGGCGAAGGAAGCAAGCAAACGGAGGCCTGAGGCCCAAAAGGGGGTGGCCCACGCTGCCACAGTACCTGGCCGCGTGGGGCCCACTCTTTTGGCCCTCGTGGCTCCGTTGTCGTCGATCTTTCCTCCACCGACTCCGTCTTGACCTAAAAACGCCTATAAAAAAGGTCCCCCGACGTTCTCTGGAAGGAGGCGGCGTAGAAACACAAAACCACGAAATAGAGAGACAGAAGGCTGCCGCCGGAGAAGATCGGAGAGGGGAAACGCCGCCGGAATCGCCTCCGGAGGGCTCCACCCCCTCCGGCGTGTTCATCATCAACAGCTACAGCAAGAACTTCTCCACCATCATCACCATGATGAAGGGGGAGTAGTCCACCCCCTGGACTAGGGTTTGTGGTGGTAACTTTTGTATCTCTCCTCTCTCTTGAGCTTCACTAATTAGTACCGTATGAGCTGCCAAACATGATTACGGTCATCTATGTAATACCTTTGTGGTGAATATTGTGGTGTGAGATGATTTGTTATGCATTTACCGTTGTGTTTGAGCTTTTGTGATTTGTCATACTTTGAAGTATGATGTATGTGGGTACGGGATGGCCGATGTGACACGGCATAGGTATTGAGTGACACAGTACCGCCCAACATCCTTTATCTGGCGGTAAAAAGAAAGAGTATGATGTGGAAGTGAGAGCAACCACGCTAGCCTTACGAGGGTGACCTAGCAACACAAATGAGTATTTCTTTCAACTATGTGTTTTAGGACATATAGCCGTGATAAAAGCTACCATTAAAACATGACAATTGTGTGTACTTTATCTATAACATGATAATCACCATAGATGAGAGAGAGGATTAAGTGAACCATGAATCCATGTCCATTGTTCCTAGAAGAGAAAACCTTTGTCTTGTCCTCTTGCATTGAAGAGGATTGGGACACTTCTGCATTCTTGTTTGGATACATTAAAACTTCCATCCATTAAAATCAACCACCTTGTTCTTTAAACTTGTTTAGAGCATAATCAACTAAAACTTGTGACACTTTAGTTGTAGGGAATAGATAACTTTTCCTTCTTGCTCATGCGGATCGATACCTTACTTTCACATTGAGAGGTGCTACAGTGATCCTTGCTCTTGGGGGTTATCAAGTACTTTTCTGGCGCCGTTGCCGGAGAGCGTAGCGCTTAAGTTTCTATTCTTGTGTGCACTAGACTAAGCTTGGGGAGGTTTCTTTATCTTGCAATCATCTAAGCTTGGGGAGGTTCTTTGACTTGTTTGATTATACTATGTCTCCTATTTATGATGATGAATATGATATTTTCAGTCCACCCACTATTGAGTATAAAGTTTATTGTGATTATGATATGCCTCCTATATATGATGATTACAATGATTATTATGAATGTTTTACTCCCACTATTCCTAATGAAACTGTTTATGCTTATGTGGAGAGTAATGATACTTTTATGCATATGGATCATGATAAGAATGTTTCATGTGATAGCTATATTGTTGAGTTTATCAATGATGCTAGTGAAAGTTTTTATAAGAGAGGGAGACATGATTTCATATATCTCAAAAATATTAAGTCTTCTCTCTTTTTGTTGAAAATTTTGAAGTTGCACTTGCTTTGCCTTCCTATTCTAGTCACTTTATGCTTTATTGATTTATTTTCTTACAAGATCCCAATGCATAGGAAGTGGGTTAGACTTAAATGTGTTTCATATTTTTCTCTTGATGCTCTCTTTTGCATTTCAATTCTTATTCCTATGTGAGCATCATTAAAACTATCAAGCCTAGCTATATGGCTATAAAGAAAGCGCTTTGCGGGAGGCAACCCGGTTATTTTTTGTGTGATTTTCTTTGTGTCCACTTGCTGTACCAAGAGACTTTGTTTATAGTTTAGGTTCTGCAATTTTCAATAAAGTGCCAAGTTTACCCTTTTTTGTTTGAAAAAGTTGATTATAGCGTTCGGAGATTTTATTCCTGCACGAGTCAGTGCACGGTATGATTTTTAATTCTTACTATGTAACTCCGAATGTGCTCATATTTGAACTGTAGTTGCAACTTTTCATCCTCTGTGCGCATGAATTTTTTCGGATTTTTTCGACAAAGTTTGGTAGGGTAGAAAAATACGTTTTGCTGCTGCTGTTTTTCTGGACAGATTCTGTCCCATTTTGTTTGATGCATGCTTTGAGCTTTTAAGTTGAATCTTTCAATTGGTATCAGAGCCTTGGTTCTCTTGTTGGGCTTAACCGCCTAAGAGAAGTATGACAGGTGAGGATGATTCCTCGAAGGACCAAGCCACTCCGGCATCCATGGCCGATCTCAAAACGATGGAGACATCATTGAAATCGTCCATGGATACCCAATTTGGTGAGATACGTGACTTGCTCACGAAACTCACAAGTGGCAAGGCTCCTTCGGAGACCATCCCACTAGAGGACTCCGGTAAATCCGATGAGGTTGAAACCGTGGAGGAAAAAGAGAAAAAGAAAGGGGTTAATAAAACCGAACCTATTAAACCCTCCTCATCCAACACCAAACCCGAAGGTGGGAAGCCCGGGTACCATGAGGTCCCTCTTTTGTACTCTCCCGACCCACCTATCCCTCATCCTCGCATAAACCCTTTAGGTCCTCGACCTAAGCTTAATGCTTTAGCTTTTACTAGTTGGCAACACTCAATGAGATCTCATATCAACAGTGCCTCTATCGGGCTTTGGAGGATCATTCAAGCGGGATACAAGGCCGTGGATCCAAACAACTTGACAAGGAGAGAGGTGGTTGATGCTCAACTCAATGCCACCGCTCTTCACATGCTTGAACTTGCCGTTGGTGAAAAGGATATTCATCACATTCAACATCTCACCACCGCCAAAGAAGCTTGGGATTGTCTCTCCGAGGCATTCCTTGGAAATGAGAGCATGAAGAGGAATAGATTTGATGCTTTGAACAATGATGTCGTAGGCTTCTACATGCTTGAGGGTGAAACACATGAAGAGATGTATGGAAGACTCAAGACCTTTGCCCAAGCCTTTTATAATGTTGGGGCAAAGTATGCGGATGATGCTTGGGTCAAAAGGAAGTATGTGAATGCTCTCATGCCCTTCGAGCCCGTTGACTTGAAGGCCATACAAGGAAGACACAACTACCTTGAAATGACCTCTAATGAAGTTATGCAAGAGATGCAAGCTTCCAAGGTTGCCACCAAAAATGCTCTAGACAACCTTGCTAGGGCCATGGGAATGAAACAAGGTTCTTCAATTGCTTTGAAGGCCAAAGTGGTGTGCCTAGATGATAGTGTGGAAATTGAAGCATGCCCAAGCAACATTCTTCCCGATGATCTCGAACAAGCCTACCATGATCACTTGGCCCTTGCCTCAAGAGCATTTTGGCGTGACCCGGCTAAGGCAAAGGCTCAAGTTGATCTAAGGAACAATCCAAGTGGGAAGAAGGAGTTTGTTCCCAGGACAAAAACTTGCTACAACTGTCATGACAAGCATCACTTCATCAAAGATTGTCCTTATGAGAATAGAGAACAACATGGTGGAAGGCTAGTTCCAAAAGATCAGTCAAAGGTGATTCAAAAGAAGCCTTTTGTCAAGAGGAAGCCATTCTTCAAGAAAGCACCAAGAATTGTGTTGATGACTCAAGAAGAGTATCCTTCTGATGATTCCGAAGAAGAAGATAAACCCACTCGTGAGGTGGCCGCTTTGGCCATAGTCTCAACTCCATCACCTTCTCTTTGAATCCCCCAATGAGAATCTCTCCATCAACACCGCTCGTTGCCTCATGGCCAAAGTTAACGAGGTATCATCTTCTACTCCCAAGACTATGCATGAAATGGATGATAACTCTAGTCTTGTGATTAAGAAAGAACTTGTTGCTTTCGATACTTTTGTGGCTAACTTGCAAGGTGAAGCTAAGAAGCATGTTGAGGCTCTCATGAGCCAACTTGGTGCAGCCGAAGACCTCCTTGAGGTCAAGGGCAAAATTGAGAGAGAGGATGCTCTTACCATAGCATATTTGAATGCTTCTCTTGATGAAGAAAGTGAATATAGAACTTCTCTTGAGGAAAGACTTGAGTCCCTTGATGATAAAAATGATGAAATAATTGCTAAAATCATTAAGGATAGAGACCATGTTTTGCTAAATATAAAGTGATTAAAAAGAGAAAGCCGAATTTGTGGTTGCTAATGCTAGACTCCTTGAGGATATGGAGAAACTTGACAAGGCTCACAAGGCCTTGGAAAGTACTCACTCTCTTCTAGTCAAGTCTCATGAGCAACTTCAAACTCAACTTTCTAAATCTAACTCACCTAGCACTCTACTCCCTTTGTGATCATGCAAATGTTATTGAGGAAAATGCTAGGTTGAAGGTTGAGCTTGCCAAGGCCACTAGTGCCAAGACCTCAATTCCCAAAGGTAAAGAAAAGGTTGTTGCTCATGTTGTTGAGCAAAAGCAACACAAAGGGAAGGAGGGTCTTGGTTATGTAGCCAAGGCAAAGAAGAAGAAGAGCAACAACAAGGCCAAGCCCGCACAAACCAAGACTCCCATTGCGAGTGGGAATGCCACTAGGGGCAAGACCACTCGTAGTGACTTTGCGGGAGATGCTAACCCTCACTACATTCTATATGTTGATTATTATGGTGATGTTTATGCAAAATATGTTGGTCCTTATGATGGATATGTTGCTCGTGCTATTTGGGTTCCTAAGACCCTTGTTGCTAACCAAAGAGGACCCATTGCAAGATGGGTACCTAAAATCAAGCAATGATTTCTTGTAGGACTATGCTTCCGGTGGGTCGAAATGGGTGGTTGATAGTGGATGCACTAGTCATATGACCGGAAGCAAGGAGATCATGACGGAGTTGGGACCAAATATAAATCACTCATCCGTCTCCTATGGTGATAAATCAAAGCGAGGTAAAGGGTCTCGGCAAGGTGGTAGTTGCAAAGGATATCACCCTTGTAAATGTCATGCTTGTCGAGTCCCTCGGTTACAATTTATGTCCGTTCGTGCACTTAATAAGATGAACTTTGATGTCCATTTTACTATTGATATGGTGGTACTCTTGAGGAGCAAGACTCTAAAGGTCATGTTCGTTGGGTATGTTGAAAATGAGTTGTTTGTGGTGGACTTTTCGGGGTCAACCAACACTCAAGCAATATGCCTATTCGGAAAGGCCGACGTGGGGTGGTTGTGGCATCGCCGCTTGTCCCATGTCAACATGAGAACTTTGCAAAGTCTTCACAAGGGTGGCCACATTCTTGGACTAAAAGACAATGTTTCTTTTTCTAGAGATCGTCTTTGTAGGGCTTGTGTTGAAGGAAAGATGCATGATTCTCCCCATCCAAGCAAGACCATCATTTCATCAAAGAGGATATTGGAACTTCTTCATGTTGATCTCTTTGGTGCCGTCCCTCAACCAGTCTTGGTGGGAAGAAGTATTGCTTGGTGATTGTTGATGACTATTCAAGATTTACTTGGGTTTATTTCTTCAAGTCGAAGGATGAGACTCAACAAGCCGTCATCGACTTCTCCAATGAAGTTCAACGCCAACACAATGTCCCCATATTGGCCATTAGGAGTGACAATGGCTCCGAGTTCAAGAACTACACCCTAAATGAGTTTCTTAGTGAAGAGGGATTCGTCATCAATATTCCGCTGCATATACCCCTCAACAAAATGGTGTAGCCGAAAGGAAGAACCGGACCCTCATGGATATGGCAAGGTCTATGTTGGCGGAGTTTAAATCTCCACTCTTCTTGTGGGCCGAGCCATCTCCACGGCGTGTCATTCATCAAACCGGCTATTCTTTCGCAAAGGCAAGAAGTTTACACCTTATGAGATGCTCACCGGCAACAAGCCCAATGTCTCCTACTACCGAGTATTTGGTTGTAAGTGTTTCTATAAGATCAAAGTGTTCGTTTGTCTAAATTTGAATCTAAAGCTTTAGAGGGTGTTTTTGTTGGTTACGGTGCCGAATCTCACACTATAGATCTATGACAAATCCTCTGGAAGAGTTGTAGAATCTTGTAGTGTGAAGTTCGATGAGAATGACGGCTCCCAAGTGGCGCAATTTCATGTTTGTGATGTAGATAATGAGGAACCTCAAGATGCAATAAGAAGATGGGCGTTGGTTTCTATCGCCCCATTGAGATTCATCACGAGCCTCCTCAAGCAAGTCCAAGCTCCACTCAAGTGGAGACCTCATCATCACAAGTTGAACCGGCCTACCATGGAAGCAAATGATGCACCAACCCAAGAACAAGTTCAAGACCCTCCTCATGTTGACCAAGTTGCTATGCAAGAACCAAGTTCTCCATTTGTTGATGCTAGCCAAGGTCAAGACCAAGATCAACCCTCTCCTTCTATTGTTGAAGATGTGCATAATGATGATCAAGGTCAACATTCCGGTCAAGACGGGGACTCAAATGATCAAGATGATCAAGAGATACCTCCAAGATGCAATAGAGATATCGAAGCCCGTCGTAAAGCAAGAGTTGCAAGAGATTTGAGATAAAGGTCACAAGCTAGAAGCAATCCTTGGTGACCTAAATCGCAATGTTACCACAAAAGACAATTGGCAAGCTTTAGTGAACATCAAGCACACATCTCCATGGTGGAACCAAAGAAAGTGTTTGAAGCTCTTGAAGATCCGGATTGGTTGGAAGCTATGCATGATGAACTCAATAACTTCAAGCGCAAAAGTGTGGAATTTAGTTGAGAAGCCAAAGGAGTGCCGCAATGTTATAGGCACTAAGTGGATATTCAAGAACAAGCAAGATGAGCATGGAATGGTTGTGAGGAACAAGGCAAGATTGGTTGCACAAGGATACTCTCAAGTTGAAGGCATTGATTTTGGAGAGACTTATGCACCCGTGGCTCGCCTTGAGTCCATCCGTATCCTTCTTGCATATGCATCACATCATAACTTTAAATTGCAACAAATGGATGTGAAAAGTGCCTTTCTTAATGGTCCTTTAAAGGAGTTGGTATATGTTAAGCAACCACCGGGTTTCGAGGATCCCAAGTTCCCTAACCATGTCTACAAGCTCGATAAGGCGCTCTATGGACTTAAACAAGCTCCACGTGCGTGGTATGAGCACCTTAGAGAGCTTCTAGTAGACCGTGGATTTGAGGTTGGGAAAATCGATCCCACTCTCTTTACCAAGAGGGTTAAAGGGGAGCTTTTCATATGCCAACTTTATGTTGATGATATTATTTTGGCTCATCTAACAAAGCTTTCAATGATGAATTTTCAAAGCTTATGACCGATAGGTTTGAGATGTCTATGATGGGCGAATTGAAGTTCTTTCTTGGTTTTGAGATCAAGCAATTGAATGAAGGGACTTTCATCTCTCAAGCCAAATATACCCAAGACATGCTCAAGAGGTTCAATATGCAAAATGCTAAGGAGAAGCGGTTTCCCATGGACACCAAATGCCATCTTGAACTTAACCCAAAGGGTATTGATGTTGATCAAAAACTTTACCGCTCTATGATTGGTTCTTTGCTTTATCTTTGTGCATCTAGACCCGATATTGTGTTGAGTGTAGGGGTGTGTGCAAGGTATCAAGCAGCTCCTAAAGAAAGCCACTTGAAGGCGGTCAATAGAATCCTTCGATATTTGGTTTATACCCCAAGGTTTGGTTTGTGGTATCCAAAGGGCTCTAATTTCTCTCTTGCCGGGTACTCGGACTCGGATTGGGCGGTTTAAGGATGATAGGAAATCAACTTCCGGGGCATGCCAATTCTTGGTAGATCCTTGGTGAGTTGGTCTTCTAAGAAGCAAAATTGCATTTCTCTCTCCACCCCGAAGCCGAGTATGTGGCGGCCGCTAGTGCATGCACTCAATTGTTATGGATGAGGCAAACTTTAAATGAATACGGTATCAATTATGATAAAGTGCCTCTTTTGTGTGACAATGAAAGTGCTACCAAGATTGGCCACAACCCGGTGCAATACTCAAGAACGAAGCATATTGAGATTCGTCATCACGTTATTCGAGATCATATTGCCCGTGGTGATATTGAGCTTGGCTATGTTCCAACCAAAGACCAACTTGCCGATATTTTCACGAAGCCACTTGATGAAGCAAGATTCACTTATTTGAGGCATGAGCGTCGGCCCAGTGGAAACCAGGGTACCATGGGCGGCCTGCCACAGCCCTCGACACTCTGCAGAGAATTCTGCTAAGGACCAGACGCTTTAGCATGGCGAGCCTCGCGAGGGACTTTTCCCTCGCGAGGGCTTCTTCACTCTATTGAACTTTTCTGCTAAGGACCAGGCGTTCGGCTTGGCGAGCCTCGCGAGGGACTTTTCCCTCGAGAGGGCCTCCCTTGGCTGGAATACCGCTAAGTCCTAGCGCACCTCTGCGCCTCCCTCGCGAGGCCTCCCTCGCGAGGCGTCAAGTACTTCAGAATCTCGGCGAGGCTCCCAGCCCTCGCGAGGTTCCTTCAAGTGGAAGCAAGCTCTACACCCGCTGCAAAGCGCACATGGCCTCTGCGCCCGCTGCAGAGTGACGCGCGGGCCTGCGCGCGATGACGACGACGCCGCAGTTGCCGTTCTCGTGTATAAAGCGGTCAACAAAGATGTGGCAAGCAAAGCGGACTCCTAGTATTACCATTTTGGTGATAAGGGGACCGGCGGCCACAACGCTCTAAGCGGACGTCACCGTGGGGCACGCCACAGACCTCTCCAGCGCCAGCCCATCGTCCTGGGTGGACGGTGACTTTTTCTGCCAGGGAGACGTGCTCTCTGCCATGGACCGTGTCCATGGACAGCCCCAACGCCGTGCACTGCGCTCCACGTTGGCCGCCATGTGGTATCCCTTCCCGCCTTGTGCTTTCGGGAAGAGGACCGAGTCAGGTATAAAAGGAGGCCGTGTACGACCGAGGGGGGATCGATTCATTCCACACCCAGTCGGCTACATCGCAAGGAAAAAGACGGAGCTCCTTCCACCATAGTCCACCATAGCCATAACTGAGCCCTCGGCAAGCTCATTGTACTGTAACCTCCGCAAGTAGTGCAATACTACATAGCAGGACGTAGGGTCTTTACACCTCACGGTGGGCCTGAACCTGGGTAACTCTGGTGTCTCCTCTCTGCCGTGATGTCCCTCATCGAGCTCGACGAGCACCGTCACCGAGGTTGTTGAGGGTTGTTTGATTGCGTGTTCAACCCCTTACTCGATTCCTGGCATCAGTGAGACACACCCATAGTTCCTTGGGACCAGTTCTCCGACATTTGGCCCGCCAGGTAGGGGGCTGAGGCGCGTCTTCAACCTCTTCGACCTCTCCGCACCATGACCGACACGCGAGCCAAGCGGCTCGCCCGACGGACGTCCGGCAGGGCCAACACCGATCCTGCCAACAACAACCCGCGTGGCCGCCAACGCACCAACCGTGCTTCGGAGCGCAACGCCGAGCCACGCGTCGAGCACCCTTAAGATGACGGCGGCAACGGCAGCGGCAACGACGGCGGCAACGACGACGAGGCGAGGGAGCTTCCTCCCAGCACCCGTCCAGGCACGTGAGCACCTCCACGCAACCGGGCAGCGCCCAGCCCAGCCACTACGCTACTCATGGCGCAGGAGCTGCTGCGCTACCGCCCCACGCAGGCGGGCCACGACGTCTGGCTCTGCGCCTCGAAGAGCTCATCAACGCCGCTGCCGTACCTGCTCCAAGCGCCGGCACCCTCTCGCTCGCTGGTGCACCACTCCGGACGCGGAGGGAACATAGCGCACGGCGCTCCTCCTCCACCTCCGCCTCCGCCCACCACCTCCTCCAGCTGGAGCACCAGCGGGGAACCACCGCGCTGCGTCACACGCATCCTCGCCGCATGACTGCCAGATGTGCAACGAAACCTCCAGATGCGCGCGTGGGAAATCGAGCGCCAGCGGGACCGCCACAACGCGTCGTCCAGGAGATTGCTGCCGCAGGCCGCCAGAACCGCAACGCGCTCGCCGGCGGTGCGCTGTGAATACCACAGGCTGCACCGCCTTCACCCGCAACTTGCGCCGCGTCGTCTGGGTGAAGTTCAAGCCAGACCTCCCTCCGCGCTACGACGGCAGGACCAACCCTCTGGAGTTTCTGCACTCTACACGTCTCCATCCAAGCCGCGGGAGGCGACGACAAGGTGATGGCCAACTGGCTCTCCATGGCCTCAAGGATTCAGCGCTCTCATGGGCTCATGAACCTCCCCGAGAACACCATCGACACGTGGGAGGACCTCTGCAAGGTCTTCGTCGCCAACTTCAAGGGCACGTACGAGCGCGCCTCACCTACAACGATCTCCGTGCGGTGCGCCAGAAGCCAGACGAGACCCTCCGCAGTACATCCAGCGCTTCAGCCAGGTCCGCAACAAGATCCCGAACATCCCGGACTCGCACGTCATCTCTGCCTTCAGAGAGGGCGTCACGAACCGCAGGATGCTCGAGAAGCTCGGCATCCACGACACCCTCACCTCGTGGTGAAACTCTTCGACTGGCGACAAGTGCGCCAAGGCTGAAGAGGGCCTCCTCTTCGTCAAGCAAGACGGAGGAAGAGCCTCCTGAGGGGTCCAGAGCAGGAGAAGCCTGTCGAGAAGCGCAAGACCACCGCCATCCTCGCGGCAGAGCCTGACGCCAAGCAGCCTCGCGAGGCTCCCGGCGGCTGACGAGAAGAAAGTAGATCGCCCATTCTGCATCTACCACAACAGGCACAACCACGCGACTGAAGACTGCTGGGAGCTCAAGCAGCTCAGCAAGGAACGCGAGAAGAACCAAGGCCGCGGCGGCCGCGGCGGAGGCCGTGGCGGCCGCGGGGCGGGCGCCGCACAACTACCAGCAGAGGGCTCAGGCAACCCCGCCGGCGGAAAACAATCTCCCTGACGAGAACCCTGGGGGCTACCAGGCCCCTCAGGGGGCAATAGCGTGCATCCTCGGGGGTCTCAGGCGCCCAAGTCCAACAACCACTTCAAGCAGTTCTCTCGCTCGCGAGGTCAACGCCGCGCTTCCAGGGATTGAGGCGTCCCAACCCCTCAAGTGGTCGCAGTACACCATCGCCTTCGACTCCAAGGACCACCCAAGTCAACCAAGGCGTCGGCACCATCCCTCTGGTGTGCACTCCCACCATCAACAACATCGCGTCCAAGACGCTCATAGATGGGGGGCAGGCTTGAACGTCATCTCTGTCGAGACCTTCGAACAGCTTCAAGTGCCATACGAGTGGCTGATGCCCTCCAGGCCCTTCACGGGGGTGACAAGCTCCACCACCGCTGGGGCAGGTGAGGCTCGCGGTCACCTTCGGCACGCGAGAACTACCGCACCGAGCAGATCGACTTCGACGTCGCGCACATCGGCCTGCCCTACAACGCCATCCTCGGCTACCCCGCCCTCGCGAAGTTCATGGCCGTCACTCACCACGCGTACAACATCGTCAAGCTTCCAGGCAGCGGCGGCACCATCCATCCACGGTCAAGTCCAGGACGCAATGCGCTCTGTCGAGACCGCCTACAAGGCCGCTGCCGTGGCATTCCCGCTGACGAGGACATGGAGCCCCTCGAGAGGCCGCGAAGAAGAAGCAGCTGTTTTCACAGGAGCAGGCAGCACGAAGAAGGTGTCGCTGGACGCCAGCGGCTCGGGGGCTAGCGTCACCATAGGCGCTGGCTTGCCTCCCAAATAGGAAAGCGCGCTCGTCGCCTTCCTCAGGGCAAACTCTGACATGTTCGCATGGACACCGTCAGAGATGTCCGGAGTACCGAGGGAGGTGATCGAGCACCACTTAGCCGTGTGTCCAAACGCACGCCCCGTGAAGCAGAAAGCGCGGCGCCAGGCGCCAGAGAAGCAAGAGTTCATCATCAAGGAAGTAGAGAAGTTGAAAGAAGCACGCATAATTCGAGAAGTTGCACACCCCACATGGCTCTCCAACACGGTGGTCGTCCCAAGCACACCGGGGGCGGCAGGCTCTGCATCGACTACACCGACATCAACAAGGCCTGCCCCAAGGACCCGTACCCATGCTCAGAATAGACCAAATCGTGGACTCCACCGCCGGCTGCGATCTCCTCTGTTTTCTGGATGCCTTCTCAGGCTACCACCAGATCAAGATGGCGAAGGAGGATGAGGAGAAGACAGCATTTCTCACCCCTTGTGGTGTGTATTGCTACGTCTGCATGCCTTTGGCCTGAAGAACGCCGGCGCCACCTTCCAGAGGCTCATGAGGAAGGCCTTGGGGGCTCAGATGGGGAGAAACGCAGAAGCCTACGTCGACGACATCGTGGTCAAGACTCGCGAAGAGCACACCCTCATGGAGGACCTCGAGGAGACCTTTGCCAGCCTGCGCAAGGTAAACATCAAGCTGAACCCCGCCAAGTGCGTCTTCGGGGTACCATCAGGCAAACTCCTCGGGTTCCTAGTGTCCACCGCGGCATAGAAGCAAATCCCGACAAGATCAAGGCCATAGAAGAAATGCAGCCACCTCGTCGCCTCAAGGACATGCAACCTGGCGGGATGCATGGCCAGCCTAGGCCGCTTCATCTCCAAGTTCGGCGAGAGGGCGCTGCCATTTTTCAAGATCATGAAGAGGTCTGGCACGTTCAAGTGGACACCGAGGCGGACAAGGCATTTGAAGACCTGAAGAAGTACTTGGCCAGCCCACCTGTCATGGTCGCCCCAAGGCCCGGCGAGCATCTGAAGCTGTACTAGCAGCCACTCCACAAACAGCAAGCGCGGTCCTTGGTGGCAGAAAGGGAAGAGCCAGTCCTCGCCAAGAAGGACACCACGCCAAGCCCAGAGCCCCCGACAAGGAAGCACCCTCTTCAGGCCCGAGCCTCAAGTCGAGCCCGCGCAACCAGCAGGCACCCTCGCCGAGGGTTCGCCACAAGAAAACCTCGACAAGGCCCTGAAGAGCCTCGAGAGCCCAGCGCTGCACACCATCGACAACGCTTGTCGAGCATCCCGTCTACTTCGTCAGCACGGTGCTGCGAGATGCTCGCGAGCGATACACCATGCAGCAGAAGCTCCTCCTCGCGCTCCTCATCGCTTCCAGGAAGCTGCGCCACTACTTCCAGGGCCACCCCATCACGGTGGTCACATCATTCCCCTGGAGCAAATCCTGCGCAACCCAAACGCCACTGATCGCGTCGCAGGGTGGAACATCGAGCTGCAACCCTTTGGCCTGCGCTTCGACACCACCAGAGTCATCAAGGAAGGCATTGGCGACTTCGTCGCCGAATGGACGGACACGCAGCAGGAAGAGCCTCAGAGGCAGAAACCACGCCGTCTGGAGAACAGTGCCAAACCACTGGACCATGCACTTCGACGGGGCATTCGCATGCCAGAACGCAGGGGCTGGCGTCGTCCTGACCTCACCAAAAGGCGACAAGCTCTACTACGCCGTCCAGCTGTGCTTCACGACTGACAAGGTCTCCAACAACATCGCCGAGTATGAAGGCCTCCTCGCCGGGCTCAGAGCCGCAATCGCCCTCGGCATCAAGCACTTACTCATCAAGGGCGATTCCCAGCTCCTCGTCAACTTCTCCAACAAGAGCTACACGCCTAAGGACGGTCACATGACCGCTTACCTCGAGGAGGTTCGCAAGCTCGAGAAGCACTTCAAGGGGATGGAGCTCAGGCACATCCCGCGAAGGAGAACCAGGAGGCTGATGACATCGCCAGGCGAGCGTCGCGGAGAGAGGCCCAGCAGCAGGCGTGTTCGAGAAAGGCTTACCAGGGCGTCGGTGAAACAGCCAAAAGAAGCAGCAACATGGACATCGACGAAGAGCTCCCATTGGCACCAACATCTGGAGCACCGAACTGCGGTCCGCCCTCAGGAGAACGCCTGTTGTTAGCCATGACACACAAGAGACTGGTTGGATCGACGAGATCAAGGAGTACCTCAGGGACGGAGTCCTCCCTGAAGAGGATGCAGAAGCAGAGAGATTGCTCGACAGGCCAAGTCATACTGCCTTCACGAGGGAGACCTGTACCGCAAACGTCCAAATGGAGTTGCGTTGAAATGCGTCCCCCTGAAGAAGGCCGCCAGCTGATAAGGACATACACAGTGGAGAGTGTGGCCATCATTCATCCTCGCGACCCTCGCGGGGAAGGTCTTCAGGAGTGGATTCTACTGGCCCTCAGTGCTTCAGGATGCAACCACCATGTCCAAGCTTGCGAGGCATGCCAATTCCACGCCAAGCAGGTCCATCAGCCTGCACTGGGGCTCCAGACCATCCCGCTCCTGGCCCTTCGCGGTCTGGGGGCTGGACATCCTGGGACCGTTCCCACGCTCCAGCGGGGGCTACCGCTACCTCTACGTCGCCATCGACAAGTTCACCAAATGGGCGGAGGTGAAGCGGTGCGCAGCATACCGGCGAGATCAGCGGTGAAATTCATCAGAGGCCTGGCCTGCCGCTTCGGCGTGCCAAATCGCATCATCACCGACAACGGCTCACAGTTCACCAGTGGCATCTTCAGGGCCTACTGCGAAAGCCTCGGCACCCGGCTCTGCTTCGCCTCGGTGGCTCACCCACGAAGCAATGGGCAGGCTGAGCGAGCAACGCTGAAGTGCTCAAGGCCTCAAGACAAGAAGCTTCAACCGCCTCAAGGCCCACGGCAAGAACTGGATTGAAGAGCTCCCATCTGTGCTCTGGTCCATCCGCACACCGCCACAAAACCCACTGGAGAAACGCCGTTCGCCCTCGTCTATGGCGCTGAAGCAGTCCTCCCCACCGAGATCAAGCATGGGTCCCCACGGATCCTCGCTTTCAACGAGGACGACCAGAAGAACTCCACAACGACGACCTGCTGCTGCTCGATGGACTACGTCGCCGTGCTGCCCTCCGGGCGGCAAAGTACCAACAAGATCTGCGCCGCTACCACAGCCGCCACATACGCCCGCGCACCCTCGAGACAGGCGATCTCGTCCTGAGGAGGATACTCTCCAGAGAGGCCTCCACAAGCTCTCACCCATGTGGGAAGGCCCCTACAGGGTCGCGCACATCGCCAGGCCCGGCGCGGTACGGCTCGAGACGGAAGACGGCATCCCGGTCAAAAACCCGTGGAACATCGAGCACCTACGCAAGTTCTACCCGTGATCACGTCGCGGCAGGCATTTTTTGTCTCAAGAGGGAAGCGCATCTTCACCTCCCAGCTTCACAAAAGCTTCCCTCCACGAGGGCCACCTCCACTGAGCTCTCTACAACGCGTCGCCACGGGCCGCGAGAAGCCTCAGCCACTCCGTGTGGAACCCCATGCCCAGACATGGCGGACTTTATCTTGGCCACGCCAAGTGTAATGAACAATTTCGGTTCAGCATGAACCTTTGCGCCTCAGCGCCGTTATGTAATATTGCTGTGGTGAGTTGTTTTTCTTATGTTCATTCGCGCTCACATTTTTCCCCATGCGCACCTCGCGAGCGGGGGCTGAGCACGGTGCCTGTGCCTCGGGAACATCCCAGCAGCATCGCAAAACCCAAAGGATCCGAGCTCTAACTCGTGGTTCTCCGCCCACGATCGTTATCTCACCAAAGAGCTCTGACTCATGGGCCTGCTCCCATGCACGTCACCTCACCAAGGACCTTGGTGCTTACTCTCCTCGTGAGATACACATGAGGAAACCTATGAGCGTGCATGAGTTGTACAACCGTGCATTGCTTGTGGGTATGCCTCTTTGTCAAACGCAGGGAACAAGACGCCCTACAAGGCTACGGAACTCCAAACCAGCCTCAGGCAACCTCGAGAGGGAAAAGGCCTCACCAGGGAACACAACACCCCACTAGTATAGAACGACACATCGGAAACGGGCCAAAAAGCCCATCGGCAACGGAGAAAGGGTCCGTGTCCCCGCCTCTGTCACTGATGTGAAGGCTCACAATGGCAACGGAGATTTTGATTGTTTACAATAAGTTTAGCAACGGGCATAATATATAACCGTTTCTGATGTGGTTATTAAATATTAAAAAAAATAGCCGGCCCGCAGCCGGCTCACAGATATTCAATACAGCTGGATCAAAAAGGCGGAAGCACCCAAGCCAAGAGCTGCTTGGCTTGGGTGCTTCCGCCTTTTTGATCCAGCCGCTTGCTTGGGTGCTTGCTTGGGTGCTTCCGCCTTTTTGATCCAGCTGCTTGCTTGGGTGCTTCCGCCTTTTTGATCCAGCTGCTTGCTTGGGTGCTTCCTCCTTTTCAGCTGCTTGCTTGGGTGCTTCCTCCTTTTCAGCTGCTTGCTTGGGTGCTTCCTCCTTTTTGATCTAGCTGCTTGCTTGGGTGCTTCCGCCTTTTTGATCCAGCTGCTTGCTTGGGTGCTTCCTCCTTTTCAGCTGCTTGCTTGGGTGCTTCCTCCTTTTTGATCCAGCTGCTTTCAGTTTTGATCCAGCTGCTTGCTTGGGTGCTTCCTCCTTTTTGATCCAGCAGGCGGAAGCACCCAAGCAAGCAGCTGGATCAAAAAGCAAGCTGGGAGGCGGAAGCACCCAAGCAGGTAGCTGGATAAGTGCCTACAACACAAATATTAAGGATTTCAACACAAATAATTGTCCAGAGGGCAACAAGAAATATCAATATTCAGTTATTCACTACAGATTACAAGTTTACAAATTAAATTACAAGTACAACTAAATCGATTACAAATTCCATAGACAACTAAAACAAATTTACAAGTACTTAATGTGCCTGAAGCAATTCCAAAGCCAACCAGACAACCAGTATCGGTCTTAAACTATCTAGCTAAACCGATTAGCTACTACTAGTACAGCAGTACTCAACGAAGTGAGCTAGCTAAATCGATTAGCTACACAGTACTACTCAACGAAGTGTACGTACTCTGCTCGGCCAACAGTGGAATACTTTTACGGTGGAACCTGGTGGCCGAATTGATTATACAACGCTATCCTCAGATCAATTTAAAAAACCATATCGTGCATCCTACATCTTGATTAAATACTAAAATTATTCTGGTTGTGTACCTTGTGCTGAAGAAGCCGCAGGTGGAGGGATCTAGCAGTGGCGGGTACCCGAACTGGAGCAGCGCGCGGGCGTAGTTGTCGCGTGACCAGGTTGAAGCAGGTCCTGCTGGAGGTGATCTGGTCGCTGTTTCGCGGGCGTAGTCGATCGCCTTTTGCATCGCCGGTCGGGCTCGCGCCAGATCGGCCGCCATGGCAGCAATAGCGTGTTCGTCCCGCGCGGATCTGGACGCCGCGCCATCCTGCTCGCGGGAGGCCATCGTCGGACGCCTTGTCCATGCTCGTCGGCAACGTTGAGGCATTGCCGCCGGAGCTAACGGATCTGCTTGAGGACCGCCGCCAGAGCTAATGGATCTGCTTCAGGACCGCCGCCGTAGGAGCTCGTCGATCTTCTCGGGGACAACCGCCTCGTCCACGGAGGTGGCCGGCAACAGGGACGAGATAGGTGTGAGGATGGATGGAGAAGGGGGATCAGGCGCGTGCGGCTCTGCGGGAGAGGAAGGAGAGTGATGGGATAAGATCGGTGGCTAGGGTTTCAGAGTTTTTATACTATACCGATTCAGTTTGCATACGGGTCAGAATTTTAACCGTGTCCGATCGGTGGCTAGGGTTTCAGAGTTTTTATACTATACCGATTCAGTTTGCATACGGGTCAGAATTTTAACCGTGTCCGATATCATGGATTCACATTGCAAACGGTTGAATTAATTTAACTGTTTCCGATGTGTCGCGATTTGCGGGCGCGGGCTCTAATTTTCCGCGCACAGTGTCGTTTTACCGTTGTTTTTTTGTTGCCGTTTCCATAGAGGGGTATCCTTAGTATCGTTCTGTACTAGTGCCCTCTACGAGACAAACGTCTCACAAAGCTAAGTCCAGAACTTACGCCTCATGAGCTTTCTCTCTCGCTGGTTTTGTCGCCCCTCGAGCCTCTCTTTTCTCTCTTACGGCTCATGGGCTGCTTGCGCGTCAAAGGGGAGCTCCCGAGCATCGTGCCTCGAGAGCTCTTACCTCTCTAAGCCTTACGCACCCCCGGCCTTGTCGAGCCCTGACTCCGGCATACTGAAGCGGCAGTGCCATTGCGCTGAAAGCAGGATCCTAACGACGTAGAGCGAAAAAGACATGAGGAGGAGATAAAAGGCCTCCCGAGGGGCGCTCACACTTGCACATAATAAAAGTGTTTTCTTACAAGCCTTTACAAACTGAAAATAGCAAATCCTAAGATAGAATGGTGCTCCAGGCACATCTCTCCGCAGGAGCAACTCAAGCAGCAGGGCTGTCGTTGTCCTCACCGTCGACAGCTTCGTCATCCTCCCCCTCAGCGCCTGCCACACCGTCGACCTCAACCCTCTGGAAGCGCTGGACGAACTTCTCCACGTCCTCCCACACCGAGGCGTTCAGCTTCGCGACGTGCCTCTGCTCCAGGAGCTCCGTCACAGTCGTGAAGTCGAAGCAAGGCTGGAGATAGGCGAGGTTGGCGAAGACGCGGCCAACCGCGACGCCAAGGAGCTCGCGACTCTCCTTGTCGACCAGGTAGTCGAGGCTTGTCACGACCTCTTCAAAGCTGGTGAGGAGCTGCTCGAAGAAGCCGAGGTACATGGCGGCATCAGCGTTCCCCTCGACAGAGAGCGCGGGGGCCTCGGCCCCTAAGCGGTCCGCAACCGTCCGCGCGCGGGCCACCAGAGAGCGGAACATACGTTCTCGCTGGCGCGACAAGACCCGCGCAGCCTGAGCGCTGTCCCGGGCCTCCTCGACGAGCTCCACCACGGGCGCCACCTGCTGCTGCATGTCGGTCATGTCCTGCGTCAGGGAAGCAAGGTCCTGCTCCGCGCGGGCCTGGGCGTCCTTGGAAACCTGAAGGCGGGAGTCAAACCGTTTCTTCTCCCGCTCAAGCTCCCTGATGCGAGCGTTGAGCTCGTCGCGTTTCTTCGTGAAGCGCTCCTCCTGCATCTTGGCTTTCCTCGCGAACTCCTTGGAGCAGCTGTCGCGGAAGAGCTTCTCCTTGGTCGCGGACTCCTCCTTCATATTCTCCTCCTTCACGCGGAGGTTCTCGTTGGTCTACGCGAGGCGCTTTTGGAAGAAGACCTCGTCCTGGGCCAACTTGCCCTCGCGAGACTCCAGGCTCTCCCGCTACGCGGATTGGTCTTTCTCGATCTGCTCGACCTGTTCCTTGCGCTTGCGCAGCTCTGACTCACGGAAGTCGAGATCTTTCCCGCGCTTCTCGATCAGCCCTTCGCGAGTGTGGAGGTCCTCACGGAACTTCTCCAAGTTTTGCCGCTCAACCTCGGACTCCGCGATAATCTTTCCCTCGCGGTCCATGAGCTCCTGATGCTTGGTGGTGGCCGCCGCCTCGCGGGCCGCGAGTTCCTGGTGCTTGGCAGCAGTCTCTGACTCGAGGGCCTCGCGCTTAGCACTCAACTCCGCGAGAGTCTCTTCAGCCTCGCGGATCACGCTGGCGCGGACCTCCTCGGCGAAGCGCTGCGCCTCCTCACGCCATGCCTGGGCTGCCTCGTCCTCCCGACGGCAGCGCTCTACGGTCTCCTGAAGGTGGGTCCAAACCCTCGCTAGGTCAGCGCGTTCCTCCGCCGCAGCAAGCTCCTCCTCGACGTGCTGGGCCTCGAGTCCATCAAGCGCCTCCCTCGCCAGGCGAAAGGCAGCGTCAGTGCGTCACGGCGAATTGCGCCCTCGCGCCGTCTGCGCAGAACCAGAGCCCCGTCGACGCCACGGGGCCCGGAAGTCTCGATGCTCGCCGTGGACCCAGAAGCATGGTACTGCGGGCTTGGGGCGGATTCGAGTCGCGCCTGAGGGCTCTGGTGAGAGCTCTCTCCCTGTTCCGCGCCAGGGGCCTCTCGGGGGCTCGCGGTGTCCCCAACAGGGGCCTCGGCGTCCTTCTGCCCCTGGAGCACATGTGGCTGCTCGCCACGGGCAGGGCTGGCCTGCTCCGCCGCCGCCGCTCCCGCCGCAGCCTCGGGGGCTGCCGTAGTCGCCTCAGGGCCTGCACCTGGTGGAGGCGGCTGTGCAGCGGTCCCCTCCGCCTCAGTGTCGATGCGCTCCTCCGCCGACTTTGCGTCCTTCGCTGCCGCCTCCTCCGACACCTTCACCGGCGTAGACGCCGCAGTCTTCTCCGCTGTCTCTTCCGCCACCCTCTCCTGCCGCGCAGGAGAAGTGGCGGGTCGCTCAGGCGACGGCACCGTCGCCCCGGTCTCCTCCTCCTCGCGGCGTCCGTCCGCAGGAGGAGGGGAAGCCGTGACCTCATGGCGTGGCTCCCCAACAGTGGGCACTGCAGACGCTGCTGCAACGCTGGTTTTCTCTCCAACCTTCCGGAGCCTCCACCGTTTCGCCTCCACGGGATGCCTGGCGAAGAAAACAATCAGAAATCTCTCGAGAAGGTCACTCAAGAACACATCCCAGAAGAAAGGAAATGCAAGACTTACTCGGCGCTGTCGATCTACCTTTTCGTCGTCGGCCGCGCAGGCGGAGCGCTGGGCTCCGCAGTCTTCTGAGCCTTGGCAGGCTTGTCTCGGCCCACCTTAGCACTGGCCTCCGCCTCCGCCTCCTCCTGAGCTTCGGCGTTCCTGTCGTGGATCGCCTTGGAGCGGGGCTCGCAGTGGCCAGACGAGGCCTCCTCGTCGTCGCTCTCCTCCTTCCCTTCGATACGCCGCGAGGGGACGACGAGGTATCGGTCGCAGCTGCCCGAGGAGATCTCGTGGCTCTCAGCTTCAGGCGGTACGCCCCTCGAGGAGCTCGAATTCCCTGTCGAGGAATTGGGACCTCCTGAGTCGCCGGCTGCACCTGCGTCAGACTCCACAGGCGTTTCCGTCGTCTCCTCCTCGCCATCGGCTGGCGCTGCCTGCGACACCGACTCCGGGTTTCCGCGGGGCCCAAGTTGCCCCTCAGACACCAGGCCCCATTGGTCAAACTCAGGCATCGTCTCCACGAATGTAACACGAGGTCCGAGCTCGAACCTCTGGAGCAGCACTGCATCGTCGGCAGGCTTGGGGATGGATGGAGAAGTGAAGAGGACCTCCATGATGCCGTCCACTTCCTCCTGTGAGAAGAGGGTAGCGCTCAGGCGCATCTTGTCCCTCTGATTCGTGTACAGCCACATCGGATCTGAATGCTTCTGGAGCGGAGCAATGCGATGCCTCACGAAGTCCCTGGCCACCATCTGCCCAGTGAGGCCGGCCTCACGAAGATCCGACAGACGCTTCACCACGGCGCCAAGCGTTGGGCCTGTGAGAGTCGCGCTCGACCAGCCTGCCCTCTTCGTCGGGGGCGCTTCAGGCATCTCGAAGAAGGGACTCTGGCTCCCGACGTCCATGAGGAGCCACCGCCTCCGGAAATCATCCACCTTCTTCGTCAAGTTGGAGACGGCAATCTCACCGGCCCACGCAATGGGGATGTAGACGCCGCCCATGTCGTCGGTGATGCGGAAGGAGATGCACCCTGTCCGCTCGTGGTGCGCCGTGAACCGGAGCGCGTAGAAGCTGCGGAAGAGGGCGACCGAAGGCGGAACACCGATATACGCCTCGTAGAGGTAGGCGAAGATGGAGAGGATGAGAATGGAGTTGGGGTGAAGATGGAGAATCTGGATCTGGTAGTGCTCCAGAACCGCCAGGAAGAAGTCGGAGAAGGGAGGCACGAGCCCAGTGAAGAGGGGTGTGCAGGAAGATAGGATAGAGGCTGCCGCTGGGGTTGTTCGCCGGTTTGAGCACCGTGGCGCCATGCTCGTTGGTCTTGGAGGCTACCATATGGCGTACCTTATCCAGCTGCGCCTCCTTGCCGATGCGGAACCCGACCAGAGCCGGCTTGAGGGCTCCATCCTGCTTCATCGCGGCAGGCTCGCTCATCTGCGCCACCTCTTTGCCCTTCCCGGATCCGGCAGCCTTCTTGGGCGCCATTGCAGTGGGACTGCGAAGGAGAAGCTCGGAGATCTTGCTCTGGGAAGAAGGAGGCGAAAGGGGATGAATGAAGAACGGCCGTCTGCGCCAAGCTCTCAGGCTTTTATCGGCTCATCGAGCCGTTACCAGGACGTGGTGGGTCCTGCCACTACGCCCGTTACTACAGAGGAGATCGTGGCATCGTGGGCAGCCGCAGCTCTCCACGTATCTCGGGCCAGGCAGGCTTCTTTGGGCCCACGACGCTTCGCCTGCGTCCACGAGACTCCAGCGTGCCCATCGCGGGCCCGGGGGCTACTGTCGGCCCAGTGGAAACCAGGGGGATCGATTCATTCCACACCCAGTCGGCTACGTCGCAAGGAACAAGACGGAGCTCCTTCCACCATAGTCCACCATAGCCATAACTGAGCCCTTGGCAAGCTCATTGTACTGTAACCTCCGCAAGCAATGCAATACTACATAGCAGGACGTAGGGTCTTTACACCTCACGGTGGGCCTGAACCTGGGTAAACTCTGGTGTCTCCTCTCTGCCGTGATGTCCCTCACCGAGCTCGACGAGCACCATCGCCGAGGTTGTTGAGGGTTGTTTGATTGCGTGTTCAGCCCCTTACTCGATTCCTGGCATCAGTGAGACACACCCATAGTTCCTTGGGACCAGTTCTCCGACAATGAGCTAAATATCGTGGATTCAAGGAGCTTGACTTGACTATCTTGCATACCCACCTATATGTTGACTATCTATTTGGTTTAGGTCTAGGCATGGACATAGGGGGAGTGCGGTCCTAATTCATTGGACTATCCCTCCCCCCATTATGCCGATAGTAAGACCTCATTTGTCTCTCTACTTTCATTTGTTGAAATTGTGAGCTTAAAATGACGAGTAGTGGTTGTGAACCCTAGATATATCTTCGCGGTGTCACGCTACAAACTCATACATGGTGGCCTAGGCCAACGCCCTGTTCTTTGCGAAGAGTTAGTTCTTTCGGATGTTATTGAACTTCTTTGAATTTATTTGCCCATCCGTCGGTTCTTCGTGGAAAACACATTCAAGCTTGGCATTTTAGTTGTTTGATTCTTGCAAGTTTGATGTGAAGTACCATTGTCAGTTTGGCTATCTTAATCCCATGCCTTTCCCTTCTAAAAACATTTCTCTCTAAGCACAAGTCACCTTTTGTCACTAGGGAGAGAAGGTTCTGCAGGCATAATTTTTAGTGCTCTGCACCGAAAATTTTCAGGCCGGAGCGGTTAGTCTTTTTTAATAGGGACAGGGCACGGGGTGAAGGGCTCACTCGAGCCTTTCTTCCACCCCCGTCCCCTCTCTCCCCTGCCGCCGCCACCTGCCGGACCCGACCCCTCCGGCGCCTCCAACCGCCGGCCCCTTCGGCCCTTGGCCAGATCTGGTCCTCCTCCTCCGCGGGAACCTTCCCCTCCGTGCCATTTCCTCCATGGATGAGGGTAACGTCCTCTTTCTCAAACCCTAGGTGGTGACCACCTATCTTTTGTGAAGATGTTTCTCCTGGTGATTCCTTGGAGATTATGGTTCCTTTTTGTTCCCTCTTGCTGCTAAACACACTAGGCTAGCCCCAATGTAGTCGATCTAGTTTTAGCTCTAGGTTAATCACTGTACTGCTGACAGTTTGGTCAGGCCGGAATATCCGGTCCTGTTCTGGACCGGAATATCCGGCCCTTGTTTTTCTTTTCAGTAGTGTTATGACTTGCCTCGGACTAACTAGTATTGATCCTTTGGTGCTTTCCTATTGTATCTAGTAGTGTTTCCAGTATTCATTTCCATGGTGGCTTGTGTGCACTCATCTTTTGCAACCACCCTATTGCTTTTCTTCACAGGTGACTCGAGCTCGGCTCCTCCGAAGAAGTATCACCGTAAGAGACACTTTCACCGCAATGAGGAAGGGGTGATTGTGGATGAGGTCGTGATCCGGCAGCAAAAGATGGAGAAAGCCAGAAAATTGAAGCAACAAGCAAAGGAAAAGGCCAATGCTTCCAAAACTAAGAAGCGCAAGGGCAAGGAACAAAGGCCAAGCTACAAAGACATGCCCAGCCATGATTACACCATGATTAGGCAAGGGGATTGGTACACTGCTGCCCCTCAAGATGAAGAAATTGAAGATACTAGCTTTTGGTGCATGGAGCAAATTCATATCCACCGGGACTTATCTCACCTTCTCGTATCCCATTCGCCCGATGCAACCCATTAAGGTGCAGTTTCTCAAGTCCAAGGAGGCCTTTGCTCAAGCTGTGCAAGTGATCAAGCATCTCGGGCTGGTTCGTCTTATGGAGTTTTAGTGTGACTACAGTGTTCCTCTCGTGCTGCAGTTTTTCTCCACCCTTGTGATGAAGGGGGACGATGCCAAGACACTCAAATGGATGTCCGGATCAACCTATTGTGAGGCAACCTTCTATGACTTTGCTCGCGCTCTTGGGTATGGCTACAATGGCCTCACTCCCATTGGTCGCCGCCTCCACTCTCCTGACAAGCCCAACAAGAACAAGTTATCCGCTTTGTATGGCCGTGGTGGCAGAATTGGGTTCAAGACTGGTTTGCTCCCTCTTTATGATCAGCTAGTGTGCATTTTTCGGGAGAACATTGCTCCAAGTGGAGGAAACAATGATGCTATTCGTTCCGGGCTCGTCAACTTACTTTGTCTCGCTCATGATTTTGTTACAAATGAAGAACCAGACCAAGAGTTCAAGATTGATGTCATGGATTTTATTTACAATGAAATGTATGTGGCTATGGTGAGTCGGTATTCTATTCCTTATGCACCATACATTATGTCGCTCATCAAGGCCACTTTGGAGAAGAAAGGGCAAGAGTTGAGTGATGATGATTGTGTGACTCACACCTACAAGAGGATTTATGTCAAGTAATATGTGGTTGCTCCTACCTCTACCGTTGCACCTAGTTCTTTCATGGGAGATGCTCGTGCTAGTGGTCACACTCGTCAGCCCATTCATGTGGTTCCCTCGATGACCCGCACATCAAGAAACTGAATTGGTTCCAACAGAAGATCCTTTGCATGAATGTGGATATTCGCAAGGAACAATATGATGCCTACCGTGAGAGACAGCGTATCCTCTCCCGACTTCCTAGTGCACCCGGTGACCCTCCCGCAGCAGCCCCTCTTTCTTATGATAGGTGGAATGCCGGTGCTCAGACTTCTTGGGTTCAGTTGGAGAAGGATCTTCTTGAGACAGCTCCTGCAGCCCCCTCCTATCCCACCTACACTCCTGCTCCTGCTTATGACAACGAAGAGTATGAAGAAGATGGTGACTCTGATGATGAGGATGAGGCCGAGGATTCCGTGGAGGAGCCTGAGGCTTCACGTTGAGTCTCTTGGGACGGAGCATCGCTCTTTCTCTCTTTTTGGTGTCTCGATGCCAAAGGGGGAGAATTAGTTCTATTAGGTTGTGGGATTTGCATGGGTTCGGGCACAAGCATATGCGTCTACCATTTCTTGAGAGCTTGTGTCCATTTATCTTTCTTTGTCGAACTTATTTGCTAGCTTTGAACCTTGTGTTGTTTAAATTTGGTGTGTGAGACATATGGATTTCCTGTTGTGTATGGTTGAGTCTACATTATATTGTGATATGGTATCTATGGATTTCTATCTACATATATATTGTTCTATGGTATCTTGGATTTTTATCTACATTTATATGCACAAGGTATGATTCCAAATCTCAAGTCTCAACCTAGTTTGGGGTATGTCTCATTTGGTGCAAATATGATGTTGTCTCTATCATGTTGGTATATCTTGTTGGAAAAGGTCGTCTTCTATATATGTGTATTTGCATTCCAAGGCAAATTACTTATATGCACACATATAGGGGGAGCCTTCTCCATTTTTCCTTTGAGAACATGATTTTGTTGTGGAACTTTATTGCAAATCCTAGTGTTGTCATCTAACACCAAAAAGGGGGAGATTGAAAGGAAATTTCTTTATCCCTTGTGTTTTGTGTGTTAGTTAACAACACTAGTGACATTTTAATCTGGTGTTAAGTATTGCAGGGTTTTAGATCTATAAAACACATATGCATCATCACCAAAAAGTGAAGAGAAAAAAGGGCTGAAACTGGATTCAGAAAGTCAGACCGGATATTCCGGTCCCAGTTTGGGGGCGGAATATCCGGCCCTCAAGTTTTGCCAAGGCCAAATCGACTAAGGAAATAAGAGCGCCCAAATTGGCGTCTCTCTGGAATGGCCCGGAGATTTGGGCCGGAGATTTCGTCAGGGGCCAGAATATTCCGGCTGGCCGGATATTCCGGTGCTGACTTATGCCGAAATATCAGGCCCCAAGTCTGCAACGGCTAGTTTTTAGGGAGGGGTATAAATACCCCTCCCCTTCTTCAACCTCAAGTTAGCTCACCCAAAATCAGTTGACCTCCATTGTTGCAAGCTCACAACCTCGATTACTCCCAATCCCTCCACCCAAACTCGTTGATCTTTGGAGGATTGAAGGAGAAGGCCCCAATCTACATCTTCACCGAGCCGTTTTTCATTTCCCCCTCATTCACTTGAGGGACCATTTGCTAGGGTTTCCCTTTGGAAAACCTAGCTCCTTGTTGTACTCACTTGATTGTCTTTGTGACAGATTGTAGCCGGTCGGGAGCCCCCAATCCAGTTGTGGGTTGTGCCCCGGATTGTTGTTGTAAAGGCTCCGGACTACGCCTTGAAGGTTTCCGATAGTTGAAGGTGAACCAAACCTTTGTGGTGCGGTTCATCGGAGAAGAAGGTGAAGCCTTTGTGGCTGTTGAGTCATTGTGTTGACTCGCACCTCTCCAACGAGACGTACTCCCCTAAAAAGGAGGAACTCGGGAATACATCCTTGTCTCCGCGTGCTTTCACTTCGGTTACCTCTATCCTTGTTATAGCTTTTACTTCGTGTACCTTACTTAGTCGCTAGCTTGTCATATAGGTAAATTCACCGTAGTTGCATATCTAGAGAATTTACCTTTTGTGTCAAGCCTAATTTGAAAAAGTACTAAAATTTGAAGTAGCACCTATTCACCCCCCCCCCCCCCAGGTGTCATACGATCCTTTCACAACCTCTCTGTTTCGTTGGGGCAAATTATTTTGTTTGTGTGTGCGCAGGTCCACATCAAAGGAATCTTTTCTAGCGCCATTGACACTTTGCAGAAGCCTTTTCCAAGTCCTACTGGTTCGATAACCTTGGTTTTGCAATCAAGGGAAAACTGCTACTACGCTACATCATACCTTCCTCTTGGGGTTCCCAGCGAACGTGTGATCCACGCCATCATATGTGCACTTCGATGGAAACACAAGATACCCGGTCAAGCATTGACGCGCGTTGTCGTGCCCTACCTTGTTAACGGTGGTGTTTCGAAGCTCCGCTTTAGGGATGAAAACCCCGAGATCGGCGTACGGTTCAACTCATCATTATCGGCGTACGTATGGCGATCTTGTTTTGAAGGGTTAGCCTAGTAATTTTGTACTTTTCATTTGTTTCGATCTTTTGTCATAGTGTTAGGGGTAGCCTGGTGAAGTTACAGTAGCCGGTCATATGGCATTTGAGGTATAAGGCATAAAACAACCTTGAATAATATTTAGCATCTTAAAGGCAATTTTGGCCCCGAACATGCAAAAGCCTTGAACCTGTTGTCCATAGTTTGGCGATGAACTGGCCAAATTTGTTACATTCGACACAGTTAGAAATTAACATTAGTACAAAATAGGCCATTTAAAGCCCCAATTGCATACCACTTTGGCAAAAGAGAAACAAATTGCTGACGGTGTACCCTAAAAAAATGCGTGTGATGTTTAGCAATCACACATGGTTAAAAAATGAAAAAGGTAACGATCACACCCTTATTTTTGTTAAAAGGTGTGCAATGTAGAAATCAACCGCACACGTTTTTTTAAGTGTGCGATGCACCGTAAAAAATTCATGATAATGGGTCTGTTTATTGGCAGAGAGGCACCTTCTACCCTAAGAAACAATAGCGCCAAACGAGTTTCAACTTTTTAAGTTTAAAAATGACAAAAAGGGGTATTTTTTCAATGCATTCCACACGGTTTTTACGAAGAAAAAGGGTGTGTGATGTAAGGGGCAATTGCACACAGATCTTCGAATAAAAGGTGTGCAATGTAGAAGACAAGCGTACACAATTTTTATAAGGGGCATTTGCACACAGTACTTTGAAAAAAGGAGTAGAAGGCAAGCGTACACAATTTTTTTGCGCCGCAGCATACAAAATCATCACAACGGGTCCATTTAGGAAAAACTAGAAGGATAGGGCGTGCTTTGCTGCGCCCATTTCTGTTGCTTGTGTTAGGCTGTTTTGTCAGCTATTGGGGCGCTTGACCTGGGTCTATCCGAGGAGGTATTGTGTATTAGCAAATGGCGATGTTCCGAACGTATTAGACTTTGGCCATTTTTATAGTAGAGGGAAATTAAGCCTCCGTGTCGCCACTCAACAACACACACCCAACCCAAGCTTGTCACACTGAAGCAACGAAATAAGAATACGGCAAAAGCAAAAAAGGCACATCAAAGCTCATAGGGTTGTTCTAGTTTAAGTCTACTTGCAAACATATCAACTGAATTTAAAGAAAACATCTCAAATAACATCTACTCTGTAGCTGCTAAAAGTAGTGAATATTTGCATACATCAACACTTTAGGTAGAGCACTAACCGTGCATACACCACACTAAAAAGATGCAAATTGTATCAAAATCATCGAGCAGGATACAAAGCCAGCCGGGTATCACTAGTGCAGAACGACACATAGGATACCCCTCTATGGAAACGGCAGCAAAAAGGCAACAGTCAGCGCTCACGAAGGCAACGGTTAAAAAATATCCGCGGCCATCCCGCAATGAATTCGCGACACATCGGAAACGGACAATTTTTTTTAACTGTTTCCGATATATTGGTAACGGAGGAATTTCAGGTCCGTGTGCAAGTTAATTTTGGTCATATAAATACGAAAACCCTAACCTGCACCACAGCCCCTTATCCTCTCTCTCCTTATCCTCTCTCTCGCCCACACGCTCGCCTTCTCCCCACATCCCTGGCCTCGATCCCCTTCTCCCCACCACCGTCCCCTTCTCCCCTTCGTGCCGCCTTCCCCTCCGGCAACCCCTCCTCCCACCACCGTACTCTCCTCCCGTTTGCGTGCTCCCAGCCACTCCAGCTCCGGCGCTCTGTCTGGAACAAGGACGACGACCTACCGCCAGATGCGCCGCCGCCGCTGGACAAGGAGAACGCCGACCTCCTCCTGCTGCAGCTCTCCTCCGACGCTGACAGGGACGAGCTGATGCGGATCGATGCCGGTGAGCACCAGATCGACGGGCGCCCGCATCAGCCTCGCCGGAGAGATGCGCCTCCCTCCCAGCAGCCACGTCCGCATCTGCTTCACCGGCCACCGCTCTCCGGCCACCAGGACGGACGACGCCTTCGCGGGAGGGACGGCGGTGATTCGGTGTTTCCCTGGCTTGGCCGTCGATTCCATCCGCCGCTGCTTCACCGGCCTCCTCTGCGAGCATACTCGTGAGGGCTCCCGGCGGCAAGCAGGTCGTGGACGCACTGGACCTGAATGGCGGGAGTGCTAAAGCTGCTGCTGTTGATCAAGTCGCTCATATCTTTGTGTTAGGTCAAGAATAATGGTACACGGTTCTTCCTATCTAGCTAGCTATAGATTTTTGGCAATCAAGATACTGCTCCAATTATGTTTATCCTTTCTTTGCAGTCCATTTTCTCAACTGCATGTGTAACCTGCCTTTGTTGCAGGTAACCAAGCGTTGGCTTCTGCATACTGCTCGCTGCTGTGCTGCATGCGTGGTCGTCGTACTAGCTTGTTGCCTAGCAGATCAGTTTTTTTGAGGTATATCCTTTTGAGTACCTTTTATTGCTTCACTCAGATTAGTAAGTTACAGTAGCACATATCACATGATTAAGCTACTGCACTTATTTGTCATGCACTTGATAGATTTAGTAACATCAAGCTTTGTCATTTTTGGCAGCCAGGTCTGTGTGGTAATTATCATGGTCCGATCAGATAGTATGCGCTTAGTGTTGCAGGCAGTACTTCCACATCAACGCCAATGACTTTGGGTTCATCAAGGTAGACTCAGCTTATCACGCCTTCTTCTTGTGCAGTCATACAACAAAGTTCCTCTTCTACTGCCATGAAACCTTTATAATTACTATTTTGGTGATCCTTGAATCATATAATTAAGTCCCTTGTTAAGATATAGTTCATATGCTTTTATGTGTTGCTGTAACTCTCGGAGCTATTATAGAAGCTGCAATTGCTGTTCGCTTACTCTGTACATGTAGTTTGGTAGATTTTTTCAACATGTTCATGCTCCGTTAGGATGTAGGGGATGATAGCCTGGTAGTGCTATGGCTTTAGGATGTTGTTGTTTTTCTATACTTTCACCTTTCTTAGTCCTTTCTCTTCCATCTTAATATGTGCTTAATTAAGGTGCTTTAGGTTTTTTTGTTCAGAGTACTATGCTAGTAGACTTGTTAAAGTTTCGGTGAGAACCACGTGGTTTTTTAATAGCCACTGTATTTCTAGTATCAACCGCTTAAGGAACAATGTCCAAGTCACTGAAACTACTACTCGTTGCAATAGCCACTACATTTGTATCAACTACTCTAGTAGAGAAGAGTTGATGCTTTGATATATGACTACTTAAAATAGCCACTGTATTTCTAATATCAGCTACTGTATGTTCTCATGCTTTGTGCTTTTCTTGTACATATTTACAATTTTTGGTAGTATTGTCAGTTTGTATTATCTCAGTGCTATTTGATTTGTCTAAGTTTTTTGGCGAGCTGTTTCAGCTTGGCCGTGAGGTATGCACTTTGCAGTTAAATTGCACTTCACAATCAAATTTATTGCTAACCATGCTCAGTTCATGCCATACAGATTATGCGTCTTCAAAGAAAAAGTGAGACCTCGAGAGATAAGGAGCCTCCATGGTTATGGTCAAAGCATGCTCAACTATGTTGTATCGTTGCTGCCGGATGCAAGAAGTCAGCTTTTTTCCGGTGCAGTTTGTACTGCGGCGGCAACCTGGGTGGATTGCTGCTAGACGGTAGCTGTTTTGTATGTTCAATTTTTACATTAGTCGTTTACTATTGCACAGAACATGTATTTATACCTTTGTGCATTCTACTTGTTCCTGTGTAATCGAATGTTCAGTGTTATATTGTAAAATGAACCACCGGTCAGATTGCTGCTGCCAGCCAGCTGCGAGCCGGCTTTATTAAATGCTGCTCCAAGCCGGCTCAGTTGTGAGCCGACTATGGATTAATTGCTGTGAGCCGGCTATTTTTTTTAATATTTAATAATCACATCGGAAACGGTTATTCATAACAGCCCGTTTGCATTTTGCATCCCACATTGCAAACGGAGTTTTGACTCCGTTGCCGATGAGGTCGTTCACATCAGTATCGGGGACGGGGAAACGGACCGTTTCTCCGTTTCCGATGGGCTTTTTGGTCCGTTTCCGATGTGTCGTTCTGTACTAGTGTATGTCAAATCATTCAATGAAGACTCCAAATGTTACAGAAAAGAATAGTTGTACAGTGGTTCACTGGATTCCATAACGAAGGCTTGTAAACAGAATATCGATGAGATCACTCACTCTCTATTGTTAGCCTTACTTGCAGCAATCTGACACCACAGTGGCAATAGAACTATGTATATGGCATTACTACGGAAGCAGGTGAATGTGTTGGTCCAGTCCATCAATTTGATCGAGAATCTGGCATTAAAGACAATAACATTTTAGTAACTCCTCACTGAGTTAACCAGAGAAAAATCCAAAGTACAGCAAGCAAGCATCTCTTATTGTTAAGGAACCAGTGGTAAAATAACGATGCACTATTCCAGATTCCAGAGTAAGGACAAAAGACGAAGTCCATAAGAAAAGGGGAACTACTGTCTGATTAAAAGTGGTAGCTGTGATTTTCATATTACTGATGTAGACTACACTATGTTTTTAGGACAGGGCATTTTCTAGGAGTAGTTCCATTCAGAAGAAACTTCCTGGCATATATCACTACTTGATTAAAAGTGTAAGTTGTGACCTGACTCTAATGATTAAGCTACAATGGTTAAGAAAATTCAACGCATGATATACCCCACATAAGTTCAGGGTTAAATTATCAAAACATTATCGCTAAAGCTAGTTATATGAATAATCACTATCCCTGCAAAAAATATCTGAATGGTGAATGGTCCCTATAATGGAGGACTGAATACGGTTACTATTAGCCAAAAGTGAAAAATCGAGCTGAAAAGAAAGTCCTTAGTGCAAAGCAATGAGGTCAACTTAGTGCAAAGGAATGGGGTCAAAGCACATCACCCCACTTTCACACGATTGGTCATGCCTAAGATAACGCATCTAGGGAGTGCATGTGCTGACACAAGAACTTACACAGAGAGTCTTGGTCAAGATCTATAGGTTCAGATTAACATGATGCAAGGTTGGCCGACTCAGCTAATCCAAACAAATACATCAGAAAATTAGACATATGAACAATTAGTGGACCTAGAAATGCTTAGAGGTACCCGATTCGAAGATGCTATTGCATGAGAATGCATGGTCGACCAACGTGATATGGAACTATTCTAATTAATGAATCTACAATACAAATATTACCCACATTTCCTATAGAAAAATCTAGCTAGATGACGGGGTGGCCATTCCATTGAGCTCAACCTCAAACTTGTATGGGGTAAAAATACAGTACATGTAGTTGATATATCTGAAAAAGAGAATGGGATGTGTAATATTATGCAACAACTACAAAATAATTGATGATGCTCATGCATAATTCCATTTGGCCGTTGTAGATATGATGAAGAGACGCGCCTCCTAGACCCGCCATTGGTTATTTCTTATTTTGAATCTCACATAAGTTTGTCATGTTTACTGGCCAATAATTCAAGCCTACCTTTTCACTTAAAAAAAGGCCTAAACATGTACCTCTAATCATGTTTGAAACTTACAAAGATTACATGAACTTGTACCACAGATATAGTACCTGATAGCAAAAACAATTGGTGCCCAAAAAAACAATAATGCCAGCAAAGCAGGATAAGTAATGTTGCAGGAGAATTTCCTTATCAACACAACACTACAATGAGCTACTTTCTCAACCCAAATGCACTGAACCAAAGGCCAAACTGATACTGGTTTTAACTTCCAATTGTAAGCTTTGATGACAACACGATTAGTAAAAAAACAGGGTCGAGCGATAGTAGAATGGGCAGGGACACATTGCTTATCAGCTTGGTTAGGCTTATTTCTGCCTTTTTGGGCTTTTTCTTATAAGCCGCCAAAAGCCAAAACCAAGCCTAACCAAACACCTGATTCTGAACTAAAATGAAAAGAGATTGTACTATGTATCTCTAAGGCACAAGGGGGAAAAAAGGTACTGATTGCAGTGTTTAACTTGAAGGCAAGTACTTTGATTAATTCTATCAATCTGATCCATTATGTAGGATGGAAAAGTAAAGGATGTGAGTACGTGATAGCAGCATTTTGCCAGCATTAGTTCACTGAACACAGTTAGCCTTTTTTTTTATACAAAATAAACACTAACAAATACCGCTATCTCTTCTTTTACTTCTATTGCTTGTTTTTATATTTCTCCTACATGTATCCAAAATTTATAGATTGTAAAAAAGAGAGGTGGCAAAGTCCATGTCACCGGATCCAACATTCTTCATATCCAGAAAGATCCATTGCTCTCCATTTGTGAGTTGTCCATCCCCGAATTGTTCATCTGTACCAGCAAAATTCTGCAACAATTTAGTAAAACAGCACAAGCAGCAGCAGCTATTCAGTACAATGATCAGTACAAAAGTTCTTCAATTAACAGCACGCACGCACGTAGCTAAGCAAAAAATCAGCAAGCAGCAGCAGCAGGTTTTCAGTAAAGCAGGAGACAAGCAGCACGCACGCACGCAGCTATTCACGCACGAACACACACACCTTTTCCCCCATGTCGGCCGAGCTCTCTCGCCGGCGACCAGCACCACCCCAAACTCCCTCGCGCCCCGCCCTCTCCTCTGCCCCTCCCCTTCCCCAGCACCACCCCGAGCTCCCTCGCCGGCCACCGCCCTCTCCTCTGTCCCTCCCCTTCCCCAGGACCGCCCCGAGCTCCATCGCCGGCCCACACATGCCCCGCCCTATCCTCTGCCCCTCCGCCCGCATCAAGTACAAATCCATGGAAAACGGGGCGGCGGCGGCCGGATCCGGCGACACCCAAGTTGCCGAATCGAATCCGGCGGCGCCCCCATCAAATTCCTATCTCAAAATCGAAAAAGGGCAGAAATTACCTGGGGACAGCGAGCCGGGGAGTGGCGCCGGCGTGCTGCTCGTCTCCTGCAATCTCCAGATGCGCGCGGGAGGCCTGCTCACGAGCGAGCGGCTGCTGGAGATGCTCTAAGCGGCGGCCGCCGTAGTTTCATCTAAGGATAGGCCGTTAGGGCTACGAAGCGCTGCCGCCGCCACCGCGCATTGAAGGAATTGGGGAATGGTGTTTCCAGTGGCGGACGGGTGAGTAATGCCTAAGAACCTGCCCTTGGGAGGGGAACAACAACTGGAAACGGTTGCTAATACCCCGTAGGCTGAGGAGCAAAAGGAGAAATCCGCCCAAGGAGGGGCTCGCGTCTGATTAGCTAGTTGGTGAGGCAATAGCTTACCAAGGCGATGATCAGTAGCTGGTCCGAGAGGATGATCAGCCACACTGGGACTAAGACACAGCCCAGACTCCTACGGGAGGCAGCCGTGGGGAATTTTCTGCAATGGGCGAAAGCCTGACGGAGCAATGCCGCGTGGAGGTGGAAGGCCTACGGGTCGTCAACTTCTTTTCAGGTCCCCTGAGAACTCTGGCTCTCCACGGACAGAAAACTCGACGGGCAGGCCTATCACGCGCTTCTGGAGCGCTCGCGGAGAGGCGGTTGTACAAAATACTCACACCGACAGGTGGGTCCAACTGCAAACCCACGTAGCGCTCACCAGCGGTCTCGCACCACATGTGTCGCTGAATTGCGGGTCCAGTCGTGGATGCACGAGAGAGCAGGGATTCCTGCTCGGTTAGATGTTGTAGAGATATGTGTTTTACCAAACTGCACAACATAGCCAAAATTAATTTTAGATTATTTGAATAAACTATTTTTATTTTCTATGTGCCAAAAATGAGATTTTTTTGAAACAAGTGCAAATAATATGACGCAAAATGACAACATTCAAATTTTCACACAAAGTAGAGCATCTTTCACCGAAAATGCCATTTGTATCTCGAGCTACACTTTGGGTGTGTTTGGTAGCCCGGTCCGACCGAGAAAATCTCTCCCCACCCAATTTTCAGTTGTTTGGTAGCCCAGTTTTCTCTCCTCAGCCATGCCCACCTCATGCGAAAAAGCCCTCTCAGCCATGCCCAATTGAGAAGTGGAAATCGAGCTTCGCAACCGGGTCAGGCCGAGCTCATACGAAAAATCCCACGTGTGGGCCCCACCGAGCGTCGGCACGCGAGCCCATCCTCCGCCACGCTCTCTCATTTCCTCCCTGCACTCTCCTCTCTCCATCCGCAGAAAATCGCCAGAGCCACGCCGGACCGCGCCGCCGCCCAGCGCCTGTCCGCACCGCCGCCCAGTGCCGGCCCGCGCCGCCTCCTGGAGCCGCCCTCAGCGTCGAGCGCCGCCAAGCTCCGAGCACGGCCGGACGAGGCGTACCCGCGCCGCCGCGATCCTCGAGCCACCGACGACCACCCGCGCCGCCGCGGACGACCAACCAGCTCCGCCGCGGACGGCCCCGCCGCCGACGACCTCCCAGCTCCGCCACGGACCTCCCAGCCATCGCCGGAGCCGCTACGAGCAACTCCCCTCGCGGTGGTGTGGCTAGGCAGGACTTGATTGCTTTTTTTTTCTTTCTGTTCAGGGACCTTTGTGTAAAATTTTAGATCTATGTGTAATTTCGATTTCTGGACTGTAGTCTCAGCCTGTTCCAGGCCATACAATCCACCAAACATAGTCTGACCCCAGCATGTCTCAACACATGCGGGACACCAAACAAACGAAAGTATCTCATCCCAACCTGGCCCAGGTGAGCTTGTATCAGTTGGGAGGCTCATGCTACGGTGATGCAACGTACCAAACACACCCTTTTATGCTACTTGAGCCGCATGACTTGACTGTGTAGTCATTCCTCCGGAACTAGTTGATCAATAAAGCTCTTAGAACATCTCTAGCAGATACCGTAAAAACACGTACAGGATAATTTGTTTCCAGTTCCCACAAAAACGTTTTAAGGTACAAAGTTTTGCTCCCACCGAACAGATACCGGAAACCATACCGTACAAGGCACTATTACTTCTTCTTCCTCCTCCCGCCGGCCCGCACCCCCCACCTGCTCACGAGCGTCGCCTCCACCCGCCGGCGAAAGGGCCCTTGGCCGCCGCCGGCCGTCAGCGCCGCGTCCCATACTCGCACTGTCTCCCGCCTCCCGCCTCGGTGAGTATTTAGATCGATGCACGTATCAATCGATCAGCCAGCAGCGCAAAAGCATGTATCGATCTCCCGATGCCAGCTACACGAGTTGAGCTAGCTAGCTCACCAATTCCAGGGACGAGGTCGTGTCCATGGTGGTGCTTTCATGGCGTGGCGAGCACATGCCATGAATTCGCACGAAATTTGTCGGAATCAAACCTCCTCGTCGGGAATCGAAGATTAACGTTGGAATCGAGGCTCCTCGTCGTGGAATGGAGGTCGGGAGTGGCCGGCGCCACCGCCGACGGGAGCGTTGACCATCTTGGATATATCCAGTCTCGGTGCTGTATATGGAGCTCAAAACTGGGCATTTGGTGCACGGAGGAGATAATATCCGGAGAGCAGAAAAAAGTTTTCCGGGTCGAGGCCTTATCAGGTATCTGTTCCGTGCGCATTTTATCGATTGAGACTCTACATATTCGGGTTTGACTATCCGGTATCAGCTAGAGATGCTCTTTAGTTCCCTAAGAAAAAAAGTTCCCTAAAAAAAATTCCTTTCCGCATACACACCTCTCCTCTCCTGTTTTTTCTATAATAAAAATAAAAAAAGAAAGAGAGAATTCCTTTCTTGGCCCCGAGTTAAATTTGGATGCCTTTTTTGGCCCTGGAAAAGTTTCGTGTCCCTTTTTGACCCAAAAAATTTAGATGACTTCCTTATTTGGCCCTCTAGTTCATTTTGGATGTTAAGATGACTCTTTTGCCCCTGCTGCTGAAAAACTAATCTCAGATTTGAAAAAATCGAAATTTTGACAAAATTTTGGATGTTGATATTTTGACAAAATTTTGGATGTTGATATTTTGACAAAAATCGAAATGTTGACAAAATTTTGACAAACTATATAAAATAATACACGAAATTTTGCCAAGAACGACAAGGCGCGTATGATCGATCTGTGCTGGCCGCCGTGCGCCGGCGTGCGTGCCGTGCGTGTGCTGGCCGCCGTGCGCCGGCGTGCCGACGTGCCGTGCGTGCGTGTGCTGGCCGCTGTGCGCCGGCGTGCCGTGCGTGCATGCGTGTGTGCTGGCCGCCGTGTGCCGGCGTGCCGTGCGTGTGCTGGCCGCCGTGCGCCGGCGTGCCGACGTGCCGTGCGTGCGTGTGCTGGCCGCCGTGCGCCGGCGTGCCGTGCGTGCCGCCGTGCCGGCGTGCCGTGCATGCATGCGTGTGCTGGCCACCGTGTGCCGGCGTGCCGTGCGTGCTGCCGTGCTGGCCGCCGTGCGCGCGGGCGCGCCGTGCGTGCTGCCGTGCTGGCCGCCGTGCGCGCGGGCGCGCCGTGCGTGCTGCCGTGCTGGCCGCCGTGCGTGCGTGCGTCGGCTGAGCGATCCAAAATTTTGTCAAAATATCAACATCCAAAATTTTGTCAAAATATCAACATTCAAAATTTTGTCAAAATTTCGATTTTTCCAAATCTGAGATTAGTTTTTCAGCAGCAGGGGCAAAAGAGTCATCTTAACATCCAAAATGAACTAGAGGGCCAAATAAGGAAGTCATCTAAATTTTTTGGGTCAAAAAGGGACACGAAACTTTTCCAGGGCCAAAAAAGGCATCCAAATTTAACTCGGGGCCAAGAAAGGAATTCTCTCAAAAAGAAACCCCCCTCTCTCTGTCTCTCTCGCTTCGACCCCTCTCCTTCCTCCGCCACCGCCGCCGTCGCAGCGCCGCCCGACTCGAGCGCAGCGGACGGAGATCTTCCTCCTCTCGGTAAGCCCTAGGCTGCTCCCTCTCCCTTTTATCTTCGTCCGCGCCGTGAGTCCTCCTCCTTCCCCGAGCAACCCGACGCCAAAACCCTACCCGCCTGACCTAGCTCCGAGTCCGATGACGAGAAGGGTCATGCTATTAAGAGATGCGTCCGCCCCTCCCCTGTTCTAGTGTTTACTGCGATGGTTTTGATCGATGATGAGTGGTAATGGTTTCATGCGTTTTTCGCCGTTCAATTGTTCGTATTGGATTGGGTGAATTCTAGTCTTTTACATTGTTTGCACACAAGGCTCCGTAGACTGTACTGATGTATAGCTATTGTAACTATCCCCTCCCCCCATCGGATCTACCACCGTCCAATTGTTCGCATATGAATTGGATGAATTCTAGCCTTCTGTTGAGCTACTGTCAGTGTCAGGTAGCTACGATTACATTGGAGGGTTGCCTGGCCTAATGGAATTTGTTGCTAACCTCATCATTTTCTGCTAGATCTTAGGATTATAATTGTTCACCGTTTGGAAGAAACTCTTCATCTAGAGATCGATGGAGTATATATCATACCAGATACACAGGAGTTCTTGTTATATGTATGTCCTCGCCATGGAATCTAATAAGCTAGATACTTATATTTTTATAAACTTTGTTTTGCTTATATACATAAGTAAAACAAATAATAACAAGATAAACAGCAAAGGTAGTCCAAATTCCAAAACCGTTATATGCGTTGGTCAGCCTTTGTGACTAAATCTCTCTTGTTGCTTCTTTTGTGTAAATAAAAGCTGGACTAAAGCATCTGCATTCTGTTAATTTTAGTTAGTAAGACTGCATATTCTGTTTTTCGGTTAAGATCGATGCCTTGTAGGGTAGCAACTCTGAAGGGTGCTCTAGTTAGCTAGCTTCTGTAACGGTGAGTCTTGTTGGCTGATTTGGCATTCGCCAGTACTCCCTGGTCAGCCTACCACCAGTGCACCCGTGTTCATGTTATCAAAAGGTTCTGTGGAGACGCCATGCTCTCATGGCAAATATCATTCATGACCATCCAGCACATGTAAGCTCTTTTGGTTGGGTTATCAGTTTCGTAACAGTCCGCCTTCGTCTTGATTGGGAACCTCTTCATGTTTCCTACAGTGCATTGGAAGTGTCCCCAAATTTCTTAGTCATGAATTGTCCTGTCGTGCTCCAATATCTATTTGGTTCTACTGTTGCTATCCTGACCCCCATGACTCCGATAGCTCTTAAGTTGTTTAGGTGCTTTACTCACTTTTGTGCATTCATTTCTCTTAACCACGTGATAGCGTATGATTTACCTTTCATCAGATGTCTTCGCTAATCTTCCCCAGTATTGAAATTCAGAGCTGTTTCAGTGATTCTTTCCTTGCTACTAAAATTTATAAGCTCACAAATAGATCGTTGTTCTTTTTTAGACAGTTTTTCCATCGTGTATGTCACAGAAGTTATAGTGTTGTTGATATAAAATGAAACTAGAAATTTATATTTAGCAAAAAACAGCAGCAATATTCTCCTTTAGTGTACCACTAAGTTTACCCAGCGTATAATTCAATTTGGTGAGTATGCTGAGATGAATAGGGGAAGTAGAGAAAAACGGTGCCGTTTGTTACTACCCTGTGAAAAACTGCACTTGACAGGCGTGTTCACCAAATAGAAGTATCACTTGATTCATAATACCATATGTTCCGTTTATTCCCTAGCAACTCACGGGCACCTAACTAGTCTGTTCAATGTACAGAACTGAGTGAACCATGCATGTATATTATTAATAATTGCTCAAGACTTAACTTTGCATGCTAGGCTTACTGTGGCACCTTGTTCTGTATAACCGAGGTATTTATGCAGTAGATTTCTCTTCTTGCTTCTACTGTTCTTTTATTTATATAATTGTCTCTTTCTACTGCATGGAATTGTTGACGTTTTTTGTGTATTGTTTTAGAGCCTAAATATTGTCTAACAATTGGTGATGTTTGGTTTGCTAGCTCATCCAGAATGCGTATCTCTGTCAAGACCCCCACCGGCAGGACAATCTGCCTCAAGGTCCACTCATCAGACACCCTGTACACCGTCAAGGCAAAGATCCAGCAGCAGTACCGCCTCGTCTTTGATGGGGTGCAGCTAGAAGACAACCGTACATTGGCCGATTATGGCATCCAGCATGACTCTACGATTGACCTCCAGGAAAAGATGCAAATCTACGTGACGGAGACGCGGGGAGGCAGGACCATCGCCCTCGAGGTCGACAGCCTAGACACCATCGGTAACGTGAAGTCCAAGATCCAGGACATGGAGGGCTTTCCCAAGGGCCAGCAGTGCCTCATATTCGCCAACAAACAGCTGGACGACGACAACCGCACCTTGGCTGACCACAACATCTGGAAGGAGTCTACCCTCCTCCTCGTCCTCCGCCCGTGTAGGCCAGGAGAAAGTAGGATGATGCACATCTTTGTCAAGACTCTGACAGGGAAGACCCTCACCCTTGAGGTTGAGAGCTCGTATACCATCGACAATGTCAAGGTGAAGATCTACGAGAAGGATGGCACTAGCCCTATACAGCAGCGCATCATCTTTGCTGGCAGGCAGCTGGAGGACGGCCGCACCCTGGCGGACTACAACATTCAGAGCGAGGCTACCCTTCATCTGGTGCAACGCCTTTGTGGTTGCTGAGCTGCATGGCCTGCCATTCAACAAGAAGTTTTATTTGCTGGAGCCCCTTCCAGTAGTGGTGCGTTATCAGTAACGTATTATTCCTTCACAGTAGAAGTGTGGTGTGTTATCAGTAAAACTATGTATCATCATTTAGTAGTATGTTAATGTATTGAGTAGTTCTTTTTATCCATCTATCAAGAGGAACTACTATTAAGAGTCCCTGGGTCTATCAAGAGGAACCGTTGTTAGGCCTTCTGAGCCACTTCTCTGTTTAGTTTTTCAGACTGCAGTCCCAGTTTTCAGTTTGTAGCTTGCTGTCATGGTGGCTGGTTCTTACAACCGCCAGGAGTCTGTTTTTTTTCTTTGGAACCATGTACCAGACCTGTTTTGTTTTTCGGGCTTCTATGCAATGGACCGGGGAACCTTCCCTGTTGATCTACAAAAATTTATTTCCTGTCTGCATACTCAGTGCGATTAATTTATGTATCCATGTTTTCATCTATGTCATCACAGTCAAAAGTTGAAGTGATAAGGATCATAACACTGATTGCATGTTTTTTATTACAAAGAAAAATTATTATCGCATATTGTGAACCACATGAATGTCACATGAGTTGGAATCAGGAGTGCAAATAAGAGTTGAAATCAAGTCGTCCTCGTTGTTGTTGGAGGAGGATGGCGGCAGGATGACCGGGGTGTGACGCAGGAGCGGCAGAGGAGGACAAGGAGGTGTTAGCCGAATAGGCCCCCCTTAGCCACCATAGAGCATTGGGGGCATAGTCACCTTGCTACGCACCATGGTGGGTGGTGTGGCATTGGTGTTTAGGGTTTGAAGGCGGATTGGTGTTTCGGGGCCTGATGACGGGGTATTTATAGGAGGGGAGGCTAGGGTGGCCAAGGCAAGTGGTACGACGCCAACGGTTAGGCCATGAATGCTCTGGCGTCAGTTTTTAGAAGGATAGGTAGGGTTTAGCGATAAAGACTATTTTGGTCAAATTTGAACAAACAGGGAATAGTTTCATGGGTCATCATGGTCTGGCCTTCTTCATTGATACACAACAAGGTGAGTCCGTTGTTATGTCTGAAGATTCTGATAAAGTTTCTTCATGTGCTAGACTATATGAAGTTCTGTTACTTGTGAGCATTGATTATTGTATCGCCGTGGAAATCAGCTATTGACTTTCAGGTTTTTATGCAGTAACATGTTCTACTGTATAAGTATAGTATAGGAGTTCAGTTCTAGGTTGTATACTAGTATGAAGTCCAATGTTTCAATTTTGGCATCAGGGTTTGTGCACAGTATGTGATAGCACAAGGATTTAGAGTGCCACATTGCCAATATTTGAGGCTGGACATCTTTGTTCACTTCACTAAAAAGCTCTTTACACTTTATGATGCTAACCACTATGAGATGACAGTTGTAACAGTATATCACTTTGCTTTTCACTGCTTATGTAAAAACTATATAAATTGATCTCTGTCATTAGAATCTATGAAACACTTGGACTATTACTTAAAAGCATGAGTTATCTTTTAGAGTGGTAATCACTATTGGATGGCAGTTGTAACAGTATCTTACTTCACTTGCATTGCTTCTGTAAGAACTAGATAAATTGATCTGTATCATTAGAATCTAGTGCCTTGCACAAATTTGTTTATGAAACACTTGAATTATTACTTACATGCATGAGTTCTCTTTATGTCACAGGAGGATTCAGAAACTGAAGTTACTGGCGACCGTGCTGGTGATGATGTTCGTGTTGGCACAGAAGAAACTTCCCCTGTCCTTTTCACAGCATTGCGATCATTCAAAGAAGCTTTGATTGACGATGACAACGCATAATTCACGGAGATGGATGCCTTCTTACTTGACGATGAGGTTAACTCTCTTCTGAACAAAATCAGTACTTTAGATGCAGGATTAGCAGTTGTGACAGACCGTGTCTTGAGAATAGGTGCTCACTCCGATATCAGAAAGGAAAGGATGAAAAGAGACAACTGGTGGCGAATATGCAAGGGGATGTTGCGGAGAGTCTGTTCCTATTTCTTTGCCGGTTCATCTTGGTGTGGTGTCTTTCTTCTCACGAGTTATGCTTATGTTGAAATGTTGCAAGGCTACTTTAGTTTTTGGATGGCGTGAATGCAATAAGTGCTAGTTGACTACTACTTCTGGTGAGCGTAACCGATCAGTACCTATGTTTAGTTGGTGTGCTTTAGATGTTGAGACTTGAGATTGGCCATTTAGTACCACCATGAATATAGCTTGCTAAAAAGGCTTACATTGTGGAACAGAGGTAGTAGAGGTTATTCGTTCTTTGCTCTTGTCGATTTCTGCTCGAGTAACCGTCTAATTTTGATATATGTATTAATCTACTGCTGGTTCGTTTTACAATTGTTACGCTGGTGCTGGAGATGCTGACAGTTCGTATGGAAGGAAAGTATCGGTGACTATAGACGATGACTACACATAGGAAGTAATGCAAGAGGAGTGGGGTTAAGCAACAGCAGCTTCATCAGCTGGATTCATGATCCCATCAGGGAGCGCAGGGACGGATTCCACAAGGCTGTCCTCTGCAGGCATGCTTCCCATGCTCAAGCTTGGCGCGTCCTAGTCCACCTCTTTTTTTAATCACAATACTCGCCTTGTATTCATGATTCATGAATGATGAAAGCAAGTCGGTCTTGCACGAGACACACATAACCCCCATCGCTAACCTCCCGGGTCGCTCTTCGCCCAAGCGACTCCGGAGGCGATCCTCGCCCAGCCGCCGGTCCTCCCTCTCACGTGGTCCCTAGCCGCGCCGTCGCCGACGCCGGCGGCGGTGGTGGCTACCTGAAAGGACAAGGATGTCGCCTAGGGGGGGGGGGTGAATAGGCGATTAAAACTTTTCCGGTTTAGGCTTGATAATTGCGGAATAAAACTAGATGTTTAAATTAACAAGCGAGCAACCTAAATAAACTAGGCTCACCTATGTGCACCAACAACTTATGCTAAGCAAGACAAGCAACAAGGTGATAGCAAGATAGAATACTTCAAGCACGAAGGCTATCACAATGTAAAGTGCATAAGTAAAGAGCTCGGGTATAGAAATAACCGAGGCACGCGGAGACGAGGATGTATTCCCGAGTTCCTCCTTTTTAGGGGAGTACGTCTCGTTGGAGAGGTGTGAACCAACACAATGGTTCAACAACCACAAAGGTTTCACCTTCTTCTCCGATGAACCGCACCACAAAGGTTTGGTTCACCTTCCACTATCGGAATCCTTCGAGGCGGAAATCCGGAGCCTTTCAACAACGATCCGGGGCACAACCCACAACGGGATTGGGGGCTCCCGAACAGCTACAAGTGACCACACAAGGGTCTCAACCACCACACGGGCGTCTAGGGTCCAAAGACCCAAGAGTAACAAGTTCACAAGCTTTCAACTTCCACGAATCCTCGTGGAGAGCACACCGATGCACCAAATGCAAAAGGCAAGAGCACAAGTGCTCAAATCCTTCACTCTCAAATTCCAACAAAGCAACAAATGCTTATGGGGGAATAAGAGAGGAAGAACAAAGAGGAGATGCACCAAGAACTCCAAGATCAAGATCTACTAGGTTCCCCTCACTTAGAGGAGAGATGGAATGGATGAATATGTAGATCTAGATCTCCTCTCAATTTCCCTCAAAGATATGCAAGAATCATGGGAGGGAATGAGAGGAAGTCAAGCTTTTTCCAAGGTCAACAATGGAGGTGAGAGAGGGGAAAAACGAGCTCAAGAGATTAGAGAACCGTTGGGGAAGAAAGCCCCTTAAATAGTTCCCTAAAAAATCTGGCCGTTGCAGGCGAAACAGGGCCGCAGCGGTAGTGACCCGGTACTGGCTGCGGTAGTGCCGCACGGCCAAAAAGTCGGGGTCACCCGGTAGTACCGGGCTTGGGTCGGTACTACTGGCCTAAGAAGAAACTGCAGAAACAGATAACGAAAACCGCAATAACTTTTGCAAGGAAGCTCCAAACGAGATGAAACCAACGAGGTTGGAAAGGTAGCGACAAGAGCTTTCCTATAAAAAGTGGAAATATTAAGGGTCACAAATATGGAGGAGATATCACACATGGGAGGTGTGGACCTTATCTCGAGGAGGACCGGTAATATTTCCAACACCGAGAACGCAACCAGTTTTCCATCCGGACTCCGTTTTCAATGATCTTGGGCTTGCTCCGAAGATAATCACAAGCACTACAAGATCATGCATATACACATCATAGTCCATCATGTGAGGAGGATAACACAAGAGGAGAGTTTGACCTCCCTACAAGAGACGAACCGGTAAAACCTCCAACATCAAAAACACCACTGGATATCCAAATGAAATCCGTTTTTGATGAACTAGAGCTTGGTATGGAGATGAACACAAGCTCTAAATTCTCACATGGATAAAAGCCAAATAAGAACCAAGAAAGATGATATGCCAAATATGCAAAGATTTGAGCTCTCCATAAAGATGCGATCAAGTTACTCACTTGAGAGCCCCTCTTGATAGTATGCCGTCTATTCTATAACCCGGTCTCCCACTAACACCACGAGACCGGTAAAATAGAAACCCTATCAAGATCATACCTTTGCCTTGCGCATTCCACTTGAGCTAGATGATGACGATCTTGACTCCCTCAAGTTGGAACACCTTTCTTGATTGTGCTTGCTAGCACATGCTTGATGAAGACCTCTCCAAATACTCCCCCATACACCATGATGGGAGAGCCTTGCTAAGCTCCGTCTTCATGAATCCACTTGCACTTCATCTTCTTATCTTGATATATATGATGGCTTGGAGATAACATGAAAGATCACTCAATCTTCTTTTCCAAGCCATTCTTGCAATAAGCTCAACTCTAGATGACCATTCTTCATATAAACCCTTGAATCGAGCATTGATCATTATGTACACTTCTAGAGTCCAACACATGAACTCCAATCTTTTCATTGACAAGATCTATAAAGATATCTCAATGCAAACATTAGTCCATAAGTATTGTCATTAATTAGCAAAACCACGCATGGGGCAACACATGCACTTTCACCCCCTCTCGGTGATGGACGGAGGGGAGGTGAGGGTTTCGCGGCGGTGGCCTCACGGGCGGTGGTGGGGCGGCGGCGGCGGAACTTGATGGCGCGGCCCGAGGGTCGGGGCCTGTAGCTAGGACGGCGAATCGGCGGCGGCCGGCGGGAACTCCTCCAGGATCCTCCGGCGGCGCGACGGCGGCCATGGATCTGGGCTCGTTCCAATCTAGGCTGGCCTCCGGCCTTGGATGGATTTCATGGAGGCTTCGGCGGCTGCCTCCTACTTTGCTGCTCCGTCCGGCGGCGTAGGGGCCTGCTGGTGTGCTCGAATAAGGGGGCAGTCCTAGGGTTCATCTTGCAACAAGACGAAGATCTGCCAGACGTCCGTCCTCCTTGATCTGGCCGGTGTGGCGAGTTCCGGAAGGCTCCGCCGGCGAACTTCCATCTGCGTTTATGCCTGGAGATTGCTGCATCGGGTGGGATTCGGTCGTGCCCATGATTCTCAGTTAAGGAGCAAGCGGTATGAAGCTCTGCTATCTGTTGCCATCTTGGATAAAGTCAGAGGCGTTGAATGTCATGAAAGCCGAGATCGGAGGACTAAGAACGGTGATTTGACTCTTGGTGGCGATGAGGAACTTGCTTGGAGCTTCAGGATTCGTATGCAGCGGTATGGAAGTGGGGGCGACAACATAGGTAAAGTTCAAAGTTCTACCTTTCAGGGTGAAAATCCAAGGTTTGGCCTTAATTGGTTGTGTCTGGAAATGGCCTTGTTGAAGACATTGTTTTGAGAGTGGGGACTATCTCCAGGATGAAAACCAAAGATCTCGATCGGGCGACGACGGCGCTTGTGCACTGTTTCCTTCTTGAAGGCGTTGCTTTTGGAGAGATTGGACATCAGATATTGTTTTGGTGGTGGTTGTGCTGCTGCTACAAGGACTGTAACTCTGTAGCGGGACTTTTCTTTTTTAGTTTCTTCTTCTTATTGTCTTTCGGCTGTGTGCATCCGTAATACCTTCGGTTAATACCTTCGGATATTAATATATACTCTTTATCTAAAAAAGTCTGTCTTGCACGTGAGGAGAAAGGTCACGCGATTTTGAAACTCGAGAACTAAAGAGAGAAAATAGTTACTCGCCGGCTTTAAAACTTTGGAAATCGACGGAGCTTTTCTTCACAAGCTAACAGAGCAAAAGCCATTCATGCATGGTTCCGATGGTTCACCGTCAATGGATTTTCTGGCTAATTTTATGTTGTTATTGAGGTGCAGAGGCGGGAGGCAAAATGGTCGATTAGGGAATGGTCTCATCATTTGTGTTATTTTACTGTGTTTTGCCACGTTTTAAAATTAACACACTTTATTATACATATAGTTCACCTGTAGAGTGATTTTTTTTGCCACACTTGTGATGCCCAATTTCTCAGCCACACGCTCACACTTATGTTGCTAATAACAATTGCCCAATTTAAGCCTGACAAAATGTGGCCAGAAATCAAATTTCCCCGAAGACCCTTGAGTAAAGTGATGGCCCATGGCGCTACCCGAGGCCGAATCGGCCTTTGATACCGTTCCCCAATAATGGCTGGGCAAATTATCGTGTATCCATTTTTCTTACTAGGCCGGCCAACAAGATGGGGCGCGAACTTTTTTCTTCTTTTGCCTTTTTTTTGTCATCATTTTTTAGATGTATTCTTTTTCGTATTGTGAGTTTCTTTATCACTTTTCCGTTTGCTTTTTACTAGGAATCAGCTGACATATTTATTTGTTCAAAATCAGCTAAGGAGGATCGAGCGGTGGCGAAGGAGGCATGGCGGCGTGGGTGGAGGGTGGTGTGGTAATCGTGGGGTGTGGAGGAGGTTTTCAACGTGACATTGGGTCAGACGAAGGAGGGATTGGTGAGCCGTTTTTTTCCACTAACGGTGGCCATGGAGGTAAATATTATCAAAATTGAGGGCAAATTCGACGGTACAAAAGCAAACCATGGAAATATTGCTGGTCATAGAATGGATTTACCTACTCTTTAAAAAACATGTTATGAGTGTTGGAACTATGCCCTAGAGGTAATAATAAAATTGTTATTATCATATTTTCGTGTTCATGATATATGTTTATTTCCATGCTATAATTGTATTAACCGAAAACATAATACATGTTGAAAGGACAAGGATGTCGCCTAGAGGGGGGTGAATAGGCGATTAAAACTTTTCCGGTTTAGGCTTGATAATTGCGGAATAAAACTAGGTGTTTAAATTAACAAGCCAAACAACCTAAATATACTAGGCTCACCTATGTGCACCAACAACTTATGCTAAGCAAGACAAGCAACAAGGTGATAGCAATATAGAATACTTCAAGCACGAAGGCTATCACAGTGTAAAGTGCATAAGTAAAGAGATCGGGTATAGAAATAACCGAGGCACGCGGAGACGAGGATGTATTCCCGAGTTCCTCCTTTTTAGGGGAGTACGTCTCGTTGGAGAGGTGTGAATCAACACAATGGTTCAATAGCCACAAAGGCTTCACCTTCTTCTCCGATGAACCGCGCCACAAAGGTTTGGTTCACCTTCCACTATCGGAATCCTTCAAGGCGGAATCCGGAGCCTTTACAACAACAATCTGAGGCACAACCCACAACTGGATTGGGGGCTCCCGAATGGCTACAAGTGACCACAAAGGTCTCAACCACCACAAAGGCGACTAGGGTCCAAAGACCCAAGAGTAACAAGCTCACAAACTTTCAACTTCCACGAATCCTCGTGGAGAGCACAAACCGATGCACAAAGCAATGGCAAGAGCACAAGTGCTCAAATCCTTCACTCTCAAATTCCAACAAAGCAACAAATGATTATGGGGGAATAAGAGAGGAAGAACAATGGAGGAGAAACACCAAGAACTCTAAGATCAAGATCAACTAGGTTCCCCTCACTTAGAGAAGGGGAATGGATTGGTGGAAATGTAGATCTAGATCTCCTCTCACTTTTCCCTCAAAGATATGCAAGAATCATGGGAGGGATTGAGAGGGGGCAAGCTTTTCCAAAGGTCAACAATGGAGGAGAGAGAGGGGAAAAACAAGCTCAAGAAGTTCTGGTCTCTTTGGGGAAGAAGGGGATTTTTTATAGGTCCCACAAAAAAAGAACCGTTGCAGCCAGAGAAAATAGGATTATCCGATTCAAATTGGATAGGATAATCCGACTGTAGGATTATCCGATACAAGTTGGATAGGATAATCCGACTGACACCAGAGAGAAACAAAATGAGTCCTTAGCCGTTTTCGCGTCGAGCGGGTCGGATATTCCGGTACAAAATCGGAATATCCGATTTTCTGAAAACTGACAGAAACAGCAAAACGAAAACTGCAATATCTTTTTCATCCGGACTCCGATTTCGATGATCTTGGACTCATTGGAATCGCAACGAATAGCTCTTCAAGATCATGCAGAGAAACATCATAGTCCAACAAGTGAGCATAAAACCAAATGTAGAAAGGTAAGCCTCTCTAAAAGAAACAGCCGGTAAATCCTCCAATATAAAAAACGCAACAAGATATTCATACGAAATCCGTTTTTATGAACTAGAGCTTGGTATGGAGATGAAAACAAGCTCTAATTCACACATGGATAAAAGCCAAATAAGAACTAAGGAAGATGATATGCCAAGAATGCAAAGGTTTGAGCTCTCCACAAAGGTGCGATCAAGTTACTCACTTGAGAGCCCATCTTGATAGTACGCCGTCTATCCTAAAACCCGGTCTCCCACTAACACCATGAGACCGGTAAAATAGAAACCCTATCAAGATCATACCTTTGCCTTGCGCATTCCACTTGAGCTAGATGATGACGATCTTGACTCTCTCAAGTTGGAACACCTTTCTTGATTGTGCTTGCTAGCACATGCTTGATGAAGACTTCCCCAAATACTCCCCATACACCATTATGGGAGAGCCTCGCTTAGCTCCGTCTTCATGTATCCACTTGCACTTCATCTTCTTCTCTTGATATAGATGATGGCTTGGAGATAAACATGAATGTTCACTCAATCTTCTTTTCCAAGCCATGCTTGCAATAAGCTCAACTCTAGATGACCATTCTTCATATAAACCCATTGGATAGAACCTTGGTCATCATATAATCTTCTAGAGTCCAACATATGAACTCTAATCTTCTTCATGGACAAGATCTATAAAGATATCTCAATGCAAACATTAGTCCATAGAGATTGTCATTAATTACCAAAACCACACATGAGGGCACATGCACTTTCACATGTGTGGTTACATAAACAACACCGTGTTTCTGGTAAGCCTCTACTAGACTAGCTCGTTAATTAAAGATGGTTATGGTTTCATGACCATGAACATGAGTTGTTAATTAATTAACGGAATCATGTCATTAGGAGAATGACGTGATGGACAGATCCAACTAAGCATAATAATATTGATCGTTTCATTAAGTTTAAATTGCCATGCCTTTATTGTCAAGTATCCTGTTTCTTAGACCACGATATTATGTTATTTCTGGTACCTGAGGAATACTTTGGGGACCTCAACCGTAGTTTCGTGACAGGGTGATCATAAAGTCATCTTACAGGTATCTCGGAAAGTACTTGTTGAATTACATGAATCAAGACTAGGATTTGTCCCTCCGTGTGTCGGAGAGATATACTCTGGACCCACTCGGTAATGCACATACGGTAACGCTTGCAAGCACGTGACTAATGAGTTAGTCACAGAGAATGTTGTGTCACGGAACGGTAAAGAGTACTTACCGGTAACGAGATTGAACTAGGTATAGTGATACCGACGATCGAATCTCCGGTAAGTAAATATCGTGTGACAAAGGAAATCGAATACGGATCATTGTAATCCTCGTCATAGTGTTTCAACCGATAAAAATCATACCGACGATCGAATCTCGGGTAAGTAAAATATCGCGTGACAAATGAAATCGAATACGGCCCATTGTAATCCTCGTCATAGTGGTTCAACCGATAAAGATCTTCGTGAAATGCGTGGGAGTCATTATGGACATCCATGCTCCCGCTAATGGTTATTGATCGGAGAAGTGTCTCGATCATGTCCGCACGTTCTCGAACCCGTAGGGTCACACACAATTAACGTTCGGTAACGCTAGAGTAGTTTTGGGATATTTATTATGGTAAGACCGATATTGTTTGGAGTCTCGTATAGGATCCTAGACATCACGAGGAGCTCCGGAATAGTCCGGAGATAAAATTGCATATAAGGAAAGTTAATTTTGGAGTTTCCGAAAAGTTCTAGAGTTTTTCGGTAAAGTATCGGAACATTCTAGAAGGTTCTAGTGGGTCCCATGGTGGGGCCCACCTGCCCCAAGGGTCCACATGGAAGGCCCATGGAGATATTTATAGAATGTTTAAATTAAAAAAGATATGAAAGGGATTTTACTAGGGGGGGGGGGGGGGGGGGGGGGGCGGGGTTTCCTGCATGCAGTCGTCCCTAGGAGGACTGGGCTTCGCCTCCCACCTCTCCGCTGCCTATATAAAGAGGGGGATGGCTCCTTGGGACGTGGCCTCTTGAAACCCTAGCCGTCGGCCTTGCCTTGACTCTCTTCTTCCTCTTCTCGCAGCCGCTTGGCGAAGCCCTGCTGAAGTTCCTCCACCATATCCACCACCATACCGTCGTGCTTCCAGTTTAGATCCCGTCTACTTCTCTCTCGAGCTTACTGGATCAAGAAAGAGGAGACGTCACCGAGCTGTACGTGTGCAAGCCTCGGAGGTGCCGCATGTTGCGGTGCTGATCGGATCAAACTTCATCAACAACTTCACCGAGCTGCGTTGAAATAAACGTTCAACGCGGATGTTCTTCAATTGTATGATGATCTACTCTCTCCGTTACTAGCATCTCCTAAATTGGTTCTTGAGTGTCGCTTCCGCATGTGAGAGAATTTTTTTTTTCTATCATGCAATCTCCTACGGTCGTATGAGAGCTAGATCTATGTGTAGATGCTTTGTACGGTTAGAACACAATGAGTTGTGGGTACTGATCTTTCGTGGCGGGGCTGGATCACATCCACAATACCTACTTGAAAGTTTCATATTTTCTTTTCTGAACCATCACGCATGTCTTCTTCTTACGAAAATTTGCATGCACTTTCATGTTTGTTGTCAAAATTTCACATGAGTTTGATGAGTGATATTTTCTCTTTCCTTGGGTCAAAAAGTCATGTGGGGGTAGCGCCAGGTTCGTGGACCGTGGGCCTGCGTCGTCTGTAGTTGGCTTCCTTCCCCCACACACCTCTCCTCTCCTTTTTTTTTTCATTATACGTACTCTATTATTAAAAAACCTCTCTCTCTCCGTGGACCGTGGACTCTCTCTCTGTCTCTCTCGCTTCGACCGCTCTCCTTCCTCCGCCGCCGCCGTCGCAGCGCCGCCCGACTCGAGCGCAGCGGACGGAGATCTTCCTCCTCTCGGTAAGCCCTAGTCTGCTCCATCTCCCTTTTATCTTCTTCGTCCGCGCCGTGGGTCCTCCTCCTTCCCCGAGCAGCCCGACTCCAAAACCCTACCCGCCTGATCTAGCTCCGAGTCCGATGATGGGAGAGACGGTGTTCTTGAGAGACCTTCTGCTCTAGTGTAGGATAGCGAGATGCATCCGCTCCTCCCCTGCTCTAGTGTTTGCTGCGATGCCTCGAGCCCCCCTCCTCCCTCCCCTTCTTTGGTTGTGATCAGGGCCTGGTTGTGATGCATGTGTTCCTCACGGTAGTTGTTTTTTGATGCCATTGTAGATTTGTAGTTGGTGCACCACTGTTTGATTTTTATAATGAATGTATTAGCAATTAATTGGCATATCAATTACTGACTGTCACAGAGATGCCTATGCAGAATCCTTTACTAACATGAAAATTAAATCCTTGAGACAGCCTGCCAGCAGAATGCCCCCGAAGAAGCACCTGCACCTGTCGCCCGCTGATCCCAACCTGGAAGACCATGTCGAGGAAGCTGCTCCTGCTGTCTCTATCTTTGGCACGGAAGATAGCATGCATGGTGAGTTTTACCGACTCCTGCTGGCATTGTGCACGATGCATAAGCATGTTCTCTGCGGGGTCGTTGAGTGGCTTGTGTGTTTGATGGGCTTGGCAGATTCCGAGGAGGAAGAGGAGGAAGTTGGCGACAGCGGCAGCGAAGACGACGGTGGCAGCCATTCGTCTGACGGTGCCGACATGGACGAGTAAGTGATCAGAGTTCTTTTTTTAGACAGTTTTTCTATTTAGTATGCGTGTCTCCTGCAGTTAATACTAGCTGCTAGGTGCAACTCAGCCCCTCGGTTGCTGTTAGGATCAGTGCAATATCCATATCCTGTTAGGAAAGCATTTTGCTCACTGGATAAACTCTATTATCAGATTCTGGAACACATAATTTCTCAGCTTAGATCCCTCAACTGTCTAATTGAATCAAATCGACTCTCTTCTTCGGTCTATCAAATATGAGTTTCCAGTGTTCAAGTACTCCTCAGGTGCTAATAGTCCCATTATGAACACCTGAGCGTTATATTGCATCTGCATATTTCTTTGAAAAAGGAACTAAAATATCACAGAACACTGGTAACTGTTCTATTAAGTTTTAATCAAAATTGATATGCCAATCGGTAATGGAAGATTTGATTTTCATGTTAGTCAATGCTTATAAATTGGTAATTTTTTTGGCCATGAACTAGTTTCATCTTTTCTGTTCACAATGAAAAACATTTGTCAGAGCAACAAGCAATAGTTGGTCGATTGGATTAAAACCAGAGATGGTTTCTACATGTGTGCTTTCTGCTTCTTATCCTGTTTTTATTTGTTTAATCTGTCGATTTCTTAGAAAAAGAACATATGAACAACCCCTTCCATCGAATAGTGCATATTATTAACGTGTTAATATTGAAAAGCTTCCAAATCTGCACACAGAGCTAGCCGGTGTCTTCGCCATGAATGTTCTTCGCCAGCTATATTGGCCATGCATATTCGTTAAAGTGTGGGATTAGTGAGTTGTCTTTGTTTGTAGTTGTACCTTTTGTTTTTATATATGGAGGATAATCAACAAAATAGCTTTTCTCCTTTGATTTGGTTAGTCGCATGTAAATTCGCCTCATGCACATCTGACGATATTCATCATCATATTTTGAATACAATTGTGACGAGAGGGAATAGAGGTGTAGGGGTATGCGATGATTGACAAGGAGGAAAGTGTGAGAAACATGATGTTTGTCCCGACACGATAGGTAGCAAAGCTTACTGAAGGTGAGGCATCATACTTGGAGAAGAATCTTGTTTGCCACTGCCGCAAGAATCAAATGGTGCAGCTTCGTTACCACACAGTAGGACATGCGTTGTAGTTGCCGCATGTCCTATATGATTGTCCATACTAAGATGCCACCATCCCTGGTGGTGATTAGGAACATGGTAGAGATCTCCTGGGCACGCACATGACATCGGAGTGGGATGAAATGGTGGAAGAGCGGACCATTAGCATAACGGAACTGCGAGACTGATGGGGAATGATGGGGGACCGGAGGGTGATGATGCAGCTGTAGTGGAGTGAGTTTTGGGCAGAGAGAGGTGAGGAGAGTGATTGTGTTCTCCCTGAGGAAGGTGAAGATGGAGATGCCTATGGGGAGCAGGACAACACCGTGGTGGCTGTATAGGGGGGGAGTAGAGAAAGATGGCGACGTTTGTTGCTACATGGTTAAGAACACTTGACAAATGTGTTAACCGAATAGAAGTATCACTTGATGAATACTTATAACTAGTCTCTTCAATATATAGAACTGAGTGATACCATGTACTCCTACAATTTTATGGTTGCTCAAGTATTGAACTTTGCATGCTAGGCTTAGTGCGATGCCATGATTTGTATAAACAAGGTATTTACAGAGTAGATTTCTCTTCTTGCTTGGATTGTTTTTTATTTAGGCACTTGCTTGTACTGCCTGCTGGAATTGTTGATGTTTTTGTGTATTGTTCTACAGCCCAAATATTGTCTAACAATTGGTGATTTTTGGTTTGCTAGCCCATCCAAAGTGCACATCTTTGTCCAGAATCCTGCCGGCAGGAAAATCTGTCTCAGGGGGGTCCACTTGTCAGACACCCTTTACACCATCAAGGCAAAGATTCAGGAGCGGTACCGCCTCGTATTCGACGGGGTGCAGCTGGAAGACAACCGTACATTGGCGGATTACGGCATCCGGCATGATTCCACACTTGACCTCCAAGAAAAGATGCAAATTTTTGTGACGGAGACGCTAGAAGGCAGGACCATCACTCTCGAGGTCGACAGCCTAGACACCATTGACAACGTGAAGGCCAAGATCGAAGACATTGAGGGCTTTCCCAAGGTCCAACAGTGCCTCATCTTTGCCAACAAGCAGCTGGAGGACGGCAAGCGCACCTTGGCTGATCACAACATTTGGAAAGGGTCCACTCTTCTCCTCATCCTCCTCCCGTGCTGTCCAACTGTTGTGATGCCAATATTCGTGAAGAAGCAGACAGGGAAGACCATCGCCCTTGAGGTTGGGCGCTCGGACACTGTTGACAGTGTGAAGGTGAAGATCTACGAGCAGGACGGCATTCCCCTAGACAGCAGCGCCTCATCTTTGCTGGCAAGCAGCTGGCGGACCACCTTACCCTGGCGGACTACAACATTAAAAGCGAGGATACCCTTCATTTGGTGTTACGCCTTTGTGGTTGCTGAGATGCATGGCCTGCCATCGAACAACAAGTTCATGTTTGCTGCAGTCGAAGTTTCGTTCTGGTAGTGGTGTGTTATCAGTAAAACTATCTGTTACTTGTCTACCAAGAAAATAAGCTACTATTAAGAGTCCCTACCTTGGTCCGTCTTGGCATAAGTAAGTTGATTGAGAAATACAGTCTGCATGCAGTTTCGACGACTCATTTTTTTCCTTTCCACATAGTATATACTCAGTGCGGTTAATTTCTGTGTTTTATCCATGTTTGTTATCAATATATATGCCATGCAGTCAAAAGTTAAAGCAATCGGAATCCTAACAAGTACAGTTATTGCTTGTTTTATAGATACTATACAAGATTTAGTATTGCATATATCTAATTGGAATTGGGATAGGAAACTAAGTCTTCTTCAGCATCTTTTGTACAGTAACAAAAATGAGGCGCCGTGGGGAGGCCAAGGCCCCCTTCTTTTCAGCTTATTTTCCAGATTCTCCCAGAAGCTACCCTCCATCAGCTTCTCCCAGAATCTCGTTTTTAAAATTTGTTTGAACTTCTAAATAAGTATTGGGAAGACAAATTTAGAAGTTTAAACAAATTTAAAAACGAGATTCTGGGAGAAGCTGATGGAGGGTAGCTTCTGGAAGAATCTGAAAAATAAGCTGAAAAGAAGGGGGCCCAAGTCTCGAACCCAGCCGGGCAAGTCTCGTAACAAAATACGAACAAGTATAATTAATTAGAGTCCAGTGTCAATTCTAGTCCAAGTTCCACAATTTAGATTACTAAAATAGAAAATTTTCTTCTGGAACTGGCAAAATGATGAAAGAACTAGTTTTGGATATATCTGTGCAGCTCTGGCATGCAATTCAATTCTCAGTAATGCGACATCAACACAGCTCGCTCCTTGCTCAGAGCACTGTGTTTGAATCATCATTGGCGATGCTATCTTTTTCTTTTAACAAAATGCGTTCCTACATTCACGAGAATTGCCAAGATTATTGCTTGAAAAAAGATGTGAAAATGAAAGTTTTTAGAACAAATCATCATTTGTGAAATGTTCATCTATTTCAATGAAAAAGCCCGCCCAGATAGTGAGAAAAGGTAATTTGGTTCTAACAAAAAAACAGTTCTTCAATAAAATGGTAAAAAAGTGACATAATTTCGTGAAATATGCTATGTGATCTAAATTAATATTGCACGAGATCAATAAGATTTTTGGGGATTCAACAAAAGAAGAAGACCACACTCCATGAAGACAAAATCTAATGTCGACCTCGTTTCTTAGTCCCTTTGCTCCCTAATATGGTGCATATTTGTTTTTTAGAAAATCAAACATATGTATGTTTGACCAAGACTGTAGAATAAACTTTCAACATCCAAAAGCTGACATTAGTATATTTACATTCATCATAAAGCGTACTCTAATATTTTAGAAGTTCATACTTTATCCTATAAATTTGGTCAAACATGGAAGATTTATTTTTTGCTCCGGATGATGATTACTTAGCTAGCTGAAAATGCAATCGGCCATCACACTTTTTACTTTGGCATTTTTCATTTCTCTCATTTGTAGCTGAAAATGCAATTGGCTATCGGACACCTTTTCCTTTGGCATTTTTCATTTCTCTCATTTGTCCTGCGTCCTCGCGTAGTGCATTTTGCACACTGTTTGTTGCAGGGGTTGAGCGTGTATGTACCATTTGCTCACCTGCCTTAAACTACTCCACTTATTGACTTTATAATCTGTATAAATATTGCTTGATTTAAAATAAAGTGTACATTAAATTTATGCGCCGACGAATAGGTTCCATTCCCGTGCTCGGTTTCGAGTTTCGTTGAGTGTAACTTGTCAATTATAGACCGGACTTTGTTTTTTGACGAATTTTGTCAAATTCTTCGCATAAAATCGATCGTTTGAGATATTCTTTAACGTGTAGCTTCATCTCAAAATTCCGCACAACTTGTTGTAAGTTTTCTGTTTCAGCGGTTGTATACGAGTAGATCTTCTACTGTATGTATGTACGTGACACTGCCTGTGTGTTCTTCGAACGCATGTCGCAGACTATCGCCGCCGGCACGGCAGCAGGACGTATGCTTGTTGTACGTGTGTTTTAAACCTTGACGTCGTCTTCGCTCAGCTGACGTCGCTCGTAGGCATGAATCTGTCGTCGCCGCATGCCGCGCTTGGTGTAGGCGCGTTAACTTACCGTGCACTGCTGCTGCCCCGGCATCGCCGCCGCACCGTCCCGTTGTCCTGATCGCCGCCCTCCATGGTGTTGTGATGATGTGAGGTAAGTTTACCACGCAGACACGAGATAAGAGTACACGAAACACAGATGAACACCAAACACCGGGTTAAAAACTCGTTTCCTCTCATACGAGCCTGGGTAAAAAATTGTGGGCAACCAAACCAAACACAACATGTTTAGCTCCCCTTTTTCCAGGGCTAGACCCTATCCAGCCACGGATGTAAAGTGGCAAAAAATCATGCGAGCAACCAAACACGCCCTTTAGACCGGTTGCCTATATCTCTTCACTTGGTCCACTTTGAATACACTTCCATAAAAAAAAATATATTCTTGAAAAAACATATTCGAACACTCTGCAAAGGCTCCATCGTCGACGCAAAAGGCCCAACTGCTTTCGAACCGGACCTTCACTTACACGTGGGTCCCCGGGAAACACAGTCGGGACCACGCGTCGGCCTCCACAGCGGCACTACAATAATCGTGCAGGCCAAAGAGGCACTTCCCCTGCCTGCCTTCTCTTTTTTTTTTTTTTTTTTTTTTTTTTTTTTTTTTTTTTTTTTTTTTGAAATTTCCCCTGCCTGCCTTCTCGCTCCTCCTATCCCCCGTCGCCTCCGCCTCGCCTCGCCTCGGTGTGCTCCTCCCGCCGCCGCGCCCCCTCCTCCACGGCCGCCCGAACCCTAGACCAATTGCATCGCCACCGCTTCCCCCTCCCTGCCACAAAACCGGAACCCAGACCGCCCGCGGCAGCGGCGAGCCCATCAGGCGCTGCACCAAATAGCTAGGGTTTTGGCCCCCGCGGCCATGGAATTCCAGGTGGACGGCGCCCGGTGGCCGGAGCCGCGAGGCGGCTTTGCCGAGGCGCCGCCGCCCCAGGACGTTCCCTCTCCTCGCTTCGATTCGTCGCGTGCCCTAAGGTGAGCGCTACGGCCTCCCTCCTTACCCGTAATCTGGAATACTCACAATTTTCTAGGGTTGCGTCGGCTGTGGTTAGGATTTTGCTCTTTCTGGTTTTATTAGTTGGAGCCCATGTAAATGACATTGCTATGGAAGTTGGGGCAGTATTTGCTATTGTAGATGTATGCAAAGCTTAGTTTTGCTCTCCTGTGGTTACAGTGTTATTCTGTCAGAATTTCGTGAGCAATAGCTTGAGCAAGCTGCGATCTTTGTTAGGGGCGCTAACGGTTTCTCATGTTGAAGCCTGTATCTGGCAATAATATGATAATGAATTAGCTCCGTTTGAACTGACAATAACATGAGAATCCCACATGAATAAGAAATTATATTTCAGAAAATGGTGCAGTGATGGAATGCTGTTTGCAATATTGCTTTTTCAGTAATTATCTTGAATTGAAGGACAAGACCCCTGATTGATAAATAGAGAAAAATAATTGAGGGTTGTGGAATATGGATGCATAATCAATCGCTCATTTCAAAATTTCTAGGGCCTTGTTGAGATTCTTATTGTCAAAACAGAATCAGATTAGGACCATTCCTGTTAAATGGATATACTATTTCTGATGCCATGACCTAGCCGTTTTTAATCCGTCAACATAGAGTATTTGCTAATAGCCTATTTAGCTTGATACATGGTTTTTACTGTATGTTGGGCCTTTCAGTTGGCGGTTCTTCCGTGGTAATAAATAGTCCTATAATATTTAACCTAAAAACAATATACACTGACTCTGTCTCCGAGACTACTACTTTGAGAAAATATTTCAGCGGTACTCATAGAATTCTTTCTTGCTTACAGATTGCTGAGAGAGCTTGGCAGAAATGTAACAGAAGAATTGGTTGTGCTGATGCCAAACTTGCTATCATTTTTGAAACACGACGATCCTGCAGTTGTTAAGCAATCTATAGCTAGTGGGACAAATTTAATTGCTGCTGTATTGGAAGAGATGACACTTCAGGTCCTTTTTGTAAAACAGATATTTATCAATGAAATAAATGCACTGTTGTAACTACTATCTGTTGCGATGTTGCTGTTGTTTGACGAGGTTATTTTACTTGCTTGTTCTTATTTTTTGGCCTTTTGGATTGTGAAAAAAAATTCAGAGTGAAAACTACGCCAAAAGAAATACCTAACATAAAATGATTTTCTACAAAGAGGGGCTTACTACCTCCATGTGCAGTGTATTTTGTTGCACTGCACGTCCCACTTGATTTGCTCTTCAGTGTTATTGATGTCACTGCTGAAACACAACACTGTGTTTCCCCTTCTTTCCAGTAGTTCAGTTTCATGCAAAGTATCAGATTCTGACTATGATAGAGTGCTCATGATGAGAGCATTTTGTCATTAGCTGTTGCCTGTCGGCATGCTTGAGTGTGTGTCTCTCATTTTTCCGTAATAGCGCTGACGATCATAGAACCACTAACAACCAGACATTCCAGCTAATTACAAGATTTGATGCATCCAGTGCCCAAATATCAAAATCCTTGTAATTCTACTGATACCATGCCAAGTCTGCTTCCATTTTACATCCTGGGACTTGATTATTAGTTTTTCCTGGTATTTTCAGTGGTCTCCCATCTAGACAATTGAAAAGCAGTAGATTTAATCCCAGAAATACTAGAGTAGATGGAACAAGGATTTGGCTGATAGTTTGGTGCGTGTTTTGACTTGCTGGAAAGTAAGTGTAAATGAGATTTATTTTAGCACTCAACCATCTTACAGTTATATTAGTAATAAAGTGATATAATAGATGCACTGGAGCTCTTAACATACTTTTGTCTGTGTCGAGTGTTCAGTTTAAATCTTAACAACTAGTGCATTCTTGTAGTATCCATTATCCTCTGAATTCACTTATTGGAATCTTAAGAAATTTATAGAATTAAGAAATAGATTTGTTTTTAAGAAATATGAGTCTGTAAGCTGAAAGAAACTTCTAGAAAAAGGATATCCATGAGTTTATGATTTACATATTGAACATACATTTTGTACCTAAGTATTAAAACTTGGTCAATCCTAATGAATTTTCTGCAAGCACTCAAGCTTCTTTTATCACTTATAAACTAATTTAACTATTGCAGCATGGAAATGGTCATAGGTCTGGTTGATAAGTAATTTTCTTAGACTACTTTACGAATGATGGCTTTCCGATTAAAACAAGTGAAGGAAATTTACCTGTAGGTAGGGTAGATCAAGGAAAAACTCATAATCCGTTTTCCTTAGTGTTAATTTGTTTTGAGAATGCAATGCTTGTTTGGGTTGTATGTGCTGAAGTTTTTAAGAAGTTTCCTGATTTGCATTTCTACTTATGGACCCGTAAATGTTTGTAACTTTTGTAGCTTTATTCTCTTCTTTACTCTTAGCACTCACTTCATCACTTTTAATGCTAAATCTAGGTTAATGGCCGTGGAAGAGTTGATGCTTGGCTTGAAGAGATGTGGGCTTGGATGAACCAGTTCAAGGATGCAGTATATGTTATCATGCGTGAGGTTAGTTCAATAATAGTTTATGCTGCTGTACCTTGTTTATATTTCAATAATATCGTGAAACTGTTGTTCTTCTGTTCTCATATTTGCAGTAAGTATTTCACACTTCATGGATTTAGCTGATGATTTATATCTATACATAATATTTATGTTGACATGTAGTTGGCCTTTATTTTATTGTTCTGTTCTTCAGCACAATTCCTCAGAAGATTGCACTTTGCCGCAGTGTCTGCTGAGAATATCATAAATAATGACATTCTTGAGATTTGTAATGATGGCCCATGCTGTACTTTCTGCTTCTAGTCCAACTTACTGGCTGATACTATTATTTTGTCTGACATGTAGCAGCCTGGTCCAATTGCATCTAAGCTACTCGCTGTAAAGTTCATCGAAACATGGATCTTGTGCCTCACACCTCAACCCAACAGTGACCGAATACAGCCAATTGAAGGTATCATTCACCCGATTCACGATCACAAGTATGTGTCACATTGTGAATGCTCTTTCAAACTAACCACACTTTCACTCTACAAACAGGAAAGAACCGGAGGTTTGATGCTTCCAGATTAGCTAAATTTCACCCTAGCCTTGATCCCGTTGTTCTGGAAGCAGATGTAAATAGAGCTTTCATCCTCCTTGTGGATATTCTGCAATCAGCTTATGCTCACCGAGGATCCTTCCTAGTTGGCACCATTAATTCGTAAGCATTTCGACCATCTGTATTGCCTAAATGAAGGGGAAGCTGTTCATTTCACCCCCATTGACAACTTACCTTTTTTTTCACTAGTTCCATTGATACGTTTGTATGAAGCTCTAATGCTCTATCCACATGTTTGTCCTGAATTCTGAATTTGCAAGTAATATAGTTAGTTTCGCTGTTTTAGTGGTGTCTTAATCCTTTCACACCATATTCCGATAATTCAAGACCTATATATGAACTAGTTTCTCATCTCACCCTATCACCAGCCTGCTCTCTTTCACGAGCTCCCTCCATGGATGAAAATTTGGTGCTATTATATAAAGTTGCTCTAATTGGTTTAGTTAATTCATGCCATCAGTTTCTAATGTTGTTTGGTGCCTACCTACCTGTTTATCCTGACTGCTGAATTTGTAAGTGTATTGGCATATAGTTCTAATTGTTTAGCCACTTTACTCATTATCTACTCTCTTCAATTCTATTCCTGTACTTTGTGGCGCAAAACATATATGTTATTATCAGAAATATAAGTTCTTGGTCACATGTCAGTCTTGCAGCTATTGGAAAGAATAGGCCGGTTTACTATGACCGTGCACTATCAGTGTTGTTTGGGTTCGACCCTAGTTTGGATACTTCAAAAGGGGCTCATTCTGCAAGCCTGAGATATTCCCTGAAAACAGCATTTTTAGGGTTTCTACGGAGTCCTTGCCAGGAAATGATAGAGGTGGGCTCACCTTATTTAGCTACCTCTTCTTTGTACCATTTGAAGGTTAAAATGCAAAAATACTTATGTCAGTTAGCATTTCATTTTGTTCCTTTTGACTGCCAATTTAGCTTTTACTTGTAGATCTAGTTTAGGCACGTTTGATAAATTATTACTCAGTTTAACAAAAACATTGATACCAAAATTCATCTGGTATAGTTCAAAGATTGTAAAACTGTTCTGGTTGATCATGAGAGAAAGTAACTTAGCTATCTTGAAAGGGTGTTATGTGAAACTGTGAAAGTTTGTAAATGGCTAATTTATTGAGGATAATTTAGAATAAATTGTAGTCCATCGCTGTCCTGTGTGAAGGCCACACTTGACATGTTCAGCTCATGTATCTTTGCTTTAAACTCTTTGAGCTGTATCTGCTCTATTATAAAATGGGAAGTTGCTTCATGTCTAGGAGCTCATGTGTTAATCACACGGATTGCTAGAGTACCGATTGTCCTTTTTTGGTTCTCAAACAGTAGCGAATATGAAAGTTTTGAAGTTTGCATCACGTCCTTGTTATTTTCTTGAGTTTTTGGATCGTTGGTCGATTAGTTCTAGTATTCTACTCGTAAAATCAATAACAATGCTTTCATGACTCACGAGTGAGCGGAAAAGTTTGGTGAGCACTCCATTGAAGTTGTAATATGCACATATGTAGCTTGTGTCGCTTGTTTGTGGGATCTGTTGATAACTAGATAAACTGGATTTTATTTGCTCACATCTGAGACCTGTCTGTGTTTTTTCGAGCGCTCCTTCATTATTAGTGCCACCTTTTCCTTAATTACTCCTCATACCTGTTTAGGATTTGTACATATATCCTCAGCCTGTACTATTTTCTTAACATTTGTGCCAAATTTAATTCCTTTCATGTCCCTGAATTTGGTTTTTGAACGATTATGTTACTTCTCAAGTTAATCATAGCCATTCTCCCCTTGGACAGTCCAAGGACATGCTAGTAAGGCGGCTTCGAACTCTCAGTCCAGGTGAAGCAACAGAACAGATTATTAGACAGGTCGAGAAGATGTCTAGAAATATAGAGCGTGCTTTTCGTAGTAACAAGGTATATGTCCGAACACTTATATGATGCGATGTCAATGAATTTGGCATGTCTTTTTTCATAAGTTTATTACACACTTCTTTCTGAGCTTTAATGTGTTTTCGTATTAATAGGATGAACCTGCAACATGGGAGATGCCTTATGGAGAGGTTAGCCAAAAAATCCTGCTGCTCCTGCTATGGCCGAGGGCATAGCTAAGAGAGCAAGATTTGATAGCTCTGCACGTTCAAATCCGCTAGTTCAGGGAACACCTGATTATTCCGATGTGCAGATTGGAAATGACGCCAATATGGGTCATTCCTCTGACCCAGCTCTCTTGAGTACCGATGTATCTCCTGTTCAGAAGATGATTGAAATGATAGGTGCTTTACTTGCTGAAGGGGAAAGAGGAGCTGAATCCCTTGGTATTCTCATCTCATCAGTAGAGTCAGACGTCATGGCTGACATTGTAATTGAAACAATGAAGCATCTACCCGAAGCACCATTTCCATTAGCTACAAATAAGAATGGCCAGCAACCCACCTTGCAACCTTCCTCAGTCCCCCAACAGAGAACTTACCAGGCAATACACACTCTTTGCCCTCTACGGCACAATTAGCACCATCTGCAGATGGAGTAGGCATTTGCCACCTGATGCCCTTGCTGTGCCTGGCCTCGCTGATTCGAAGCGTGACCCAAGAAGAGTATGATCTCTTAACTTACACCTTTTATGAAGTCACAGAAGTTCCTATTGTAAAAATGTCAATGTATTGCAGGATCCTCGTCGCCTTGATCCACGGCGAACAGTTGCACCTGCTGCTACTAGTGCCATGCAGGTGAAGGTGGAAACCGCCAGTATTCATCAGACAAATATTTTGTCAAATATACCTTCTGCTGTTCCCGGGAAGGTTGAAAAATGTGCAGATTATTCAGGAGACCCACCCAAAGATGAAGATGAGGAGCATCCATCTACTCAGCCCAATCAAACAACTGTCAAAGAGAGTTCTGAGTTTTTGGATGATGCCACAGAACCAGAGACAAATTTTGAAGCATATGCACCGGTGGAATCTCAAGCCGGATTTCCTTCTTCTAATGTCGATGAAAAGATGGACAATCCATTGTCACCAGAAGCTATTTCAAACAATGAATCTGATAGTATGGATTTGGAGGTTGATCCCTTTTCACCAGTCTCCAAGGCATCGACACCAGAGGATACTACTCATGAGTTGCCACTTCTTCCATCTCATTTGGAATTGAGTGACAGCGAGAAAATCTTATTGCATACATTAGCTGTTAGGCGGATAATTGATGATTACAAGAAAAATAGCCTCAATACAAGATTTTCCTTGCTTGCTCATTTGGTTGCTCAGGTATTCATTTGGTATTATAATATTTGTACCCTGTGTATTTTTTTCACGAATTTCTTTTCTACAGGCCAAATGCCACTTCTTGTTTCTAGTTTATTTTGCTAGAGTTCTTCGAGATTACTGCTGTTAATGTTGATAGTTTATATGCTCATTCTGCCACAGTTATATTTTCTCATTTTTATCATCTGTGACTTGACAGAGTGCTGCTGATGATAATATTATGGATTTGATTCAGAAGCACATAATCTACCATTATCATGACCAGAAGGTACTTTACTCATGTGCACTATATCTATTTTTATCCTGTGTTGCCTTCAGCGAAAGACTAGGTCAGGCAACATCCTACTGTTTGATCAACATATTTCAATAGGATGAAAGTATTGTCGGAGTTAATTTTGTGCTGAGCTGAAATTTGCTTGGATAGGCTGACAACGCTCATAAATTGCTGCATAGACTCTAGGTTTCAAACATTCAGCTGTCGAAGCTGGTTTGAAAACCCCGTTCTACCCTATTTGAGCAAAACTCATTCTTGTCTATTCTACCCCAATCAAGATAATTGCTGTGTAGACTCTAGGGTAAAAAACATCAACTGTCGAGGCTTGGGTTATCGGACTTGCATATAGTTGTTGTGCTCACCTGTGCGGAGGTTGACTTAGTTCAAGCTTGCTTTAGGTTGAGATTATGCTGGTAAATCAAGCTTTTATACAAGATAAGCTGGTTGGGCTGTCTCATTTCTAATTATAATTGCCACCTGAAGCTGGTTAGGCTTGTCTCATTTCTAATTATAATTGCCATTTGCCAAACAGAGCATGACTCATCGTGATCTGTCACACTGCATTTTAAGTTGTACTTTTTTGCTAGACTCTCACGTCTATAGCACTTGTTTTTATAGGGGCACGAACTGGCTATGCATGTGCTGTATCAGCTGCAGTGTGTCAATCTTGCTGAGGCACCAGAAAGTTCTGTATCTACTTCTGAACATTACGAGAAGTTCTTTATATCACTTGTAAGTTAGCACATTATATATTCAGATTTCTGCTCTTTGCCTTCCAACTAAAAGTTGAACTTACGTGACAAAATAAATTATTTTGTCATTTGTTTTGTACTCAGGCAAGGTCCTTGATTGATTCGCTACCTGCCTCAGATAAATCTTTGAGTAAACTTCTGTGTGATGCCCCATGTTTGCCTGAGTCTCTGTTTAGATTACTTGAGAGTCTTTGCATGTCACAGTGCAACAACCAACAAGTAAAGGACAGTGAGGGTGACCGTGTCACCCAAGGCCTCGGAACAGTATGGAGTCTTATTTTAGGGCGGCCTCCACTTCGGCAAGCTTGCTTGGATATTGTTCTGAAGGTCTGTAATGTTTCTTTTTCAACTGGTAGAATACTATAAACATTTGGACAGTATTTATAATTTTGTAATTTTTGAATTAGTATAGCTGAATATTGATTATTTGAGTTACAAGGGTGCTTTTCTTATTCGTTGTAGACCCTATGATAACCACATGTATTCGAGTATCAAACATTTAATATTTATTGTTTAAATACTGTATTAGCATAAATTTTGATTGATGACAGTGTAAATCTGAGTGGACAATAATGACATGTTTATATACAGCTGGTGGTTGCACACTATTTATCATCTTTGAACTGTGACTCACTTATTGCTATGAATTTGCAGTGTGCCATTCACTCACAAGATGAAATCAGAGGAAAGGCTGTTAGATTGGTAGGGAGCAGCACTCGTTAACTTTTACTTTGTTTATTGAATATAATACTGCGTTCTGTAATGCTGATACTTATGTATATCATAGGTTATGAAAAAGCTCTATGATCTGACATATGCGTCGGAAAAAGTCGAGCAGTTTGCCACAGACAGTCTTTTAGTAATTGCCAATAAGCATGGTGTGGAGACAGATGTTAACTTCACAAACTCAAAAGAATCTACAGCTGAGGTACCTCTTGGTGATTTTGATGCTTGTTATATTTAGGCATTCAGCACTCTATCATGCGCCCATCTTCTCCAGTAGGAGTAAAAAATGCATGTGGATTATCCGACTTATTTGGTTACCGAATCCAGTTGCAATAATTATCGGCTAGGTGCTCCATAGGGAATGCCATGGCAGTGCACCATAGACCTATATTATTTACATTATTTACATACTGTATTTTGGTTGAATGTTTTAACAATAGATATTTTTAATGAAAGCAGGCTGAAATAGGCAGCCATGAAACTTCAGTTAGTGGCTCCCATGTTCTGGATGCTGGACCTTCTGAAAGTGGATCTAACAAGACCTCTTTGATTTCACCTAAACAATCAGCAATATCTGTATTCGAGGCCAAACGCCATACTTCATTGTTTTTTGCACTTTGCACAAAGGTACCCCCACGAGAATACGTAATTGTCTCTTGTATATGTTTTTACCTAGAGTTAGTAAAAACATTTTTCCTTGTTCCAGAAACCCATTCTTCTTTGGCAGCTGTTCAATGTTTATGGAGGGTCTCCAAAAGTTGTCAAGCAGGTATTACTTTTAAACTTGTGTTGTGAAGTTTAAAGTTTTTAAATAAAAATGACTACTGAATTACAATTACTTGTCACACATTATGGTGCAAAAATGTGCAGTGTATCCATTGGCATATACCTACCCTTGTAAGAAATCTGGGATCCTCATGTCCTGAAATGCTGGACATTATTCATAATCCACCTGAAGGCAGTGAAGAACTTGTTACCATGGTATTACACTTCATCTCTGACTTCTCTTTGTGCATTATTGCTAAATATAGAAGTTCCTTATTTTTTTCCTTTGTCCTCTTTTTAAAGATACTGCAAACACTGACCGAAGAATCAAATCCTTCAGCCAACCTGGTTGTGGCTGTTAAACATCTGTACGAGACTAAGCTGAAGGTTTGTTTACCTTTTGCTTGCATTCTGTACTACCCCAACTCTCGTTTGTGCCCTTTTAGTAGATTGCTACTCAGCGCATTTGCTGAATCTTGTAATTATCTCTGGCAGGATGCATCTATCCTCATTCCATTGCTATCCTCATTCCCGAAGGAAGAGGTATTGGTTTTTGTATGTATTATGGGTGTCTAGATCTTTAATAGCTCAGAAGCAGATATACTGTCATTGTCATGCTGATGTTTGTAAGTTTGTATGCTCTGCACAATCTGGACGATTCTGTGGCCAAAATGCTAAACCGTGTGAGGCAGCAGCAAGCTGCAGCTTTGTAATCTAGATTGCAGCACTCATGGGAGGCTTGAATCAGCTAATCCAAAATGCGTGGTGTGCAGTATCTCCTTGCCAAATGCTAGCTCACCGCATAAATTCTATTAAAAATTTATTGTTATGCCTGGAGTGTGCTGATTTAGGCTATGGAACCCTTTCAACATTAGCTACTAGATACCCATATTCTGTGTCCCAATTAAGTTGCTGCCTTGCAGAGGCAATGATTAGTCGCTTAGGTCACAATGGCTTAGGTATGTAGTTTTTGCATTTCATGCAGATCACTATACAACAACAACAAAGCCTTTAATGCAGATCACTATATATGAGTGAAATACACCATTGGTCCATAAACTCGGAATAATTCCACGAATTCAAGAAATGCATGTTTAGAGCCATACATTCGTTTAAGTGATAACAGTTAAGTCTAAAAACGGTTCGGGGATCATTGATGTATTTCAAAGTGTTCATTTACTTATGGAACATAATCTATTTTATTCGAATATTTGGAGTATCTGTAAGTAAATATGAATTTGTTTTCGAGTTACATATGTTTCTAGAATGAAACATTTTTTTGCAGCTGGTAATAAATGCATGTTAAAAGGTCTTATGAAATTTTTTCAGAGGATGTCATGTACTGTGTGTGTGTGTGTGTGTGTTTATTGATCCCCTTGATTTTTCTGGTCCTCAGGTGCTACCCATATTTCCTAGACTAGTTGATCTCCCACCTGACAGATTCCAAGATGCACTTGCTCGGATATTGCAGGTAGTTTTATCTTGCTTATTTGTTGCTCTATTTATGGGTATTGCATTTCTATCTGATGGTGTTTCATAAAAGTTTGGTTGGGTTGAGTGCATTTTTTGGAAATATTGAGACCAAACATAGCCTGACCTGTCATAATTGATCCCGGAATCTCAGTTAATTGTTAATTGTTATTCCCATGTAAAAACGCGCCACTAAGCCCCAAACCGGCACGCCGCCGCTAGGCTTTTTCGAACTAGTGTTCTCTCGGTCGACAGGTTTGGCATGTCAGGTGGGAGAAATGCTGTTAGGACCGAAATGCTGTTGCCGAGTGTAACTTCTTGTTAGTAGTGTCGTGCCGTGCACTTGCTGCTGGACGTGCTCTGTCACAAGGCCTTCTTGGTCAGACAACCTTGAGACATAGAGGAGGTGTTGAATAACAATGGCAAAGTAGCTGATGGTGACCATGGTCAGAGGTGGACCATATAAAGGTTCTCGACTTCGAGGAGCACAACGAACCCAACACTGCCCTTTGTGCAGTAGTTGGTCAGAGTCCATGTGGGTTGGGCCAAACCTCGGCCCACTGAACTCTAGCTGCTGAACTATGACCTAACTGTGGATCCTCACTGACTGCTTAAACTTTTCAAACTGGCTGTTCATTCACGATCCAACCGACTCACTGAACTCTAAATGCTGAATTATTTACTAAATCAAGATTCTTCCACTTTGGATGAACTCGTTGGGTAATGATACTTCACATGCTATCCTTGCTCGACATAATCTTAGTTGCTGAAGGATCTAGTGGTAAGACCAGGAGGGTCAGACACACAGGGATGAACCAGGTATAATAAGTAATCTCTACACGTAATAGGCCCGACTAATTCTAGATGTGATGGCAGCCAGTCCTAGTATGCGTTGAAGTATAGTTGGTACTGAAGTTTGGAAGGTTGCCTTTGTTTCCGTAAATGTTGAATAGATTGGCACATTATACAAAGTGCTGATCTTCATCAGCATATTTGTACAATTCATACCGGAAACATGCTATTGATTTTTTTGGCAAAATTGTTTTTGTTTAGCTAACACATTTTTCAGTTATTTGGCATCATTTTGTATTTACATGGGAATAACACATGTCTGTGGTTTTTAATTAAGGAGGCACTTCTTAAGCTATTTCAGCAAGATATATGTTGCTTTCCTAACCTTTGATTCGACTAACTGTGCTTTCGACAGGGATCTGCTCATACTGGTCCAGCGTTAACCCCTGCTGAAGTTCTGATTGCAATCCATGATATTAGCCCAGAGAAGGACAAAGTTCCCCTAAAGAAGGTGATGTCATTTGCTACTGTTTATTTTAGTGCTATCTCGTGATACTCCAAAATCTTGAGCATAATCTTAGCATGCACAAATAGACAAAGCTTCTTTCCGAGTACCTTGTTCACCTTCCGACTTGAGTTATATACCCATATGCATACACACGCATCTGTTAATCAGTGGCAGTGTGCTGTGAATTTTATTTTTTTCCAGTCAGTTAAATCGACCACTGATACAAATGAACTTTTTTTCCAGGTCATTGATGCTTGCACAGCTTGCTTTGAGCAGCGCACGGTATTTACTCAGCAAGTGCTGGAGAAGTCATTGAATAAATTGGTACTTACATTACCACTGTTATCCTGTGCGATTCTTTAATATATGTATATATATATATTCCTTCTGCTTAGCTGTTCACCCTGTCATGCAGGTCGATAATGTACCGATTCCTCTTCTTTTCATGAGAACAGTTATTCAAGCACTTGATGCTTTCCCAGCTTTGGTATGTATGTTAAGCTCTTGTTAATTTATTTACACTGAATAGTAGAAAGTTCTATAGTCCAAATTAAAACTTTTACTTGCTTACTGAATTTGGAATTTATGCAGCCTTTAATATAAGTTATTAAATGATCACTTGCCTAGCTGGTGTATATATTTATAGCTCACACCTCCCTTGATGCTGTGTACAATTATTTGATTATAGTTTTGTTCCACAGAATAGAAACAATCATTTCTTGCCAGTTTGCACCTTTTGCCTCGTTGGCATGGACCTCTTAGGAGAAACAACAGCATGATAGTTTGGATAAAAATATTTTTCAGTGATTTTATCATGTTTTTTTTTCTTCAGGTCGATTTTGTCATGGGAATACTTTCCAGGCTTGTCAATAAGCAGGTATGTAAATTTATTTCAGTTACAATCTATGTTTGACTCTACTGGCCTGTGATTGACCGACCTTATGAGACCCCTTTTGTTAGTTATTATTTGTATCCTATGTGCTCATCTTGTAGAAGCAAGTTTTTTTTGAAATAGGGGTGTTCTAACCTATTTTTAAAAAATATTCCCTCTAGCAACAAAAAAATGTTTTCTTTTTCCATATATACTGAACATATATAAAAAATTGTTTGTCTTGAAATATCCTTTCACAATATTTGCCTTTCTCAAGTATGAGTTTGCCTCCCTCTTGCCGCAGATCTGGAAAATGCCAAAGCTGTGGGTTGGGTTCTTAAAATTGGCATACCAGACTCAACCGCTCTCTTTTGATGTTTTGTTACAGGTATTAGTGCTAGTCTATTATGTTACTGAATACATTCTGGATATACATTTTCGTGTTTTTACTGACATGCCATCACAATGCTATATGTAGTTACCATCACCACAGCTTGAATTTGCATTGAATAAGTATCCAAATATCCGGCCACATCTTTCTTCATTTGTTAATCAGCGGAATTTGCACAACATCTTGCCCAGGTACTTCCCATTAACCTTAACAGCTCAATTGAGTGTTGTAGGACTCTTGTTCGCTCAAAGTACTTGATCATGCAGTGCAATTGAGTGTTTTAGGACTCTTGTTTGCTTAATGGATTAGTGCAGAGACCTTTATTGCTAGATACGCACTCTAAAATACAGTTGCAATGTTACATTGACAACATCATATTGTGGTTGAGTTATAAACCAGGAAAGGGTAGTAAACTTTTATTAAGTGTGCCATGTTGGTTCTGTCTATAAGTCCCTTAATAGTTTTATACCCCCTCAAACGCATTAAGCTCATGTTAGAATCTGGTCAGAATACATGATGTTTTACAAAATCCGTTGCACATTCTAATGTTCTCTTATTTCTAATATGTCTTGTATGATGATTTCAGACAGACGTTGAATATTTTGGGCTTCATCAATGAACCACAGCAGGCAGTTATGCCATTTCCACCTGCTGCAATGCAAACAGCAGACACGATTTCCTCTCTTCCCGGTACAACCCTAATGTGAGTTATGAGGATGCAAGTTGTTACACCGATCAGGTGCAAGAATGCCTTGTTCATCACAGACGCACATACAAGGATGTGAAATGGCACAAATGAAGATGGCAGTGTCCTTTGATGAGTCTCCAGTTACTGTCTCACTGGACTCAGTATAGCAGCTCAACAAGCTCTTGAGGTGATTGATTAAAGGGTGGTCTATGGTGTTTGTGTGGAACGGTTGCTTGGACTGTGATTCATTAAAGGGTGGTCTATTGTGTTTATGCTGGAGCGATTGATTCTCCGGATGACGGCCAGTCCAAGTTGTATACAAGCTGTACTCTTATGGTAGAAAGTAGTCCCACTTGCAGGTTGAGGCTTCTATCGCAAACAAAGGGCAGAGCTAATTATTTACAAATAACAAAGGGATAGTAGTTAATCAGCACGTCTTCCTCCAAAGAGGAGACTTGGTTGCACGCAACAGCATTCGTTTTACAGGGAGCCAGCATTTGACCGACTGGTGCTGACCATTGCTGTTGTCCTAACAGATTGTCTGTGCATTGTAATATTGTATATATAATTAATTTAGTTAGCTACCATATTTACTTTATTTTATTAACTGGTAGCTCTGCGCTTTTATAGATTGGTACAAGTGGCCATCGACAGCTCTGAGTTCTTTTCATGACTTGTTCGACTGGAATGTGATTGATCAATACTTGTTGAGAATTGTTGTCATTAGATTCATGATAAGTATGTAAGCGGTAGGAGTGTCATGCTTGCTATTCGTACCTCATGCTTCTCGACCTAAACTCTAGTTGAATAAAATAAAGCTGGCTAGTGTTTCCAGTTTCCACTAAAGCGTAAAACATAACCAATGTGTGTTTACACCACTGCAGCTCACGCAGCCGCCGCCTGTCCAGCCGCCGTCGTTGCTCACGGGAACAGCCACGAGAGATGGGGATTTGGTTACCTTAGAATGTGGAGTGGCCGAGTGAGGCGTTGAGGTACTGGACTTTTGGCTTGGGCCGGTGGGCTCCCGTTATTTTCAGGCCTTTTTAGCATGGTTTAGCGCGTATAAAACGCGATTAGCGCTGTAGTGGGCAATTTTGGCTAAACGTAGCGTCACCTCTCCAAATACGATATAGCGAACCTAAACCGGCGAAATAGCACGCTAAGAGCATCTCCGGTCGCGGCGCCCAGATGGGCGCCCAAAGGCCGTCCGGACGTGCCATTTGGGCGCTGTCCGGACAAGGTGTGCCATTTGGGCGCCCGCGTTCCCCACTCGCGGCGTCCAAAGGGGCGCCCCAAAAGGTTTTTTTACATGAATTTTAATATTTTGTGAAAGGAAAAATCAAACATACATAAATATGTAATAGTTCAAATACAATATTTAATAGTTCAAATATATAAAATAAAGTTCAAACGTCTTCCTCTTCCTCCTCTGCCGCTGCCATGCCCCGGCGTGCCCACAAATGCTCCGCTAGATCAGTTTGGAGTGCATTATGAGTATTTTCATCACGAATTTTCAAATGCATTGAGATATAATCTGCGAAATCTGCCGGCACGTTGTGATCAACCTGTGCATGAGGACCCTCAAAGTCATATGGCATCTTCTTCTTCCAACAGCATCGCGGCCATCATCTCGTCGTCGCTATCCATCTGCAATACAACGCGGCCACTGATCAACGACCGGTCGCCGGCTAGCATCAATAATTCAGTCAAAAACCAGGCGAACCTTCCGCCGAACACCTTGCAGGCCGGGCGGGTCGCGGAGAGACCGCCGGGGACGGCTGTATCAAATACAGCGGCAGAGAGATCGCCGGTGCCCGGAACCGAAGGCCGTCGAGGAGAGGAAGCAAACGGCGGCGCCGGCGTCCAGGTTTGGGTGGAGCGGAGCCGGCGGGCGGGGGGCGGCGGGGGCGACTGGGGCGACGAGCAAATTGGGGCGACCGACGATGAAAGACGGGGATAAAACCAGGCGAGAAAACGACGAGACATAGTCCGTGTCTCACTGCAAGGCGTGGCCCGCGCGTCGGGAGCCGACGTGGCGTCGCGTTTCCTTCCGTCCGGGGCCGCCCCAAGCCTCCCCAAGTTGAGGGCGTGGGCTGGGCGTGCCGGAGACAAAACTGGGCCGCGCCAGACCCAATTCGCGTTTGGGCGCCGCGAGTGGGGGCGATTTTGTGTCCGGCACGCCCCAAAGGCGTTTGGGCGGCCGTTTGGGCGCCGCGAGTGGAGATGCTCTAAGCGTAAAACATAACCAATGTGTGTTCTGACTTTTATACATTTGATCTCACAAAATGTAGAGGGAGGCGTTTTGACTCCCGAGTTCACCTGCTCCTGGTTCAATAAAAATTCGAAAAAAATAGTAAAGCATTTTAAAAACATCTAAAAAATAGTGATGAACATATACACGTTTTCAATATACGTAGTGGTCTGTGCAAAAAAAAAGTGATATAAAATATATTTTTTGAAATCTCATTCTGGCCACTGACTTTGTTTTTTTTCATAGAGCACTGCGAATGTCATTTTAGCACGAAATTTGGCACGCATGTAGAAAAATTGTATGTGTTTGTCACCAAATCTTTTCAGATTTTTGGAAATGTTTTACTGTTTTATTCGACTTTTTTATTCAACCAGGAGCAAGTGAGCTCGGGAGCCAAATTGAATTTTTGCTATAGTATTTTATTCGCTATGCACATGAGTAGAGTGAACTTTGATGAAATCACGTGCGAGATGATAACAATCATCAAACATAGCTGCAGCTACTTTTAATTGCCCCATTCTTCATGGTTTCTAACACCTCCAAGCAACCAAACTCGATAATAGTTCGGTTGTAGAAGATTGAGCTAGTTCCATACCTTGTTTTAGTGCCATTACTTCTGTTAGCGCATCATGAGCATGCTCGATCTTGTCGTTGCATGCAGCTCCGAAGACAACGTTGTCCCTGAATATTGCTCATGTAGTTCCTTGCAGCCATTTGCATCAAATGAGGCATCAAAATTGTTTTTGACATAACCGGTTTTGCTCTAAGTTTGAGCCATACGCCCATACCCCCTTCTCAGTTTTGCTCGAGGGGAATTAGCTGCTTGAAAATTTGCACTAAGTACCAAGATCATTGAAGCCAATTTATTCATCCGCTGCACTTTCTCGCAATTGACTGTTAATCTCTGTTCCCACCAAAGGTACCAACATGTGATCGCGAAAGTTTCATCTGAAATAGCTTGGCCAAGAACCGGTGGCTGCGATAAACGATAGCAAATTTTCCGATACCGTTTTACCAACTCTAGTAAAAAAAATCAAGTAATTGAAGTTAAAATTAAGTTTAAATAGTGGCACAATCGATATCAAGGATTCACTCGGTGTTGGAAAGGAAGAAAATCGAGATGAACGACAAGGACATATAAAGAAAAAAGCAAAAGGAAACTCGAAGAAGAGTAATATAAATGATACTCTTTGTTGAGGGAGGGGGGGGGGGGGGGGGGGGGGGGGGTGGGGGTAGTTAATTCTACCTAAGGGTCTCACATAGTCCCTGTGGCAAAGTGTCATTCAAAACGAGTCCACAAGTCAAAGAGGAGAAGATGCTAAAAGAATAAGCTAATACATGAAGGTTCAAGAGAAAAATAATAATTGGTCTACTGAAAGATCATTATGAATAGGCGACTATCAATTTTACCCTTTTCTTTTTAATTAAGGTTAAACAATATATAAAAAAGTTGACTAGATGTGCAACTAGTTGATAGCAACCTATGTGATACAAGCAATATATAAAAGCGCAACGGAAATAAGTAGTAAAGGATAGAATTGTGCGTGTTTAGGCATCAAGTAGAAAAGATAGGGTAATTAGAGTCAAAATCAGTTTGGGTGGCCTCTAGCCAAAATTTGGGAGATGCTCTACGGTATCTTATAGGAGTACGGAAGTAACCTGGCACTCTACAAAAATACTCCAATTTGGCAGCCGGCACGGGCTCGTCGGACCCGATCTACACGTACACAATAGAAACAGGTCAAGCCGTCCCCGACACCTCCCACCCCCTCAAACACCGGCGGTGGTCATGCCGCCTCCGCCTCCTCCGCAACCACCACCAACCCCTCCTCCCCCGCCGCCGCCGTCTTCCCCTCCACCTCTCAACGCCCACCGCCTCCCTCTCCCGCCCGCGCCGTCGCCTCCCACTTCCCTCCTCCTCGCGCCGGGCCCCTCCCCATCCCGCGCCCTCGCGCTCCTCTTCCCGGACGCCTCCGCGCGCCTCTTCGCCTCCCTCCCCGGCCCCGCCTCCGCCGCCTCGCCTGCCCCGGCTCCCACCCCCGTGCCCTCCCCGCTAGCCGCCGCGGCCTGCTTCGCGCACCTGCTCCCCTCCTCCCACCTCATCTTCCTCGCCGCGCACCCGGCCCCCTCCTCCCCCGCGGTCCACCTCCGCGCCTACTCCCTCGCCTCCGGCCGCTTCGCCCCCGCCCCGCTCTCCTTCAAGAGCCACGTCTCTACCTCCGGCCTGCCCCTCCACGGCCTCCCGTTCGACCTCGGCGTCCGCCTCGCCGGCGGGGTCAACGCCGTGGCGCTGCTCTCCCTGGCCGCCGGGCAGATCTGGCTGCTTGCGCCGAGGATGGCCGCGGACGGGCGGACGCTTGAGCTGCACAAGTGCGCTGTCGTTGAGCTCGAGCCAACGCGGCCGGTGTACGCCATGGAGGTGGCCATGGGGAAGCTGCTGCTCGCTGAGGCTGGCGGCGTGCGCGTCTTCCCCCTCAAAAGTTTGATGAAGGGTGGGAAGGAGAGGGGGGGGAGGAAGGAGGCATCAGCAAGGAAGAGCCTGTACAAGAAAAACGGGATTCTCAATGGCTTGATTGTGCCGGTTGAGCGTGTTAGTGGCGCCCCTGTGGCAAAGTGTCACGTAGTCCCTGTGGCAAAGTGTCACTCAAAACGAGTCCACAAGTCAAAGAGGAGAAGATGCTAAAAGAATAAGCTAATACATGAAGGTTCAAGAGAAAAATAATAATTGGTCTACTGAAAGATCATTATGAATAGGCGACTATCAATTTTACCCTTTTCTTTTTAATTAAGGTTAAACAATATATAAAAAAGTTGACTAGATGTGCAACTAGTTGATAGCAACCTATGTGATACAAGCAATATATAAAAGCGCAACGGAAATAAGTAGTAAAGGATAGAATTGTGCGTGTTTAGGCATCAAGTAGAAAAGATAGGGTAATTAGAGTCAAAATCAGTTTGGGTGGCCTCTAGCCAAAATTTGGGAGATGCTCTACGGTATCTTATAGGAGTACGAAAGTAACCTGGCACTCTACAAAAATACTCCAATTTGGCAGCCGGCACGGGCTCGTCGGACCCGATCTACACGTACACAATAGAAACAGGTCAAGCCGTCCCCGACACCTCCCACCCCTCAAACACCGGCGGTGGTCATGCCGCCTCCGCCTCCTCCGCAACCACCACCAACCCCTCCTCCCCCGCCGCCGCCGTCTTCCCCTCCACCTCTCAACGCCCACCGCCTCCCTCTCCCGCCCGCGCCGTCGCCTCCCACTTCCCTCCTCCTCGCGCCGGGCCCCTCCCCATCCCGCGCCCTCGCGCTCCTCTTCCCGGACGCCTCCGCGCGCCTCTTCGCCTCCCTCCCCGGCCCCGCCTCCGCCGCCTCGCCTGCCCCGGCTCCCACCCCCGTGCCCTCCCCGCTAGCCGCCGCGGCCTGCTTCGCGCACCTGCTCCCCTCCTCCCACCTCATCTTCCTCGCCGCGCACCCGGCCCCCTCCTCCCCCGCGGTCCACCTCCGCGCCTACTCCCTCGCCTCCGGCCGCTTCGCCCCCGCCCCGCTCTCCTTCAAGCGCCACGTCTCTACCTCCGGCCTGCCCCTCCACGGCCTCCCGTTCGGCCTCGGCGTCCGCCTCGCCGGCGGGGTCAACGCCGTGGCGCTGCTCTCCCTGGCCGCCGGGCAGATCTGGCTGCTTGCGCCGAGGATGGCCGCGGACGGGCGGACGCTTGAGCTGCACAAGTGCGCTGTCGTTGAGCTCGAGCCAACGCGGCCGGTGTACGCCATGGAGGTGGCCATGGGGAAGCTGCTGCTCGCTGAGGCTGGCGGCGTGCGCGTCTTCCCCCTCAAAAGTTTGATGAAGGGTGGGAAGGAGAGGGAGGGGAGGAAGGAGGCATCAGCAAGGAAGAGCCTGTACAAGAAAAACGGGATTCTCAATGGCTTGATTGTGCCGGTTGAGCGTGTTAGTGGCGCCCGAGGTGGCCAAGGAGTTGCTGCTTCCGGCTGTGAGTATTTCACGCTTTCCAGGAAGATTTGATTCTGTTAAGCGATCATAGAGCACTAGCGCTATAAACCACATCTAGGCATCATTAAATTTAGGCATACAATGGTAAACTACAACTAGGCATTGTTAGATTTATATACTTGCAATCATAAAGTAACTATTTAGGTTACCAGCTAGGTCTAATGCTCAAAGGTGGTAACTGTGGAGAAGGACATGATGAAACAATAAATGTCTATAATCAGTCACATTGTATTTCTTTTTCACTACGAAAAAAGGAAATTTTTTATTGTGTGGCGCTCTAGTTGTTCCACCCTCCACTTACTGTTACTGTTAGCTGGGTCTGTAAATGGGTGTCTTATTCATATACAACATTACGAGTTCGGGGAAATTTATTTCTATTGTAAGCAAAAGATTTACGTGTCTAGTTCGATACAGATCAATAGCATTCTGTACCGCATGCTAGTTCATTGCTTGTATGATCTCCAGACAACATACAAGATAATTTTGCTTTTCTAACTTTGTTGTGTTCATAGATATCGGTACCTGCTCAGGCACGTTGCTTGCCATATTTATTGGGACTGTGTTGATGTAAATGACAGATAATTATACACGTTAATGAACCACCACTTCCAGTTTCTAGTACAAAAGATAAGTATTACAGTTTTCTGATACCACTAGCCTCCCGAAGGACCCCTTGTCCAGAGGATGTGCTGTGTGAGACTGATCACTATGACCTATGTCAACTGTATAGCATTCTTAGATATTTCCACAGCAATTCATATCTGGTTTCTTTAGACGTGCCAACTTGCTAACTGGTTGAATTGTGCATTGGTACTGCTGCTAGAGTTAGTCACACTCTTACAACCGTACTATGGAAAAGGTCTATGACTCCTTGTACTGCTTTCCTCTGCATTTCCACAGAATCAATTAATATGTTTCCAAATTCGTTCTTTCAGGTAAGCTTACAACCTTGAGGGTGAAACAGAGTTCAGGGAGCTATTCCTCTTTCTTCTTGGGATTTAATCAAGTGGATCATAATTTGCAAGGTGGTGTTAATTTGATAAAATCAGTTAAAGCTGTGTCAATCCAACCTTTCTCCAAGGACAAGTTCTTGGTACTTGATTCAGCTGGAGTGTTACATGTCTTCAGTCTTCAGAATACTGAAGTGGTCCGAGAAGCTAGCAAAACATATGGTTTGGATTGTGCCATGAAAATCCAATTGTTTGCTGTTTTCCCAAGTAGCTCTACGAGTGAGTGTTTCTACTGGCTTTGTTCTTTTTGCATTGTGGTGGTTTACTTAATTAATAAATGTGTTCAGAGTGTTTGTGCAGAGACACAGATTCTTTGGGTTTCAGATGGTGGACATTCCGTACACATGGTGTCAGCATTGCCGGCATTTGATGTTGAGTCCCCTAAAAGCGACGATGGTGATTGTGACGGGGAAAGAGAGTTAGCAACCATTAAGCTGTCAGGTATGTAGCATTGACCTAGTTCTTTTGTTCTTGCTAATTATTTTAATTCTTAACTTAGTCAGATCTTTGAAGAATGCGTATTTATTATCAATTATTAGAATTGTCAGATTTATCGCCTATTCAAATGTGGAAGTTGTATTGCGAGTTGTGCAATCATTGCACTGACACATATACTTCTTGTTTTTATTTGACTAAACAAATTTTATTACAATTGGTTGTGCTGTTTCTCAGCATCACAAGGTAATTTCAGACCTTAGAATACTAAACTACTTTCTGAATAACAGCAGCTTTATGTATTAATTCATGTACTTGTTTCTTTATATCGGTATATGTTTAACCTCAGAAATTTATTCACAGTACTTAAAATATACACAGTAATTGTTCAGAAGAGTACCACTACCTATTACTCCCTCCGCCCCCAAATACATGGCGTATAAATTTTGTCAAAAAGTCAATGCTGTCTAAGTTTAACCAAGCATATATACAAAAATCTGAAGATCTACAATACCAAATCAATATTAATAGATCTACCACAAATCAATATCAATAGATCTACCATAAGATATATTTTCATAATGTATTTATTCAATATATAGTTGTTGATATTCCCTTTTATATATTTAGTCAAACTTAGAAAACATCAAAACATTGCACTTTTAACTAAATTTATACGCCATGTATTTGGGACGGAGGGAGTATTCAGTTTTTTATATTGGCCGCTTTTCATATCTTCCTAGAGACGAAGGAAATAACCTCATTTGGTTTAGGTAGTCTTTAATACTTTCTAGCAGCTGGATCATAGCCATCTTTTCCTGGGAATTAACTTCTGTCATCCTGCAGCTATTGAGGCCATCTTTACCAGTGAAAAGGTTCAGGACATTGTCCCTATCTCCAAGGATTCTGTGCTTATCCTTGGCCAAGGTATGCGATAGTGATGTATCTTGAAGATGTAGATTCAAGATTGCCATTGGTTTTGTTTCACTTCTCTTATTTTCAGATTTCCTAACATCATACATGTTCTTTCAGGCAACCTATTTTTATATGGAACTGCTTGAATTTGGATTGTTAATATATGTGTGGTAAAATCTATCTGAAGAACTTTTAGTTGTTTCCATTTTCGCATTTATCGGTTTATTCTAAACCCACAATTTTTGTTTGATATCAGGCGGAGACACAGCTGTTATTTAAATCACGAATTTGCAGTTCTCGATGGTTTCTTGGCTAATAACAGGGTGCGTTCAATGAAAAATAACTGCCTTTACTTATCACTTCTAAGGCCACTCGTGTGTGTTCCTCTCTAATGCTTCACCCTTTTCTACCAACTGCAGTGCTTGTTGATCCTGAAGACGTACTTGTTCACCTGTTTTTTTGGAAGTCATGAGCAGCATCAGTATTTATTGCAGTAAGCAGAAGTAAAACGCATGACTTCGATGGCAACCAGCAAGAGCTGAAAAGTGCACGCCGTTCTGTATCTTGTCTCAGCTATCTGAAAGCAACATTGCAGAGCTCCGAGCCATCTTTCAGCATGGCTCATCGATACTCCTGAACAGGTGAGGCCAGATTTTGCAATGGACGGATTACAACAACCTGGCTGTTCTGTATTCACATTTCCAGCCAGGACAACAGCATTTCTGGTTGCCATGGCTGCAAGAAGGGGTGGGGTGTAGCCATGTGCCCAGGCTCAGCTGTCCGGGAATCTGGGTCACCGCCAAGTGGTTTGGTTACAAAAGTGATCTCCTCTGGTGGACTGAAAGTTGATCCTATGCTGCAGGAGACTGGACCGTGCCTTGGAGCTGAGTGTAATGTGTACTTTGGTGTAATTGCCGAACTCTGGGCGCCTCAGGAACCAATAATGTAGCACTAGTCCTATGAAGTCAGGGTTAAACTCCGACGCCTTCCATTGTAACGGTGTAAGCTTGCTACAGTTATGCTAGTTCTGCTTGCAACTGAAAATCAAAACCAAGTGATTTGTTTCTTTTTTCTTGATTGTTTTGATGTTCGATCTGTTAAGAGTTTACAGCACATCCAGAAAACATGAAGCACCAAACTTTCTGTTCAAAGATGTTGATCCAGAAATGACATCCAGCATCTAGAGAACGGGCAAATTTATCCTGCCATTGTGCATCCATGTTTGAAGCTCTACTCCCAGAAGGAAACATCAGCCTCAACAGCGAGGAAACTGTTGCAGTCGCGCGGCAGGTCCAGATGAACCAACATCCAGTGAAGTAGGTACAGCAGAGAGCTCGGTCCTCCCCCTGCAAGGCTCAACCCAGAGCCTCTAGCGTTCCCTGGTCAGGCAGCCCTCCTATGCTCCAGCCTAACCAAAGTTGAGCAAATAGGCTAACCCAGGCTTTCTGTTCAAAGATGTTGATCAAAAAATGGCGTCCAGCGAACATGCAAAGCTATCTTGCCTTTGTGCGTCCGTGTTTGAAGCTCGACTGACAACGAAGAAACTGCACTCACACGCACCAGGTCATTATCTCTGCCCAATGGGCTGCGGTTGACACACACCCGGTGAGGTTGCAGTCGAAGCCCAGATTCATCGCCTCTCCTGCCACCCAGGCACCCAGCGCCTGCGTTTCCTCTTCCCTCCCCGGCTCTTCTGCTCCCCTGCGCGTTCCGGCGTACGCTCCTGGCGGCCAGCCCCCTCTGCAACCGTCGTCTAAGTAAGTCCCCTCTTCCGCGCTTCCCTTGTACGGCGTGCCTTCCCTTGCTGCGACATGGTACTGGTACTGGTGCTTTCTAGTCGTACCGAAATGCGACGGAGCTGCACAAATGGGCGGCTACTACCTAGATCAATTATATTTGCAGGCCTTTTTTGTTGGGATCATTATGTCGTGGTTCTGTAACGGGGCAGGGAATCGATCTTGGTACGGAAGTAATTGGGTGTTTCTTTTTTTCCCCCATTTACGTCTTGTGGTGATTGCTGGGTGAATGCTTCCTTTTCCCCAATGGTGGCAACAATCTAGACAGACTACTTAGTGTTTTATCACGCGTTAGGGACCCATTAGCCCCATAACAAAAGCAAGTGGGTCCTGAAACACTTAAGAACATCTGCCAACAAGCATCTAAGCAGAGAATAACGGGACCCCGCCAAAGTCCCACGTGTAGTTCATTTGGAGATTTTTAGCTCAAAATTTGGTGTCAAAAGTTGAACTAGAAATTTCCAAATGAACTATAAGCGGGATTTTGGCGGGATCCCACTTGACACCTAAGACTTTTTTCAACAAAGGCGCTTTGATTTAACTCAAAAGTTCGCATCAAGGCGATACACGCATAAATATTTCACACCCGGCCTCTGCATGAATAGTATACACAGCCGATAAGAAAGCCTGGAACATAGTAAAAAATGCAAAATACAAAGTCACACGTGACTAAGAATAAGTTGTTAGATGGACCATCTGTACATTCCACCACTATGACACATGGTACATTATCTTTACTTAGCTCAAGAGTAGATGGTTGACCTTCCGTTACCGAGAATAAGTTGTGTAATCGATGCATTTGTACAAATATAATTCTACTACATTAGTGGTATATATCACTCTTGTCGTCGTTAGCTCAAGAAGCTTCTGTTCCACTAGGTTATATGATAGCAGCAGTGGTTCCACTGGCTCTCTACCTCATCTGCGAGCAGTAATCTGCCTTTATCTTGTTCAACTTCACTACCACCTTGTCCATTGGGGTTCTTTCATCTGGTATCGTTGATGAGCACCGTAAACTCAACTCTATTACAGATGCAAGGCATCTGTTGAGGATGATGGAATGCTCTTGCAAGGTGCTATTATTGTCAACATGGCAATCACTCTTGCCTCCACTTGATAGAACTTCGTGGTCGACAACATCTATTAGCCTTGTTGGAAAAGCTTGGCTAACCCATTGCCGCAAGCTCAGCTCCCCATCAAACAGAGGATTAGTGGGTCTTTTCCCTGTGAAGACCTCCAGCAGCATGATCCCATAGCTGAACACATCGCTCATCCGTGATGCCTTACCAGTTGATCCATACTCTGTTCATTTCGCATATATGAAGTTAAGAACACAACGGAAAATAAGATACATTTCTTCATTTGTAAATTCTTGATTTGTTGACAAGAAAGGTAAGTGGTAATACCTGGTGCCATGTAGCCAATCGTTCCGGGCATGCCTGTCAACGCAATAGAGTTATTATCTCCCAGCAACAACTTGGCTATGCCGAAGTCAGAAACATGTGCAGTCATGTCTTCATCCAGCAATACATTGCTAGGCTTCAGATCACAATGAAGAACAACCTCAGTGTGCTGGTGGTGAAGATACTCCATTGCCATTGCTACGTCTAGCATAATTTCTAACCTCTTGAGGAACCCAAAATACTGCTGGCTGTTCCTGGAGTACAACCAGCTATCCAAACTCCCATTTGGCATGTACTGGAGCACCAATGCCTTGAAATCCAAATTAGAGCAAGTGCTAAGTATTCTCACTAGGTTTCGGTGACGAGCCATGCGCAAAGCACGACATTCCGCGTCAAAACTCACATAGGCTCCTTCATTTTGCATGTTGAAGACCTTTACTGCGATAATCGATGCATCATCTAGTTGACCCTTGAAAACCTTGCCAAAGTTCCCAGATCCAATCAGATTACCCTCACTGAAGTTTTCTGTAGCACGAACAAGCTCGTGGAACGGTACTAACCTATAGTTGATTATGTTGGACTCTGAGGGAACTGATATCTTTTTGCATTTCCTGATCTTTTTTCTAATTAGTAGGCAAAAACAGGTAGCTAAAATTGCAAATCCCATGGCTGCAGGAAGTATAATTTTTATCAACGAAACCCGTGACCTATGATTGCTCTGGCAGGGTGACATGCCTACTCGTGAGAGGCCACAAAGAGCATCGTTTCCTCTCAGAGACTGGAGTGTGATGTTTGAGAAAACTCCACTATCCGGTACTGGACCATCTAGTTTATTGAAAGAGAGGTTCAAGCTAGTGAGGAAAGTCAAATTGGCCAGTGAGCTTGGTATGGAACCTTGAAGGAATTGTATGATAGGTCCATGGTCTCTATGCTGACTAGCTCTCCAAATGAGCTTGGGATTTCTTCATGGAATGAATTATTTGACAGGTTCAGATAGGTCAGCATCTGGAGTCTGCCCAAGGAATCTGGTAAGCCACCGGTCATGAGATTGCTTGAAAGATCCATTTGAGAAATTTGTTTTACTTGGCCAACATCCATGGTCAGTGGACCACTCAGCATGTTGTGTGACAGATCAAGACTGATGAGCTTTGTAAGGTGCCACAAACTCAAGGGTATGTTTGAGGACAGTGAGTTAAGAGAAGATGTCATGTACTGCAGCTCGCTTAGATTGCCCACACTGCTTGGTATTGAGCCAGACAACTGGTTTTTATCAAGATGCAATCTTACTAGGCGTTTCAATCTGGAAATTTCTTCTGGGATGGCACCGGTCATGGTGTTGTTGAAAAGGTTGAGTTCCTGGAGATTGTTCAGTGCACTGATCGATACAGGAATTGCCCCGCTCAGTTGGTTCCCATCGAGATCAATTGTCCTAAGGCTGCTAAGATTTGCAATTGTATCTGGAATGCTCCCCGTTAGGCTATTAGAACTTGCTATGAAGTACTGGAGCTGTGAACTAAGGTTTCCCAAATTGTCAGGTATGCTTCCTGTAAACGAATTGGTTGACATTCCAAGGGTAGTGAGGTTCTTGCAATTGGAGAGTCCATGGAGAAAATTTAGCTTGCCGCTAAGCCTGTTTCCATCAACATACAGGCCCGTAAGACTACGGATATTCCCAAACGTGGCTGGGATTGATCCAGTGAAGGCATTGAGTGTCAGATCGAGAGTGCTGATGCTTGATATATTTCCGATGGATTCAGGAATGGTACCTGTTAGGAGGTTCGTCGAAAAGCTCAAGTAGTTGAGGTTTCTCAAATAGCCTATTTCCGGTGGAATCTCTCCTTGCAGCTGGTTGGTAGTAAGATCAAGCATGACAAGCTCGGTGAGGTTGCTTAGCTCAACCGGGATCTTACCGATGAGGTTATTTGCCGCCAGTATAATGGTAGAAAGCCGAGGCATTGTTGCCAACCATGCCGGTACAGGACCAGTGAAGTTATTAACTCCCAAGGTAAGAAGCTCAAGGTTTTTGCATCTGGCTAGTGCAGGCTGGATGTTGCCAGTGAAGTGATTCGAAGCAAGACCTAGTTTTTGCAGCATAGGGAGGTTAAAGCTCTTGTTGCCAGGGAGGGAACCGAAAAGATTGTTGTTTGCCAAACCGAGGATTCGGAACATAGACATGTTGAAGATGGCAGCAGGGACAGTGCCAGTAAGAAGGTTGAGTTCCAGGACTAGGATTTCAAGATTCCTCAGAGAGCCGACCGCGTCAGGTATGCCTCCGGTGAGCCTGTTCCGGCCAAGCCATATGACACTCAAATCAGGCGTGTTGTTGAAGAGGCCCGGAGGTATGGTGCCACTCACTCACTCAGGTCGTTGGAATTGAGGCTTATGTACTGGAGGTTGCTCAGCGCGTGCAATTCTGGAGGAACGGCCCCGGAGAGGCCATTGTATCCGAGGTCAAGATAGTGGAGCCGGGTGAGGTTGCCGAGCGCCAAAGGGATGGTACCTGACAGGCGGTTCTCGTTGAGGTCGAGGTGTCGGAGCCGCGCTAGCTGACCGAGCTCGGCTGGGATTGCACCGGCCAGCCTGGTGCTGTTGAGGTTGAGGTGGGAGATGAAGGAGAGGTTGCCGAGCTCCGGTGGAATGGCGCCGCCGAGCGCCACACCCGGCAGCGAGAGCGCGACGACACGCCGCCCACGGGCGTCACACGAGATGCCGAGCCAGCCGCAGAAGGGCGTGCGTGCTGTCCAGCTGCGGCGCAGGATGCCGCGCGGGTCGCGCACACTGGCTCTGAAGGCGAGCAGTGCCGACAGGTCGACGTCGGTGGCGTTTGCTGGGTGCATGAGCGTGGCCGTGCCGGGCGGCAGCAGCAGCAGAGACAAGGCCACCATGGTTTGTACCAGGACAAGAGCCATGGTGGTGGTAGCGTGGTGCTTGTCCGTGGGTTTTTCGTGCATCTCCATTCCAGGGATGCATGCATTTGGGGCTTTAGAGAAAAACTTTTCGGTGGCAACCTGAAGAAGTCAAAGGTGTTGTTGGACATTTAGTGCAGTCGCCTTCTGAGTTGTTGGTAATAGAAGCTGATAACATCAAGTGTATTGTGGTTGAGCGGACTGGCAGCCCATGCTACGTCTACTCTGTCAATGAACCAGATGCAGTTCACATTTGCATACGTTCTCAGCGTTTGACATTCAGTCAGCTCCAGCCAGCCTGCAGTGAACGGCATTATGGCAGCATGACCAGACAAATGGAAATACCGGCCTGCTCTCTCTCACTCACTCGACACGTCTCCGATGCCTAGGTGCCAAATTCCAGTTTGGCGTGCATGACTGAATCCAATCCGACGAGGCCACACACACACAAAAGTCTCCGTGCGGGGGATCCGATGTTGCTGACTGTACGCTGTACGGCACCTGCCGTAGTTTTACATCTCAATTACCCATTGGGATCATGGTTACATTGTTTCCCCTCCTTAAGCTATATCAATCCTTTTCTAGTTATCTCTGATCCTGATTCTCAACAACAACAAGAATCATTTCGGATCCTTGTGTAAGCTATATCAGTTTGTTTACTTGCCTTTCAAACTCAAACCATGAGAATTTTTGCACTACTAACGTTGCGATTGTTCTATGAAAGGTCAAGGTCAATACTGATATATATATATATACTGATATATATATATATATATATATATATATAGTATGTGCAATCACCTACTTGCGTGATCTTTTAATCTGGTGTGACTGGCGGACCCAAGAATTTTCTGAAGCCGGGGAAAACCATAAGTTAAAGTGATTAAGATGCCATTTCTCGTGCAAATCACCGTAGAAGATCACAAAAGCTGAGGCACTAGACGGAAGCTGATGTCAGAAATATGTTGTTGGTTTACTGCTGCTTTTCCTTGTGAGTGTAGCTGGGTGCTCTGCTTAATTAATTGAGGAAAACTATGATACAAATACTTCTCCAAAATGGCTGGAGTTTTGCCCCTTTTCGGGAAAAAAAAACTTCTAGAAGAATGTGAGAATGGACTCAAAATACAAGTTTCACTCAGTCAGCTTCCTTACTTCACTAGCTGAGAACAATAGTTTGACTTTATCTTGTTTAATCGGACAACCACCTCATCCATTGGTATTCTTTCATCAGGTACAGTTCTTGAGCAAAGTAAGCCCAACTCAATGATGGACAATAGACAAGTATCGAAGATGGTGGAGTTCTCTTCAGAGGGACTGCTTGTCGGGTTTAGGCCGTACTTTGGTGCATCCTGCAGTAGGTTACAGTCACTGACACTTGAGAGTTCGTATGGGAATGCTTGACTAATCCACTGCCTTAAGCTCAGCTCACCAACAAACATTGGATCAGTCGGATTTTTCCTCGTGAAGACTTCAAGAAGAACAATCCCAAAGCTGTAAACGTCACTCATCCGTGAGGCTTTCCCTGTTGATCCGAACTCTGTTCCATGTCAAAAAAGAAACCAATGAGCTTATATTATATCAAAATGGTAGCCAATATTTCATCAGACTTTGCAAGCAAAATTACCTGGTGCCATATATCCTACAGTGCCGGGCATGCTTGTTAACACCATAGAGTTGTCATCTCCAAATAGCAGCTTGGAAACTCCAAAATCAGAAACATGTGCAATCATCTCCATGTCAAGCAAAATATTGCTTGGCTTCAAATCAAAATGAAGGACAACTTCAAAATGCCTGTGATGTAGATACTCCATTGCCATTGCAACATCCAGCATGATTCCAAGCCTCTGTAGGAAACTGATGTGCCGCCCTTCATTTGAATGCAACCAATCATCTAAACTACCATTGGGCATGTACTCAAGAACAAGTGCTTTGAAGTCAAGATTTGAGCAAGTGCTAACTATCCTCACCAAGTTCCGGTGCCGGGCCATTCGCAGTACACGGCACTCTGTGTCAAAGCTGTTTGAAGCTACTTCGTCTTGCATGTTGAGAACCTTTATTGCAATGATAGACTCATCATCTAGCTGACCTTTAAAGACTTTACCGAAGCCTCCAGCGCCTAGCAAGTTATCATTACTGAAGTTGCTTGTTGCACGGACAAGTTCATGGTATGAGATAACCTGGTAATTCCGCAAGTCTGTGTCTGAGGATGCTGACGTCTTTCCTTGCTTGTTCATCTTTCTTCGAACCAACATACACATGCAAGCAGATAAAACAAGAAGCGCCACTACTGCAAGTAATATGATTTCCAGCAGAAAATGTTTTGACCTTGGCTGTTTTCTGTTCTGACATGGTGCTATTCCTTCCCTTGGAAGGCCACAGAGTGCACTATTTCCCATCAATGATTTCAGGGTGATGTTGGAGAACACACCTCCTTCTGGTATCTGCCCATCTAGCCTGTTGAAAGAGAGATTCAAGTTGGCAAGGTAAGTGAGATTGGCTAGGGACTTCGGAATGGCACCAGAAAGCGCGTTGGACGAGAAGTCCAACTCCTCAATACTTAGTAACTTGCCAAGTGAATCCGGTATTGATCCTTCGAATAAGTTGCTGGAAAGATTCAGATAGATCATCATCTGCAAGTCGCCAAAGGAACGTGGGATGTCACCCGACAGTTGGTTGCTTGATAGATCCATCTTGGTAATTGCAGTCAGTTTCCCTACATCAACTGGTAGGAAACCGCTAAAAGAGTTCTCTGATAAATCAAGCTCCATTAGTTTTTGATTCTGCCATAGACTTGTTGGTATGGTTGAAGAAAGGGAGTTTTGTGACAGTGTCATAATCTGTATCTGGCTTAGGCTACTGGCACTGCTTGGAATGGAACCAATGAGTCTATTGCTGTCAAGATGCAACTCAACCAGGCTTGTTAGTCCATTGATTTCTGTTGGAATGGTGCCAGACAGGTTATTGTTGGAAAGGTCGAGTGCTTGGAGATTACTCATTGCAGCAATTGATGTGGGAATAGTCCCATTCAGCTGGTTTCCACTGAGAGACAGAATCAATAAGTTGGTAAGGTTGGCCAATGTACTAGGGATGCTGCCGGTGATCCTGTTATTATCTGCTATAAAAGTTTCGAGGACCGTGCTAAGGTTTCCAATGTAGACTGGTAGCCTCCCGGTGAATGTATTGTTTGCAATAGAGATTATATCCAGGCTCCTGCATTTTAACAATGCAGATAGGAAGTCGAGGTTCCCACTGAGCTGGTTCCCATCGAGAAAGATGCGGCGAAGGTTGAGCAATTTACCAAATGAAATTGGCACTGATCCAGTCAAACCATTTCCAAAAAAATCTATTTGGTTGAGGTTAGAAAGATAGCCTATGGATTCAGGAATGGAACCTGTTATTCTGTTGTTAGCAAAGCTTATAAACTCAAGGTTTCTCAACTGCCCAAACTCTGGTGGGATTCCCCCCTCAAGCTTGTTCTCGCTGAGGTCCAAACCAAGAAGCCAAGTACAGTTGCTCAGTTTCACAGGGATCTTCCCAGTAAGACCATTTGTTGACAAGTAAATTATGGTGAGGTTTGGCATCATTGCCAGCCATGATGGCACAGAACCAGTGAAATTATTCACAGCAATGGAGAGTGTGTCAAGGTTCTGACATGCCGAAAGACCTGGCGGGATAGGTCCATCAAACTGATTCTCATTGATGGTGAATACTTCCAACATAGGGAGGTAAAAGCTCTCATTTCCAGGAATCGGACCTGAGAGATTGTTCCTTGTGATAGCTATGACTTGAAGTTGGGACATATTGAAGATAGCAGGAGGCATGGGTCCTGAAAGAAGATTGCCTTCCAAGACTAGCAACTCAAGCTTCGACAAGGAGCCGATGCTATCAGGAACTGCTCCTGTCAGCCGGTTCGACCCGAGACGTACTACACTGAGATTGGGTGTGTTGTTGAACAGGCCATACGGTATCGGCCCGCTCAAGTCATTGTGTGACAATCTTAGCAACTGAAGACTGTTCAGATTTTGAAACTCGTGTGGGATTCCCCGAAGAGGTTGTTGCTATTAAGATAAAGAGACTCGAGCCTTGTGAGGTTGCCAAGGGTGGAGGGGATGGTACCTGACAAACTGTTGTAGGAAAGGACAAGATTTTGGAGCCAGGGCAGGCCGCCAAGCTCACTCGGCACAGGGCCTTCAAGGCTAGTGTTGCTGAGGACAAGGCTGGAGAGGAAGGAGAGGTTGCCAAGATGCGGGGTGATGCTGCCCTGGAGCGGCACGCTGTCGAACTCTAGGCCGGTGACGCGCTGTCCATGGCGGTCGCATGAGACCCCAACCCACGAGCAAGGGGATGCGGTGGCGGTCCAGTTGCCGGCGAGGATGCCGAGAGGGTCCTTGACCTGTGCTTTGAAGGCGAGCAGTGCGGCGAGGTCTGTGGTGTTGGATGGCACGGCCAGTGCCGGCTGTGCTGTGGCACATGACATTAGTGAGACGAGGAGCACCAGGTTCAGGAGCACCACCACGCGGATGGAGAGAAGAGCCATGGTAGTGAAGAACTGAAGGTTGGTGAAGAGAATGTGGGGTATGCAGTGTGCTGGTTTTATTTGGAGGTTTGGACGTACAATCAGTAGGCTCAAGTGGCTGATAACTGCCCTCACTACAACTTGCTCCGTTTTTTGGATGCTGAATGGTCAAGTAGTCAACAAGTTGCATATTGATGTACTCCTCGAAAAGCAAGTAGGAAGCGCCATACGACAACCTTTTCATATGCAGCCAATTACACACGGCTACTTCTTGGAAACAAGAACTTCCTTCCAAGAAAGGCATATCTTTAAGAAATCAGAAGTGCTCACCTCTTTCCCTTATCAGATACCTCAGTTGAAGGGATCGTATACAATGTGACTAACTGCTGATTTACAGGGTCAAGATGCTTTCAGCTTTTCGTCATCCTGGATTAAGTCAATCCTGAACGTTGGAGACGTGAAGCGTGTTCGGATTCGCATGCTACATCACATCATTTTTCACATGATTATTGGGCTCTACTAGACTGCGCAAGTTTACAAGTAATTGACGATGATTCGCATGCTGCATCACATCATTACAACTGCAAGTTGATGGTAGTGGTAGCTTTTCTGGCTTCCTGGACCGTCTCTTTGGTTGCCTTTCGGCTTAAAATAGTTGACTAACTAACCATTCGCATCCAGTTCTATCGTATCCGAGTGAGCGACATGTGCAACTTTCTTTTCTGGCCAGGGTTCTTCTACAGCTGTGTTGGGGTATTTTTTGGCTGAGTATTGCCCCGCACTCCTTTTTATAAGACTAAGGGTCCGTTTGGGAGCAATTTTTTTTTTAAGTATTCTAAAAATACTGTAGTTTTTGAAAATACGATGGTTTTCAATACTTTGAGGTGTTTGGCTTTAGCAAAACAGTAATTTTATATACTTCAGTATTGACGAAAAATTACACTGATTTTAAAGTATATAAAAAAGAGGTCGGACCTCCTTTTCTAAAACTGAAGTATTCACTTGCTAGGCATGACAAAGCGTTCTGTGGACCAGCTTCGTGCCTGCCTCCCGGGTCGCTCCCAGGGGCGACTCCGGAGGCGACCGAAACCCTAGCCAGCGCTCTCTCCTCCTCCCTCCCCCTCCCTCGCCGCCGCCGGCGGTCACCGCCGGGCCGTGCCCGTGCGGTTGACGGTGGCGGCGAGGCCCCCTCCTCGCGTAGCGGCTGGTGGAGCGCGGGCTCCGCTCGGGTGCGGGCGACCCCGATCTTGTGGTGGCGGATCTGAACGGCGGCGGCGGCGCGCTGCTCTCGCCGGGAAGCTGGAAGACGAGGTCGGGCGGCGCGGTCGTGGGCATGTGCTCTGGCCTCCTCTTGGCCACGGGCCGGGGCAGGGGCCCCGGGCCCGCGCGAGCCTATCCGCCCACCTCCGATGCGGTCGTCGCTTGCAGCCATGGTGGCTGTTGGAGGCCGCTCTCCTTCACTGTGTCGTCGTTGGCCACCTCGCACCCTGCAGATCTGGCGCCAGCAGCAACCATGGGGGTTGCGGTTAGGTTAATCTGTCGGGACGGGCCCGCGGGTCCTGCGTGGTGGTGCTGTTGGCGGTGAAGCCGTTTGTCGCGGTCAGTAGGGGCTGGCCGCCGCGGTGGTGTTCGTCTCTCCTCTCAGTTGGGTGGTGCGGGGAGTTTGGACGCCGGGACGGCGGCCCCGGACGGTGGACTCGGTGTTGGCTGTGATATGTGGTCGTACGGACGACATGGATTCCGGCGTGTGGTGTGCCTGGCGAGGTCCGACGAGGTTGCGTTCCTTGCCCAGATTCCGACCTGGAGGCTCTGTTGTAGCCATGGTATCCCCCGCCCTTCGTGGTGGGGGTTGGAGTTGGTGGTCCTTGACGATGGGTAGGAGGGGACTGGACCGAGCGAAAGCTCAAGCCGTCGTTGACGCCGGTGTCGGCGACGCCCGTGGGCGCCGCTTTCCCTCTTGGGGGCGACATCGTGGCTCCAACCCACCTCCCTCGTGTTTACTCCGGGTGAAAACCTGGGTCAGCTGACCCGACGGTGGCGTCGCTTCTGCGTCGTGACCTCCTTGGAGGCACCGTCTTGGAGCAGGGATCGCCTCGCCCTGCCATGGCTGTTTGAGTGCAAAGCTGGTGCCTTTCCGTAGCTCGCGATCTGAAGTGAAGTTGCCATGGTCCTGTGCTTTGGTGGAGACATGACCTGCAGACACGGTGGTCCGATCCCGCCCCTGTGGTGGCTGGCTGTTTTACGCAAGGGTTTGGTTCGCCGCCTTCGGTGTTGTCCGATCCCGCCCCTCTGGTGGCTGGCTGCTCTACGCAAGGGTTTGGTGCTCGCCGCTGCATTGGTGCGTTCTCCGTTCGGCGCTGTGTTCCTCAGCTCCGATCTTTCGTCTCCTGTTTCCCTAGCCGATGTCAAGCTCTGTGCTAGTTTTGGTGGTTTCTTCGCTGGTGGCCCGATTCTGCCCTCTGGCTGGCCGTTTTACGCAAGGATATGGTGCCCGGCGTAGTGTAGCCCCTTATGTTTTAGCTTGTCCTTGTTCGCTCTGTGAGAGGATCTCCTCAACACCTTGTATTCGACATTGTAAAACCTGAGCTTTGTTAATTCAAAGTTGGGCATTTATGCTTTTTTTCTATAAAAAAAACTTGCTAGGCATAGAAATACTACAGTTTTCGAATACTTTGGTTTTAGAAATACTTCGCCGCCAAACTGAGCCTAACTAATTCAAAGTTTAGCCCTATTTGAGAACTAATTCCAAGTCTGGTCCCTTGTTCTCGGTGCCACAAAAGTCGGAACCAATATATAACAGTTCGGCGCCCAAAGCTTACCGTCAACATGTTGTATGGTGTAACCGTGAGTCTCGAGGTACGTCGGCGCCAACAAGTTCGGCACCAAAGTGGAAAATAAAGTCGTGCTTGATACGCATGTCAGCCTCAGATAGTGTGGCGCTGAGCTGCTTTAGATCGTCGCCAATCTCGATGGTGCCGAAGCGAGAGTCTAGGTTTGTAAATTGTTTTCAAACCCCACCGTTTGTTTCGATTCCTCATGCGACCTCTGACTTTCATCTTGAAGGGGTGGTACATTGTTGCCATCGCATCAAATCAACTCAGTTTCTCTGCCATGGCTGTGTATTTTTTTTTTTGTTACTGTGAGAACTTATGCCGATTATCAATTTTGATGTTTTCACCATTTTGATCACCATTTTTGCAGTGTTTCACCAATTTCAAGCATATCCTACATGGCGTAGGCCGCGTGGCTGGGTCCTGTGATTTGGCCATTTCGACGACCACCGTTTTAACAGTTATACCCCGCGTAATAGTACGTGGCTAGGTCACGTTTTCCTGTCCTCCGTCCCTTTTCGCCTATTCACTGCTTTTTTTTTTCCATGTTTTGGCCAATCCGGCAGCCATTTTCATAATATTTTGGAAAATTTCTAGCACATCAAGCGGGTGTCCGGCATATGGCTAGGTCACGTTTTCACACGCTCAATCTGTGTGTGCTCGGTTTTACGTTCTCCAGGTTTTCTCCATTCCAACCACCATTTTCGCACCGTTTTGGCCAATCTCCCACAAATAGTGTCCTGCACGACTAGATGCTTCCATTGTGGAAAAACACATTTCAAAATATCAGAAAATTCTGAAAAAATTGTGTACATCTGGACATTATGTTCGCACATTTTTTTTTTTGAAAATATATGGAGTATTATTTTGACCTATATAAAAAGAAAAAATGTCTTGTGAAAAGTCATTTTGAATCACCGAAATTGTCTTTTTTAACATAATTAAAAGTATTCTTTTCGTGAAACTCTGTTGTGTGAACATAAAATGTTTAGATGTACACCCGAATTTTTGTCCGATTGTTTTGACATTTTGAAATTGTAATCTAGTCATGAAACTGGTTTATTTTACATGCACAATATTCACCAATAACAAGCATAAGGACATGATAAAAAAGTTTTGATATAGGTTTGATATTAGTATATTTTACTTTATGGAAGATTTACTTCTACAAACCGTGCACAATGGTGGTACTCGTAATTGTTTTCGGTTGTTTCTAGTCGAGCGTTGAAGGCTTCCAATGTAATTCGGCGAGTTTACTCTTCTTTTTCCCCTTTCCTCTCCTCTCCCCCACCGCTTGAGAGTCCACCCAGATCCGCCGCCCAGATCCGGCCGCTCTCGCCGTCGGCGCTCGCGCCGGCTGGTGCAGAGACGAGCTAGGGTGCCGGCCCGCCTTGTACATATGTAGTTTTAGGTTTTACTTTTCCCGTCGTGGAGTCTGGCGTATGCCGTCTTTCTCCCCCTTTCTCGGCTGCTTTCCGGCGACTCGCAGCGGTGCCGGAGGCGGAGCTTCTCTAATCTGCAGGTCGGATCCATGGTGGATCGCTTGCAAGGTTGGTGAAGATCAAAGTCGATTCAATAAATCCGCTTGCCGTATCTTTTGCAGCGACGACGGAGTCTCTACTGCTCCTGTTCTTCTTCTTCCTGCTCGCCGTGGAGGTGCTGAGGAGAAGGAAATTGGTAGTGGAGGGATCTCTAGTTCATTTCTGCAGCAGGGGAGGAGTTTCCACTTCTCTCGGGAGATTCCCAACGCCGGCGAAGGCGTCGTCGGTGTACTCTACGGTCGAATGGCGACCTCTCCCTCCTCTTGCGTCGGGGACGGTTTCCTCCGGCCGACGCCAGATAGTCTTCATCAACCTCCAGGCCTTGTTGCCGAAGTGGAGGCCCTTGCTAGCAGTGCAGTGTGCTCCCCCTTCATCGCCCCAAGTGGTTTCGTCCCCGGCGACGATGAAGGTGACTGTGCGGCGGCTTCAATTTGCGGCGGAGAAGGAGCAGGCCTTGATTGTGTTTCTTATTTTCATCTTGAGGTCCTATGTGCAAATTGTAGGGACTTGTTTGTAATTTCTTTTTCTCTTGAGTCCCTTAATGTAAAATGTAATTCCGCCGCTGAGAATTAATGAAAACTCCAGGTCCTTCGGGACCATTCCCTGTTCAAAAAAAAAAATGTAATTCGGCGATGTGGTCTGTCGCTGTTGCTTGCGTTGCGTGGGTCTTTTGGATTGTGCTATTGCGCCGCTGGTGGTCACTCACGCGGGCACGCGGCCGTTACCACTAGTCAGTCAACCGCAGATGAGACAAGGCTAGGAGACGTGGACGCATATGGCTTTTGTGAAAACGGAATCGGTCCTTCGTTTGGAGCATTGCGCTATGTACGTTGATGACGATGGCGTCGGGACGAACCCGCTCCTCGACGCGCCGTTGAACGCCGCGTGAATTGAACAAATCTCAGTGCCGACCGGAGTCACGACTCTGGAGACTTTGGATAGACATGTATCTCGCTGGCGACAGATCTACGGTCTACAAAGACTACAAGTCGTGCAAATGGGGACCGTAAAATTGTTTATATTTTATTATACAAAACGATCAAAATCCACTTTGACTCATATCATACATGTAGATGCAGCCATTAACTAAAAACACATTTCAAAATGTCCAAAAAATCTGAATTGTTTTCCGGATGTACATCAGGACATTATATGCTCGGACACAAAGTTTCTTCTGTGCCATCTGTAAAAAGAACTATAAATGACTTTTCATGGGACATTTTCTTGTCTTTTTACAAAAGTCACAAAATATATCGCTTTTATTTAATCTTTGATGCGAATATTTCTGTACACTCCTTTTTTTTTAAAAAAAAATTGACATTTTGAAATGCATTTTCCATAACTGTTCATCTAGACTTATAAGTCAAAACATCGTATCTCACAGCGATAAGTTAGCACGAATTGTTCCATATTTCAAAAACTTATAACATGCTAGACCAACCGGTGTTAAAATTTAGAGAGAAAAATGCACCAAGCCATATATTTTAGGAAAAATCTATTGTTAAGCCGGGTTGCCGAAGGATCGCGCGTTTTGATCCTTTGGTTTGTCCATGCCACGCCGTTAGCACTGCTTTTTTCATTCTCTCGTGCCTACATACAACACGGATCCAGTTGCGATTCTCACTTGTGCCCCCACGCAGGAGCCATGAATAAATGCAAATGTTGTCCTTCCATGTTGCATACATGTGTTGACTATTATCTCGAAGTTTTGCTACATTGGATGGGGATTCGCTGCGACTAGTGGGAATTTGTTACATACTTTTTTTTTTTGCTGCATAGTTGTTTCGAATGTTGAGATACTTTTTGCAAGGTTTCAACCCACCACGGGAAAAAATGTTGAAATGGTGACTTGATAGTACATAATATTTGCTATGTCGGGTGGGGTTATGCTGCAGAGGTCAGACATATCAGATTTTGAGTTTGTTGAAAATAGGGGGAGGATTCCCCCACCCAAAGATCCTCCAAGGGGATGCCAAGCACTGCCCTATATTTTAGGACAAAAGTAACGGGAAACCCAAAGTTGAGATGTGCTCTAACTGATGCTCCATAATTTATTATTTATGTAAGCAATTATGAACCGAAATTTATATTTGATTATTGACTTGATGTGAAAACTGATACTGAGTTGTACCCTCGACTTGGCTTTTTTCGGCCCTACATGTAGTTGTACTTGGTACCTGCGAAAGCTGAAAGCTTCCTATCTCTAGCGAATTTATTTTTCTCAAAAAAATTAGAAACAATTAAATAATCCGGTCTCCCTACCCGAGTATTCTGGAAATGTTTAGCTAAATCACGAGTCGTGTGAAAGTTTAATAGTTTTGTAACTTTCAAGCTAACTCTGATAATCTTTTCAAAACTTTTGAGAAAAATCATAAAATATTCCTTTAATTTAAACTACCTTTTATAGCATATTTTTTAAGCATGTGACTCATTTCAGGTTATAAAAGTGAGCTAAAATTAGCTGACATTTTTATACATCGAACAATGGGTGCATATATGTTGAAAGATTCATAAGACGGAGGAAAATGAAGTCCCTCGTAGAGAAGTTAATATTGAGTGACTAAAATCTAAACAAAATTTTAGTGCATGATGAAAAAAGTACCACAATAAGAGGAACACAAATTTTGGACCAAGTAAAATAAAAATCTAATGCCCGTGAAACAAACCACAACTAAAAGAGCAACAAAATTCTGGACCAAGTGGAACAAGATTTTAGCGCTTATGGAAAAAAATCATGAATACTATAAGAACAAATTTATGAACCAACTGGAACAACTTTTCGGGGATCTTGAAGATCAATTACACAACTACAAGCATTACAAGAAATTTAGAAAACATGGGAAAATTACCGTCTGATAAAAAAAATCACGACCAAAAGCAGAATAAATACAATGGATCAAGTAGAGTAAACTTTTAGTGCTTCGGGACCTACCTTTTCAGACGTAATTTTTTGAAGTGAGTGACTCGTGTGTGCTTGTAAAAGTGAACTAAAATTAGCTAAGATTGCCATACATGGAACAATGGGTGCATATATGTTGAAAGATTCATGAGATTTATTGAAATAAAGTACCTAATAGAGAAGTTAACGTTAAGTGACTTCAAATGAAACAACAATACAGTGCAAGAGGAACAAAGTACCACAACAAGAGGAACACAAACCTTTTACCAAGTGAAATAAAATTCTAATGCACATGGAACAAACCACGGCTAAGAGCAACACAATTGTGGACCAAGTGGAGCAAGATTTTAGACCAAGTGGGCCATGTGATGACCATTACATTTCGTGTACCCCATACCGCATATGGCATGCTTGAACCAATCGAACCATGTGTTTGTTAAAGTTATATAGAAAATTTCTTAGTTTACACACCTTTCATGTTGTTCTAGGAGTGGAGAACCCAGGTGGAATCTATTTGCACCTCTTTGCGTAAGTCATGTAGACGCCATCGAAGTCATAGGATCCCGACCGTGTTTCTTTTTATCGCCAATGTCTCATGATAGTCAATACGTACATCCGACTATAACCTCTAGGCCGCGATTGGAATGGCGTGTGGATTTCCCCTCCGTAAATATTACCGGCCACTTAGCCTAACGGCTCCGTAATTTTAGGGAGAGAATTCCCTGTATGACACTCTCTTAAAAACTTTGTTCCTTATTTGACACTCACGAATTTTTTCTTCCCTATATGTCCTCTATCCAAATTTTCTTTCCTTTGCTGGCACCGCCGTCGGTTCCGTCACACTGTTCCGTTAACTTTTTGTGAGGCGGACAAAATTACCCTCGTCCAATCCATCTGATCGAACCGAACGGAATCGAACCAAAATTCCCCATCTCTCGCTCGTCTCTGTCCCGTACCCCTAATCCCTAGCGGCGGCGCCGGATTGGTGTAAGGATACGGATGTCGCCTAGAGGGGGGTGAATAGGCGATTTAAAAACTTTTCCGGTTTAGGCTTGATAATTGCGTAATAAAACTTGGTGTTTAAATTAACAAGCCAACAACCTAAATATACTAGGTTCACCTATGTGCACCAACAACTTATGCTAAACAAGACAAGCAACAAGGTGAAAGCAAGATGTAAAACTTCAAGCACGAAGGCTATCACAATGTAAAGTGCATAAGTAAAGAGCTCGGGTATAGAAATAACCGAGGCACGTGGAGACGACGATGTATTCCCGAGTTCCTCCTTTTTAGAGGAGTACGTCTCGTTGGAGGGGTGTGAGTTTCAAACTCAAGACGCCACAAATGGCCTCACCCTATTCTCCGATGAACCTTGCCCAAAAGCTCGGTTCACCTTCCACTATTGATTTCCTTTTGGGCGGAAATCGAGTCCCTTACAACAATCTTGAGGCACAACCCACAAAAGGATTGTGAGCTCCCAAGTGGCCACAAAAGGCGTCTAGGGTCCAACGACCCAAGAGTAACAAGCTCACGAACTTTCACTTCCACGAGTCCTCGTGGAGAGCACAAACCGATGCACAAAAGCAATGGCAAGAACACAAAAAGTGCTCAAGTCCTTCACTCTCAAATCCCACCAAAAGCAACTAATGCTTATGGGGGGGAGAAGAGAGGAAGAACAAAGAAGAGAACCACACAAGAACTCTAAGATCTAGATCCACTAGGTTCCCCTCACTTAGAGGAGAGATGGATTGGTGGAATTGTAGATCTAGATCTCCTCTCACAAATCCCTCAAAGATATGCAAGAATCATGGGAGGAATTGAGAGAACTCAAAGCTTTGGAGGTCAACAATGGAGGAGGAGAGAGAGTGCCAAAAGCTTAGCCTGCTGGAGGAAGGTGGAGGGGTATTTATACCCCCTCCCGAAATATGGCCGTTGGAGAAGAAAAGTTGTCTGCCCCGACAGCCCAGCCTTGGCCCGGCAAGGCTGGGCAGGAATCTCTGGCTGCTCGCAGCAAGCGCAGGGAGGCCAGCCTCGGCCCAGCCTTGGGCCAGCCTTGGGCTGCGAAGGAGGCTGGGCAGGCGCCTGAGGCTCCCAGCCTTACCCCAGCCTTGGGCCAGCCTCGAAGCCACAGGAGGCTGGGCAGCCAGCCGAGACAGCCAGCCTTGGCCCAGCAATTCTGGCCAGACAGAAACCTGGAGGAAAACTGCAATAACTTTATCATTCGGACTCTGATTTTGATGATCTTGGGCTCGTTGGAATCGCAACGAAGAGCCCAGTCCATCATGTGAGGAGGAAATCAAATGTAGAAAGGTAAAATCTCTCTAAAAAAGATGAACCGGCAAAACCTCCAAAACCGAAAACGCAACAAGTTTTCAATACGAAATCCGTTTTCGGTGAACTAGAGCTTGGTATGGAGATGAACACAAGCTCTAAATTCTCACATGGATAAAAGCCAAATAAGAACCAAGAAAGATGATATGCCAAGTATGCAAAGGTTTGAGCTCTCCACAAAGATGCGATCAAGTTACTCACTTGAGAGCCCCTCTTGATAGTACGCCGTCTATCCTATAACCCGGTCTCCTACTAACACCACGAGACCGGTAAAATAGAAACCCTATCAAGATCATACCTTTGCCTTGCGCATTCCACTTGAGCTAGATGATGACGATCTTGACTCCCTCAAGTTGGAACACCTTTCTTGATTGTGCTTGCTTGCACATGCTTGATGAAGACTTCTCCAAATACTCCCCCGTACACCATGATGGGATGGGAGAGCCTTGCTAAGCTCCGTCTTGATGAATCCACTTGAACTTCATCTTCGTCTCTTGATATAGATGATGGCTTGGAGATAAACATGAATGTTCACTCAATTTTCTTTTCCAAGCCATGCTTGCAATAACCTCAACTCTTCACATGACCACTCTTCATATAAACCCTTGGATAGAACCTTGGTCATCATGTAATCTTCTAGAGTCCAACACATGAACTCCAATCTTTTCCTATGGACAAGATCTACAAGAATATCTCAATGCAAACATTACTCCATAAGGATTGTCATTAATTACCAAAACCACGCATGGTGCAACACATGCCCTTTCAATCTCCCCCATTTTGGTAATTGATGACAATCCCTTTTCCGAGGGTTTACATAATGAATTAAGCAACCATGCAACACAAAAAGCAAGGATGCAAGAGAACAAAGAATAAAACCATATTTCCTTAAACCCTATAAATCTCTCCCCCATTGGCATTGATTGCCGAAATGGGTGAAAAATTATGAAGGCCAATATAATAAGGGCTCCCCCATAAAGCGTGCATTTCTCATGATATGAATGAAATCAAATGCACATATCCAATGACGAATAGATGGGAGGAGATCAAACTATATTGAGGATCCAATCAAAAGAGAAAGATACTTCGAAGAGCGAAGCAAGCAATAAAAAAGGATCCAAAAACAATGTTCTAAACAACAAGAGGGAACTCCCCAAGGTACGTGCACAAAGTAGGATTTGCATTTTACTATGGTGTGCACAACATGGAATCCTCACTCCCTCTTAGATCATTTTGAAACAGAAACAAGTGCAAGAGAGTATTTTTAGAATACCAATTAAAGATGTAACTACTCTCATGTGTATAAGTTTCTAAGTAGACATCAATCATGAAGATATAAGTCCACAAAGAAACATGCACACACAAAATAGATACTACGGTGAAGAACATGATATCCAAGTGGAAGTCATATATATACCAATAAGATCTTTGCTTAAAGGCATAGCACAAAGATCAATTTTATCTTAAAAGGATATAGATGAACTTCCAACACAATCTCATCATAGCATCAAGAATATTCATAAGGGAAAAAGATAGATGGGATGCTCCGAGAAAGATAACAAGTATCACAAAGGGCAAATGATTTTGCAAATTCATCAATATTGCATATGAGAGACTTTGAGAAGAATTGCTAGATTAACATATTTGGGATTGGAGAATCAATAAAATGATTATATATATTCCCTTGATATGTAATCATCCCGGCTTGCTCACATTTGCAATAAAAATGTTTTGATAAAGGCTTTGCAAGAACACATCAATTGCAATAAAGATTCATGCCAAGAAACAACCTACACAAGGTTGCAAGCTAGTAAAGTAGGCATGAGGTAGATACTTGTTACCGAGATAGCATTGGTGATGTAGAAGATAAGAGTTCACGATCATTCAAGCTTGACTCCAATAAGCACATGGTGACACCACCTTCCTTGTATATGAGAGAAGCTTCCAATGCATCTCCAATGTACCTAAAACAAATTCAAGTACAAAATGGTTCCCAAACTTATTGGACCCAAAATAGTTAGAGCAACTACAATACATAGGACAAACTCCACATAAATATGTGCATATTGATATGAAATTGAATTTCATGCACATCTTAGCCATTTAGGATTTGATGGAGTTTATCATATATATTGGATCAACAAAAGTAAGCATGCCATAAGATATACATAAAGTGAATATGCATGCACAAGACTTTCAAGAACCAAAGGAGATACAAATTGGAAAAAACCACTTGAAAAGATACCAAATGAAAGCAAGATATCAATTGATGAAAATACCATCAAGGAGTAAATCAAACCCTCTACACTTCTCATGATGGCACAAAGTACCAAGACGAGAAATGTTTGTCTTCCAAAGAGACACGTCATCGGGATCAAAAACCAATAGAAGACAACTAATGTTCAAAAGCATATAGGATTGCTCCCCAAGATATGTGTATTATTTATGATCTTGCATTTGAATACAAAATGCACATAAATGGGATCATAACTTTCCATACATATTATTCAAACACTAGTCATGTTCAAGGAAAGCCATAGGATACAAAACCAATTTAAAGAATGACGTTCTACTCAATATAGGATAGCTTCCCCAAAAATAGTGCATTATCTAAAAGTATGACTTTGAATGAGAATGCACTCGAATGGGATCATTGCTTTTCCTAACTCAAGAAAGCATAAAACAAATTTTGAGTAGAGCCACAAGGATCCAAAAGATACAAGGAAGACAAGAGAGTTAGATCAAAACAAATCCATGGCAATAAAATAAGGCAATTCAAAGCAAGAGCCAAAAAGAAGATGGTCTACAAATTCCACCACAATTTTGAGAATCACTTGTCATGGACAAGGATTATATGGAGATATTTCTCGGTGGTATATAGGAATTATATTGAAGACCAATTTCACAACAAATAAGCATATGACAAAGGATAGGAAATAGAAGCCATGCTTACATAGATAGATATTCTTGATAGCTTCAATATTCACGCGATCATGCAAAGCAACTCCAAAGAGTAGCTTGAAGCAATTGGTTTCCCAAAAAGATATATGAGAACATATTTGGGGAAAGCCATATCAAGAACTTCCATCACAAACAAGATCCAAAAGAGTGAGAAAATAAAATCATTTAAGCCAAAAGGGAACTTGTTTGAGAAGCATGCCACAAAGGAATAAGATTATTAACAAATCACTTCTAGGTGGCAATACCTCATATGTTCACATTTTCTAGGTTTGTAATATGCACAAAGCTTATTACTCCCCCATAATGTGATAATCCAAATTTTCTTAACAAGAGGCAAGTAAAACCAACTAGAGATAATTAATGAACATTATAGAATTTGAATTTCTCATCAGAATGACATACCACATAGAGAGTAGATAATATTGATATATCCTCACTAAGTGGTACTCCTCACGTATACACATTTTTAGGATTGTGAAGTGCACGAAGCATATCACTCCCCCAAAATAGGATAGTCCATTAATCTCTCAAAAATAGAGCCAACAAGATAAGTTAACAAATAAAAGTAATATGGCTCAACACAAGTAGATGGTGTGCAAACCAACATACACATTCTTGATTACTCAAGATAAGTAAGTAGAGAGTTGTTGGAGATATGCCCTAGAGGCAAATAAATAACAAGGATTTATTGCATTATCTCATTAAGTTTATAATTAGTTTTATACCATGCTATAACTGTATTAATCGGAATTGTTAATACACGTGTGGTATGTAAACAAACCAGAGTCCCTAGTTAAGCCTCTATATAAACTAGTCCATCAGTCAATGGATGGTCGTGATTTCCCGGTCATATTGATTCATAACAGTTGATGATGGAGTCATTTTATTGGAAGAATAATTTGATGGACATTACCCACCAAAGTATTGCAATAGGATCGTATCACTAAGTTAAACATTGCAATAGGAGAGTAATGTGATACTTATTCCTTAGACCGTGAGATCATATCAAGTCGCTGCTTCTGGAAGATACTTTGATCGCATCAAACGTCATATCTTATATAGTGTGACAATAAAGGTGACACTTTCAGCTATTGGAAGGAAGTAGTCGGGGCGAGTGATCAAGAGCGGGATTTGTTCATCCGTGTGATGGAAAGATACTCTGGGCCCACTCGGTGAGATTATATCTGTAAAGCTGCGCAGCGTATGACTAGGTCATTGGAGATATAATATCACGGAACGAGTTAAGTAACCTTGTCGGTAACGAGATAAAACACAACATAGGATGTTGACGATCGTATCTCGGACAAAGGTAGTATCGATGGAACAAAGGGAATGAACATATCATGTTAACGGTTCAATGACGATTTATTCTGGAATGCACAGGGACCGTCATAGCCATCCAGGTCTCCCTGACGGTCATTGGCGAGCGAGGGGTCTCGGCCAAGTCTGGAGTATTCCCGAACCATAGGGTAACACACTTAAGGTCTTGATGACGCTTGGAGAACGTTTTGGAATTATTGGAATTATAGAAATAGGGAGAGAGAAAATCAACCGGAATGGTTCCGGTGGAATCGGAAGAGTTCCGGGGAAGACCGAAGGAACTTCGGAGTGGTCCAGAAATTGTTTCGGAGTCACGGGAGATTAAATAATATGCAAATATATTTAATTATGAATTATATATATTTAAATATTAATTTAATATTAATTAAAGGAGAAAATTGGGGCAGCCCACCTAAATGGGCCAAAACCCCGGAGGGAAGGCCCATTTGGTGGCCACCCCCGAAGGGGGTGGTGTGGCTGGGCCCTAGGGGCCCATGCGGCTGCAGCATGGTGCGGCTGGGCCTCCTTGGCCAGCCGCACCACCTCTCCCTTCTCCTCCTTTAGTCCCACATGGGGAAGGTAGGGACTTAGGCATCCCTCCTTCCCCTATATAAAGATAGGCATATTAATTTTTTTAAATCATCTAAAAATACAATTAATTTGTATACGCCGGCCATAGTTAATTCTCCGCCCGCTTCTCTCTCTCTCCCACTAAAGCTATACCGCAGTGCGCCGTCGTACTGCAGAATTCCACCCAAAAGTTCTACTTCCGCTATCTCGGCTGGATCGGAGAGCCCGGGAGTCATCGTCAAGTTCCGCACATGTGCGAGTACTCGGAGGCGCCACATTCTTGGTGCCAGGGCGTCATCGTCGCGCCACCTTCGACTTCGTCTTCGTCGCGCCAAGTTCTTCGCGACCTCGAGGTCGGCTACGTCATCTTCATCGACAACGCTTGTTGCGGGAGCGTAATCCCCGCTATTGGTCTACAAGGGTATGTTACCGATATCTCCTCCGTTACCGCATTACTAGATAGATATATCCTTGGCTAGTAATTCGGTGTTGCGATAGTTAGAATTTTTTTATTTTCTGCTACGAACCCCAACAGTGGTATCAAAGCCGATCTATGCGTAGTATTGCTGGTACGGTTAGAACACATGTTGAATGTGGGCATTGATTCTATAATTGTTACCCTCTCGCGTGCACTTGCTAATGTTGTCGGCATCGAGTTGATGAAGCGGCCCGGACCGACCTTACGCGTACGCTTACGCGAGACTGGTTCCGCAACTAACATATGGCTTGTACCATATATGCGGCTAGCGGGTGTCTGTCTCTCTCTCTTTAGACGGCATAGCATTTTCAATGGAGGGCCCTGAAAAGGGTGTAATAGAGACAATTATTTAATCGATGTTGTGGTTCTATGTTCGTAGGTAAGAAACGGTTCTTTTACGAAAGCCCTAGAAGCCACGTAAAACTTGCAAAAGTAAAAGTAGAGAGCGTCTAACTTTGTTTTGCAGTGGGGCATTTTAATATGACATGGTTACGGTAAGTTTTATGTTATCGAAGGCAAGAGGTGGCACCGTAGACTCGGAGCACCGCCGGGGCGCGCCATGAAGACCAAGGCGCATGGGCCATGTCATATCGCACTTAATTCATTATTTGATATTGTATTGTTGTGTGCATATCCTATTGAGTGCTTATATATTAGATATACGACGGTAGCTATAATAGGATGATCCCTAAATAAAATACCAAAGTTGTGTTCTCCCTTAGTGTGCACCACCGAAAGTTCTCCGTTACGAGGCAGGCCGTGACGATCGGGTGTCAGACGTATCAGCGTTCACATAACGTGGGTGTAAGCCACGTTGCACATGCAATGCACTAAGGTTTTAATTGGCGAGCCTAGTATGTACAGACATAGCCTCGGAACACGTGAAGATCGAAAGATCGAGCATGAGTCACATGAATGTTGTGATCGACATTTCGATGTCTACCCTTGCAGCTATGCCGCCGGCCGTGACGATCGGGGGTGGTAGAGTGAATTGGGGTCGTGTAATTGCTGAGATAATTTTAGGGATAATTTTCTTAGCAGAGTGTATTTTGACAATATGATTATAAAATAAACTCATATTTTATAAACTTAGCCTTATACGTTCTTTGCGAATTATCTCTGTAGATCATGCCTTATCCTAAGGAAGAGTCTTGAGTTCAACCATTTCATTAACAAAGAAAGTCTTCGAAACGATGGATCCAACTTCATGGAGTGGTACAGAAACCTGAAAGGCGTCCTCTACCAAAACAACATTTCTTACGTGATAAAAGAATTCTTAGGAGATAACCCAGGAAACTCCGCAAGTGCAGAGGCGAGAGAAGAATTTCGTCAACGTCGTGACATTTTCAGAAGTGTTCAATACACGATGTTCGGCTGCATGAATCATGAGTTGAAAAATCATTTTCGCCATATGGAGCCTTTTGTGATGATGAATGCTCTTAAAGCTTGGTTTGTAAAACAAGTGAAACTTGAGCAGTTCGAGCAGCTGGATAATTTTCTTTCACTCAAGATGGAAGAACATACCTGCTTGGAGACACATTTGTGTAGGATGTTTGACATTCACGATGATCTCACAAACATGTGCGGCTACTGGATGGCGGATACTTTTGCGATACAGGCAGTGTTGCGTTCTCTACCTCCTAGCTATAAGGAGCTTGTCGATGAGTATGTGATCAAGAGTGAGTCACTCCTCTTCACTGATTTCCTGGTTGAAATCAAAGACGTGAAGGTGGAACCCATTGAAGGAGAGATTGATGACACGCAAGGTATATTTGATATACAAGTTATAATTGTTATTTCTTACACTTGTTAATATTAAAGTATTTGATGCTTATGTTCTGTTTGATTGAAACAGCACCAGAATATAACAGGATAGTTGCAGAGTACGACATGATGTTGCGGAATGATGGCAAGGCAAAGTAGTTGATGGCCAAGGAGTTTCAAGCCCATAGTTATCAGTTTTGATTAGTAGTTCGAATAAGAGATTTTGTAATCGATTTTGAGAGTGATTGTAATCAGTGTGTCTTATATTCGATGAGACAAGTTATTCATATTTGTAATGGAACAAGCAAGTTGTTTTTATTATGAATAAAGTTTTTATGGTCACATTTCGATTATTAAAATGTTATTCGTGTATTGATCTTAATGATGGCGCAATGGACATAAAATGTTAAAATAAATATCCTAAGTCAATAATAAAATGCACTACCGAATTTTAATCATATTAGCATTGCAAATATTTTGGATATTTTGATCTTGTGTATTTGCATGCGTGATGTCTAATGAGACATGATGATTGAAAAATATTGATATGTCAATATGAAAAGAAATTTGATTTTTAATCATGCTAGATGATTGTTAAATTAAATTAAGTAGTGATAATTATTGTTGGAATTTTATTGTATGACTAAGTAAATAAAAGTATTTGCTAAAAGATACAATTGTCTGAAATTATTTGATTGGATCAAAAAGGATTTTCCAGAAAAAGGAGGGATATAAAATCGGGTCATTATAATTGATTATAATAATAAAGATTTTAAAGATTTATTTTATCATAAAAGACTTGTGAAATTTCGGTTCACAAATTATATATTATCAAACATGTTGATTTATGTGAATATTATAAGCATACTCTATTTGATAAAGTATGGTCTCAAAAGGTTTCTCTTAACAATTTAAACATTACGTAGAATATTTTTGTTAGAATTAGTAAACTCCCTTATTTTAAATTTTCACCTAAATTTCGTGTGAAACGACAATATACTAAGTGTCGTGTTTTATAGGATAAAAATATACACGAAATGGTTCTTTGTCAAAATATTCATAGTAGGAATGAATATATATTTCATATGGCAAACACCAACAGGGCAAAACTAGTATTGCTAACTTGGTGATTCATTGAAAAACAAGTTTTCAAGAAATGATATGGAATAAAGGTAAAAGCTTAAAAGGTAATTGACCTTATTCGCATTGTGTGAGAAGTAATGTTTCGGAAACATGTTCCGGTAACAAAACTCTACAAATGGAAATGAAAATTATGATAAAAGATCATGTTGTTTTCATTAAGGAGCTTTTTACAAATAGTAGGCATTAAAGAATATTTTCTGTCTGGTCACAGGTTAATATTCATGATTGAATGATCTTGTTATTAGAACAAGTGATACCTACGAAAATACAAAGAAATTAAGGTGATACCAAATTCGAACCATGACTAATGAGTCATAGATCCAAAGGGTTACATTTAAGATTATGAAAGTAAATGTTGCTTGAATCTTATCAAGTTAAAAGTTGCTTGATTTTTCACATGACAAGTTGTGTGAAAAGAATGAAACTATGAGAAGGACATAAAGCTAATTTTGTCATAAAGAATGTCTTGGACAAAATCAAAATTGTTTTGACTACATAAGATGTAGACATGCCTAAGTCTTTTGGATTTGTATTAGACAAGTGTAATACATCGTATTTGGAATTTTTGAATTGATAAATGATCAAGGATTTCGGTATAGACCGAAATATCGAAAGAAATTATATTTGTATAATTTAAGTGGGAGTAGGACAGCTCATCATATTTAATATGTAAGAGACGTATTATTGAGTGGGAGCTTGTGAGCTACACAAAATAAAATGTGATTGACATTTTGAGTGGGAGCCTCATAAGTTACACAAACTCAAATGTGGTTGACATTTTGAGTGGGAGCTAAATCGGGTGCTTATATGTGAATGACATATAATAGACTGTATCAAGAAAATGAAGTAGAAGTAATTATGGAAGTACTTTATAAAGTCATATGTATTTAAAATATGAGCATCTGTTTTTGAAATGGATCAGGGAATTTTGAATAGAAGTCGAGGTGTTTTTCTAGATTAGATTCTGAAAGGTCAGAATAAGAGAGGATAAGGAAATGGTCCTTATAAATCTACAGAAAATAATTATGATTGTAATATATGTTGCACCTCTATGCCATGATAAGGTGGCAACGTATGGAATCATATTATATACTCGACGTGACATAACTGGTGTTCTTACAAGAAGAACAAGTGCTGAAATGAATTTATGATTCATCACAAGTAAAACCAAGCTTATCCTCATTGTTTAAGAGAAACTGAGGATATATGTGGTTATTTCAAGTCTGTGAAGGATGATGAGTTTAACAAATGTTATGTTAAAAGGATCAACCTAGATGACAGAAAGAAATAAGGATCAAATCGTTATAGGATTAATTGTTAAGGCATTAGACTGACAATAGAATGTCAGGATCTACTTAGGTAAATATAAAAGTATATAGATACTGCGAAATTACATAGGATTGGTGGAGAAAAGGTATTCTCTAAAACTGGGTGTGTTTTTATGCAATTAACTGATATAGGATCAGAGTAAGCGCAGGGAAACAAAAGTCTCACTTAGTTGCCAAATATGTATATTTGTTATAAAGATAGCTTGATGATATCAAACAAGGTGATATCAATGATTCGCAAATAACTTACGGTTATGAAAGGTTCTGACCGAAGGAAACCTCTTCCATTAAGCAAGCATTATCATAAACGCTTATAGAAGATAAGGTTGTATGATTGGTATAGAAATGCAGCTGGATTTATTTGAAATCTAGTGCAAGTGGGAGAGTGTTGGAGATATGCCCTAGAGGCAAATAAATAACAAGGATTTATTGCATTATCTCATTAAGTTTATAATTAGTTTTATACCATGCTATAACTGTATTAATTGGAATTGTTAATACACGTGTGGTATGTAAAAATACCAGAGTCCCTAGTTAAGCCTCTATATAAACTAGTCCATCAGTCAATGGATGATCGTGATTTCCCGGTCATATTGATTCATAACAGTTGATGATGGAGTCATTTTATTGGAAGAATAATTTGATGGACATTACCCACCAAAGTATTGCAATAGGATCGTATCACTAAGTTCAACATTGCAATAGGAGAGTAATGTGATACTTATTCCTTAGACCGTGAGATCATATCAAGTCGCTGCTTCTGGAAGATACTTTGATCGCATCAAATGTCATATCTTATATAGTGTGACAATAAAGGTGACACTTTCGGGTATTGGAAGGAAGTAGTCGGGGCAAGTGATAAAGAGCGGGATTTGTTCATCCGTGTGATGGAAAGATACTCTGGGCCCACTCGGTGAAATTATATCTGTAAAGCTGCGCAGCGTATGACTAGGTCATTGGAGATATAATATCACGGAACGAGTTAAGTAACCTTGTCGGCAACGAGATAAAACACAACATAGGATGTTGACGATTGTATCTCGGACAAAGGTAGTATCGATGGAACAAAGGGAATGAACATATCATGTTAACGGTTCAATGACGATTTATTCTGGAATGCACAGGGACCGTCATAGCCATCCAGGTCTCCCTGAGGGTCATTGGCGAGCGAGGGGTCTCGGCCATGTCTGGAGTATTCCCGAACCGTAGGGTAACACACTTAAGGTCTTGACGACGCTTGGAGAACGTTTTGGAATTATAGAAATAGGGAGAGAGAAAATTAACCGGAATGGTTCCGATGGAATCGGAAGAGTTCCGGGGAAGACCGAAGGAAGTTCGGAGTGGTCCGGAAATTGTTTCGGAGTCACGGGAGATTAAATAATATGCAAATATATTTAATTATGAATTATATATATTTAAATATTAATTAAAGGAGAAAATTGGGGCAGCCCACCTAAATGGGCCAAAACCCCGGAGGGAAGGCCCATTTGGTGGCCAACCCCGAAGGGGGTGGTGCGGCTGGGCCCTAGGGGCCCATGCGGCTGCAGCATGGTGCGACTGGGCCTCCTTGGCCAGCCGCACCACCTCTCCATTCTCCTCCTTTAGTCCCACATGGGGAAGGGAGGGACTTAGGCATCCCTCCTTCCCCTATATAAAGAGAGGCATATTAATTGTTTTAAATCATCTAAAAATACAATTAATTTGTATACGCCGGCCTGAGTTAATTCTCCGCCCGCTTCTCTCTCTCCCACTAAAGCTATACCGCAGTGCGCCGTCGTACTGCGGAATTCCACCAAAAGTTCTACTTCCGCTATCTCGGCTGGATCGGAGAGCCCGGGAGTCATCGTCAAGTTCCGCACGTGTGCGAGTACTCGGAGGCGCCACATTCTTGGTGCCAGGGCGTCATCGTCGCGCCACCTTCGACTTCGTCTTCGTCGCGCCAAGTTCTTCGCGACCTCGAGGTCGGCTACGTCATCTTCATCGACAACGCTTGTTGCGGGAGCGTAATCCCCGCTATCGGTCTACAAGGGTATGTTACCGATATCTCCTCTGTTACCGCATTACTAGATAGATAGATCCTTGGCTAGTAAGTCGGTGTTGCGATAGTTAGAAAATTTTAGTTTTCTGCTACGAACCCAACAAGAGCACAACACAAATAAACACTAGCAAGGTACAAAACCTAACACATGCAAGGGTGCAAACAACTTTCAATATATATATGATTTAAATAAAAGTTACCGCAAGGAGGAACATTGAATATGAGATAGAACCATATAATCCAAATGACTTGGCTTGAGATAATATAATTGATGAAGATCCCTTAACTCTTTATGATGTAGCCAAGTCTCCAATGTCCTCCAACAACACCTATTGATCAAGTTTTAACTTGTTGCTACCCAACCAAGTTGGGTCCTAAGAGGTTAGTCACAATAGGCTTGGCAACCCAAATGGTGCTTTTCTTGACACCACTTTGAGTACCAATATATTTGGCAAACACATTGCCAACCTTATCCTTCCGAAGAGAATAAACATCATCAATAATAGTGGGGTTGGATAAGGTACCATTAGTGCATGAAGAAGCAAAGTGGCCCTTCTCACGGCATATGTAGCAATATTAGCTTCCTCCTTTCTTCTTAGTTGGAATCTTGACTTGAGGAGAGGTAGCGTGATTCTTCTTGGGAAGAGGCCGTTCTTCATCTTGAGTTTGAGCTTGAGGCCGCTTCCCTTGTTGCTTCTCACTAAGAGGCTTCTTCTTCAAAGGGCAAGATCTAACATGGTGCCCTTCAACTTTGCACTTGAAGCAAACAATCTTGGTCGAATCTTTAGCTTGTTCTTGGCCCTTGTTCTTCTTGTTAGACTTGGACTTGTTCATGTTATGGGAGTTGAATCCAAGTCCACTCTTGTCATTGGGACGTCGTTGAACGCTCAACACGTTGTCAAGTGTGGACTTTCCAACATGACGTGTTTCCAAGTCTTTCTTCAAAGAAGCGACTTGGGCATTGAGCTCTTTTAATTCCTCTACATGGTTAGTATCAACACAAACACTAGAAGAAGTAGATGCTTCATTGTTAGAGCAACAAGACATGGAAAGTAATTCATCACAAGATTTAGCAATAGTATGTGATGTAGAATTACAAGGACTAGCACATGGCAATAAAGCATTTAGAGTAGAAGTAGTGCCATTGTCCACATGAGGCTCACAAGATGTTACCTTTGTAGTGATAGCCTCATGAGCTAACTTTAGCTTCGCATGGGATGCTAGAAGATCCTCATTAGAGCTAGAGAGTTTTTCATGACTTTCTTCCAATTTCCCATACTTGCTAGTTAGCAACTCAAGTTGAGCCCTTAGCTCAACATTCTCCTTCAAAATAGATGCTTCACGAGAAGTGGAGTTAGTAGCACAAGCATCATTAACATTAGAAATAGAAGAAGACAACTTGGCAAGCTCATCATTCAACCTAGCATTTTCCTTAATAGTATTAGCATGATCACATGAGGGAGTAGAGGAACTAGGCACGTCATTTTTAGATAGTTGAGTTTGGAGTTGATCATGAGACTTGGTAAGGAAAGAGTGTTCACTTTCCAAAGCCTTATGAGCTTTGTCAAGTCTCTCTATATCCTCAATTAGTCTAGCATTGCCAACACCATATTCAACTTTTTTCCTTTTTAAGCACTTTATATTTAGCAATAGCATGATCTCTTTCCTTAATGATTTTAGCAATAATAAGATCATTTGTTTCATCAAGAGATTCAAGTTCTCCTCAAGAGACACTCGAAGCTCATGCTCTTCCTCAAGAGCATTTTCTAAGGATGCTTTTTCCATAGCATCCTCTCTTTCGATCCTTCCCTTTTCTTCAATGATTTCCTTGCACTTAATAGCATAAGTCAAAATTTCACACAAATAAGAGCAAGCTTTACTACCTTTAGGGAGAGCACTTAAAACCATCTCACTCTTTTCTTTTAAAGAGTCAATATCATCCTCTTTTAATCCATAATAATCTTCATCCTCATCATCACAAGAGTAGAGGGTTCCAAAGGTGGAGATACCTTTGAATCCCTAGCCATAAGGCAAAAGTGAGTAATGGATGATGAAGATGAAGAATTACTTGAAACACCATTGAGGTCCATGTCTTGATCCAACAAGTGTTGGGTTTCCTCTACATTGTTAGCCACACAAGTACTAGAGGAAATGGAAGCATTGTTTTCATGGCAACAAGACATAGAAAGCATATCATCATGAGATTTAGTTAAGCAACTAATACATGATATGCAAGGACTAACAACACTAGCATGTATGACATTTGAAGTGCTAGAAGAGTTTAAGTCCAAAGATAGAACATTGCAATGAGATAGAGATGAATTATAGTCAATAGAATATTCACCATCAATAAAACAATTTCTATCACCACTCACCATATCATTACCTTGTGACAAATCACATGTTGGTGGAGTGGAAGAAGTTGTGAGCTCATCACGTCCGGAGGTGGAAGGAGAACAATCATCCTCAATAAAGTTGGACACTTCATATTTATCTTGAAGCTTGGTCCAAAGCTCATGAGCGTTCCGAAAAGGCATGATTGATGCAAGAACTACATCGCTCAAAACACAAATGAGACCATTAGATACTTGAGTATCGAGATGAGAGTTTTTCTCATCCTCTAAAGATAATTTTTGGGAATCCTTTGGTGGAGAAAAACCCACATCTACAATGCTCTCAATATAATTTGGACCCATGGCCCTAAAAAGATTAAGCATGCGATTTTTCCAAACATCATAATTTGTGCCACCAAAAATAAAAGTGGGATCGTGCACTAATTCTCTAAACGACATCTTCGCTCTCTAGGCGGTAAAGCCCAAAAAGAGAGAACCTCGCTCTGATACCAATTGTAAGGATACGGATGTCGCCTAGAGGGGGGTGAATAGGCGATTTAAAAACTTTTCCGGTTTAGGCTTGATAATTGCGGAATAAAACTTGGTGTTTAAATTAACAAGCCAACAAACTAAATATACTAGGTTCACCGATGTGCACCAACAACTTATGCTAAATAAGACAAGCAACAAGGTGAAAGAAAGATGTAAAACTTCAAACACGAAGGCTATCACAATGTAAAGTGCATAAGTAAAGAGCTCGGGTATAGAAATAACCGAGGCACGCGGAGACGACGATGTATTCCGAGTTCCTCCTTTTTAGGGGAGTACGTCTCGTTGGAGGGTGTGAGTTTCAAACTCAAGACGCCACAAATGGCCTCACCCTATTCTCCGATGAACTTTGCCCAAAAGCTCGGTTCACCTTCCACTATTGATTTCCTTTTGGTCGGAAATCGAGTCCCTTACAACAATCATGAGACACAACCCACAAAAGGATTGGGAGCTCCCAAGTGGCCACAAAAGGCCTCAACCGCCACAAAAGGCGTCTAGGGTCCAACGACCCAAGAGTAACAAGCTCACGAACTTTTACTTCCACGAGTCCTCGTGGAGAGCACAAACCGATGCACAAAAGCAATGGCAAGAACACAAGAAGTGCTCAAGTCCTTCACTCTCAAATCCCACCAAAAGCAACTAATGCTAATGGGGGGAGAAGAGAGGAAGAACAAAGAAGAGAACCACACAAGAACTCCAAGATCTAGATCCATTAGGTTCCCCTCACTTAGAGGAGAGATGGATTGGTGGAATTGTAGATCTAGATCTCCTCTCACAAATCCCTCAAAGATATGCAAGAATCATGGGAGAAATTGAGAGAACTCAAAGCTTTGGAGGTCAACAATGGAGGAGGAGAGAGAGTGCCAAAAGCTTAGCCTGCTGGAGGAAGGTGGAGGGGTATTTATACACCCTCCCGAAATATGGCCGTCGGAGAAGAAAAATCGTCTGCCCCGACAGCCCAGCCTTGGCCCGGCAAGGCTGGCCAGGAATCTTTGGCTGCACGCAGCAAACGCAGGAGGCCAGCCTCGGCCCAGCCTTGGGCCAGCCTTGGGCTGCGAAGGAGGCTAGGCAGACGCCTGAGGCTCCCAGCCTTGCCCCAGCCTTGGGCCAGCCTCGAAGCCACAGGAGGCTGGGCAGGCAGCCGAGACAGCCAGCCTTGGCCCAGCAAGGCTGGCCAGACAGAAACTTGGAGGAAAACTGCAATAACTTTATCATCCGGACTCCGATTTCGATGATCTTGGGCTCGTTGGAATCACAACGAAGAGCCCTTCAAGATTATGCAGAGAAACATCATAGTCCATCATGTGAGGAGGAAATGAAATGTAGAAAGGTAAAACCTCTCTAAAAAATATGAACCGGCAAAACCTCCAAAACCGAAAACGCAACAAGTTTTCAATACGAAATCCGTTTTCGGTGAACTAGAGCTTGGTATGGAGATGAACACAAGCTCTAAATTCTCACATGGATAAAAGCCAAATAAGAACCAAGAAAGATGATATGCCAAGTATGCAAAGGTTTGAGCTCTCCACAAAGATGCGATCAAGTTACTCACTTGAGAGCCCCTCTTGATAGTACGCCGTCTATCCTATAACCCGGTCTCCTACTAACACCACGAGACCGGTAAAATAGAAACCCTATCAAGATCATACCTTTGCCTTGCGCATTCCACTTGAGCTAGATGATGACGATCTTGACTCTCTCAAGTTGGAACACCTTTCTTGATTGTGCTTGCTAGCACATGCTTGATGTAGACTTCTCCAAATACTCCCCCATACACCATGATGGGATGGTTGAGCCTTGGTAAGGTCCGTCTTCATGAATCCACTTGAACTTCATCTTCGTCTCTTGATATAGATGATGGCTTGGAGATAAACATGAATGTTCACTCAATCTTCTTTTCCAAGCCATGCTTGCAATAACCTCAATTCTTCAAATGACCACTCTTCATATAAACCCTTGGATAGAACCTTGTCATCATGTAATCTTCTAGAGTCCAACACATGAACTCCAATCTTTTCCTATGGACAAGATCTACAAGAATATCTCAATGCAAACATTAGTCTATAAGGATTGTCATTAATTACCAAAACCACGCATGGTGCAACACATGCCCTTTTCAATTGTCGCCTTTCCGGCGGCGGTGGCGTGAGCCGAGGCTAGGAGGCCATGGTCTGCGCCTTGCCTCCGGGCGGCGGCCCAGGTGTCGTGGGTTTGTCACGTCAGGTGTCATAGATGACTTCGTAGGTGTGGGATTACGCGAGTCAAGCATCTCCGAGCTTGGGATCGCAGGAACAAAGATCAACACAGATTTACCCAGGTTCGGCCCCCTCAATGTGAGGTAAAAGACCTACTTCCTGCCTACCCTAGATTGGTATTGATATGATAATCGAGGTGTTACAATGGAGGCGATCCGATCTGGTACTCGCCGTATGAGCTAGGGTTTAGGGCTTGATAGCTTGACCCGCTCTAAGTCCTGCGAGTCCTCTTTATATACACAGAGGCTCGCTAGGTTACAAAAGGAAACTTCCCCCATAAGGAATACGTCCACAGAGGCCTACTCGGAGACTACTTGGTCTTCACGTCCTCCGGGATATGTCTTCTAGATCTTTCCCCTTATGGCGGTTCAATATTGGGCTTGCTCCCAAGTGGGCCTTTGTCCGTGCGAGTAAGTTAAGTCGCACTGGGCCGCGGGTTAATCCAGAAAGTATTCCCCCGACATTAGCCCCCAAGATTGGTTAGGACTTTACGGTGAGAACCTTCTGACCTCTTGAAATGGTCTCTGAGCCGCACTGCAAACGTTCTGACCAATCTTCTGACTTATGCGATTCAGAGCTGTGACTTATCTGCGCGACTCATCTCCCTTCTGGAAATATTCTGTTTCCTTTAATTGCGGACCGTTACTCGTTTTGCGGGCGCAAATTGTGCCGTTGGTTGCGAGCGCAGATCGTGCCGTTAGTTGCGGGCCCTTCAGTTATAAGCTGCGGCCACCTAGGTCATTATTCACTTGCCCTTGCAATCTCCTCATCCCTAGCCGCGCCGTCTTCTTCCTCGACCCGAGCCTAGTTCCCCAATCCAATCTCCCCTTCGCAATGGCGCCCAAGGCGAAGCCATCTGACGATAAGCGCAGGATCTCCTGCAACTGGGAAGGATCCTGGGTGACGGAGGAAACTCTTGCAGATCTGGCCGAAGCTGGCTTCTTGCCGCCGAAGGAGGACGGCGTCTGGCGGGCGCCAGGCGATGAAATCGAGCCGCGCCCCAAGCCCAACGAGCTGGTGATGTTCGTGGAGCACGTGGAGCGTGGATTCACGCCGCCAGGTTCTCCCTTCTTCCGCAATTTGCTGCAACGCCTAGGCCTCCGTCTTCACGACATCGGGCCCAACTCAATGCTCCAGGTGAGCAATTTTCATGTGCTGTGCGAGGACTATCTTGGCATAGCCCCCAACATCGATCTGTGGCTGGCCTCTTTCACCTGCAACAGCCAACTTGTCTCCAAGGGTGGCGCCTACGTTCAGGTCGGCGCCATCTCTCTTCAACGCCATAGAAACTCTTGCCTTCCCAAGCTAGCCCTGGCGAATCGACCCAGGGCTTGGCAAAAATCTTTCTTCTATTGCCAAGATACTTCACCGGAGGGCGAAACTCGCCTTCCCTCCTGGTCTAACACCCTCTTCGTGCCTACCGAGGCACTGAAATCAAAACCCGCGACTCGGCCATGCCCTTCATCAATGAGTCGCTGATCAAGGTCCGCGCCTTAATAGGTCATGGTCTTACTGGCCTTGATCTTCTCTCTTGCTGGACCAAATGGCGCATTCAGCCCGTGAGTCCACGACAGCGATCCTTCCTTGAGTGCACAGGCACCTCTGCTGACGTCGATCGTATCAAGGCTTCGGACTGGAGGCCTGAGGATTGGGTGGAATTTGTCACCCGCGTGACTGAGGAGAAGGACATCTCCTTCGATAAGGTGGGGCTTGCCCCTTTCAGTGTTAACAACAAGCCTTTTGAGGTAACTCCTCTTCTCTGTCTTTTTGCCTTCGTAGTTGAGTCGCATTCCTTTCTTAATACTGCAACTTATATCTTCCTGATCCAGGCTGATGAGAATTACTGGTCGCTGCCTGCGACCGTCGCCGGCACTGCTGCTCCCAAGCGTGCCGCACGAAAGAAGTTGCTGCCCACTCTAGAGGGCAGCGAAACTGCTGATATCCCCTCTGTCGCCTCTGCGGCCTCAGAAGGTGAAGAGACTGAACTGGACGAGGATGACAGTCCAGTGCCAGCCGCGAGTTCTGCTGCCGCGGCTGGACCAACTCCCCGTAGAGCCTCCAAGAGGCTATCTCGTGAGGAGCCAGAGCTTGATGCTCTGGAAAATCCTGAGGCCACGAAGCGTCGCAAGCCTGCTACGGGCGCGACCTCCTCTGCCAGGCGTGTGTCAAACCACCGCCTCAACTGAAGAAGACATGGGTCCCCACTCTGGTAATTTCTGTTGTCTTGTCATCTTGAATGCTTATTCTTTTTCCTCTATTGACACGCAAAACTTCTGCTCGTAGATTCTGGGACCCAAGGCCTGTCCTCACCGTCAAGTGGCGAGCTTATGGCCTTCGTGAAGATGGCTCCAGAGTTAGTGATTTTCCTTGCGCTCATAATACTTTTATTCTGGCTTATGTGCTTCTTCTTTACACAATGCCCTTGCTTTTTGCAGAAGTGCGGCTAAATCCGCGGCTGATCCTGGAGTGAAACCGCGGTTGAGCCGCATTTATCACCTGCGGCTCATACCGCCATGGTAGAGGGCGTGGCCACCACAGATGACTTGGCCACGGTCCCTGTTCTTGACACAGTTGCCCAAGAGGTGGCTTTGGAGGATAGAACGGATCCCCTTACGATCCAAGACGTGGAGAAGGTCAACCCCTCCTCCATAGATGTAATGGCCAAGGATGCTGATGCGCCAGTGATTGAGTCGCCAGCGGCTGACAGCCTGCGGTCGCCAATTCTGCGTGCTGAGGTTGCTTCCTCCTCCTTAGCCGCGCTGAGAAACTGTCAGAGGCCATCATTGCCTCAAATGACAAGCAAGCCATGGAGCTCCGCAAGGCACTGTCTGACCTGTCTGCGGCTTATAAGGTAAACTTCTATCTCCACTTATCTGTCTCTAGCCCCCAAGGATCAAGTTTCTTCTTTGACTTTAAAGGGAGACTTGATGCTTCTCTTTAGCTGTTGATATGTACTTACTAACTGATGTACTCTTTGTAGGAGGAACTAAGCTCCATAACAGCTGCCAAACTCGCCTTGGAAAAGCAGTTGGGGGATACTCCTTCTGAACTGGAGAGGCTGCGCGAGCTCCTTGGCCAGCGTGACGCTGAGCTGAAGAAGAGGGAAACCAGGATGGGCGAGCTATCTGATGAAAGCTTCAAGTTATCTGAACAAGCCAAAGCCACCGAGCTGCGGCTTAAAACGGTTGAAGAGAAGTTCCAAGAGAGGGTCCAGCAACTGGACCTCCAAGTCAGTGCTCAGAAAGACGCCATTGCTGATGCCAACGAGGACGCAAGGCTTAAGGCTGTTTCCATTGGCGAGCTTGAGAAAAAGTTGAAAAAGTTTCTGATGCCCATAACCTTGTCCACGCCAAAGTGTGCATCATGACTCAAGAGTTAACTGGTATGTTTGCGACTCATATCTGCATCTGTTTTCTCTACTATCTTTGCCTGTATGTTGTAGAGCTGACGGAGACATGCCTCGATGTAGGTGAAGATGCCAAGGAGCAGCGCGGCAGTACTCAAGAACAGCTGGAGTATATCCGCGATTTTTCGCGAAGAACTTGTGATGCCATGAAATCACTGTCTAAGTGCCTGCTGCCGACCAAGCCAGTCCCCGGTGATTCTGAAGGGTTGCTAAAAAGACTGCTTAGGGCGCCTCAGTTCTTTTTGGACTGGAAGGAGTCCTCAGCTCGCACCGGCGCGGCTCATGTTCTTGCTTTGGCCAAGACATACTATCCTTCTTTTGATGCTGCCAAGGTTGCAAAAGGTAGGCCCTCGAAGAAGGTGGATGGCACCGAACTGACGGCCTCAGAATATGCGGCGACTTGGAAGGATATGCGCGGCCACGCGACTGAACTGGTGGAGGGGATAGATCTTGCGACCTATATGGGCAAGTATAATGCAGATGGAAGCAGATGGGAGAAGTTACCCGCTCCGTCATCCAGTGCGGTGATTCCGCAGGAAAAGAACCCCTCTCCAGGCGTATCCAGCTCTGCAGCCCCCAAGCCCGCGACTGAAGAGCCCTCCAGCGAGCCTGCGATTGCTCCTTCTGGCAAGCTTGGTAAGCCGCCTGTTCCTCCTTCCCAGGCCAAAAGCTGCGCACAAGTGAAGAAGAAACAATGGTTTGATGATCTTGGCCCTTAGCGGTCTGTAATAATTGTTAGAATTTATGTGTCATAAGACAATATTATGGTTTGCTTAAGTACTCTCAGCAGTACATGTTTCGACCAATAGGCTGGTCCTTATGATTTGTCTCGGTTTTTCCTCACTTAGGCCCTTGCGCGGCTCAGTATTTCCCAGGTAAAAAGTGCGTGTTCAGGGTCGAGAGCGGCCATGATAGGCAATCAAACTCGATTGACGCCGCACCCCCAGTACTTTGGCCGCATAGTGCAAGTCGCATCCAAGAGAGGTTGAGTATAATCACGATAAATGCCACTTGTTTGGCGATCCCAAGGAATAGGCCGCGCTAAAAAGCTGCCGCACCCCCAAGGGACCAATGATTAAAAAATAAAAGACTCACAGCTCAATTGGTAGTTTGAGATGCTTTATTTCAGAATCATTATATGATACATAGGGTCGGTCGCGCCTAGGTGGCGACCAGAAGTGATGCTTGGGTCGGTTGCGCCTAGGTGGCAACCAGAGATGTTACATGGGTCGGTCGCGCCTGAGTGGCGACCAGAATGATGCTTGGGTCGGTTGCGCCTAGGTGGCAACCAGAGATGTTACATGGGTCGGTCGCGCCTGAGTGGCGACCAGAATTGGGTCGGTTGCGCCTAGGTGGCAACCAGAATGTTACATGGGTCGGTCGCGCCTGAGTGGCGACCAGAATTGGGTCGATCGCGCCTAGGTGGCGATCAGAAGTGTCATTGGGTCGGTCGCGCCTGAGTGGCGACCAGAATTGAAATTTTTAGCCCTGAGTGGCCAGCTTGATGATGTAAACTCTTAATAATTTTGCTGCGGCTGCTGATGGCAACTCGCGATGCCTGGGATGTGTCCTTATTGGCAATGGCTTGTAGCCTTTGACTTCCTTGCCTCCCTTGCGGCCGTAATCTGAAGTCGCAAGTCAGGCAGGTGCCTCTTGGCCTTCACGATGTCATCAAAATTCTCCTGCGACTCGCGCATGGGCGCGCTCTCTGCGATGCAAGCTGCTCTGGCTATGGCCTTGTCGCCTCTTCGCATTCTTGAGCTATTCTTTTGTCGCCATTGATGGTGATGACTCCCCTAGGGCCTGGTATTTTAAGCTTTAGGTACACATAGCACGGCCTAGCCATAAACTTTGCGAATGCTTCTCTGCCAAACAGCGCATGATATGGGCTCTGGAAATCTACAACCTCGAACCAAATGTACTCGCTCCTGAAGTTGCTTTGTGTCCCAAAGGCGACCTCCAAGTTAACTCGCCCCAATGGCTGAGCTGATATGCCTGGCACGACACCATGAAACGTTGTTCTTGATGGGTGTAGCTGCTTTTCTTGAAGGTTCATTCTTTTGAAGGTTTCATAGTATAATATATTGATGCTGCTGCCTCCATCCATCAGTACTTTGCTCAACTTGTACCCTGCGACTTGAGGGGCAACCACCAGCGCGAGTTTTCCCTCTTCATTTATTTCTCCTGGGTGATCCTCGCGGCTCCAAACTACTGGTTGCTCGGACCACTTTAGCCACTGTGGGACGGCTGGTACTATGGCGTTAACAGCCTGATTGCGTCGTCGCAGCTTTTGTTCCCTCCTTGAAGTATTCACCACAATGGTATGATACTGACCCAACTGTTTTGGGAACTGTGGCTGATCTGGCTGCGGATTTGGGACGGCGTTGTTGCTGTTGTTGCCTCCGCCGTGTTTACCTTCCTCGTTGTTTTGATGATTGAAGTTTGTGTTGAGTGGCTGTCCATCCTTCCACTTTTTGTAATGATAACACTGTGCCTTCGTGTGGTTGGGTGGTTTCCCATCTTTTCCTATATGGATGTCGCAGGGGCGGTTGAAAACCTCTTCCAAATTAACTGGGTGAAAATTCCTTCCTCTGCTGCTGCTTTGTTTGTAACGAGTGTTCGTATTTGCGACTAACCCTGAGTTTCCTTCCTCGTTTTTGCGCTTGTTATAACTCGCATTGGCATTGCTAGCTTGCTGTTGTTGAGGCTTGCTACTGGCCTTCTTTCCCTTGCCAGTGTTTTCCTCTTCCTCCCCATCAGATGCGTCCCTGGTTTTATCCGAGCTAGCATACTTGTTGGCCGCCGCCATTACCTCGCTTAGGCTCTTGACTTTATCCTTCATGCGACCTAGTTTGTGGACTAGCGGCTCAAATTTGCAATTTTTCTCCATGACAAGGACTGCTGAACTGGGTGGTATGTTATCTGAGGAATGTATGATCTCTGCGACCCTTCTCATCCAGTGGCGACTCGACTCGCCTTCCTTCTGTACACAACGCTCAAGGTCCTCTATGCTGCAGAGTCGCTTGCATGTTCCTTGGAAATTCTTGATAAAAGCTTCCTTCATCTCATCCCAAGAGTTTATTGAATTTGGTGGCAAATTTTGTAGCCATATGTGGCTGCGCCTTCTAACATCATGTTTAGGTAACGTGCGCAGATCTCTTCGGATGCATTTAGGATGCTCATGCCCATCTCGTAATTGTTGAGCCAAGTAACAGGGTCCATGCTGCGTTGTAGTTGGCGACCTTGCGAGGCCCTTTGAAATCTGCAGGAAACGGTTCAGACCTGATTCTTTCGCTGAAACAGACTGGGCCTTTGAGTCGCGACGATAGGTTGGACGAAGCTGGCCTTCCTATTGGATTGGCCGCCGCGCGCGGCTGCACAATCTCTATGGGTTGAATTTGCTGAGGTTGATTTTGAGCCGCAGGTTGATCTTCCCTTTGTCGCCTAGCCGAACTCGAGGTCGCAACGTGTGGCGACTCCGCGTGGATGCTTCTCTCCGCCGTTGCTCTGCTATTGTAAGGGGTGGAGTGCAGCCGTCCTGCGTGTTCGGACATATTCGCCTGCTGTATTACTGCTGTGCTCAGCATCTCAATGGCGCGCCGTGCCTCTCTGTCCATTGGCGTGTTTCCTGCTGGCGCTAATCTGGCCAAGATGTTTGTGGCTGCAAAGAGATTCTCCACTGGGCTAACATAATGCCCTTGCGGCGTGTGGAACCTTTGAGGCTGCTGTGGCGACTGCTGAACAAAGGTTGGCTGCGTCAATGGCGGGGGCATCATGGCCCTGTTGTTAGCCTGTACTATGGCCCTTGATCCAGGTATCTCTGCTACTCTTGGTGCTGCGAAAGATGGAACCGCTGGTACGATTGATGGTACAGCGATTGCTTGAACCGCGGGCGCAGCTAACGGGGCCACGGACCGCATAACCATGGCAGATGGTGCCATGTGTGTGGGTACCGCGACTGAAGGTTGTGCGACCCCTGACCATGCGACCGGGTGCGCCGTGTTGGTGGCGACTGATGGGATCGTGTTGGTGGCGGCTGACGGACCGCAATTGCTGGTTCAGCGGTAGGTGATTGGAACAGCTCCATAGGGTTTACTGTTCCTGGCTGCAGGCGACTCGCGTGGCGTCTGTGTGGCAAGGTGGCCTGTATTCCTTGCAGAGTATTGGTTTCCTCGATGAGTCGCAGTTGCTCCTGTTGGAGGCGCTGTTCCTCACGCGCCAGCCTGGCTCTCTCATCTGCGATTCTCTGGACTTCATCATATAGCCCGATCCTGGTAGCCTCCAATTCTGTCACCCTAGCAGCCGCGTTAACCGCAGATATTGGCGTAAACAACACGCTTCCCTGTGGCGGCGTGACCGCTGCGTTGGGGGTTACCCTTGACCCTGATTCCGCAGGCGCGACTCCAGGTGGAGTCTCTCTGTTTGCGACTCCTGAGGCCGCGACTCCTGGCGTCATCGCAGCGGATGCCGCGACTCCTGATGCGTCTAGCGCGGCTTGTTCTGCTGCTTCCGGCGGTGTGGGGGCTAAGCTGCCTGGTGGCATGCCCAGCCCTTCGTCGCTTCTGTGGTCCTGTAGACCCCTTCACGTGCCGATCTTCTACAGAGGGCGAGCCACTATCCACAGGGCCTCCGCATAGCCTTTCCTCAAGGACATACTCAATGGATTGGCCTTCTTCGTCTTCGAGAGGCAGCGACTCGTAGTTGATAGATTCTTCTTCTTGGTCCACTGTTACCGCGACTCCTTCTTCTGAGTCGCCATGTTGCGATGGATCCTCTGACTCGCCGCCAATGAAGCCGACGAAGACGTTGATGGATCCAAAGGGGATGACGTGGCCGGTCTCCAAGTAATCTGCTTCCGGCCCCCAGCTTGAATCGTCGATGAGGGGTGTGCCATTGACCGTGATGATACGGCCAACAACAAGATCTTCAGCTCCCTTCATGGATCCTGCGCGGAACGTGACGCTCTTGACCGCAGGCCCCACGGTGGGCGCCAACTGTCGTGGGTTTGTCACGTCAGGTGTCATAGATGACTTCGTAGGTGTGGGATTATGCGAGTCAAGCATCTCCGAGCTTGGGATCGCAGGAACAAAGATCAACACAGATTTACCCAGGTTCGGCCCCCTCAATGTGAGGTAAAAGACCTACTTCCTGCCTACCCTAGATTGGTATTGATATGATAATCGAGGTGTTACAATGGAGGCGATCCGATCTGGTACTCGCCGTATGAGCTAGGGTTTGGGGCTTGATAGCTTGACCCGCTCTAAGTCCTGCGAGTCCTCTTTATATACACAGAGGCTCGCTAGGTTACAAAAGGAAACTTCCCCATAAGGAATACATCCACAGAGGCCTACTCGGAGACTACTTGGTCTTCACGTCCTCCGGGATATGTCTTCTAGATCTTTCCCCTTATGGCGGTTCAATATTGGGCTTGCTCCCAAGTGGGCCTTTGTCCGTGCGAGTAAGTTAAGTCGCACTGGGCCGCGGGTTAATCCAGAAAATATTCCCCCGACACCAGGCACGGCTGCGGGAGTCAGGGCCCAGGTCGGAGCCAGCAAGGCGGCGGACGGCGACCCAGACGGCACGACGGACGGCCATGCGGCGCTGCGAATTGCAGGCAAGGCGCGGCGTCGGGAGGTCACGGCGCGGCTGCGGAACACTGCTCGGCGAGCTCAGCCGCGGAACACTGCTCCCACGAGTTCCCCGAGCCTGCCCGCCGCACCGCCCCACCTTTCCCCGACCGTGCGAGATAGGACGACACCGAATCAAGCTCCGCCATGGCCGCGTCGCCGCCGGCCGATTCAGGCAGCTGGACGTCGTCGCCGGTGCGGGAGGAGGCGCGGCGCGGCCCCAGGTACGCCCGGCCGTCGTTCGCCGCTCCGCCCGCGACCCCCTCGTCAACGCCTCGACGCCGTCCGCCGCCGAATCGAGTTGCCCATGGCCGCGTCGCCGCCGGCCGATTCGGCCCGGTGGAGGCCGTCGCCGGTGCCGAAGAAGCTCGGCGCGGCCCTAGGTACTTGCGGCCGTCCTTCGTTGTCCCGCCCACGCCCCCTCGCCTCCGTGAGCGCCAGTCAAAACTCCATGAGCGCCGGTCAAACCTCCGAGAGGAAGAAGATGCAGTTGTGTGGCTGACACAATGACCCCGCATGTCATTGTGACATGGACAAAATTTTGCACGCCTCTCTTTATATTTGTACTGATATTTGTCACATTATACGTCAGGGGTAAAAAGGTCTTTGCACGCCTCTCTTTAACACCGTTAGTGAAGAAAATGTACTAGAGTGTCATATAGGGAAAGAAAATTTGGACAGAGGTCATGTAAGGAAGAAAAAATTCGTGAGTGTCAAATAAGGAACAAAGTTTTAAGGGAGTGTCATACAAGGAATTCTCTCAATTTTAGGAGGACATCGGGACGTCCGTAGAAAACGACAATCCAATCGGGCCCCTAGCAGTTTTTTTTGTTGAGACAAATGACCTCTAGCAGCTAGTCTACCTTGTACCTTTTTCCCTTCCTAGATTTTGTTTTTTGACATGGAAAGATTTTTTGTTTTTGATCCACTTACAGCTAGTCTTTTTTTTTTTTTTGAGAATACTTACAGCTAGTCTGTCTGGTACTCTGGTGGGTTGAAGAAAGCTCGGGAACGTTGATTCACTATTGTGCGCCTATGGGCCATACACCCCCGTACACTCAACGGCTCAGCCCAACACAAAGTCCGCAATCTAAGGAGCCCAATGTTCCTTCCAAACCCGGCCCCTATCCAATCCCATCAGCTATCCCTCCTGGTGTCCAATTCGTGCCGGCGACGGCGGCGATGCGGCTGCTCACCGCGCCTCGGCTTCCCGCCTCCAGTGCCCCCTCATCCCGTTCGCCTGCGCAAGGCCTAGATTTGTGTCGCGCCCTTCTTCCGCCTACGCTTGTCGGGCCGCCTCCTCGCCAGCGGCGCCCGCCGGTGACGGCGGCGCCCGTAAGCCATGGCTGTTCGTTGGCCTCGGGAACCCCGGGAAGATGTACCAGCGGACTCGCCACAACGTAAGATTCCTTGCCAGCTCTGGTCGCTGTAATACATGTTCTGCTTGGTGGATTGTGAAATTATCATAGTTACTAATGGGTTGAAATGGTACATACTACTCCCTCCAATCGGAAATGGTTGACACATATTTGTCTAAATACGGATACACACTAAAACATGTCTAGATACATCCGTATTTAGATAACTCCATGTCAATCATTTCCGATCGGAGAGAGTATTTGAGTTTACACCAAAAAGGTACTTCTTCACATTCCAATGTGGACCTAATACGGAGCAACATAAGTGAACTACCAACTAAAATATGTAAATACGTCTAGATACGTACGAATCAGGAAAAGGCTAAAAAGGCTAAAAAGCCTTATATTTGGAAACGGAGGGAGTAGCACGCTTAGATTGGTGAATACTGTGGACTGAGGTATCAATATCTGGTAGATAATGGAAAAAAAAACTGTAGGTTCAAGGTTGGAGAAATATGCTAGCATCGAGTTTGCGAGTGGGAACAGGATTTCTGTTTTAGCCGGTGGACTGAAGATATTGTCTTTGTAGTGGACTGATGTTGATAAATGCATTGTGTATGATGGTGGTTCTCAGAAATATATCTTGTACTGTCTTAGTGTTTGTGATCTAGATGGTCGTCAAGGCCACTCACCATCCTCTGGATAAAGAATTTGAGGCAACAGCTAAATGTACTAGCCAGATACTTATTTATCAAAGGTCATCATGCTATAACAGTATATATTATGAAGGATATTTAAATTTATAGGCAAAATTTTTGGTTCTTGTCACTGCTTTTGATTTTATCTAAGGGTGTTCTTGTTTCAGACTTGATTTGTAGAGTTGGATTGCATATGACTTCAATCTTCCATCAATGGATAAATGATTTGGTTCATCAACAGTCCAGTGGACAGTTTCTCTCTATTTAAATTGAGGTCATATCCGATTTTCGCAGGTTGGATTTGAGATGATTGATGTTATAGCAGAAGCTGAGGGTATATCGCTCAGCAGTATGCAGTTCAAGGCAATGGTTGGCAAAGGTAATATCCTCACCAAAGATGTTTGTTTGCATTTCAAGTTAAAGCCTCGGATGGTACCTTTAGGGTTTGTTTGGTAGCCCGGCTTACCCTAGCATGGCTTTCCCACTTGATACAAGCTGGGCATGTACAGGCTGTGTTGAGATTATATTGGGTGTTTGGTAGCTCGTATGAGTCTGAGCCAGGTTGAACAGAGACGCTGTTTGGTAGCACGTATGGATAGGGACATGCTGCATGCATAGGAAATTACAAATAGGTCCAAAAGTTTATAGAAAGTACCTTCAACAGAATTAAAAAAATCAATCAGGTCCTCAGATCCCCTCCATCGTGGCTGCCGCACAGGAAGATGCTCCTCGGCGGCGCTTGCTGCTTCCTCCATGGCGTTGCGAGGAGGCGGTGCTCGGTGCTCTTCCGTGGCGTCGCTCGTGATCCTCCGGGCGGCGCTGGTGCTCCTCGGAGCTGCGCGGCGGCGTTGGGTGGCGGTTGGCGGCCGTACTGGGCGCTGGGAGGCGCGCGGAGATGGGCGGCTCTAGGCGGCGGCGCTGGGCGTCGGAGCGGGCCGGCATTTGGCTCGGGCGCATTTTCGGGCGGGGAGCGCTGGGAGGCAAGGAAGGAGAGAGGGAGGGGAATGACACGCGGGGTGGAGAGACGTGCGGCGCGACGCTCAGGTGGGTCCCACGAGTGGGATTTTCGGTATGAGTTGGGCATGGCTCACTTGCGAAGCTCGATTCCAGCTTCTCAACCGGGCATGGCTGAGAGTCTTTCTCGGTATGAGGTGGGCATGGCCCAAGTAGCTCACCCGGGCTATCAAATACCTAAAATCTGGGTGAGGTGGGAATATCTGGGTTGGCCCAGTCTACCAAACACGCCCTTATTGGATCTTGCCAGAGCTAAACTTTCTTCCTTTCCTTTTTCCATAATCAAACCTTTTTGCTCATGTTTTGCATACTTATGTAACCTAAATACCTAGTGAATTGCAACATGCAGTGCTTGTCTCCGAACAATCTTTATGGTCTTCCTTAGGTAATTGTTGGACGCAAAAGCTATGTGTTTAGGATAATCTGTACATGATTATTTGACATGACTATATGCATTTTACTCCTTCCAAATTCCTTATGTACAATTAGACATTTGACCAAAATAGTTTTGGCATTATTCAGGTCGGATTGGAGATGTTCCTATTATGCTTGCCAAGCCGCAAACGTTTATGAATGCAAGCGGTGAGTCTGTAAGTATAATGATCGCAAAACAAACTTGAAACTAATTCTTCCATTGTTCCGTTGTTTGACGCACTGGATTATATAGGTGGGCCAGCTGGTTTCATATTTCAAGATACCAATTAACCAAGTCCTTGTGGTAAATGTTGTTCTTGAATTGGTTCTTTTTATCACAGATCGATATAATCTGAATATGTGATTCTCAGTTCATTCTTCTCTTCTCTGCAGATGTATGATGATCTAGATTTACCCTTCGCAAAATTGCGTCTACTGCCTAAAGGCGGACATGGCGGGCATAATGGGTACTCCTGTTTTTTCTTCTTCTTTATGAACACATTTCCTGTACCTTACTCAATGTTTCACTGTCCTTCGCTTTAAAACTATAGGCTGAAAGCCTCATGACTTTAGATAGCAAACCTGACAAAAAATAGTTAGATCTGTATATTGAACCTTTCTTTTGTTATTTTCTAAAATTGGCAGGATCTTTATACATGCGATAATAATCAGAACAATCATATATGGATCTTTCATTTTTTTTTTCTTCTGGGAAGAAGTTGGGAAAACCTTACAAAATAGTCGCAGTGAGCTTGGACTCTTTCTTGTGATTTTTGCTCTGAGTTGAGCTATTTGTTTTTCTTGACATTCGTCATCATCTACAGGATGAGAAGCATTATTAACCATCTCAAACAGAATCGTGATTTTCCACGTCTAAGAATTGGTATGTCAGTCACTTCTCTCCTTTTCAATTGTTATTACTATTGCCTGAAATATTCATGTGATAATATTTTTGCAGGCATTGGGCGACCACCTGGGAAGATGGATCCTGCCAATTTTGTACTCAGGCCATTCACCAAGAAAGAACAAGAAGAGGTTTGGAGTGCTTAATAGAAATTTTGATCTTCCATATTTACCTTCTTTTATGTCAGCTCAGGGTGTCCTTCACTTATGCAGTATATAATCGTTCAAAAGTTAATGCAAGTAATCTCTTTGTGCAGCTTGATTTCACGTTCCATAGAGGCTTGGAAGCAGTAAGAATAATGTCACTTGAAGGATTCAACAAGAGTGCTACTTTCGTGAACACTGCAGAGTCATTGAAATGCTGAATAGATGAAAAAACTATTGATTAATTTTGTGCCAAGAATCATGTGATGAATTAGAGCTTCCACAGAGGCTTGGAAGCAGTAAGAATAATGTCACTTGAAGGATTCAACAAGAGCGCTTCTTTCGTGAACACTGCACATTCATTGAAATGTTGAATATATGAAAAAACAATTGATTAATTTTTGTGCAAGAATCATGTGATGAATTAGAGCTAAGGAACTAGATAAGGGTCTTGAGTTGTATTATGGCCATCTTTCGTGTAAGACGGCCCCATCCTGAAACTGAGTCCTTATTGTTGCACATACAGCAATATTTGATGATGATTTATACCAGCAAGGTTAAAACACTGTGAATTAACCGATGCCATAACATATCAATGTCTATACTCGTTTATTAGATGTGATATCCTGCAAGTGAGCAGACTACTTTTAAAGTTATTTTTGGTAAATATTCATGCCGGTTCAGCAAAGTCCTCTTGGAGTGTACGAATATCACAAGTCTTTTTTAGGATTTCAATCACTTATTTTTCCTGTAAATCACCTTTTGATCAAAGAAATGGCGCTTCGACTTGTTTCCTATGCCTCAATTCCATATGAATTTGAACATCAACTCTAGTCTTCATTCAAGACCAAATCGTGTAGAATCGAGACATCTTTTAAAGTGTCTTTCTTTTGTTCCATCATTTTTCTTCTTCTCGAGAAATCAGGTTTGTTACATCATTCAAATGATTGCTCCTGCAATTTTTGTGTTTAGCAATCTTTTTTTCTTCCTATTTCTAAGTTTCTCAACCAATGTGATTCAAAGAAGCCCAAAGTGAGCAAACACTTTCAGTGTCACCAAAGTAAGACTAAAACAAGATGGGACCAATACTTTGGGTGTATGTTTCTTTCTCCTGTCATGACAAGATTTACACACAAACAACGACGTGTCTGCCTCAAAACACGCCGAGATATTATTTCCATCTCGGGAGAAAAAAGCCAGCTGCTGGATGGAATATGCTGCGCTCGTCGTTCGCACTGCAGTTGCGCTGCGGCACATCCTGGGATGCTACCACCTGTGGTAGCCGTGAGACGACCCGAATCCAGCCCGTACCATCCATCCAAAATCCATCTTCAGCGCCCCTGTCCTCTCGCTCTCGATTCGATTCTCCACGTTCTAAATATTGGGATAAGCTCTCGATTCCATCAGATTTTCCACGTTCTGAAAGGGGATAACTTCGTTTTGCCTTATCTGCTCTTTGAGAAACCCAGCAGTCATCGAATTTTCCAGGTCGGATGTTTCACCTCCAAGTTTTTCTTACAACATGTCTATTCTAAGGAATGATTAAATGAGATTAAATCATTTAATGGTAATAACGTCCTACGTACATTCACTCCTTCGGGATTGGCGAGATCTTTTACAGACCAAATTCAAAGTGGATGTAGTATGTAGACATTACCAACAAATTTTTGTGTGGGAATTACCATTTCAAATAAAGGTTCAATTTCAAACCTCACGACAGGGTAACTGTTATAAACGATAGCAAAGAAAACGACGAAATAGCGGAAAGATCAGCCAACGGGGACACGAGATTTAACGTGGAAAATCCCTCCAACAATGGAGGAGAAAAAACCACGGGCGTCAGCCAGCAATACTTCACTATATCGGGTGAGGTTACAAACGCCGGAGATTTACAACGTGCACTTATCCCATGACGGCGGCTTACAAGATGTATTTATAGGTGCCGTGACCTAATCTAGGTCGGTAACGTGACCTCCAAGTCGAGTACAACTTCTGACTTCGAGACGCTCCGCTCTCCTCGTCACAAGTTGGACTTTATCAGTATATATGAATTTGGATCACCACAAAATAATAGTAACGAACTAACGATATGTGGAGCAGGGATTATGTTTTCTGTTTGTGTACCGGCAAAAGGAAAAAATATTTAATTCAGAAATACTGCTTTGAATTTGATCATTTTTTTTCTCGACCCACATCAGATTCTGATCACGACTTTTTTTCCGAAATGAGGAACATGGCTGCTGCCTTTTTTTTTTTTGAAGGAAACCAACATGGCTGCTGCCTCTGATTCAATTGATGCACACAGATATTTATTGCAAAGTTGCAGATTTATCCCGGGTTGTCAAAAAAAGCTGGATATAATATCCATGTTGACTTTTCATTGAATCTTTCATGTTTAAATGCCTAGATGCAGATATCATGAGCTGCATTACGGTTTCGATTTTTTATTTTGACAGAACTCTTATTTTACAAGAGAAGATTTTTTTTACAAGATCGCAAAGGGCAGCACGTCTGCCGCAAGCTGGCCCTGGGCGGCTCAATTCCACCGCGACGGGCCACGTCTGAAAGCAAAACCAGAACAGCTACGTCGCCCTGCGACCCCACCTATCAGCGTCTGACTGGCCGACCAATTAAGGTCCAGATCGATTAACGATCCCAGTAAAGCCTAAAACCTCCCACCACGTCACCCTTCTCCTCCCTAATCCCTCCCCTCCTCCTCTGCCCCGCCGCCAAGCTCCCTCGCCGCACCATGGCGGCCACCACCTCCTCGCTCTCCCTCCTCTTCGCCCACCCCCACTCCCGCCACTCCTCCACCCCTCAGCGCCTCGGCAGGTCCCATCTCCGCCTACCGCTCCGCGCGCGCTGCGCCTCCGACGGCGCCTCCGCATCGGCCTCCACCACCGCCACCAAGCACCGCCGCCCCGCGGAGGAGAACATACGGGAGGAGGCCGCGCGCCTCCGTGGCCCCGCCACCAACTTCTCCGCCTGGTACGAGCCCTTCCCCCCGGCCTCCGACGCCGACCCCAACGAGCGCTACTCGCTGGACGACGTCGTCTACCGCTCCACCTCCGGCGGCCTCCTCGACGTCCGCCACGACATGGACGCGCTCGCGCAGTTCCCGGGCTCCTACTGGCGCGACCTCTTCGACTCCCGCGTCGGCCGCACCACCTGGCCCTACGGCTCCGGGGTCTGGTCCAAGAAGGAGTTCGTCCTCCCAGAGATCGACTCCGACCACATCGTCTCCCTCTTCGAGGGCAACAGCAACCTCTTCTGGGCCGAGCGCCTCGGCCGCGACCACCTCGGCGGCATGAACGACCTCTGGGTCAAGCAGTGCGGCATCTCGCACACGGGATCCTTCAAGGACCTCGGCATGACCGCGCTCGTCAGCCAGGTCAACCGCCTCCGCCGAGCCCCGCTCTCGCGCCCCATCAACGGCGTAGGCTGCGCCTCCACGGGCGACACCTCCGCCGCGCTCTCCGCCTACTGCGCCGCCGCGGGCATCCCCGCCATCGTCTTCCTCCCCGCCGACCGCATCTCGCTGCAGCAGCTCATCCAGCCGATCGCCAACGGCGCCACGGTGCTCTCGCTCGACACGGATTTCGACGGATGTATGCGGCTGATCAGGGAGGTGACTGCCGAGCTGCCCATATACCTTGCAAACTCACTCAACTCGCTTCGACTCGAGGGCCAGAAGACGGCCGCCATCGAGATATTGCAGCAGTTCAATTGGCAGGTGCCAGACTGGGTCATTATTCCAGGAGGCAATCTTGGGAACATTTATGCTTTCTACAAGGGGTTTGAGATGTGCCGTGTTCTTGGGCTAGTTGATCGTGTTCCACGGCTTGTCTGTGCACAGGCTGCAAACGCAAACCCGTTGTACCGGTACTACAAGTCTGGATGGACTGACTTCCAGTCACTTGTTGCTGAAACCACATTTGCATCTGCCATACAGATTGGTGACCCAGTTTCTATTGATCGGGCGGTTGTTGCGCTCAAGGCAACTGATGGTATCGTCGAGGAAGCTACAGAGGAGGAACTCATGGATGCGACGGCGCTCGCCGACCTCACTGGGATGTTTGCTTGCCCACATACTGGGGTTGCACTTGCTGCTCTCTTCAAGCTCCGTGACCAGGGTATAATTGGCACTAATGACCGTACGGTGGTCGTTAGTACAGCACACGGACTAAAGTTCACACAATCAAAGATCGATTACCATGATAAGAACATCAAGGACATGTTGTGCCAGTATGCCAATCCACCGATCAGTGTGAAGCCCGACTTTGGTTCTGTCATGGATGTTCTCCAGAAGAAGCTCAATGGTAAGATCTGAGCTTATCTTTAGTTAACCTCAACATATCCTTTCTTGTTTATCGGACTGTACTTTGGCATCTTAATCAACTGCAGTTGGTGACCATAGTATGGTGCCATCATCTTTATTTTCCAGTACTAGGTTCTTGAGGCTCTTCTAACTATAGGCAAAAGTGGATAGAGCTTTCCTTGTACTTTATCTGTATCATGTAATATCAATAATAAAGCATGGTTGAATAATTTTTTGATGGTGCCACTACATGCTTGCCAGTTTACTTTTTCACTTTTGTTGTCGTTGACGTTAAGATCTGTTGCAAGGACTGACCTAACAAGATGTATTACACATGGTTGGCTGTTGCGATTTTGTGTTACTTTTCATTAGTCGCAAAAGAATACCTGGCCTGGAGCAATTTTGTGTTACTTTTCATTAGTCGCAAGAGAATTCCTGGCCTGGAGCCCTGTACATAGTTCTTGTTCCAATGGCAGCAAGGCATTTATGAGTACCAGCTTAAGTACCAAGGGGATACATTGGACTGTTAGAACTAGACAACAGAGTCAGTGTTCAATAGCCATAGTCACAGATGAGTGGGTAAACTGAAACCCTGGTGTGCTCGACCTGTCACTCATCTTGACATGCGGTTTGCTATCACTATCTGTTATGTAGTGATCTCATGTAGCTGCTTCATATAAGCTTCCCATTAGTAGAAGATAAGCTAGGTTGTGCATTATAGGAGCTCGACCTGAAACCCTGGTGTGCTCGACCTGTCACTCATTTTCCCCATACATTTTAGAAGAAGGGTTCTATAGGCTTTCCATTAGCGATCTCATATAGCTGCTTGCTGTAGGTTTTCCATTAGACGATAAGACAGGTAAAATAATGAGTTAACTTTTAAGTGATTGTGATAATGTGAGATGATATGTCCTTTTAGGCTTTCTGTCACCCTAAACTAGTGATAGTGAATGGAGTTGTCCACTCCATGTTTTGTTGGATAACTTCTATTTGTTTGCCACTGCAACTGGCCATATATGCGCTTTCTGTTGATTTTGGTGTGCCCCGATTGGTACACATGATATCAGGTTATAGTAATTTCCCATCAGAATCACTTGCCCGAATCCTACTTTCTTCTCCAGGAGTTTACGTTGTCCTGAGTCCTGACAATTGTATCCTTGTTTCACTTTTATCACCGCTTAGTTGTGCCTGTCTTAATCAGAACCTCTGCACTTCCATCTCATGTCTTCTGTTTGTTCTTCAAAGCAGTCATAGTCACTACTATGCTGGATTGATGTTTGATCTCCTTTTCTAATCGAGGTACAGTTTTAACTGTTACGTGTGTTAAACGTCAGGAAGATTTCTTAGGACTGCAGAATTTTCACGTGCATGCTGTAAAAGCACACACTATTTCCCTTATAAACGCGAGGTTTAGATAAAGAAAAACTGTTGCAGAGGACAACCCCTTTTGTGCTCAAGCCAGCAGCACTGCTGTCTCTGATCTCGGCAGAGCGGCGCACAATCAGGGAGAGAGTATAAGCCCAATGATGATGGCGCAGTCGAGGATGCGCTGCTGGGGTCGTTTTTGAATCCAGTCAAGACGAAAATTGTTGCTCTCCAACTGTCTTTCGGCGTTTGGTATATCTCTAGCCTCTGCACGTTTCAGCGAATCGACTGCTTGCCCGATTCAATGTCCATTGGTGACATTTTAGCTGATTTCTCTGGCGAACATTAGTGGTCTGCCTTGCAAATATCTAGACCGGCTTCGTTGGGGGATGGAATATGTGCACGGCTTTGCATGCCCTTGCCATCAGTATGTGCCGATGTGCGTCTACTCTCAATGCTCCGCTTAGGAATAGTGAGTTCCTATAGTTGTTGGTGTACTGTGTGTGGTGGCTAATCTTCGGATTAGCGGTGGTTGCCATAAGGCACTGTAGTCATTATTTGCGAAAACGCTTACGATCGCTCGTGCGAGCGACGCGTGAGACTGTGGCCAGCTCCTATTCCCTTTCTATCGTGGGGACCACATGATTTGATTCCTTTTGACTTTTCATTTACTTTCAGTGCTCCTAATGGCTGCACATGTATGCGGCTAACTCATCTTTCCTAATCTCTCGCATGCACATGCATAACATTATTTTTTCTTGGCTACGTTGCTTTCTGATCCTTGCCTCTCTTCTCCCTTTTTTTCTTTTTTTTTTGGTTAAATCGCGATCATCTATTCCCTTTATCTGCGTACGTTTCAAACCAATTCATGACCGACAAACTTTTTTACTATTCCCTTTTTACTGTTCCCTTTACACGCTAAAAATAAAAATGTTTGAATTTTGCCTATAAAATTACCAAGTATAATTTTCCAATTCCCTTTTTGGGACAGTGATATTTTAGGGTAATTAAAATGGGTGGGGAATATGAAAAGTCCACTTCCTACCAATACAAACAATTAGAATAGAAATGAACTAACACTTCCTACTAGTATAAAAATAATGCAACTCTTATTTGGGGTAGTAGTAACATGCTATTCCCTTTTTACTATTCCCTTTACATGCTACAAAGTATTCAATTTTTTGCTGCAAAAAAATATTCAGTATAATTGTTCAATTCTCTTTTTGGGACAGTGGTTTTTTAGGGTAAATAAAAATGAGTGGGGAATAGGAAAAGTCCACTTCCTACTAGTACAAAAAATTAGAAAAGAAAAGAAATACCACTTCCTACTAGTATAAAAATAATAAAAACATGATTCAAACTACTACACATTTTGATCAAAATAGACTTTAGATGAAAGGGAATAATACCTAAAGACAAAGAAAAAAACAACGAAATGATAACTATGATGGCTCTTATGGGCACATAATAGACATGGGAACATAGTTAGAGCATCTCTAACATATCCCGGATAAGCCCCAACACGGAAAATTCCGGTCGATATGCGGGTTGGGTCGTTTTACTGCCCGAACAGATATCGTGTATCTCCGGGCCTCCAGATAATCGGTACCAACGGACGCTAAAAAAATACTCAATTGTTGCCTGCAAACAAATACCCGGTATAATTTTCAGTTCCCTTTTTGGGGCGTTGGTTTATTAGGGTAAATAAAAATGGGTGGGGAATAGGAAAATTCCGCTTTCTACTAGTACAAAAAATTAGAATAGAAAAGAATTACCACTTTTTACTAGTATAAAAATAATAGAAAACATAGTTCAGACTACTACATATTTTGATAAAAATAGACTCCTGATGAACAAAAAGCTTCAATTTTAGCTTGTAAAAAAGTTCCCAGTATAATTTTTCAATTCTCTTTTTGGGATAGTGGGTTTTAGGAGTAAATTCTCTTTAGCTAGTTCTAGGATTAGGATTAGTAACTTGTTTGCTAGGCAGTTGATATCATCTACTATTATTTTAGGTTGGTAATTCATGGTATAAATGCTTGGTAACACTTTAATTAGTCGTAGGATCGGTACGTGCTTGCTAGGTACTTGGAAAGGACAAGGATGTCGCCTAGAGGGGGGGGGGGGGGTGAATAGGCGATTTAAAACTTTTCCGATTTAGGCTTGATAATTGCGGAATAAAACTAGGTGTTTAAATTAACAAGCCAACAACCTAAATATACTAGGCTCACATATGTGCACCAACAACTTATGCTAAGCAAGACAAGCAACAAGGTGATAGCAATATAAAAACTTCAAGCATGAAGGCTATCACAATGTAAATTGCATAAGTAAAGAGCTCGGGTATAGAAAAAACAGAGGCACGCAAAGACGAGGATGTATTCCCGAGTTCATCCTTTTTAGGGGAGTACGTCTCGTTGGAGGGGTGTGAGTTTCAAACTCAAACGCCACAAATGGCCTCACCCTATTCTCCGATGAACCTCACACAAAAGCTCGGTTCACCTTCCACTATTGATTTCCCTTTTGGGCGGAAATCGAGTCCCGTACAACAATCTTGAGGCACAACTGATGACGTGAAATCACACGTTCGTTGGGAGACCCCAAGAGGAAGGTATGAAGAAGTGCAGCAGCAAGTTTTTCCTCAGTATGAAACCAAGTTTATCGGACCAGTAGGAGTAGAAACACTTCAGAAGGTTGTTGGTGGCGGAATATGGCACGGCGCAACACCAGTGAATCCGGCGACCGACGTAGAACCTGCACACAACACAATCAAACTACTTTGCCACAACGAAACAGGAAGGTTGTCAATCTTCCCGGCTTGCTGTAACAAAGGATTAAACGTATGGTGTGGAAAATAATGTTTAATTGCAGAAAGTAAAAGAGAACAATTGTTTGCAGTTAGTGGTTTTATCAGTGTAAAAGAATGGACCGGGGTCCACAGTTCACTAGTGGTGTCTCTCCATAAAGATAAACGACATGTTGGGTAAACAAATTACAGCTGGGCAATTGATAAAATATTGAGCGCATGACAATGCATATATATGACAAGATGACTACCATGATATTTAATTGGGCATTACGACAGGATACATAGACCGTTATCCAACCGCATCTATGACTAATAATCCACCTTCAGGTTGACATCCGTGTTCCCCGTTGGTATTAAGTTGCAAGCAACGGATAATCGCATTAAGTAATGTGCGTAATGTAAACAAGTACATATGACCGTGGACATAGCATTGTTAGGTTATCCCTAGTGGCAACAACACATCCACAACCTTAGACGTTGCTGTCACTCGCCCAGATTACTGGAGACTGAACCCACTATCTAGCATAAATACTCACTCTTGGAGTTACAAGCATCTACTTGGCCAAAGCATCTACTAGTAACGGAAAGCATGCAAGCTCATAAATAACATGTAACATAGATTAATAATCAACTTGATCATATTATTCAATATTCATCGGATCCCAGCAAACACAACATGTAGCATTACAATAAGATGATCTTGATCATCTAAGGCAGCTCACAAGATCTAAACATGATAGCATAAAGTGGAGAGACAACCATCTAGCTACTGCTATGGACCCGTAGTCCAAGGATGAACTACTCACGCATCACTCCGGAGGCAGGCATGGCGATGTAGAGCCCTCCGGTGATGATTCCCCTCTCCGGCAGGGTGCCGGGAAGAGCTTCAGAACCCTCCCGAGCTAGGGTTGACGACGGCGGTGCCTCTGGAACTTTTCGTGGAATATGACTCGGGTATTTAGGGTTTTCGCGTCGGGAGGAATAAATAGGCGAAAGGGCGGCGGCTGAGGGCACCCGAGGGGCCCACACGCACCCTCGGCGCGGCAGGAGGTGGGGACGCGCCGAGCCCTTGTGTGGCCGCCTCCTGGCGCTCCTCCGTCTCCCCTTTGGACTCTGTGTACGTGTCGGTGAAATAGGGACCTCCGTTGATTTTCGTCCAATTCCGAGAATATTTCCAGAACAGCTTTTCTAGAATACAAAAACAGCAGAAAACAGGAACTGGCACTGTGGCATCTTGTTAATAGGTTAGTCCCAAAAAATGTATAAAAATGATATGAAGTGGATGCAAAACATGTTTTTTTACGCGTAGGACAGTGGGGAAGACCCCCACTGCGTCATTTTCTCATTTTCACATCGGGTACATAATTACAACCTGCTTACAAGGATCATCTTACTACATGACTATTCACAAATGGTCTAACCAGGCCTGCATGCCCTCCTTTAAGCTAGGTTTAATCCTATGCCTTATTACATGTACAGAATCAACAAAAAAACTGTAACAAAGCTGTAAGCTTCTTATTTCTCCATCGAAGATTATTTTGTTTCTATGGTTCCAAATGCTCCAGCACCCTGCAATCATAGCAATCTTGAAGAAAGCATTCGTGGATTTATTCTTTGCATCAATTAACATATCAATGAATTGCAAATCAGAGTTCCATGTTTCTCCAAGTTTTCCCCACATGCCCTGACTGAAAATGCAGTCAAAGAACAGATGCTTCATGGTCTCCTTTTCACCACTGTCACATAAGACACATACATTGGATTCAACATAAAACTTCTTCCTTTCCATTAAATCTTTGGTGTTCAGCCTGTCTTGTATCATGAGCCAGAAGAAAAATTTGTGTTTCGGTAGACAGGGTGACTTCCATATCCATGGAAATGGTGCTGGAGCCTTCGGTTTATTCAGTAATGCCTGATATACCTTGCTTGTCGAATACTTCACATTATTCCAAGGAAAAGACCATGTATCTGTATCAACATTATCTACAAGATCTGTTAACATGCCAGTTAATTGGTCAAATTGTTCAGAGGCAATCATAGAGAGCAGCAGCTGAAATAGAGTATGAATTTCATCAGGAGCAACTTGCTTAGCCTTCTGAACAGATATAGTTTTATCATGTGAGAATGAGTGCAATTGTGGAAACTGTCTTTGAAGCGTATCACCATTCCATTTGTCCTTCCACAAAAGTATACTATTCCTTGCTCCAGGTTTGCATGTAGTCAGTAGTTTAAAATCCTCTAGAAAAGATACACAACTTCTCCACCAGAATGATCCTTTCTGTTGATTTAAAGTTGGAACTGATCCATCATCGTAGTGTGCTTTCCAAAGTAACTGGACCCATGGTAGATCATTCATATTAAAGAATTTAGACAGGTTTTTCATCATGAGTGCCTTGTTTTTATCTCTCAAGCTGAGTATGCCCAACCCTCCTTTATCTTTTGGTAGGCAAACATTGTCCCATTTCACTAAGCATTTTCCTTTCTTCTCGATTTCTTTTCCATGCCATAGAAATGTTCTCATGGACTTCTCCATATGATCAATGTGTGTGTACTGAACTTTAAGAGCACACATGATGTGATTTGGCATTGCAGAAATAACCGATTTAATTACTACAATCCTGGAGCAATAGGAGAGCAAGTTTGATATGCCAGAGAGCCTCCTGTCTATTTTGCAAATCGCTGGCATTAGATCATCGATCCTTGGTCTGGATGTCCCCATGGGTAGGCCAAGATATGTAAAAGGCATAGACTCCACTTTGCAACCAAAAGCTGCGGCAAGCTGTAAGCATTTTTCTGGAGGCACATTAATGGGCACCATAGACGACTTATGGTAGTTTATCTTCAGGCCAGTTGAACTAGAAAATGTGTGCAGGATATTCTTCAAACTATTTATCTCATCCATGTCAGCAGGCATTATTAGCAGCGTATCATCTGCGTATTGTAAAATAGGATAGCTCTGTCCATACGAATTATCCAGAGGAATAGACAGAATACCATCTTGCCATGCTTTATTGATAACAATTTGTAATAGCTCTGCAGTTGCAACAAATAACAAAGGGGATAACGGATCACCTTGCCTGACTCCTCTTCTGCACTTAATAGATTTTCCTGGAACTCCGTTCAGGATAATAGATGCGGAGGCCGTATGAAGTATATTCTTTATCCAAGACAAGTAAACTTCTCCAAAGCCCATATGTTTTAACATAGACAGAATAGTGCTATAATCAACCATGTTAAAAGCTTTTTCGAAGTCCAATTTGATAATGACTATTTCTTTTTTGGATTTATGGCATAAGTGCAGGTATTCAAAAGCCCATGCTAGACAATCTTGTATGGTTCTGGTTTTAATAAAACCATACTGGTTTTTGTGAAGTAGCGAAATTATAACCTTTTGCATGCGGTTCGCCAGAATCTTGGTGATAATCTTTAAACCCATACTAACTAGCGAAATAGGTCTGAAGTCACTTGGTCTTTCAGGAGCTTGGACTTTCGGTATGAGTGCAATGTATGCAGTATTGATGCTAGTGAGGTCTAGATTCCCGTTCAAAAAATTATTGCACAGGCTGTAGAATTGAGGCTTTATCAGACTCCAAAACTTTTTCATAAATAGACCATTAAAACCATCGGGGCCAGGTGATTTGTCACTTGGCATGTGCTTAATAATGTCGTCAATCTCCTCTGTTGTGACTGGAAGTTCTAGTTCACTTAAATCTCTCGGAGTGATCAAAGATGCAAGATCAAATCCCATCTGAATATCATCTGCCTTTCCCAACCTGTTATTAAAAGAATTCCATAGAACAGCTGCCTTTTGTGCATGTTCAGTGGCAATACTACCATCATCTTTTGTTAAGCAGGCTATATGACTGTGTCTATAATTTCTGGTTGCAATAGCATGAAAGAACTTAGTATTCTCATCACCAAGTTTTGCCCATCTTATGTTTGCTCTTTTCTTCCAATAAAGTCTTTTAGCCTCCAGTAACTTTGTAGTATGTTGTTTTGGAGCACTCCTAAAATTTCTTTCGGGAACAGAAAGCAATCTTTGTTCTTCTATCCCATCAAACATAGCAAGCACGTAGCTGCATTTATCAATAAGTGCCGATAAATTGGAGAGTGATTTACTCCAGATTTTAATCCCATGCCTCAGAGATTTAAATCTTGCTGTAACATCTTGTGCAACATTTTTATAAACACCGGTACGCTGCCAGTATTTCTGCACTACCTCTCTAAATTCATCAAATTCAAGCCAGAAATCCTCAAATCTGAAAATTTGTGCTTTAGGTACTGTCGTTTCAATTTGTATGTGGATTGGAATGTGATCAGATCCAAGTCTGGAGAGTGGAATTGCCATGGTGTTTGGGAAGGCAGCAGTCCAAGCATGTGATGTAAAAATCCAATCTAATTTCTCCAATAAAGGCTCACTCTGCATATTGCTCCATGTATAAGATCGACCTTTCAGAGGAATTTCCTCTAAGTCATGTGTCTGTATTATATTGTTAAACCTCAGCATGTTGTTAATATTTCCTCCTGGCCTGTTCCTATCCTCTGTACTTCTGATCATATTGAAATCGCCCATTATAATCCAGTGCTGAAAGTTTGAGGCATCCAACTGAAGAAACCAATCCACAAACTCCTGTCTGCCATCATTGTCACATGGAGCATAAATATTGGTGACTACAATGATTCGTGCTGAGAAATTACATTTAAGTTCCACTGTGACTTGAAACCTTGATTGACTAATAACTCGTCCATCAAAAGCATTTCCATTCCAAATGGTTATTATTCCTCCTGAATTTCCAATAGATGGCTCATATATAAATTGGTTCATTCTTCTAGGACAAAATTTCCTGATATATGCACTATCAAAGTGTTCTCTCTTTGTTTCTTGCAAGCATAAGATATTACAGTTACTCTCATTTACTTTATTTGCTATGTCATCGCATCTTTCCTGGGAATTAATCCCCCTGAGATTCCAATTACATATTCCCCAGTTTCTATTCATTTGGAAACTTCATATGTGAGGAAAAAGGAGAGCAGGTACTGATCTCCATTTCATACATAACCATCAGTGCATCACAAGATATATGATGAAATATATGGGACTCCGAGAGAACAGAGAACACATCCCAGCTATAGCACATACTGACCCATAAAACAGAGATAACAAATATGATGATGTACTGATACAAGAATTCACAGCAGTACCAAAAGCTGATCCAAACACACCATAAATAGAGCAACTTGGACATCACACATGATAAACTGAACTGTTGCATAGCAAACGACACACTGGGATAGTTCAAACAAGGAAAGCACACTGGAGTTCCACACTGATAGATAATGGAAGTAAATAGATAATGATAATGCCTTGGGATAACAGAGCAGTAAATGGCCCTGCTCTTGGCCGTGATTGGAGTAAGTTTACTCATCATTTGAACTATCGTAGTTCAAAGCATCATCTGACACCACACCAGGCGGCATCTTGCAGTGGCTAGTCCCAATCGCCTGTAGAGTAGCAATTGGGATATGTGGCGGTGGAGCTTCATTATGGTTAATCACAGCTGCTTCAAAGATCGGTGCTAGGTTTGTTGAAACACTGCTTTTTGCTTCTGCCTTGGCTGCTTCAGCTGCTGCTTCTTCTGCACTTTTACTGTCCTTGAAACCACCTTTCAATTCAGCAAGCATGTCGCTGCGCCTCACATTCGACACATCTCTAAATATCGCCTTTCTCTGCCTCTTTTGCTTAGGCTGTTTTTCAGTCTGAACTATGACCTGATTGTCCTGCTGGCTCTCACCTTCTTGTAGAGTTGCTTAGCTCTCCATCTCATTGTTGACATGTGTAGTTGCTTGGTTGACCGGCGCAGTTGCTTGGCTCTCCATCTCATTGTTTACCACTGCAATGTTTTCCTCAGCAACTGGCTCCTTGTTCTTGCAGAGAGCACTGATTTGGAGGGTACAGTTATTGATAATTCCAGCTGTTCCAGATGTAACTGTGATGTTACAATTAGCACCCGAGATCACAAAGTCATTGAGCTCTGGTAGGAGCTCACCAGCATTAACAACAAGTTTCTCCACTAAGTTCTTCAAGCATTCTACCGGGTCTTGATTACCATTCATTTGGTTGTCCTCGTGCTGCAGGGGTGGAGTGTCAGGGTTCAGAGCATTCTCGTTAGCTGCAGGTGCAGCATGAACAGGTGCATCATTGTTGGGTGCATCACCATGCTGCAACTCAACTTCATCTTCCTCCATCATTGCGTCATGCCAAAAACCTCCATGGTTAACCGGAGGTAATGCATGTGGGTTTCCACCATTTGGTGGCAGGGGGTCCTCATCACCAGCATCTCCATCAAGCATCTTGCGAGAGAGAGAGATGCAGGGGTGGATTGGCAGATTGGACTCAATTGGGTTTCTGATACGTGAGAGGGGGAGATCGATGAAGTAGACGTGGAGTCCAAGGATTTATCAGTCTGGTGACTATTATCAGGAGCTTTTGTAACCAGTTTCCAGTTCAATCTATTTTTATTCGGTCTGTTAAAACATTTCCGTGCGATATGCCCAAAAGCGAAGCAATCTCTACATCTGATTTTGTTTTGATAGGAGATTTTCTTGTGCCCCTCAGATAAACAGTTTGAACAGAAAACCGGTCGGTAAACAAATCTAGCATGCTTGTTACGATGCAAGGGTGGAGGTCCAATAACAGGATCGACGCTACATTGCATTAACTGGGTTTCCGAAATACCTGGGCCTGATTGGTTGCATGCATTCAAATTTGAATTCCCGCTCTGCTGATTATCCGCATCTGATCAAAATTCACGATCAACATTGGGAGCTACAGATCGGTGATCATCAAGATTAATTCCACCAATAGGGACAGCATTTGCACCAGATAAAACATTTGTCTTTGCGATTCCACCAATAGGGACAACATTTGCAGCAGATATAACATTAGCCTTTGCTTGGATTGGAACATATTTGAAAGAATTTCGGGGACGTGGAACAAATCTAGGGAGGCGAGAATTTTTCTTTGATTGGACCAAGGTCCATTCCTTGTCTTGTTCGGCATACCACAATTTCTCTTCTCGCTGCCAATTTGGTCCACCAAAACCCCATAGATCAAAATAGCAAATGAAATCCTTAGATCTGAATGATCTCAAATTATGAACCATAAAACCCACAGTTTTCGAACATACATCAAAAATGAAAACCCTGCCTCGTAGAGGCGAAACTCGGATCTTCTTATGATCTGCTCCCAAACATGATGAGAGAGCGATACTGACATTCAGAGGAGTGAGTTCAAACGAAGATCTTGCAAATGAAACCACCAGAGTAAATCCAGTATTGGGCGAGATAGGGTTTACCGGAGTAGTCACATTCTGCCACACTTTTCCAGCGAAGGAGAGACCCAAATCGAAATCCAAACGGTGCACGAAGGAGGAGGGATCAGAGAGCAGATCGCGGGGGAGATCTTGGAGATACATACCTTGGGATCGATGCAAGATCTAGGCAAGATTGGGAACGCCATGTGAGTCACCCTTGAGGTGCGGGGTGGAGAGAGCCATCATATGTACCGTGAAGGGAGTCACGATGCAAAACATGTAACAATTGGTATAATATCAACATGGAACATAAAAAATTATAGATACGTTTGAGACGTATCAGCATCCCCAAGCTTAGTTCCTACTCGTCCTCGAGTAGGTAAACGATAAAACAAAATAATTTTTGAAGTGACATGCTACCATCATAATCTTGATCAAATAGTATTGTAAGGCACATGTAAGTGAATGAAGTGATCCAAGTCAATGGTCTATAATTTGCTACCAAATAGATAATGAGTAAACACTGAATCATACAAGCTAAACTTTTCATGAATAGTACTTTGGAGACAATGCATCCACAGGTTTACATAAATGTTAACTCATAAAGCAATAGATTCTAATAAAAGGTATTTAACCAACACAAAGGAAGATTTAGTTTCAGCATTTGCTTCAACTTTCAACATATTTATCTCATGGATATTGTCAACACAAAGCAATATAATAAGTCCAATATGTAGCATATAACAAATGTTGTACCAAAGTTGACACTAGTGTTTGCTTGTGGAAGATAGAAAGAAGTAGGAAAACTGACTCAACATAAAAGTAAAAGAAAGGCCCTTCGCAGAGGGAAGCAGGGATTAAATCATGTGCTAGAGCATTTTAGGTTTTTGAAATCATATAGAGAGTAAAAATTAAGTTTTGGGAGGTGTGTGTTAATTGGTCAACGAATCAGTAGTGGAAAGTACAATATGACCCCGGCCAAACAGATTTTTAAGAGCGGCTCCCATGAAGGACGTTATTTCTACCAGCAAGGCAGATCATCCCTCTTTTCTCTTTTGTTTACACATGCAGATATTTCACTGGTATTATTGCTTGACTGATAAATCAGGGCAAAAATGTGAAAAGAATTAAGCGGTTAAAGTTGTAATTAATTGGGACTGGGCACCCCGTTGCGAGCTCTTTTTGCAAAATTAATAGATAAGCGGATGTATATGCCACTAGTCTGATGGTAAAGTCTGGTTGACAAGTGCCATAAAGACATCCACCACGTCCTCATGAGCTTGGTAAACATTGACACAAAAAGGAGTAGTAACAATTTTGAATAGTTTAAAGGTAGCACATGAAAAATTTACTTGGAGTGGCAAGGAAATACCACATATAGGTAGTTATGGTGGACACAAATGGCATGGATTTTGGCTCAAGGATTTGGATGCACGAGAAGCATTCCCTCTCAGTACAGAGTCTAGGCTAGTAAGGTTATGTAAGCAAACAAGAATATCAACCGGTACACCAAGTTTTATATGACCAACATATTGCAAGCATTATAAGACTTCATACCGTCTTCCTTGTTAACCAAACCCTTTTATTAGAAAATATCTAGACCTTAGAAATACCACCCATGCAAACCAAATTTCAACAAGCTTTACGGTAGTTCTTCACTAATGGGCTTAACTTACATGATGCAAAAATTTAATCATGACCTACTTGTTAACTCAAAACAATTGACAAATATCAAATTATCCATATTAGTGATCTACAAGAGTATGCAAGTCTTTTCCATTATACCATTTACCACATGCAACATTTTCTGTTCCAACCAAACACCAATCAACTTATTTCAATAACTCTCTAAACAAGTATAAGTGAAGGAAAAGAGTACTTTCTTTAAAAGAACTAATAGCTCTGACAAGAGATACATGAAAACAAGAGCTAAAAGCTTGAACAGCGCTAGATATGAATACTCAACAAATATAAGTGAAGAATAGGAGTATTCTCATGAAAAAGCTGAGCGTGTCTCTCTCCCAATCAAGAATGTTAGGATCCAATCAAGTTGATCACAAAATAAAAATAACATACTGAAAATAAAAGCACACAGACGCTCCAAGAATAGCACATATGATGTGAAAGGATTAAAATATAGTTTCACTAGAGATGACCAGATAATTTTGACGAGGAAGAAGGGGATGCCCAAGGCATCCCCAAGCTTAGACGCTTGAGTCTTCTTGAAATATGCTGGGGAGATCCATGGGAGCCTCCCCAAGCTTGAGCTCTTCGCTCTTCTCCATCCTATTATATCACTCTTCCCTCTTGACCCTTGAAAACATCTGCCACACAAAACTCAAAGTAAATCTCATTAGAGGGTTAGTGCACAATCAAAAACTCACATGTTCTGTAAAGACGCAATATGACCGTTACTTTAAACATTAGCTACTGCCACTGATGTTATGTGAAGCTCTTCCACCCAAAAAAGAATTCCACCCAACACTAGTAAAAGAGAGAATGCAAAATAAAAGACATAATCTGTCTAAAACAGAACAGTCCGCAAAGACAAAAAAATTCGAGGCACTTACGATGCACAGATTGAAAAACTTTGAACTAATGAAAGATGCGTACATACATCAGGATTACACACAAAAATTTGCAGATTTAAATCACATTCTGTTGATTTTAGATAATTAATACGGTGAACAGATGATAACCCCCAAGAGCAGGAGATCACTGTAGCACCTCTCAATGTGGAAGTAGGGTATCGATCCGCAGGAGCAAGAAGGAAAAGTTATCTATTCCCTACAACTAAAGTGTCACAAGTTTTAGTTGATTATGCACTAAACAAGTTTAAAGAACAAGATGGTTGATTTAATGGATGGAAGTTTAACGTAACAAAACAAGAATGTAAAAGTGTCCCAATCCTCTTCAATGCAAGAGGACAAGACACAGGTTTTCTCTTATAGGAACAATGGACATGGGTTCATGGGTTCACTCAATCCTCTCTCCCATCTATGGTGATTATCATGTTATAGATAAAAAGTACACACAATTGTCATGCTTTAATGGTAAACTTCTATGACGGCTACATGTCCTAAAACACATAGTTGAAAGAAGTAATCATTTGTGTTGCTAGGTCACCCTCGTAAGGCTAGCGTGGTTGCTGTCACTCCCACATCATACTCTTCCTTTTTACCCCCAGATAAAGGATGTTGGGCTGTATTTCACATGTCACTCAATACATATGCCGTTGTCACATCGGCCATCCCGTACCTACATACATCATACTTCATAATGGACAATATTCTAAACACTAGTGCAATGATTCATATTTCGTGTGCATGACCACATCTCTCTCATCTATCCACACTTGGTGGTGTCAATCACCTCATGACAAGGATAAACAAGGCATTATGCATAAATCAAACCATCACATGTATCATAGAATATCTCCAAAGTATGACAAACCATAGAAATCCCAACATGACGGTAAATGCATAACATAATATCATCTCATACCACAATATCCACCATAGGAATTACAAAGATAGTTCCATAATCATGCAAGGCACATCATATGGACTTCAACAATGATCATACATAGAGAGATTGGATCAAGTTACCACCACAAACCCAAAGTCCAGGGGGTGGACTACTCCCCCTTCATCATGGTGATGATGGTGGAGATGTTGGAGAGATGGAGATGATCTTGCTGTAGATGTTGATGATGAACACGTCGGAGGGGGTGGAGCCCTCCGGAGGTGATTCCGGCGGCGTTTCCCCCCTCGATCTCTCCGGCGGCAGCCTTCTGACTCTCTGTTTCGTGGTTTTGTGTTTCTCCGCCGCCTCCTCGCGAAACTCCTCGGGGGACTATTTTTATAGACGTTTTTAGGTCAAGACGAAGCCACGGAGACGAAAACGGACGGCATCGGAGCCACGAGGAATAAAAGAGGTGGTCCCACACGGCCAAGGAATCTGGCCGCGTGGGACCATCTATTTTCTTCCTCGGACTTCCTTTTTCGCGGATCCTTGGCTCGTACGTCTTCTTATTTCCAAATATTGGGCCCCGTAAAATATTAGGTCATTTGGACGTCGTTTGGTCCCTGAAAGTCAAAAACATGGAAAAAGGGGTTTTCTGGTTCTGCAGGGTTAATTCCAAATAAATGGGGAAACTGTGAATTATCCCCTAAAATCATTATAAAACATAAATATAACCCATATATGATGCAAATAAGTTGGAATATCAAGTAATAAAATGTAAAGTTCATGTATGCATTTTACATGCATCAACATCCCCAAGCTTAACCATACTCGTCCTCGAGTATGAAGGTGATAAAACTAACATGGACTTTGCATTTTAATACTATCAATGGATATCAAAGATGATTACTATTGCTACATAGAGTCAAATGATTCATTCTTAAAAGGAGTAGCAATATGCAAGATAGTTTATGAAGTGATATCAAGTATTCAATGAAAGGATGTTCAATGATAATTCACAAAGTGTAACATAAAGAAAGTACTATGGACCACATGTATGCATAATGAAAAGAAAGAACATCCTATAATGGTCATAGAGTATTGATGAAAATCTGAATATAAAAGGTGGACACTTTGGAAAGATATATATGAGTAGAGGTAAAGCATGAATAAGTTTCATCTAACTTCTGAACTTCTCTACTTAAGTTAATGATTGTAATGTGGTAATCCTTGGTGTCAAGCTCTCATTCCCCTATCATAGCATCTTGAATGATTAAGTTTAAAGTGAAAGCAAATATGAGTAGTGTGCTTGACAAAGTACAGGTTGAAAGTCTCATGCCCCTTGAATACAAGTACCTACTCCATGTGTTACTCAACTTGGGAAACAAAGCAAGTTCAAGTTAAATATCATTGTAAGTAATAATAGTATCATTAAGAGCGTCAACTGGGGTACCTCTTGTCCCAGGATATGGAACAAGCCCATATCAAAATGACAAGACAAACAAACACAATGAACAATCTCAACACCCTTTTTATTTACCATTAGATAGCTTTTTATTGTAAGGTGTATCACAGAAGGTTCACCATAGCATGTAAGTAAATTTCCACCATGAATGATGCATGGCTTAGATTAGCGGCCCAGGCGTCTCTCTAACCATTTATACAAACTCATTTAAACCTACTTCATTTCCACATTTATTTCACCCATGGTAAGCATCCATAAACAAAAGTACATGATATCAACTAAATGAAATGAAGTGCATGTTGAAAGCTTGCCATGTGACAGCACATATGAGCTAACTCTCAACCAAAGACATTTGTCAAGCCCACAACATCATAATTTTAATCACAATGGGTCATGTTTTATTATGCAATGAAAGTAAAGTGTGCATCAAGTTCGAGAGAGCTCTATAACCAACTTTTCCCATAACAATCAACAACATAAGCATTTTCATTCAGAGGTATAGATAACACAAATATCATGATAAACATACTCGGAATAGCATAAAGCTAATAGGTAGATATGGTGGACTCACTGGAAAAACTTTGGTTGAAGGTGTTGGAAACAAGTTTTTGCTTGTTGGAATTTTTGGGCTAGCAAGAGGGAGAAAGTTGACCATCTAAATGCATGCATGAGTGTCCATAGAACTAACCAATCCATGTTAAACAAAGTAAATAACATTCAGCATCAAAACATGAATAAAAGATAGCTCTTGATAAAACACTTGCAAATTAACTCATTAAAAGCATATGAATCATGCAACTATATGTATCTTTTAAAATCAACTCCAACATCCCTTTTCCCAATCTTATAATAGCATCCAACATAATCAACCCAAATTTCCAGTAGCTCTCTCATATATAAATGATAGTGTGGTGGTCTCACAAAATAAAAATCAAACCAAAACAAACAAAAAGACGCTCCAAGTTTATGCGATAAAGTGTTTCGATCGAAAAACAGAAGTTAGACGTGTGCAAACCGAGAGTGTGTAGGTCCAGTGGGGTTGTCTTCACATCCCCAAGCTTATGGTCTTCACCATCCTTGGATAGCTCTTGGTGCATCTCCTCTAATCCCTGTGAAAAAACTTCAAAACACCGTTTCTCCCATTTCTTTTCTGTGGGGTGCATTAGTAGTGATAAACAAATAGATTTCTTGCTGCATATAATCCTTGAACAAAAATTCATATGAATGTCCAGAAAGTGTATAATGTTGTATGCCTACTCATAAACTCAATTGGATCAAAAAGATTCAAGTTAAAAGTTCAAAGCATGCATCAAACAAAATGGGACAGAATCTGTCCAGAAAAACAGCAGCAGCAAAACGTATTTTTCTACCCTACTAAACTTTGTCGAAAAATTCCGAAAAAATTCATGCATACAGAGGATGAAAAGTTGCAACTACAGTTCAAATATGAGCTCATTCGGAGTTACAGAATAAGAATTAAAAATCATACCGTGCACAGATTCGTGCAGGAATAAAATCTCCGAACGCTATAAGCAACTTCTTCAAACCAAAATGGTAAAACTTGGCACTTTATTAAAAATTCCAGAAACTAAACTAAAAAAAAAGTCTCTTGTTACAGCAAGAGGACACAAAGAAAATCACAAATAAAAACAACCGGGTTGCCTCCCGTAAAGCGCTTTCTTTATAGCCATATAGCTAGGCTTCTTACTTGATATCAAGATGGTTGGAGTGAGGTGGCTTGGCATCCCCAAGCTTGAATTCTTGTACTTATTTGATATATGTTGGGTGAGTCTAGGGGTAACATCCCCAAGCTTGAGTGGTTGTCCCTCTTGATCTTTGTTCATCACCCTCAACTCTTCCACTTGAAAAATTCTCTTTACACAAAACTCAACATAAAACTTGATTAGAGGGGTTAGTGTCTCCATAAATTAAATCCTCATAGGTACAGCAAAGACATATCATGAGTTGATTCTAAACATTAGCTACTGTTACTATGGTTGTGCATTGCTCTTTGATCAATAGAACTACACAAAACACAAGTAATGAGAGTAATGCAAAATAAAGACAGAATCTGTCAAAAACTGGACAGCCCGTAAAGAGTGAATTTTCAGAGGCACTTACGTTGCTCAAATCAGAAAATTTTGAACTAATGAAATGTGTATTAATAACTGAAGATTGCTGTCGTAAAATTTCAGGTCAAAATTCCTTTTCTGTGATTTTTAACATTTTTCGCAGTGAAGCTTAGGAATCTGTTTTCTGGACAGCCATGATAGTTTTAATGATGCTCACATAGGAACAAGAATTGAAATGCAAAAGAGAGCATCAAGAGAAAAATATGAAACACTTTTAAGTCTAACCCACTTCCTATGCATTGGGATCTTGTAAGAAAATAAATCATTGAAACACAAAGCAAGTAGCATAGGAAGATAAAACAAGAGCAATTTCAAGACTTTGAACTTAAAGAGAGGAAACGTAATAATGTTGAAATGTTTAGAACCATGTTTTCCTCTCTCATAATAACTTTCAGTAGCATCATGAATAAATTCAACAATATAACTATCACATAAAGCATGTCTCTCATGAGCTTCAAGCATAAAAGTATTAGTACTCTCCACATAAGTAAAATCCTTCTTAGTAATAGTGGGAGTAAAACATTCATAATCATCATTGTAATCATCATATATAGGAGGCATAGTATCCTCCCCAAGCTTAAATGATTGCAAGATATAAAAAAATAAATTTAAAGTTTAGTGCACACAAGAATAGAAACTTAAGCGCTACGCTCCCCGGCAACGGCGCCAGAAAAGTACTTGATAACCCCCAAGAGCAGGGGATCACTGTAGCACCTCTCAATGTGGAAGTAGGGTATCGATCCGCAGGAGCAAGAAGGAAAAGTTATCTATTCCCTACAACTAAAGTGTCACAAGTTTTAGTTGATTATGCACTAAACAAGTTTAAAGAACAAGATGGTTGATTTAATGGATGGAAGTTTAACGTAACAAAACAAGAATGTAAAAGTGTCCCAATCCTCTTCAATGCAAGAGGACAAGACAAAGGTTTTCTCTTATAGGAACAATGGACATGGGTTCATGGGTTCACTCAATCCTCTCTCCCATCTATGGTGATTATCATGTTATAGATAAAAAGTACACACAATTGTCATGCTTTAATGGTAAACTTCTATGACGGCTACATGTCCTAAAACACATAGTTGAAAGAAGTACTCATTTGTGTTGCTAGGTCACCCTCGTAAGGCTAGCGTGGTTGCTGTCACTCCCACATCATACTCTTCCTTTTTACCCCCAGATAAAGGATGTTGGGCTGTATTTCACATGTCACTCAATACATATGCCGTTGTCACATCGGCCATCCCGTACCTACATACATCATACTTCATAATGGACAATATTCTAAACACTAGTGCAATGATTCATATTTCGTGTGCATGACCACATCTCTCTCATCTATCCACACTTGGTGGTGTCAATCACCTCATGACAAGGATAAACAAGGCATTATGCATAAATCAAACCATCACATGTATCATAGAATATCTCCAAAGTATGACAAACCATAGAAATCCCAACATGACGGTAAATGCATAACATAATATCATCTCATACCACAATATCCACCATAGGAATTACAAAGATAGTTCCATAATCATGCAAGGCACATCATATGGACTTCAACAATGATCATACATAGAGAGATTGGATCAAGTTACCACCACAAACCCAAAGTCCAGGGGTGGACTACTCCCCCTTCATCATGGTGATGATGGTGGAGATGTTGGAGAAGATGGAGATGATCTTGCTGTAGATGTTGATGATGAACACGCCGGAGGGGGGTGGAGCCCTCCAGAGGTGATTCCGGCGGCGTTTCCCCCCTCCGATCTCCTTCGGCGGCAGCCTTCTGACTCTCTGTTTTGTGGTTTTTGTTTCTCCGCCGCTTCCTCGCGAAACTCCTTGGGGGACTATTTTTATAGACGTTTTTAGGTCAAGACGAAGCCACAGAGACGAAAACGGACGGCATCGGAGCCACGAGGAATAAAAGAGGTGGTCCCATACGGCCAAGGAATCTGGCCGCGTGGGACCATCTATTTTCTTCCTCGGACTTCCTTTTTCGCGATCCTTGGCTCGTACGTCTTCTTATTTCCAAATATTGGGCCCCGTAAAATATTAGGTCATTTGGACGTCGTTTGGTCCCTGAAAGTCAAAAACATGGAAAAAAGGGTTTTCTGGTTCTGCAGTGTTAATTCCAAATAAATGGGGAAACTGTGAATTATCCCCTAAAATCATTATAAAACATAAATATAACTCATATATGATGCAAATAAGTTGGAATATCAAGTAATAAAATGTAAAGTTCATTTATGCATTTTACATGCATCAACAGCAAAAATCTGTTCTTGCGCAGCAATCAAAATCTAGCATCATCTTATCATTAGAGACTACTCTTGGCACAACAATGCGAAAAAGTAAAGATACAAAGGAGTTGCTACAGAAGTAAACAACCTCCTTGACTCAATAAAAGAAAAATTGCAGAAATAAAATAATGGGTTGCCTCCCATAAGCGCTTTTCTTTAACGCCTTTTAGCTAGGCACAAAGCATGCATCAAGTATTACCAAGTGTAGAAGCATCAACATTATAGTTTGTTCGAACAATAGAATCATAAGGTGGTTTTATCTTCTTCCTAGGGAAGTGTTCCACACCTTTCTTGAGAGGGAATTGATATTTAATATTCCCTTCTCTCATATCAATAATAGCACTAACAGTTCTAAGAAAAGGTCTTCCAAGCACAATAGGACAAGATGGATTGCATTCAATATCCAAAACAACGAAATCAACAGGGACAAAGTTGTTATTAATCATAATAAGAACATCATCAATTCTACCCAAAGGTTTCTTTATAGTAGCATCAGCAAGGTGAACATCCAAATAACAATTTTTCAAAGGTGCTAAATCAAGCATATCATAAAGTCTTTTAGGCATAACAGAAAAACTAGCACCAAGGTCACACAAAGCATTGCAATCAAAGTTATTCAACTTCATTTTAATGATGGGCTCCCAACCATCTTCTAACTTCCTAGCGATGGATACTTCACGTTTCAATTTTTCTTCCCTAACTTGTATGAGAGCATTAGTAATATGTTTAGTAAAAGCCATGTTTATTTCACTTGCTTTAGGACTTCTACCTAGCTTTTGCAAAAACATAATTACTTCAGAGAGATTACAACCATCAAAATCAAAATCATTATCATCAAAGGTAATGGAGCTATTATCTTCATCATTACTAGAAATTTCAGCATTTTTATCAAGAACAGTTTCAGAGTTATCAGGCATTTTGAAACGTTTTGCAATAGAAGTAGAAACATTGCCAACACCAATTATCTTGTCATTAATAGTAGGAAGTTTACTAACACTTGAAGTTGAAGCATTTTCAGTAGTAGAAATAGTACAAACTCTAGCAATACTATTCTTTCTAGCAATTTCATCCTCTCTTTCCCATCTAGCATGCAATTCGGCTAGCATCCTCACATTATTATCAATTTTAATTTGTATAGCATTGCGAGTTTTGCTCTTTAACATCATGAGGCATGTTCTTTGTTTTCATAAATTCAACATCAAGAGCAAGAGTATCAACCTTAGAGGTAAGAACATCAATTTTCCCTAGTTTTTCCTCAACAGTTTTATTGAAAGCAGTTTGTGTACTAATAAAATCCTTAAGCATAACTTCAAGATCAGAGGGTACAATTTTATTATTGTTGTAGGAACTACCATAGGAATTACCATAACCATTTCCACCATTAGAAGGATAAGGCTTATAATTACCATTACCAAAATTATTCCTATAGACATTGTTGTTGAAGTTATTATTTTTAATGAAGTTCACATCAACATGCTCTTCTTGAGCAACCAAAGAAGCTAAAGGAACATTATTTGGATCAACATGCACTTGACCCTTTGCAAGCATAGACATAATAGTATCAATTTTAGCACTCAAGGAAGAGGTTTCTTCAACAAAATTTACATTTTTACCTGTTGGAGCTCTCTCGGTGTGCCACTCAGAATAATTTATCATCATATCATCTAGAAGCTTTGTTGCAGCACCCAAAGTGATGGACATGAAGGTACCTCCAGAGGCTGAATCCAACAAATTCCTCGAAGAAAATTTAATCCTGCATAGAAGGTTTGGATGATCATCCAAGTAGTCAGTCCATGAGTGGGACAATTCTTAACCAATGATTTCATTCTCTCCCATGCTTGAGCAACATATTCATTATCAAATTGCTTAAAATTCATTATGCTACTTCTCAAAGATATAATCTTAGCAGGAGGATAATATTTTCCAATGAAAGCATCTTTGCATTTAGTCCATGAATCAATACTATTTCTAGGCAAAGATAGCAACCACTCTTTAGCACGTCCTCTCAAGGAGAAAGGAAAAAGTTTCAATTTAATAATGTCACCATCTACTTCCTTATGCTTTTGCATTTCACAAAGTTCAACAAAGTTATTAAGGTGAGCAGCAGCATCATCAGTACTAACACCAGAAAATTGCTCTTTCATAACAAGATTTAAAAGAGCAGGTTTAATTTCATAAAATTCTGCTCTAGAAGCAGGTGGAGCAATAGGTGTGCATATGAAATCATTGTTGTTTGTGCTAGTGAAATCGCACAACTTAGTGTTCTCAGGGTACTCATTTTAGCAAATTTAAAACAAGACAGAAAATAATAACTTGAAATAAAAGTAACTAATTTTTTGTGTTTTTGATAATTAAAAGCAAACAAGATAAAATAAAAGTAAACTAAGCAAGACAAAAACAAAGTAAAGAGATTGGAAGCGTGAGACTCCCCTTAAAGAAGCCTGCTAACTTCCCCGACAACGACGCCACAAAATTATGGTGTGTTGAAGGGAAAGTTAGGAGACTGCCGAACCGAAGTACTTCCACTCCCCGGCAACGGCGCCAGAAAATTAGCTTGATGACGTGAAATCACACGTTCGTTGGGAGACCCCAAGAGGAAGGTATGAAGCAGTGCAGCAGCAAGTTTTCCCTCAGTATGAAACCAAGGTTATCGAACCAGTAGGAGTAGAAACACTTCAGAAGGTTGTTGGTGGCGGAATATGGCACGGCGCAGCACCAGGGAATCCGGCGACCGACGTGGAACCTGCACACAACACAATCAAACTACTTTGCCCCAACGAAACAGGAAGGTTGTCAATCTTCCCGGCTTGCTGTAACAAAGGATTAAACGTATGGTGTGGAAAATAATGTTTAATTGCAGAAACTAAAAGAGAACAATTGTTTGTAGTTGGTGGTTTTATCAGTGTAAAAGAATGGACCGGGGTCCACAGTTCACTAGTGGTGTCTCTCCATAAAGATAAACGACATGTTGGTTAACAAATTACAACTGGGCAATTGATAAAATATTGAGCGCATGACAATGCATATATATGACAAGATGACTATCATGATATTTAATTGGACATTACGACAAGATAAATAGACCGTTATCCAACCGCATCTATGACTAATAATCCACCTTCAGGTTGACATCCGTGTTCCCCGTTGGTATTAAGTTGCAAGCAACGGATAATCGCATTAAGTAATGTGCGTAATGTAAACAAGTACATATGACCGTGGACATAGCATTGTTAGGTTATCCCTAGTGGCAACAGCACATCCACAACCTTAGACATTGCTGTCACTCGCCCAGATTACTGGAGACTGAACCCACTATCTAGCATAAATACTCACTCTTGGAGTTACAAGCATCTACTTGGCCAAAGCATCTACTAGTAACGGAAAGCATGCAAGATCATAAATAACATGTAACATAGATTAATAATCAACTTGATCATAGTATTCAATATTCATTGGATCCCAGCAAACACAACATGTAGCATTACAATAAGATGATCTTGATCATGTAAGGCAGCTCACAAGATCTAAACATGATAGCATAAAGTGGAGAGACAACCATCTAGCTACTGCTATGGACCCGTAGTCCAAGGATGAACTACTCACGCATCACTCCGGAGGCAGGCATGGCGATGTAGAGCCCTCCGGTGATGATTCCCTTCTCCGGCGGGTGCCAGGAAGAGCTTCAGAACCCTCCCGAGCTAGGGTTGACGACGGCGGCGCCTCTGGAACTGTTCGTGGAATATGACTTGGGTATTTAGGGTTTTCGCGTCGGGAGGAATAAATAGGCGAAAGGATGGCGGCTGAGGGCACCCGAGGGGCCCACACGCACCCTCGGCGCGGCAGGAGGTGGGGCTGCGCCGAGCCCTTGTGTGGCCGCCTCCTGGCGCTCCTCCGTCTCCCTTTGGACTCCGTGTACGTGTCGGTGAAATAGGGACCTCCGTTGATTTTCGTCCAATTCCGAGAATATTTCCAGAACAGCTTTTCTGGAATACAAAAACAGCAGAAAACAGGAACTGGCACTGTGGCATCTTGTTAATAGGTTAGTCCCAAAAAATGTATAAAAATGATATGAAGTGGATGCAAAACATGTAACAATTGGTATAATATCAACATGGAACATCAAAAATTATAGATACGTTTGAGACATATCAGCAACCCACAAAAGGATTGGGAGCTCCCAAGTGGCCACAAAAGGCCTCAACCGCCACAAAAGGCGTCTAGGTCTAAAGACCCAAGAGTAACAAGCTCACAAACTTTCACTTTCACGAAACCTCGTGGAGAGCACAAACCGATGCACAAAAGCAATGGCAAGAACACAAGAAGTGCTCAAATCCTTCACTCTCAAATCTCACCAAAAGCAACTAATGCTTGTGGGGGGAGAAGAGAGGAAGAACAAAGAAGAGAACCACACAAGAACTCCAAGATCAAGATCAACTAGGTTCCCCTCACTTAGAGGAGGAATGGATTGGTGGAAATGTAGATCTTGATCTCCTCTCACTTTCTCTCAAAGATATGCAAGAATCATGGGAGGGATTGAGAGGTAGGCAAGCTTTTCCAAAGGTCAACAATGGAGGAGAGAGAGAGGAAAAACGAGATCGAGAGGTTAGGGAACCAATGGGGAAGAAAACCCCTTAAATAGGTCCCCTCAAAAATCTGCCCGTTGGGTAGTGCAGGGAGGCCGTCCTCACGCGTTGTTGGAGAGGCAGCAGAGAAGCCGGCCTGGGGGCCGGCCACCCAGCCGAGGCGCCTGGCCTGGGAGCCGGCCAGGCCGGCCTGGGGGCTGGCCACCCAGCAGAGGCGCCCGGACTGGGAGCCGGCCAGGCCGGCCACCCAGCAGAGGCGCCCGGCCTGGGGGCTGGCCACCCATAACCCGAAATTGAAACACCCATAACTTTTGCGAGAAAACTCCAAATGGGATGAAACCAATTTTGTTGGAAAGATAGCGACAAGAGCTTTCCTACAAAGAGTTAAGTTGCCACCCATGGGAAGATGTGGAACTTTCCTTAAGGATAAACCGATAATATTTCCAACACGAAAACGCAACAAGTTTTCCATCAGGACTCCGTTTTCTATGATCTTGGGCTTGCTCCGAAGATAATCACAAGCACTACAAGATCATGCATATACACATCATAGTCCATCATGTGAGGAGGATAACACAAGAGGAGAGTTTGACCTCTCTATAAGAGACGAACCGGTAAAACCTCCAACATAAAAACACCACAAGATATTCAAATGAAATCTGTTTTTGATGAACTAGAGCTTGGTATGGAGATGAACATAAGCTCTAAATTATCACATGGATAAAATCCAAATAAGAATCAAGAAAAATGATATGCCAAGAATGCAAAGGTTTGAGCTCTCCACAAAGATGCGATCAAGTTACTCACTTGAGAGCCCCTCTTGATAGTACGCTGTCTATCCTATAACCCGGTCTCCCACACGAGACCGGTAAAATAGAAACCCTATCAAGATCATACCTTTGCCTTGCGCATTCCACTCGAGCTAGATGATGACAATCTTGACTTTCTCAAGTTGGAACACCTTTCTTGATTGTACTTGCTAGCACATGCTTGATGAAGACTTCTCCGAATACTCCCCATACACCATGATGGGATGGGAGAGACTTGCTACGCTCCGTCTTCATGAATCCACTTGAACTTCATCTTCTTATCTTGATATATATGATGACTTGGAGATAACATGAATGTTTACTCAATCTTCTTTTCCAAGCCATGCTTGCAATAAGCTCAACTCTTCACATGACCATTCTTCATATAATCCCTTGGATAGAACCTTGGTCATCATGTAATCTTCTAGAGTCCAACACATGAACTCCAATATTTTCCTATGGACAAGATATATAAGAATATCTCAATGCAAACATTAGTCCATAAGGATTGTCATTAATTACCAAAATCACGCATGGGGCAATACATGCACTTTCACTTGGTATCATCATGTACTAGTATTTAGATTGGTAACTCGTGCTCTAGATGTTTGGTAACACTTTTAGTTTGTTCTAGGATTGGTAACTTGCTTGGTAGGTACTTGGTATCATCATGTACTAGTTTTTAGGTTGATAATTCGTGCGCTAGATGGTTGGTAACACTTTAGTTAGTCTCGTCGCGACAGATTTATTGATGAAATCAGATTTTAAATCGGATGTATCGTTTAAGAGATAATTTTTTGTAGTGCATGCATGCAACACTTTTCGCTAATGGCTCGCCCGCACATTTAAAACTGTCAGAAATCATGCGAGTGATTCTAAGCGAACAAAATGTCGAAAGAAAAGTCAATATAATTTGAGGCCGGCAACTTTTTATATTTACCCTTGATAACTCACGTGTGATGGGGTTGGTAACTTTTAGGTCGAAAAAAAATGTTGTCGAAACATATCAACGTGGGATCTAGTTTTGAAGATCTCGTCGCGACCAATTTATTGGTGAAAACGGATTTTTAATCAGATTTGTCGTTTAAGAGATAAAACATTTTGAATATTCGAAATAAGAAAGAATCTGGCTGACATCGGCAAATTTGTTCTCTGGTGCATGCATGCAGTGATTTCCATTAATAGCTCACCGTGCCCGTACAAAAGGAAATGAAAACACAAGTGCACTCTCTTGTCGTTTTCTATTTAGTCCAAATAAGGAAATTCCACGTAACCTGAACTTGCTATTTTTGGGCTAAAACACCTGATTGGAGCGTGCGAGCGTTTCGATCTGCTCGCATGTGCGAACATTAGCCATAATGGCATTATTTCTTATTTTAAGCTTAATACAAATACGTGCAGCTCTCCTGCGGGGTTCTCAAAATAAAAACTGTCGATAACCAAAAAAAAAAAAGTGTGCTCTGCACTTGTTGGGCTGAAGCCCGTTGCATATGCGAATTCTCAGCTAAGCCTGGAGCATTTCTCTCCACCACACGTTCATCCACCATATCTGCGCCGATCGCAGCCATGCGGCTGAAGCTCAACTCGAGTACTCGACGCGTCCATAGATAACTGATTCACCGGCAATCACGGCCGGCGCCACCGTAACTAGACACGCTCTACCACCTCTCCTTCCTTCTACCACCATCCCCGGCCATAAGGCGCAACCTTCGATCCCTTCCAGCCCCAGAATCACCAATACCCACAATAGCCACCTCCACGCGAAGGATTACGTGCACCATTCATCGCGTCGCTCCCGACGCAGCGGCAGCGCCATTGGCGAAATGGACCGGCGGCCGGAGCTGCGGCGGACGATGACTCTCTCGGAGCAGCTGTCCACGCCCGACCCGGCCATCCGTGAATTCCTCAAGATCCCCAGCGACGACAGCCACCTGGACGTTGACGCCGGACGAGGAGGAAGCGGCGGCATGACGAACTGGAAACCGCTGCGCGACCGTCTCCGGCTCCGCCGCGCGGCGAACGCCTGGTCCGCCGCATTGCAGAAACCCAACACGGCGGACAGCCCCGGGAGCCTGAAGAACGGCGGCGCCAGCAGCGGCAGCAACCGCAGCAACAGGTACATTTACGCGACCGGCGAGGCCACGGCGGCCTTCTCCCGCAACACCTCGCTCCGCCAGACGCCCACCTTCTCTCGCGCCACCTCCACTCGGGTCGGCCCCGCCACCACGATCGGGCGCACGGACCGCGCCGCGGCCGTGGTCGTCGACGACGATGAGGCTTCGGAGGACGAGTCCGAGCACGACGACGAGGACGAGGAGGGTGGCCAGGAGGAGGAGGCGCCGGCGGCGCAGATGTCCCTGATGGCGTTGCTGGGGCAGGCGGACAGCCAGTGGGACGACGACGAGGACGATGAGGAGGATGGCGCCGGCGGCTGCGGGGCTAGCAAGAACGGGCAGGGAGACGAAGACGAGGACGACGGCGAGGGTCGCGAGGAGGAGATGGTGCACGTGTGCTGCGTGTGCTGCGTGTGCATGGTGCGCCACAAGGGCGCGGCATTCATCCCGTGCGGCCACACCTTCTGCCGGCTCTGCTCGCGCGAGCTCTGGGTCAGCCGCGGCAACTGCCCACTCTGCAACGGCTTCATCCAGGAGATCCTCGACATCTTCTGATCAGATTACTCACCCGTGTCATTTTTCTTGATTCTTCGGAGCAATTGTGAAAGTATTCACGTGTTGGCGTTTGCGAGTAGCAGCACTAATGGCAAGTGAGTGGCCAATGCGCCACCCGGCTCTGAACTGTTTGCCATATATCCTAGGTAAATTTGGCCGATTAATTCGAGTAATGTTCGGTGCGCTGTGGAGCACCGCTGCTGCTTGCGATTATTTGTGGAATGTGATCGATTCTATGAAGTGTACTAATTGTTTGGAAACTGGAATAAGAATGGCATACGTGTGCTGATATATGGAATTTTACAAATTAAATCAGAAGGTTGGGGGCGGTGGTGTATTACTCCGAGGCCCAGCCCGTTGTAATGCAGACCTATAGAGCCTGGTAATGGAAAGGAAGGAGCAAGCGGTTCTCCATGGACCTTGGATAGTGCGGCTTATTCCCAATGGACTTCAGTTCGCGGACAGAAATGGCTGTTCGCAAGATTTGATGGGCCTCAACGCGCGTGCGTTCGCAGCAGTACCAAATTTATGATATTGTCCTAAAAAAACAAAATTTATGAAAGGTAGTTTAATGCTATATTTTGTATTTTTGTTACATTTCCTAAGTGTTGTCAGTATAATCACGGAAAGTGTTAGTTGAACATGAGCACCAATGCTCCCTTTTTAAAAAAACAAATTGTATTTCTAGGTCTCCAGAAAGTCAACGAAAAATATAGACAATTAGGAATGCACATCCACTATGGACGCTACAATTTTAGTAACACAATACGTTGTATACAGAAAAAAGATAAATTTCGGCCAAAAATAAGATTTTTTTATTTCTTACGTACGGCCACAAATTGTTTTTACACAGCCCAAAATAAGATGCTTGTTTCAACGAAACTTCACATAAATATACAACATATGTGGAGGCATCAGTCGAATTGTTTTTGTGATTTTTAGGAATTCAAAAGTACAATTTTTATTTTCCCAAGATCCAGGAGCAATGGTGCCCGGATGCTACAAATCCACTCTCCTATATGTGTAGTTATTCTACCTTGATATACTTGGTTCGACGGGACCTTTTTGTATGTTAGTCCAAGGTTGCTACTTATGGTAGATAAAGCGTGACTTGCACAGAAACCACAAATGGAGGTCGAGCTACATGGAGCTCTTTATTTAGAAATTAAAATCATATTTAGAAGTTTCATAAAAATCTGAAACAAATCATGGATGTCGACAATGTTTTATTCTACGAACGTGCAAAATCTCAAATCAAAATATTTTATATTCCGATCTACACAAAAATAACAATATCTGCCAGATTTGGAAGAGTTAAATTTTGCACTGTTCATTACTTTCAAATGTCAAAATTTGTAATTTTTATACAGCCCAAAATACAAGATATCTCGAGTCAAGATTTTACACGTTGATAGAATACAACATTGTCTACATCCATTATTTGTTTCATATTTTTTTGATACTTCAAAATATGATTTTCAATTTTTCAAAATAAAGAGCTCCATGTAGCTCAACGTCCATTTGTCCACTCTTGGCTTGCCAAACAAAGAACAAACTATCGTTTATTAGTAAAATATTCGTTGCAACAGACGGATAACAGTTAACTTAAAAAGATATGCGACACTGTGATCAGAAGCACGGGCACAGCCTTCCGGAACACGAGAGCCCGTTAAAAAAGGAACACAGGAGACGTAAAGACAGACAGTGACGGTGGTACCAATCTATCTGTTTATACTTCTTATAAAGCAAAACCCCACCAAGAGGTCATTTAATTTGTCTATCTTGACATGCAAGCCATCCACATCACCTTCTATTTTAGCCAATCAATTATCCATGTCATTCCCACTAACATTTATTAATGACTGTACATATTCACATGCAACATATCCACATCATCAATTGTTTAAGCCATACAATTGTCCATGTCACCATTTTTTGAACACATCATGTCTATTCATTCATTCATAATCAAATTTACATCATCCACCAAAAGAGGTACTATGTTTTGGTGGATTGTTGTCAAATACATAACCATTTCACGTCAATTAAATTTAGCCTCTCAACTAAAACTGAATTTCTCATACTTTTGTCGACAATTTCTTTTTTTTGAAACGGGATTCTGTCGTCAACTTTATATTTCATATGTCTTGTAATTTTATTTACACATTAAAGTCTCTAAATAGATTCCAGCCGCAACACGCGCGGGGTATTGTACTAGTTTAATTAATTGACGACTGCCGGTTCCCAGTCAGCCTTTAACTCCCTTCACGGGGAAAATATGGCTGCCTAGCTCCTTTGCACGGAGAATTCTGTGATGGGTTCCAATCATTCCACTGTGGATGGGCAGCCCCCGTACCTGAGATTATTAAGGTTGTCACGTACTGTACGCTGTTGCTTGCTCGCGTCGATGGTACGTTCTTGCTTTGATCGGTCTCTTATACACTGTGGATGAGGGAAGAAGCATCGCTGCAGCTGTAGTGCAAGTACACACAGAGACACACTTTAATTGCGAGTGCTATGGAGCTTCCATGGTGCTTTCAGTGACTTGCATCCGGCACCGGCAGGGCGGCAGGGTAACCTTCAAAGTCTAGGTCAATCCCATTGTCCCAGATCATACATCCCAGAATAGAGCCTATACCAAGAGGCAGAAGTCTTAAGTCAGAACATGCTGCAGCAGCAGACTCAGAATTAAGACGACTTTAGAGAGATACCACATTACAGGCTAGCTCTGGTCAAAATACAGAGACTAACACCGTTCCACTAAAAAAAACAGAGAAACCATGGTGCATAATGCAATTGCATGCGTACGGACAAGTGATTCGCGAACCGATCCACGCACAAAGCAGAACAGAAGAGGCACCTAGCTTCCCGTTAATTTAGGGGCTGCTGAAACCAGGGGCGGGGCAGATGTCCGCATACAGTTCACACTTGTGGAAAACAATCTTCACATGCATGGAGACGCGAGAGAAGGAACAAAACAAATGGGCGGGGGCACCTCCAACGACCCACAAACTGGTCAAAAGGCTTCCCTAAACAAAAACCAAATCATGGATGGTCATGCTAATTATGCGCCTAATGATACAGTCTACCGACGATGACGGAAAGACGGAGCCCCACGCTTTTGATCTTCATCTTCCGGCCGGCGGCCAGTCTTCACATGGCCAGATCGATCGGCCGTCGGCCGGATAAGTTCACCCATGCAGAGCGATTTGTTAACCAGCAAAATCCGAAGCTTACATATGAGCACCGGGGCGGCTGAAACCAGGGGCGGATTAGTTAACTGAGAGAAGTGTGCTTTGTTTCAGAAAATTCGTGCGTCTTTTTGGTGATATACTAGGGGAATGAGCGCGGCAATGCCGCGCATGTGGAGTGAATGAAATTTAAATTTGGTATTGTGCATAGTTTTTGTGGAAAGTTTGACAATTTCTTGAAAATGTCTGGAAATTTGTAAATTTTGGGAAATTTTGATATATATATATTATTTGCATTATTTTTGCGCGCATGTGGAGTGAATGAAATTTAAATTTGGTAGTGTGCATAGTTTGCGTAGAAAGTTTGAAAATTTCTTGAAAAAGTCTGGAAATTTGTAAATCTTGGGAAATTTTGATATGTATATTACTTGCATCATTTTTGTGCATAATGTAATTTTGGTGTTTTTTTTTGTGGAAAGTGTGAAAATTTGGTAATTTTACTTTTTTTGGACAAATTATTTGCATTGTCTTGAATTATGGGGAATTTGGAATTTTGATAATTTTATATATTATCTTGACACAATATTTGCATTATTTTAAATTTGTCATCTGAGTGCGGCAAATGCCGCGCCTGTGTGTGAAAATTCGAGTTTGAAAATGTGGGAATGCTAAAATTGTTTAAGTTTGAAAGTTATCGGAGTTCGAAGAGGTTGTTGTTTTAAAAATGGTCGGATTGTAGAGGTAGCTTAAATTTGAAAATTGTTGTAGTTCAGAAGAAAATTACGTTTTTTAAATTGTCTAGAGTTTGAAAGTTTGTTAAATTAGAAATGTAGTAAGGATTAAATTCAGTTCACGTTCACCAAATGGTTGGGTTTTGAAAGATTTTTGAAATTTTTGGAGGGTTCAAATGTGAAATTTGGATTGAAATGCCGTAGTATGGTTATATATATATATTTTTTTAAATGTTGGCAAATTTGAAGTTTTTAAACAGTTTTTTTCCTGTCATAAATAGTTAGTTTTATGGTTTGAATATGTTTAGGTTTCAAAATATGTTTATCTTGGTAAGTTATTAAGATTTGACTTATTATGACGTTTGTAGAATGGTTAGATGTGAAAGCCTTTTAAAATTTTAAAGTAATGGAATTTGGGTTTTGAATTATAATGTTTTTATGTGACGGTAATTCATTTTTTGAAAGCGACCACTTTAATAAACGTTCAAATTTGCAAATTATTGGAATTTTTTTAAAAGGCTGAGGTTTAAAAAATGTTCGTATTTTAAAGTTGGTTAAATTGGGAAATTGTTACGATTAGAATTGTGTTGACGTTTGTAAATTGATTAAATTTGAAAGTATGCTAAAATTTTAGAAGACTTAAATTGGGAATTTGGATTTAAATGATGTGATATGTTTTTTTTTTGTCACAAATTTATCCAAAATGCTGACCAATACAAAATATTAATGTGTAAGGTAAATAACCACTTGAACTGAACATATTATGATGGTCTTGAGATTGCCACACAAGATGGGACTCAAAATAATTGAGGAAAACATACAGTAGAAATTTCTAAAAGCTGGGTCACATTTGCCTTCTTTGTTGGCAGCGAGGTACGGACTGTCGGTGTTCTTAGAAGCAACTCGGGTTCGTGTTTTGTCGATAAGAACGAAACATCAGAAAAAGAAAAGAGCAATCAAATTTTGGTATTTTCGTCGGTGTTCTTAGAAGCAACTCCGGGTTCGTGTTTTGTCGATAAGAACGAAACATCGGGAAAAGAAAAGAGCAATCAAATTTTGGTATTTTTTATTGTATTTTTTTTGAAATGTAGTTTGAAAGTTAGGAATTTTGCTATTTGAAGTATTTTGTAATTATTTTTCTCAAAGTTCTGTAAGCATGCATGGAGTTGTGCTGGTTGTGAAGATATTTTCGTTGGTATTTTTTTATATTTCAGTGTATTATAGTTTGGAAGTTAGGAATTATAGTTTGAAAGTTAGGAATTTTGCGATTTGAAGTTTTTTGTAATTATTTTTCGTCAAAGTTGTGTAAGCATGCATGGAGTTGTGTTAGTTGTGAAGATCTTTTTGTTATGAAATTTTGGTATTTTTTTTGTATTTTTCTGAATTGTAGTTTGGAAGTTGGGAATTTTACAATTTGAAGTATTTTCTGTAATTATTTTAAATCATCAGGGGACCCACACGTCAGTTGTTTTTCTTTTTCTGAAACCCTAACGAAAATGCACAGCGGCTGACAGGTGGGCCGTGCTGACGTCCTCGCGTGACGTCAGCCGGCGGTGGACGCGCCGTCGAGCTCACGCTCGCGCATGCGCGCGTGCGGGGGCCTGGGAGCGCGCGGGTCTGGCGGAGGAGATGCAGGTGAGCTGCAGGGGCGGCGCCCCGGACCATTTGGTCGCCGGAGCGGCCGCCGGCGAGCAAATCCGTCGCCGCGGACGGCGAGCGCGGCGGGGAGAAATACGGCGCGGATGCGGTGCCCCGGCGGCCGATCCGCAGCGAGGAGGTGGAGGGCGAGGCGGCGGAGAGCTCCATGCTCGTAGATCTGACCGTGGAGCGGCGTAGCGGCGGCAGTGCGCGCCGGCGCCGGCGGCGAACCGCGGCGTCGCGGGAGAGAGAGGAAGAGGAAGACGAGTTCTGCGGTTATTTTTTCAAAAAAGTCCCTGTGTTTTTCTGGAAATTGCGGTCATGTCCTTTGCGGGCGGTTTTCTGCAAAACTGTTGCGCCAAAGATCGTGCGCGGTGACGTGGCGTGCTGTGATTGGTAGATATTCGACTGCTACAGTATTACTGTAGCAACACTATTCTTGGCGCGTTCTGGACCGTCCGATGATGCGATCGGAGGGCGCGCATTTAGTGGGCGACGTGAAGGGATGAATCTGTTGTACTTTTATATATAGGGGAATGAAGCACGTGGGCGTGCAGTCCGGATGAGTAAACATAGGCAGCTCTCGTACCCATTTCGTTCCTCTACGTGTGATGGTAGCATTTTCAGCATATAGTAGTCACCAATTGCAACGTTGGATCCATCGATCGAGCTGGATCCACCGAGAAAGATCGATGCAGCGTACGTATGCCACGGACACTGCACTACCACGAGATAAGGATCGTTATAGGAAGGTCTTATATTAAACCCTGTCACACGTTAATTTAGATATGACAAAAAATATAATGTATAATGAGTTGTGTTTTCCCTAATAACCAGATTTGTAAATTTGTGGTGACAGAGTTGTTGTTAAAAGATGATCTCTTAGCTAAGAGAAGATAAAACTCTTTTTTTCGTTATTCTCTTCTCTATCTGAGCAATCATCCTACATGGCATTGTTAAGATAAGATCATTGTACATGCCCTCACGTGGTCTGAGATGTTTTTTCTTCACGTATGACGTGTTTGGTTGCTCGTAATAAGTTCATGCAGGTTCTAAGAAGCCAATTGGTGGAGAAATAGTTGTTTAGGCCAAACCGAGATTTTGACCCGTACGAATACACGAACGACCAAATCGGGTGTTTCCTCAAATCCACGCTCTTGACCCGTACGAATACAGGAACGACCAAATCGGGTGTTTCCTCAGATCCAAGCTCGTCGCGTGTGGAGAGACTAAATGCGGCGCCGAGCTCGCACGTGTTCGTAAAAAAGTGGCGGAAGATATTTCCCGTTCGCCATACTTCACCCTATTCGACTCACCGAAAAAACACCGTCACCATTTCTGGCCCCCCCCCCCTCCTCGGGCTCTCCGTTCCGACCAAGGAGATCCTGCGGTGATGAATAGGTATGCTTCGTCATCTTCTCCGGTCGGTGGTGATCGCAGGCGAGCGGCGGCTCGAGCTGACCCCAATCTCCACCGCTCCTCTCGTGGTTGTAAGTTTCATTAAACTCTTAAATCCGCGACAGTGTGATAAAGATGTGTGAGCATGTTTTGGATCATGATGTTGTTTGAGAATTTCGTAGTTTTTGCAACATTTGCTCATGTTGTAGTTTTAGACCATCTCTCATGCGCTAATATGACAGATTTAATTAGCTTCATTGTTGTGCAGTCCAAGTATTAGGGCTATCGTTGGTGCGAGGTTTGGTTCTACATTGTAATTCTGTTCTTTGTAACAGTTCTCCCCTTGTATATGAAAGCATACAATGAAGATCCTGAAGGTTTTACCCAAATGATGCATGCTCAAGATATTTTCTCATTTTGCTTACCATTCTTGTGATCCATGCTCGAGAAAAAAATTCATTTTGCTTACCATTCTTGTGATCCACGCTCAGCATATTTTATCTTTTTTTCTTACCATTTAGTGATGCATTTGTCTTGATGGTGAGGCCAACGTTATTCCAGCATTTGGGTATGCGCGTCGATGCTGTTAGCCATCCTCCTCGGTCACGTGGGCCGTGGGGAGTGATGGATGTTGGTCATAACGCGGGGATGCCCCATCGGCCTCCGACGCTAGATGTTGGCCCTCGGGACATCTTCTCGCGTTGGTCTGGAGCTTAGTCGCGGTAACTTGGTCTGGAGCTTAGTCGCGGTAACTGGGGTGGGCTCCATTTCGGGGGGGGGGAACCTTTAGAGTCGACATTGGTGGACATAGTGACGACGCTTCAGGCATCGTTTCCCCCTTAGAGGTGACGTATGTCGAGGTCCACCCCACATTCAAGGAATGAAGTTTCTTGAAATTCAGAATAAATTTTTTGCACGTTTGTGGCATATACATAAAAAAAATCAGATTTTTATTCAAACACGTAAATATGTTTTTCACTTTTTTAAAATAGTGGGAGCACTGGAGCAAAATACACTTTCCGATTCATGTTCCGTTTGAAGAAAAAACACTCTTGTATGAGTGGATGGATCCGGATGGATAAAGGCCAACAGAAGGGCAGCGTAGCACCTGATGTTGTTGTCGGTTGCTTCATTGCTCGTCGGCACTTCCGGCCAAGGGAAAGAATCCGTCAGCAGGGAAGAAAACTGAGGCGCTCGGTCTGCGGCTAATGATCCCTTTCACTCCCGTCCAAATCATGCAAGTGTTCCACACCTCAGCATCTCCCAGTTTCCCTCCCTCCTCCATGGTTAGAATGATAAATAAAAATAGAGAAAGCATGAATGCGTTACATTTCTTTTTACCGTTGAACGCATTGCTTTCGTGTTTCGGAGGTAAGAAGATATTTCAACAGTTCCAGATAGTATCTAATTAAGCGCGAGTGCGCGGCTGGCAGCTTGTAGTATGCTTCTAGCCTAGTGCTACTTCAGAGAAAACCGGGGCACTATTAGTTTAGCACATAGTATAGGCCAAATGGCCTTTCACCCAGGTAGCCGAGGCAAACAAGTGGGCGCGGAAGGGACAGCGAAGTTGTTATCTTGTTTTCTCATCAGCCTTATCTGGAACACAATTGGCAAAACCCAACAGCCAAATCTCCATCCCATCGCCTGCTAAAAAATACGAGCACGCTCATCCCAAAAGACAACAAGCCCACGCGCGCACCTCTGCATTATTATCACTCGAGCTGTGAAGAAATGAAAATGAAATGGACAGATAAAGCCTAGATAGAGAGATAGAAACAACAAACAGCAGGGCATGGAAATGGAGATTGAAATAAGATGAAGGCAGCGGGCAACAGCGATGGCAATGTCAGCGGTCAGCAGGAGGCGAGACCAGCCAAGGGCCAACAGCAGCTGCAAATTGTTTCAGCTGGGCAGGGGGGAATGCACTTGGGCTGCCGCCACTGGTCCACACTTCATGTGAACGCCACGCTCATCCACCTGCCCCTCCGCCCGCTGGGCACACCTTCGAGCCCCATACCGGCGCCAGCGCAAGGTAAAGTACATGCAACTTGCTCCCGCCCGGCCGCCATCCTTGACACTGTTTACATATGCCCTGTTGTTGGTTTTGCAAAAGTAAAGATAGTTTACTTGATATATAGAGCGTTGTAATTTGCAAGCCGTCGCTGGGTTTTACGTTTGGTGCATCAAAGATAAACAAATAATAATATGCCGTGAGAGAGTGTTTTGCGGAGCATGTTGAATTGCACGGATCGACCCAACAACTTTGAGTCTGGTCGACGGAAATGTGGGAAATGCAAGTCAACACGAGATACAAATACGCAGGAAGTCATTTCAATATTCTAAATATGCATGAGAATATTTGGTCTTAAGGGTGACAACGCTCCTGATATTTCTACTTCTCTTGAAGTGCACTACTCCTACACGACAGAGTGTTGTCCGAAAGTAGAAGCTGTCACACGTCCGAATAATCCGTGGGTGTGAGAGCTTCATCCAAGCGAAAGTCAGTCAACCTTTACCCAATACAGCTGGTCAGCACTACTATTCTACCTGTGAATAAATTCATTCCGTAAGATATTTTTCTCGGAGACAATGACCCGGTGCATGAAACCAAGCTACTCATCAATCAGCCAGCCAATGAGAAGAGCCCGTGTACGTGTACTCCTCTTGCGCCCCGCCAGATTAGGCTGCGCAGTGTCTGGTCTGGCCACGTTCTCTACCCATACATAGTCTTCCCATTTTCTTGATAGAGAAGCCGTAACTCTCTGCGACTGTGAGTGACTATCTGCCCAAAACATGGCAACAAACAAACAGGCCACGCATTTGAGCTGTGTACGTACCCCGTAAAAGACACTTACAAATTAACCAGCTAGCTCTCCGGTTGAGACAAAGCATGTAACAACACTACATGTCGCAGTTCATGTTTTGTTTTACTGCTAGCTGTGCTCAGCTTCCGCCACAAGTCTACAGGCCGTGTTGCAGCAGTAGAATGCATCTGGAACTCCCACACTGTACGAGGGCGACAAGTTGCGGCCGGCGAGACCGCTCCAAGTCGACCGCCGTGGAAACCTGCAATTGCTCCACTGTTTCCAACCCCAGTACGTCCACTTGCATTGCATGACGATAGAGATCTCCGCCATATCGACCGCCGTGTCGCGTAGAGCAACAGACAAATGTGACCAGATTTATGGCCGCTGTAGTTATCGCGAGCGATCGTCCAGCCGAAGCACGCACAGCGCACCCATCAAATTTCTAAACCCCACTTGCCGGTGTGCCGACTTGTTAGGGCATCTCCGGCTGTTCGACCTTCCAGGTTTTGGTTCGGCATCTTTTTGCGTTTGCGCCGGCGCTATTTGGGACCCGGGGGGCGAAGTTTCCACTCGTTTCGGCCCCAGAAAACACAAATCAACATAATTTCATTCCCGCCCCAAAAAACGGCCCGAGTTCGGCGATCGAAACAGTCACAGTTGGGCGATCATACAAAAAAGCCATATAGTTCGGCGAATCAAGCCACAGTTCGGCGATCTGGTGAAATGGCCACATTCGGCATGCTGATACGCAGATCAGATCAGATGGTCGCCAGCGACACCTCGGCAACCTCGGCATCCTCGTCGAGATCGATGGGCGTGGTCGTCGGAGCAGCGGCAGAGGCCGGAGTGGTCGTAGGCTCGGCGGCATCGGCGGTAGGCTCGGCGGTAGGCGGCGGCGTGATCGTGGCCGAGCTCGTGTCGTCTGGAGTGGCCGAGCTCGTGTCGTCCGCCGTCGCAGGCGCAGTCGGGGTCGGGTCCGGGGCGAACTGGCTGAGAATCACGCGCCGCTGCGCCATGAACCACGCCCTGACCTCGGGGTCCATCGCCTCCGGGTTGCCTCCCATGAGGAAGGCGAGGTCGTTGTTCCTCTTCTTCGCCGCGGTGTTGGTCTTGAGGAGGTCGAGCTTGATGCCCTGGTTGGCCATGAGCGCCTTCCACCTCGCCTCGGCCTTCTCCTCTCTCGTCGCGGCGTGGGTTTGAGCGTCGGCGATGCAGGTGTCGATGGACGCTTGGAGCTTCGCCGCTGCTGGCGCCCCGTCTCTCGCCGCCTTGGCTTTCTTGTGGCCATCAGGGCGCCCATCTGCCGCACCGGCCGCCGGCGCGTCCGGGACATACGCCTTGCCCTTGCCGAGAGAATGGCGCACTTGCACCCACTTCTCGCACCCCTCGAGGACGATGAACACGTGGAGGAACTTGAAGTCCGCCTTCTCGTCGTTGCGGTACATGTTGAACATCCGGCCCATCTACATGCCAAACCGGCCGGAATGAGCAAACCGGCGAAGTTAAAAGGTAAATGACGGCGGGAATGAGCTCACCTCCATCTCGTAGTTGTTGCCGCTCTTCGGCCGATTGGCGACCTCCTCTTGAATGCCATGCCATTTGTTGCAAGCGTGCTGGATGTTCGCCCAATGGTTGGCCATGGCCTTCTCGCCGCGCGGAGTGACGCACACGGAGTACTCGGGGTCGACAATCCGGCGCTCATCGTACGAAGTCTTGACCCTCTTCCAGTAGTTGTCCATGTTCTGGTTGGCGCCGACTATCGGGTCGAGGCTGACCGTCTTCCATGCTTCGGCGAGGAGAACATCTTCCTTCGCCGTCCACTTGATGCGCGGCTCGACGGGAGGTTTCGGCGCCTTCGTCGGCACCTTCTTGGGCCGACGGCCGCCGGCTTCGTCCCCCTTGGCCGGTGCCCCTCCTTCGTCCACGACCGCCGGATCGGCCGCCGCGCCTTCCTCAGCCGCCTCGCCGCCACCAGAGCCGCCGGAACCGCCGGACTCCCCGCCGCTTTGTGAGAAAAATTCCCCACCTTGCGAGAGAAAGCCCGGGCATGCCGCCGTTGCCATCGAGCCAGTGGCGATGATCTCGTCCATGAAGGAATCGGCGTGCATCCCGTCGAACAGGAGGCGGGGGTCCTGCTGAGGGGCGAAAGGGAGCGCGCGGCGATGCGACGGCGAGGTCGAGTAGCCCGGCGAAGCGTACATCGCCGGAGGAGGGTGGGGAAAGGCGACGTTGGGGTTGAAGCCACCATGGGGGTCAGCGTCGGCGTACCGGTGCGGGGACACGCTCCAGCGCGGCGACGGGGATGGCGAGTAGCCGGTCGGCGACGCGACGCTGGCTTGGCTGGCCCATCCGGCGAACTGGGGATGAGGAGGGAGGCCGACCCTCAGCTTGGCCGGCGGCGCCGGAGCCGCAGCAGCAGCCGGTTCCTCCACCGCCATCGCCGCCTCCTCTTCCACTTCTTCTTCTTCGGCGGCGGCAGCCTCGGCCAGGCCCTCGACCAAGAGCTTTTCACGCTGCCTCTTCTCCCTCGTCCGGCGCTGGGCGTTGTCGTTCTTCCGGCGCGCTTCGTCGGCGGCCCACATGGCTTTGGTCCAGCCCGGCGGCCTCTCCTTCGGCGCCCTTGGCTTTCTCGGCTGCTTCTTCACCTCCACGGCGGCGGAGGGCGCGGCGATGTGGGGGCCGGTGAATTTGCTGGGCGCCATGGCGGGCAGATCTCAAGGGAAATGGCGGGATCGGCCGGCGGGGGAGGGTGTATGTGGGGGCGAAAATGGAGGGAAAGAGCAAAATTGGCGGGAAAGGACCAAAAATATGGAGGGAAACCGCCGTGGCTCGCCGACAGGTCTGGCCCGCGGACGCCTTTTGCACCCCACCCCCAAGCGAGCCCCGGCGCGCTGGGTTTGGCTTGGGTGCGCCGGCGCAAAACGACGCTAAAAACGGCGCTAAATGAGGTTCTGGGGGGCGACTGGTAGAAAACGCGCAAATCGGCGCAAAAAAGGCCTCCTGGGGGGACGGCTGGAGATGCCCTTATCCGCCACTGTTGCAGCACAAAAATATTATCTTCCTCGCGAGGAAGTACTGGACTTTTTTGCGGCGTCGGTCCGGATCGTGCGTGGCCTGTCACGCATGGACAATCACCTGGGTGTTTCAAGGTTCTTGTTTCTACAATTTCCTTGCCTGCCTAATATAATTTATTTCTTGTTCATTTAACAACAATGGGTTACAGATTACATAAAGGTCCAGAAGAAATAGAAAATTACACACGAGACCCTGAGTTTTACAGAAAGGACCCCGCAAAGAAATAGGAAAGCACGATCGGGGCCAAAGATCCCTTCTCCACCGCGACTCGACGACAATCTCAACGACCAGGGCAGCGAGACTCGCACCGGGGCAAACCACTTGGGCAAACTTCTCTCGGAGATCCCTAGCCGGAGTTGAAGATAATCCGCCTTGCATGAAGATCGACAAGCAAAACGTGGCCTCGGAGGGTCGCCCTTCGACCATGTAGTACACCGGCAAGATGGCATGGCCATCGCGCGGTCCGCTGTTGATTGTCTCCAACATATACGAGTAGCATGTCGGCGGAATCGAACCTGCACCTTGCTCTTCCCATCTCCTTGAAGGCAAAAGGAGAGTAATCGAGCAGCAGCACCTGCACAAATACCACCAGCAGGGACCTCCAGATCTGGAGGCCACCCTCCGAGCGGATTCAACGGGAATGTCATAGCTCCTGCTCCCTCCGCATACGGCTCTGACCTCCGGAGCACCACAAAGAGCGAAGCAGAAACAAGCAGCAGCCAGGCACAGCTCGAGCGCGCCGACCACCAGCTCCCGCACAGCATGACGCCAGACTGCACGTAGGAAGGACGCAGCATAAAGCTACTACACCTACAACTATATACAGGGCGGGGCCTGTTATAAACCATTGGCAAATAAACATGAACGAAAGCAAGATCACACGGAGATATGAGATTTTAACGTGGAAAACCCTTCCAAGGAGGAAGAGAAAAACCACGGGCGCCAGCCAGCAGCAAATGTTCACTATAATCGGAAGAGGTTGCAAATGAGGGGTGTCGGGGGAATGACTAAGAGGATAACTCGCGGCCCATGCAAACAGACGCGGCTTATCACAAGCTGCGTGGCCGCATTGTCAGCGGGCTCACATTAAGATGGGCCGACCCGACGTCATGGAAGTAATGAAGGAAGATTCTAGAAGAAGCAGAGGTGACTTGACTTGGAAGGCACGAAGATAATTAGTCTCCGAGTAGGACTCCGGCTTATACCTTCCAAACAGGAGAAGCTTTCCTTGTAACCTAGTGAGCCTTTGTGTATATAAGGAGGACTCGCAGGACGTAGAACCCCAAGCTCTCAAGTCCTAAACCCTAGATCTGAAGGTGACTCGACACATCGATCGCCAACCCTTGTAATACCATATTCATATCAATTCCAATCTAGGATAGGCAGTAAGTAGGTCTTTACCTCGCATTGAGGGGCCGAACCTGGGTAAACATTGTCTTCCTCGTGCCCTGTGATCTTAAGCTCGGAGACGCTTAACTCGCACAATCCCCACACCTACCAAGTCACCGCAATGACATCTGCCGAGATTAACCCACGTCAGTTGGTGCGCACCGTGGGGCCCACGGTCCAAAGCGCCACGTTCCGAGCAAGATCCATGTCAGGGATAGAAGACCTCGTCATCGGCCAGGTTAAGGAGATCAACGGCGTTCCCTTCATCAACGACTCAGTGTGGGGCCCCGAGGCGGATAATCTGGAATTTGGGTATGTTGTCCCCTTTGGGCCCAGGAAAATCTTCATTGGGTCCATCAGTCGCGGTTCCTTCAACGCACCATGAGAAGGCGCGTCCGAGAAAGAGTTGCGACCCATAAGAATTCAGGTACTAGAGGAGGCAGCGGATAATCTGGAGTTTGGGTATGTTGTCCCCTTTGGGCCCAACGAATTCAGGATTAACTTGGAGCGTAGGAGGCTCCAAGACGAACGTCTGCGACTTCAACAAGAACAACAGCAATTTCGACGAAGCGGCACACGTGAGCAAGTCTTGGCAAGTGCAACCGCGAGAGTTCCCCTTGAAGGTAACAGCGCAATATCATCACCACAGCAGCAAAGATTTGCGACACCAGTGGGACACCAGGACAACCCAGAGGGCAACGTGCATGCAGCGATCGGAATATTGTCAAAGATGATGCCCGTGGGTGACACGCAAGATGACAAAGAAGCACGATATGCTATCGAGTTACTAAGTACGGCAATCCTACAACAAGCAAATCTATATGGGATGGCACCTAACGAGCCGCTCGCTGAAGCAACCTCGGGTTCGGCGGAACGACCCGTGGAGAAAATAGTCAACCAATTGGCAGACCTCCAGATCACGACAAATAGGGAGTCCCCCGCGGCAACAATTAAGCCAACACCCGACGCGACTCAACCGTACCGTGCTCCTTCTAAGTCGCAGGCATTTCCCTCTGCGCCTCCAAGTACACATTCATTGCTAAAGGGACCCGCGTGTTTTGGGGATATGATAAGGCTCGCGCGATTTCCCCAAAGCTTCGAGGAACCGCAAGGTATTACCAACTTCCGCACATGCCAAGACCCCGTTTCATGGCTGAACGACTATGAGGTGAGTATGGCCCAGATGGACATAACTGAAGAAATATGCGCTAAGTATTTGCGCATAGCGTTGGAAGGAGATGGCAGATCTTGGATGAGGATCCTACTGGCAAGATCTATAAATACATGGGCTGAATTAAAAGGCCAATTCATCTAGTATTTTCAGAACCAGCGACTCCTCACTATAAAGGACTTGGAGCAATGCATCCAAGGACCCAACGAAGCAAGATGCGACTGGGTAAAGAGAGTCGCAGACATCATTGCTTCCTCTACAGAAATACCGGTGGACTCCGCGGTGCAAGCAATAAGGCGAAATTGCAGATTTGAACCCCTGGTGCACAAGTTAGGTCGTGACCAACACAAAATTGGCAGCTTCGAAAAACTTCTAGCTGTAGCAAGCAAATACGCCGACACGGTGGAAACAGAAGGTGATGCACCATGCATCCCAGAGAGAAAAGGAAAAGCACAGCTGGTCGAAAGCCAAAGGTTTCAACCAAGCAAACAGCTGGAAGTTACAGCACCTCGCCAGAATGGCATTGAACGAGCTTTTCATAGTCCTTGCGACTTACATCGCAGGAAAAATGGAAGGCCAGCAGGGCATACAAAGGCTGAATGTCACTACTACCGGCATTGGAGAGAAGGAAACTTGGAAGAAGAAACGATTCACAAACAGATGCGAACCGATAATAAGTCGCGTAACAGTCAGGAGCCGCGCAGCGACTTTAGAAGACACCTGGGACAATTTCACACCGTCGCGGTACGAACAGAAAACAAAAGCCGCCCAAGGAATATGAGAAGGGAAGGACAGATACCAGTGTCACAGCAACGACACCATTGGGCAAATAGACCAGTTATATGGAGCCGTGATGACCATCCCCCAAAAGTAAAAGATCCAGGACAGCTCGCCCTCGTGGTCGCGCCACAAGTTGCAGGATACAAGCTAAGTAAGGTATTGATGGATGGAGGGAGCAGGATAAATATCCTGTATTACGACACCTTTCGACGAATGAACATGCCAGATTGGCGGCTCCAGCCAACAAGAACAACTATACATGGAATAGTACCAGGATTGTTGACTCGTCTTGTGGGAAAAGTCACTCTTGAGGTTGTCTTCGGAACAGAAAGAAACTTTCGCACAGAATATTTAAGCTTTGAAGTAGCAGATGTGAAGAGTTCATACCACGCCTTGTTTGGAAGAAATGCGTATGCAAAATTCATGGCGAAACCCTGCTATGTGTACCTACAGTTAAAAATACCCGGACCAAACGGAGTAATTACTGTACCTGGAGACAGGCAAAAGGCCCTAGAGTGCGAATAAGGAGATTCGGCGCTAGCGGAAGCGGCCTGCATTGCAGGATCCTCACACAGTTTTAAGCCGCCGATAACCCTCCGAAGCCCTAAGCGAGTCGCGATTGAGTCGCAACAAGGACAAGCCGCGAAATCAACAGGGAAAGGAGTGTACCTTGTTTATGGGAATTCGCATCAAGAAGAAGCAGAAGCAAACATTGTATTAGAACAAAAGAACAAAGGGGACTGGCGCATATGCATGGAGCCACTCTCAGTCAACAACAATGGCACGGGAGGACAGTTAATCATACAAGCTAATGCCAAAGCAAGAGTGCCGCAGGAGCCAACATCCCGTGTGGCCAAAATCACTGAAGATTCATCGGACTGTTGTAACAAGCAATAGAGCTATCATGCTCGCATTGAGTCGCCTCTAGCGACTCAATTTTTGAACCATCTAGGGTTCGGCCTCAATTCATGGCAACAACAACTGCGTACATCAAGTGCGATATGTATCAAGTATGTATGACCTCCGGGGAACAGAAAACTCGCATAAAGGGTCTACATCGCCTCATCAAGTTATCAACGCTACCAAGATGCATTTGTCACACCAAGTTTTTGTATCAATTTGCATGATTATGAAATAAAGCCGGCACCCTTGGTATCTAGGGGTTTGTCGTTTCACCTCAACCATATTATTGAGTTGCTGAGTCTTTTCATTTCATATATCATCAATTTCTTGGGGGCTTAGATGCTTTATGAGCTCAGCTTATACCCTTGAACTAGCCAACCTACTGGCACTTACCCAACCATAAGACAGATGCAACTTGCACTATGCGACCAAAGTACCAGCGTGTGGTGTCAATCGAGTCTGAATGCCTATCATGGATGTTCTCGACCCTGAACACACATTTTGCTAGGGAAATACTGAGCCGCGCAAGAGCCTGCTTAATTGAAATATGAAGACCTGCGTATAGGTCGCAACATCGTACTACTTATAGTACTAACTAACAACATCGTTTACAACGATAATTAAGCCAAAATGAAAATTATTTCATTATTTCTTCCCATTTTGTGATGACTTCAGGGGCGCGCTAACAGGAGGTTTTCCTGCCTGGCTTGGAATGGTAATAGCTGGCGTGCGTATCAGTGCGACGGCTCCAGATGCAGTGGATGATGGACCGCCAGAGCTCGTAGAAGGGCCTGGATTTTGCGAGGTTCCAGCTTGAGCAGATTTGGTTTTCTTCTCAATAATGCTACCATCAAGGCGATATCTGGGAAAATAGCTGCCCAAGTCGAGACCATCTACAAGTTGGGTGGCATAGCCACACATACCTCTCCAAATATCTGAATATTCGACTAGCGAAACCTCAGTGCCATCCTTGCGTTTCGCCTCCCTGCCTTGGGCAATCCGCTCAATATCAATGTCTGGATGATAAGTTCGAGCCAAAGTAAGCACGTGAGTAGCACCGGCACGAGCAGAGGAGCCCTTCCAGCCAGAAAAATATTGAGGAGCCTTCACAAGTTTCCTTAGCCAGTATTCACAGGTCGTTGGTGGATTTTCCTTCGGAGAAAATTTATTTACCAATTGCTTGGTTGCACCAAGGATGCGCCGGTTGAAATTCCTGATATATTCTAGTTGGTCCTTAATATTGGCAAGACAAAGGGGAGCATTTTGACCTGCGAAAGGTTGGCAAAATTCAGGTCGGCCAAGAGCAAAGCCGAAAGTAAAGTAATAGAAAGGATTCAAGCAAATACGTACCAACCAGTTCCTGAATTATCACCCTCACGAAAGATCCCGCCAGTTCGGAGCCCTTGACAAGAAAATTTATTTTCTCATCATGAGCAGCCAGTTCCTTCGCGTGTTGCTCCTTCGGTTGGCTTAGCATCAGCGACTTCTTTTCTAGATCATCTTTCATAGACTTGATGATATTTTCCTTCTCCGTCAGTCGCAGTGCTGACTCAGTCTCCAGCTCTTGATACTGCTCTTCACAGGAGTTCAATTGCCACTCAAGTTTGGAATTCTCCTTTTGCAGCAGTTCAAGTTCACCAGCTGGTTCTTCTGCCGCTGTCATGGGTGTTTTATATTTGGAACCGGCGGCCTGTAGCTCCAGCTACGGATGGAAACAAAAAAAAAGGAGGTAATCAATATGTCATACACGACTATTACATCAACAAGGGAGTGCCCTTCGTAGACACAAGAAGATTCTAAACCTTGTTCTAGCCAAAACAAGATTTCGACTCTTGGGGGCTGCATTCATATGAATATCCAAAGCATAGGAAAGACAAAAAAAATACCTGATGAGAAGCGTGAAGTCGTTGCACCAAATCTCGTAACACAGTAGTGTGTTTCTCCCCAGCTTGTATGACAGCCTCTTCAAGGGACTTGGAGTCGCCAGTTTGAAAGGATGTAGACATTGGAATTTCAGGCTGCACGGTCTCAGCTTGCGGCTTCACAGGGGCAGCATCGGGAGTGCCCTCCTCCAAAACAGGATGAGAAGGTGCCATACCAAGAGCATCATCGGTGGTCCCAGTTTTTTCAGTAGTAACACGCCCCTCCTCCATGGACGGCTCAGGGGAAGAGCTCAGAGTCGCCAAATTAGAATCTGTGTCAATTACAGAGCTGCGGGGAAACAACAAATAAACAAAGCATTCCTTAACAAAGTAACATGATGAACAAGGAAAAAAGATCTCACCTTGGTGCCGTACGGATGTTCTTCATCAAACAGTTAGAATAAGGCGAAGAAAGGGCTTGCAGATCAGAACCTACAAAGCGCAATGTTAAAGAAAAAGCCATTTGCAGAATAAGTCGCATGACAAGAGAGAGGAGAAATTGAAGGAACAGTACCCGAGGTTATGGAAGAACTATTGCCCGCGGCAGGACTGAGGAAAGCAACGTCGCTAGCATCGTGGCCAGATTCCAAAGACTTAACTTTCCTCTTCTCCACTATTATGGCCAGGGCCTTGCGACGCTTCTCGAGTCGCGCCGGGTCTTCAAGATTTCCTTCTAACAAACGTTTGGAGGACCTACGGGAACACTAGGATGACTCGGGATTGAAGGGAGTTGAAGAAAGGAGGAGATCGGTCATTTGTTGATCTTCCTCAGACGCGCCGTCTCCAGAATCTGAGGCGTCTCCGGCAATAAGTTGTTCTTCTTCCTCCTCTTCTACAACCGTTTTCGATGACTCGCCACGAAACTGGGGGCTTGAATAAGCCGTTGGATCATCATCGGGAAGGTTCCAGAAGTCAGGATCAATCTGAGATCAAAGGATATCAACAAGTCAGGACAATGCTGAGACAAAGAGTAAACTGATTTGGCGAAGAAAGAAATTTACCACGAAAGGTTTGTGCCCCTCCTAGAAAGGAGCAAGGCCAACCACATCGAAGGAGCTCATGTCCACATCAGTAACGCGGCGGATAAAGTTAATCCACTCGCCTTTGTCCCAGTTTTCAGAACAGGACTTGTCCTCATCATCATTACGACCAGAGTAATCAACCATAAGTCGTCGGCGGTGACTCACGGGCTGGATACACCATTTAGTCCAACAAGAGATGAGATCGAGCCCGGTGAGGCCATGGAGGGTCAGTACCACAATTATATCCCTGTGGATTTTGATGAATGGCAATGAGGAAGGCTCTGACTTGGATGACAAGGCCAGAGAAGAAACAAATGCAGACGGAGACCAAGGAGGGAGATGAACTTCTCCTTCAGGAGAGGTATCTTTGCAGTAAAAGAAGGTTCTCTACCAATCCCTAACTCTATTGGCTAACGCAAGTTTGGGGAATACGCTGTCTTTGCGACGTTGAAAGGCAATGGCGTCGCATTGAAGATAAGGGAGGCATGTGCCTTCGCGTTTACTATTGCAGCAGAAAAGAGAAAGCCAAAGATCCATGGATGGATCAATGGCGAGATAGTCCTCTCAGAGGGAATGAAAGTTGCTCACCTGGAGCATGGAGTTGGGGCCAACATCATGGAGACGCAGGTTCAGCCGCTGCATCAAAGAGCGGAAGAAGAGAGAGCCTGGGGGCTTGAATCCGCGCTCTACATGCTCCGCAAACATAACCAACTCCCCGGGTTGGGATTAGGGATCAACTCACCATCCGACACCCGCCAATCGCACTCAGTCTTTGGAGGCAAAAGTTCTCGGGATGCAAGAGATTCAAGGAACACCACGTCGATCCAAGAACCATCCCAATTAGAGCTGCGCCGAGGCATCTTCCTCCAAGGGGAAAATACATGAAGGCGGCGCAACAGGGAAGAAAGAAGGGCAAGCGAAACTTGACCTAAGAACGACGCAAAGTTTATAACTAGAAGATCCGTGATTTGTGGAAGGACTTATACTTAGAAATCCGAAACTCGCTGCTAAAAAAGAAGAAGATCTTGTAGAAGCCGAAAAGTCAGCGGAGGAAATGAGTCGCACAAATCCCAAAGAGTCAATACCCCACGCTGATTCTGACAGGTGGGGGGCACAAAACAAGACGTGGATTATGAAGCTCGACCAGGATATTCGTCGCTCGGCTTATTGGCTAGCAAGGTTCACTCGTGGCTTACCACGCCCGAAATCCTAGCCGACCTTGGGGGCTAATGTCGGGGGAATGACTAAGAGGATAACTCGCGGCCCATGCAAACAGACGCGGCTTATCACAAGCTGCGTGGCCGCATTGTCAGCGGGCTCACATTATGTCGTGGTGGTATCACGGCAGATGCCATAGGTATGGCTAAGATGTGGGGCCGATGGACGCTGGTGGATCCGTGGAGGGTTTACGCGCTAAGTAGCACGCACAGATGAACACACAAAACCAAGAACACACCGATCTACCCAGGTTCGGGGCCCTCGTGTGGAGGTAACACCCTACTCCTGCCTATCTCTCTCTGTATATCTCGGTGTCACACGTACAAAGCTGCTCCTCGAGCTGTATGATCCCAACAATGGGGATGAACACAAGGCAGAAGATGAAGCTATGGGGGGATGTCTCTCAGGGTCGTCGTCCCTCACGCAGGAGGGGATGAAGCCTTATTTATAGGCTAAACCGAGTTACGGTAGTACCCCTGAAGGTGCACTGTAGCCATGCCGGCGAGATGTCATGACGGTGCTCCTGTCAGAGACAGGACGCGACATGCCCATCCCCTGCAGCCCTACGGTACACCTAGAATGTACCCTCTGCCAGAGACAAGACAAGGCACCCCCATGCCTCTGCCTCGCAGTCTGTCCCCGGATAAACCGGAGTCAGCGGTTAGATGATGGCCTGTCACCTCGCTCCTCCTGCACGCTCCCGTGTCAGGCGCTTCCGTGCCAGACGGGATGTGACAGGAGCATTGACTCCAACCGACACAAGGCACCTTGTTGCTTTAACCCGGCATGGATATGCCGGATTCTTCTTCCTCGAGCTTCCCCTGCACATAAGAGAAGATACCAGAATACCGACATTGGTATGTCGGTTAACATACCCCGGTTGGTATGTGTCGGTCAGTATATGCCGGTTTGCACCAGCATGGTACCTCGGTCCCTTCTACCCTGGACACCTTGGTTTGCCTATGTCGTTTTATACCAACATTACACCCCGGCCTCTTCAGAGATCCGGACACGTCGGCTTTTACTGTAACACGGCTCACACCTGGGCATAGCTTTCACCACATTATGACCCTACCCGGGGGTAGCCCCCCGACACATTAAGATGGGCCGACCCGACGTCATGGAAGTAATGAAGGAAAATTCTAGAAGAAGCGGAGGTGACTTGACTTGGAAGGCATGAAGATAATTAGTCTCTGAGTAGGACTCCGGCTTATACCTTCCAAACAGGAGAAGCTTTCCTTGTAACCTAGCGAGCCTTTGTGTATATAAGGAGGACTCGCAGGACGTAGAACCCCAAGCTCTAAGTGCTAAACCCTAGATCTCAAGGCGACTCGACACATCGATCGCCAACCCTTGTGACAGCATATTCATATCAATTCCAATCTAGGATAGGCAGAAAGTAGGTCTTTACCTCGCATTGAGGGGCGAACCTGGGTAAACATTGTCTTCCTTGTGCCCTGTGATCTTAAGCTCGGAGACGCTTAACTCGCACAATCCCCACGCCTACAAAAGTCACCGCAATGACATCTACCGAGATTAACCCACGACAACGAGGATTTACAACATGCGACTTGTTCGAAACCGGCGGCTTATAAGAGGTATATATAACGGTGGAACCCTAAGTAGGCAGGAGTCGGACTCGCCAACGATCTGCTTCACTTGGCCCAAGCCTCTAGCGACGGGTCTCGCTCCGCTTCATCAGAAGTTAGGCTCTATCTTTATAGAAATTTGGATCATCATAAAACAACAGGGACAACCTCCCCTGCCCACCCTCACCGGCCAACGAAGCCGCCCGGGAGGAGAGGGAGAGGTGCCGGGCCAGGGCGGCGTGGGCTACTCTCATAGAGAGGCAACGAGATAGGGAGGAGGGAGAAAGAGGAAGTGCAGATGAGAGCCCCCTCGGTGTCAGATCCGCCTGGCTAATTAACTGAAGCATTTTGTGTGGATCAAGCTGTTGCATCTCTCTCACTCGCCAACGATCCGCTTCACTCGGCCCAAGCCTCTAGCGACGGGTCTCGCTCCGCTTCATCAGAAGTTAGGCTCTACCTTTATATGAATTTGGATCATCATAAAACAACAACAGGGACAACCTCCCCTGCCCACCCTCACCGACCGACGAAGCCGCCCGGGAGGAGAGGGAGAGGTGCCGGGCCAGGGCGGTGTGGGCTACTCTCAAAGAGAGGGAACGAGACAGGGAGGAGGGAGAAAGAGGAAGTGCAGATGAGAGCCCCCTCGGTGTCAGATCCACCTGGCTAATTAAGTGAAGCATTTCGTGTGGATCAAGCTGGTTTTTTTTTGAATGTTAGCAGGATCACTGCTAAATCCATTGAATAGATAGAAGGTTGGTCCAGTTTATATGGGAAACCGGACCCAAAAACCATACATGTTGCCTTTCGGCGAACACACAACACACAACCTCAAAACCACGAGTCCCTCTAACCGGATCCACCTCCTAAACGACGCCCCAAGAGAGAATGCGACACCGGATGGCGCCACCGTCGTCCGGTCTAGAAGACTAGTGAAAGGATCGAGTAGGTTGACTAGAGGGGGGGGTGAATAGGCAACTACAAATTTCCTTTTTCTTTTAATAAAATTAAGGCTTTGCTCAAATATAAGTTCTCTAGAAATGCAACTAGGTGAACAATCCTATATGATGAGCAAAATACAAGCTAGCAAGATATTCTAAATAAGATAAGCTAGCAATACAAGTAAAGGAAGGTTAAGAGATAACCACACGGTGACGCGGAGATGTTTCACCGGTGTTCACTTCCCAATGGAAGCTACGTCTCCATTGGAGCGGTGCGAAGTCACAAAGTGAACTTCGAGTAGCCGTGATATGGCACACCGTATCTCCCTCGTGTTATCCTCCAATGAGGAGTTCCACGAGCCACTATATGATGCCCTCGAGATGAGCAACAAACCTTTACAAGGATGAGTCACACTCCACAACCGAATTGGAGGCTCTCACCAAATTCCCGCGAGTCCCGAAGCCACAAGAATCACAAGGCCAAGGCACACATCCACAACTCAATTGGAGGCTCTTGGCTTTTCCCCGCGGCTCCCAAATCCACGAAGAACACAACTTCCGTCTAGGGTTCAACGAACTCAAGAGGTAACAAGATCCGCTAGGGATTAGTGGGGGGAATCAAAATTGTTTTGGTGAAAGTGTAGATCTAGACCTCCTTCGTCACTCCTCAAAGTATGAAGGTGTTTGAGCCGATGGAGTGGGAGATCTAGGAGGTTGAAGCTTTGCAACAATGGTGGAGAGAGTATTTTAGAAAGCATAGCTTCTTATGGAGAAGAAGACTAGTATATATATAGCTCCACTCTAAAAATGGCCGTTGGCCAGTTTTCTGCAAGCGCGCGGTACTACCGGGCCAAAAGGCCCGGTACTACCGAACGGCAGAAAGCAGCAGTCAACAGACAGTTTGACCAGGCGACGCGAGCGCCCGGTACTACCGGAGTTTCCATCGGTACTAACGGAGGGCGCAGGATCGGTAGTACCGGATAAGTTCCGGTACTACCGCTTAGGAATTGTCCCCCTATACATAAGCGTTTTGGCGTTCGGCGGTACCTGGCTCGGTACCAAGACCGGTACTACCGAGTGAGCTCGGTACTACCGGGCCATTTCATCCGGTACTACCGGAGCCAGGAAAGTGTGCCAAACACAATGGATTTCAGGGAATGGGATGGCTGTGGAGTGCATTTGGTTTGTGCAAAATATGTAAACAAGATTGATTCCGCCCAAACCTCCACAGCGGATCCCCCTCTTGATAGTACGGTTTTCCTATAAGGTAAAACCTAGGAAAAACTACAACTTCTCGCTTGACGCTTGTAGAGGAGAAATCCTACCAACATGTGTGAATATATAAGATGAACCTGTAACTCTTTTAGTACACAATTAATCCGCTTATTGTGTTGTCAACAAACATGTGGGATGAGAACACCTTATATTTTACAAACCTAGCAAGTTTAACTAAGTAGGCATATGAAAAATAACTTGCCAAACATTTAAGACATAACCAAGGATAGATAGCTAAATAAGTCTATTACATAGCACCACATAGTCTTAAGCAAATAGGTTCATGCATGTCTTACACCATGCGCAATGAAGTTCATAAACCAAATAAGATGGAACACAAGCGGTAAAGAATCAAAGGAAGAGCAAACTTGTGTCCCTCCCATGCAAATCCCCTCGATAAGTTCTACTAAACACATTCTCCCCCTTTGTCATCGAAATGTCAAAAAGGGAGAAGCGTGATGCTAAGAAACGTCCCATGGAGAGTCACTCTCCACCCATGCTGCGGTGGACAGGGGTACGAGCCGGATCCTCAGTCTCGGGGGCGTCTTCTTCACTCCAATAGCCATGCTTGGAGATCCACTCTTCCTTGGGGGTGATGACCAAGTCACTAGGGTGTTCGGGAGAGTGAGAAATCTCCAACTTCCTCATCATTGCTTTCTGTCGCATGGCAGCCTTCTTGTGATAGACATGAGCCTCATACATGCGCTCTTGAATGTCCAACTTGAAGCAAAAATCCCTCTTGGCCTTGATTTGAAATTTCTTGAACCATGAATATAGCGGACCTGCACTTAAAAATTGGCAAGATCCCTGTGTATAGTGCAAACCCCTGGATCGATTCATTTGCACACACAGTCTAAGATGAATACCATGCAAATGCGTCAAATTTTATTACATCGCATGATCCAGACTTACAGTTTTCATTACAAATTGCATAGCTCAAGGCTAGCATTTTACAAAGTTCAGCACAGCGGAATAAAAGTAGCAGTGAGTCTCCATCATCTTCATGTGGCACAGGCGAAAACATGTTGGTTGTAGACTCGAAATCCTTATACGAAACCTCACTCATCGTCTGAACATCCTGCAATAGGAAAAATGTTGCAACAAGGTGGGTCAGAACCATATAAAATGGAACTGGCAAGTGACACTCTGTGGACACTTAGTGGAAAAACTCTAATAACCTATATGCATATTTGGCTGGTGGAGTTCAAGGCCATTTTGCAGAAAGCTAAAAATTTTTCCTAACACTTTTGAAAACAGCTTTCTTCTAATCGAGACATCCATGGCATGAAAATCACTGTCTCAACTACCTTGTTCACCCATCACAATTTTACTTAAAGAAATTGGAATGTTGGGATCCTCCGTTGACGTCCTTGATCAGCTGCTCAGAATTGTCCGTAACCGGGGACACGGCTAAGTACTTAGTTTTACACTCTCGAGAGGGTGTGCACTTTCACCACGAGACTCAAACAACCCTTCTGTCCTTGACCCTCATGTAGTGAAAAGGAAATGAGAAGCCTGAGACGAGACTTTTGGGGGAAAAGTCAAGGCAGAGCCATTATACCACGTGGCTGCACTGGAAGCATCTTCACTTGGAGTAAACTTTGGTCCCTTTGTTCCTGGGTGGCCGTCCTCAAGTGAACTCTCAGGTAAGAACCCCCACATACCATGGTCCTAAGTGTAGTAAACTATCTTAGGTGAAAACCCCCATGAACATGGTCCTAAGTAGACACTCAACTCATACATCCAATCAATCCCAAGTCCACCCAGGTGTTTCATTTAACTTTAGTAGAAATTAGCCTCTTCAATAAAACATCATTTGCATAGCTTCAATATTTCTACTAAGTTATCATAGGATGCTAGACAACTAGTAAAAGGATAGTGTAGTTTTCAGCATAGCAATACTATCCAACACATGCTTATAGAAAATACACTAAGTCATGCATAGGTAAAATACATAGGAAATTCATGAGGGTGTGCCACCTGCCTTGGCAACAGGGAGAGCAGGAGTAGCAGTTGCAAAAGCCTTCGTCTCTCTTCGAAATTTCTAACACATCAAACAAGCCACAATAAACATGCAATCATACCAAAAACTTTTTAAGGAAAAATATGCCATGCATGATATGCAAAAATACTCTAAGGAAATATGACATGCATAATGTGCAAAACAACTTGAGGAACATGGACAAAATAACCTAATCAAGTTGGCTAGGTCAAGGTCGAGGTTGGTCAAAATAAACTTGATATAATCCACTTAAATTGGAGGTATTGTTGCTCCAAGTCTTCACATGTTTGGTCTTCAAAGAATCTTCAACTAGCACTCTAGGGACTTAGTCATAAACACAAGGACTTGGTCTATGTCCAAAGTAAAAGACAGAATTAGGAAGAAAGAAAAAAAATAGAAGAGAGAAGGATGTAGTGTGTCTTCAAGGATCATCTTCAATCTTCCTTGTTATTCCTTCCTTGGTGTGGTGACTCCATTGCTTCTTGTAGGACTTGATGATTTTGCAGACTTCATCATTTGGTACCACCAGGGCTGGTCTTAAATTTAACTTGCTACACCACTAAGTCAAATGGAGAGGAAAGAAAATGAAAGAAAGAAAGACTTAGAGAAAAAATAGGTGGTTGGTCTTCTCGAAGTTCCTCTTGATTTTCTTCTAAGTTCTTTTACTTCTTAGAGATGCTTCTGGAGTCTGTTTTCTTGGTTAAGTCCTTCATTGGCCTTCCAGCTTCATGTTGAGAACCCAAGGATAAAATAATTTCTACGGAAAGTACACCATTTATAAGGTGCTAAATTTTGCTAAGGAAAAACTTAACCAAAATTATGCCAAATTTTTCTAAGGAAAACATTGACAAGGAAATAGTTACCAAAATTTTCTAAGGGAAAGTTTGATCATGTTGAAGCATCTCAACTCTTCAAAATAATACTAAGTCAAAAATAATCCTAAGTAAAATACTTAACAAAATAAGGAAGAGGTTTTCCTAGAAGGAGTATAATTATACAAATCCAATGCAATTGGATTCACTCTAAAATAATTTTCATAATAAAGGATATGCCAAATTTACTCAAATAACACATTTGTAATTTGAATAAATTTAGTTTTGAAAAATATAAAACTAATTTGGCCAAACTATTCTAAAGGTCAAGGGCTTTCCAAAAAGATTTTATTTGCAAAATTTGGACTTATAGAATTAAAGTTATGTCAAAAATACTCAATTTAAACATTTGAAAATTGAATACTTTTAAACATGTCAAAACAGAAAACTAAAAGTGCTAAAAGTTTCTACAAGTCGTAAGCTTTCCGAAAATATAAAATTTGTAAAATTTGGCCAAGCCAATAAAAATTACTAATAGATCTAAGTTCCAGGGACTTTTCTGCTAAAATGCCAATTAAAACAAAAATAGAAAAAACGCAGAAATTCTGGATCCACGTGGAGCTGACGGGGCGCTGAGTTGGCGTTGACGGGGCGCTGACGAGGATGCTGACGCGGCGTGCTCTGATTGGCGCGTACCGCTTCGCTAATGGATCTAATCCTAGCCGTCCGCAATGGATCTAACGATCTAGATCTATCTGACTAAAAAAAAGCGACGCGGCTGGCCGGAGTTGCTTGGTGGCCGAGCTCCCGCGGCGGTTCCATCGCCGGCGACGAGGAATCTGAGAGCTACGAGGCTAGGGAGAGGGGTTTCGGTACCGCGTAGTGCAGGAGGTCGAGGCGGAGCCGGTGGTGCAGACGAGGATGGCTCGGGTGCTTCGGGTGGTCGACGAACGCTCGCTGGAGTTGCTTCCGCGGCGGACGACGAAGGTCGATGAAGCTCCGGTCGATCTGGGACACCAAAAAAATACGGGATCTTGTCAGAGAGATGCGCATGGCAAAAATAAGAAGAAAGGAAGAAATGAGAGGGCTTGGGGTCGCCGGAGTCGACCGGTGTTTGAAGAAAATGGCAGCGGCAATGGCGGCACGGCGGGGATCAATGCGAGCAGCCTGGGGGCTCTCGCGGCGAAATTTTTGGGGCAAAAGAACGAGGGGGTTTGGGGGTATAAATAGAGGCAAAAGCCACGGGAAAAACGCGAACGAATCGTGCAAAATCGGTCCGGATTTTTCTAGGGTTCGGAGTTCTTTTCGTGCACGAGAGGTTGAAGACGTCGACGTCATTGTTGGCGTCACGGGGTGGGACCCACCTGGCAGTGAGAGAAAGGGGAGAGGTCGGGGTTGGGCTGGAGCTGGGCTGCTGCAGGGCACGCGCGCGAGAGAGGGCAATGGGCTCGGCCCATTTGCTCGGTTCCTCTCCTTTTTTTTTTTTTTGTTTCTTTCTCCTTTTCAATTTTTCTGAAAACTTTTGTAAATTTTGATTTATAAATCCAAATCAAATCAAACCAACTCCTATAGTTTTATAAAATCAAAGTCTTTGTTTTGAAACTTTCGAATAAAATTTTAAATATTATTTTGTCACAAGAATTTTTGAAATATGGTAAAAAGAAATTTTGAAACTTAATGTCTATTTTAAAATTTAGGTTTTGGAACACAAAATTTGTTTCTTAAATAAAATACCACACAAGTAAATTTGGGATTAAAATATTTTCTAAACAAGTACCATCAAGTCACAACCAAAATTTGAATAGAACAAATAAAACAATAAAAGTCCAATTAATATATAGGGCATAACTTGCCCTTTTATTATACTTTCTTAAATATGTTTTCCAGTCGAATTATAATTCTCACTTTGAAGTATCCAAATGCAACAATGCAATAAGATGATGAATGCATGCATGATTTTTCTTTTCAAAGCAAAATACATAATAGTTTTCAAAAGTTTTAAATTTTCTAATTTTTTCAACTTTTTGAAAAACTTCGGATGTTACAGACTACCACCCTTAAAAGGAATCTCGTCCCCGAGATTCGAGAAGGCTAGCAAAAGGTTGTGATTGTATGGCTACCACCCTTAAAAAGAATTTTTGTTGGTAGTGAGAACTTTGAAGTGAAAACTTGATTGATAACGTACCGTTCACCATGCTAGGTTGCTCAAACACTTCTTCCACATTGATGTGGTTCACATATCCTTTATCGAAAGGATTTGGCTTGGCAGCTTCTTCGGCCTTCTTTGCTGGGCACTCATTGGCATAATGGCCCTTGTTCTTGCACTTGTAGCAAAGCACTTGGCTGATATCCTTGTGTTCAGGATTTGGGCGGTGCTGTCCATTGTTATGATTTTGGCCAGCATGTCCATTTCCATTGCTTCCCTTGAATCCACCATTGTGATCATGATGCTTGTGGTGTCTTCCTCCACTATGGTGATTTCCATGTTTGTGACCATGGTTCACATCATGAGAGAAGCGCTTCTTGAATGAGGGCTCAGAATGATGCTTGGTGATACTCAGCTTCCTCTTCCTGTTTTCAGTCTTCTTGATGTTATCGTCCAGTATGATTGCTTGATCTAGGAGGGCCTGATAGTTTGGAGCGTAAGCGACTGACAAAGGAATTTTTAGCTCGTCACTCAGCCCTTTGAGGAATTTTGCCTTCCTCTTACCATCAGTGTCAATGTCCTCAGGAGCATAACGAGACAGTGAATGAAAGTCATCCATATACTCCTTAAGTGTCTTGTTCACTTGCCTCGGGTTTCGGAACTCTTCTTGCTTCAAGTTCATAATGCCCGAGGAGATATGAGCATTACGAAAGCCTTCCTTGAAGTCCTCCCAGGTTAAGTCGTCCAGAGGGTGGGTGATCTGATAAGTTTCCCACCATTGAGCAGCTGGTCCTTCCAACAGATGGGCGGTAAACCTCACCTTTTCAGCTTCATCACACTCACATGTAACTAGATCCTTTTGCACAGAGCGCAGCCAATCATCAGCCACAATTGGCTCAGCTGCGTTGGAGAACTTGGTAGGCCCGAGCCTCAAAAATCGGGCAAGTCTGTCCACTTGGGGAGGTGGTGGTGGCGGTGGTGGAGGTGGCGGTCCATTCTGATTGGCCATGAACTGAGCCATCATAGTCATCAGCTGAGTCTGCGCTACCATCATCTGTTGAAGCATTGCCTCAGTGTTGTTGTTGTTCTGAGGATCACGGCGAGGAGGCATCTGTGGGTTTTAGCATAGATGAGTAAAAGATAGACAGATCTAGGAGAAAATTTTCTACCCTTACAAGCATTCAACATAAACACAACAATCAAACCGAAGCTCAACTTTAACTTTTAGAATAAAACATGGTCTAGTCGAATGGAAAGCGAACACACGGGGGTTCTGAAAACAAAACAAGGTACTGCCATACCACAATTTGATAGGTCAATACATCAACATGGTTTCATTATTCTAATAACTAGGGGTCTAGTCTATCTCCTTCCTGAGTGCATCTAGTTCTTCCTCTATTTCTTTGAGTTCATCAAGGTACTTCTGGGTGTGGTGAAGTCTAAATTGAAGTCTTGCTCCAAGGTACTTGATGGCCTCCCATGCTGCACTTCTTGCGGAATCAAAGAATGATGTGTGGAGTATTGGGTTGGTGATCATGCAGCAACCTTTGGTTTTGTGGTCATCGTCTTTGCCCTTGTACATATGGAGTTGCACCCACCAGTACTCTTGACCTTCATCCACGAAAGGAAACCCTTAGTAGACTGCTGCCCTTCCAGTCCCATACTCAACATGAGGTCCTCCAAAGCTTTTGGAAACTCAGTCTCACATCTCAAGGTCATGGTCATTGCTGGACCTTTCTTGAGTGATTCAATAAGGAGGGACATCTATAAATAAGAGAAGACATTTAGTAAGCGAATAGTTAAGAAGTTACAAGAATGATATCAAAAAGTTTTAGACGAAGAACAAATGAATTTTTGTCCTATGGCTTTCTTATTTCTAACCAGACTTAGGGTTTTGAACCTACAGGCAACACAGTGCTCTGATACCATCTGAAGCGAACCTGCACTTAAAAATTGGCAAGATCCCTGTGTATAGTGCAAACCCATGGATCGATTCATTTGCACACACAGTCTAAGATGAATACCATGCAAATGTGTCAAATTTTATTACATCGCATGATCCAGACTTACAGTTTTCATTACAAATTGCATAGCTCAAGGCTAGCATTTTACAAAGTTCAGCACAGCGGAATAAAAGTAGCAGTGAGTCTCCATCATCTTCATGTGCCACAGGCGAAAACATGTTGGTTGTAGACTCGAAATCCTTATACGAAACCTCACTCATCGTCTGAACATCCTGCAACAGGAAAAATGTTGCAACAAGGTGGGTCAGAACCATATAAAATGGAACTGGCAAGTGACACTCTGTGGACACTTAGTGGAAAAACTCTAATAACCTATATGCATATTTGGCTGGTGGAGTTCAAGGCCATTTTGCAGAAAGCTAAATTTTTTCCCTAACACTTTTGAAAACAACTTTCTTCTAATCGAGACATCCATGGCATGAAAACCACTGTCTCAACTACCCTTGTTCACCCATCACAATTTTACTTAAAGAAATTGGAATGTTGGGATCCTCCGTTGACGTCCTTGATCAGCTGCTCAGAATTGTTCATAACCGGGGACACGGCTAAGTACTTAGTTTTACACTCTCGAGAGGGTGTGCACTTTCACCACGAGACTCAAACAACCCTTCTGTCCTTGACCCTCATGTAGTGAAAAGGAAAGGAGAAGCCTGAGACGAGACTTTTGGGGAAAAGTCAAGGCAGAGCCATTATACCACGTGGCTGCACTAGAAGCATCTTCACTTGGAGTAAACTTTGGTCCCTTTGTTCCTGGGTGGCCGTCCTCAAGTGAACTCTCAGGTAAGAACCCCCACATACCATGGTCCTAAGTATAGTAAACTATCTTAGGTGAAAACCCCCATGAACATGGTCCTGAGTAGACACTCAACTCATACATCCAATCAATCCCAAGTCCACCCAGGTGTTTCATTTAACTTTAGTAGAAATTAGCCTCTTCAATAAAACATCATTTGCACAGCTTCAATATTTCTACTAAGTTATCATAGGATGCTAGACAACTAGTAAAAGGATAGTGTAGTTTTGAGCATAGCAATACTATCCAACACATGCTTATAGAAAATACACTAAGTCATGCATAGGTAAAATACATAGGAAATTCATGAGGGTGTGCCACTTGCCTTGGCAACAGGGAGAGCAGGAGTAGCAGTTGCAAACCTTCGTCTCTCTTCGAAATTTCTAACACATCAAACAAGCCACAATAAACATGCAATCATACCAAAAACTTTTTAAGGAAAAATATGCCATACATGATATGCAAAAATACTCTAAGGAAATATGACATGCATAATGTGCAAAACAACTTGAGGAACATGGACAAAATAACCTAATCAAGTTGGCTAGGTCAAGGTCAAGGTTGGGCAAAATAAACTTGATATAATCCACTTAAATTGGAGGTATTGTTGCTCCAAGTCTTCACATGTTTGGTCTTCAAAGAATCTTCAACTAGCACTCTAGGGACTTAGTCATAAACACAAGGACTTGGTCTATGTCCAAAGTAAAAGACAGAATTAGGAAGAAAGAAAAAAATAGAGAGAGAAGGATGTAGTTGGTCTTCAAGGACCATCTTCAATCTTCCTTGTCATTCCTTCCTTGGTGTGGTGACTCCATTGCTTCTTGTAGGACTTGATGATTTTGCAGACTTCATCATTTGGTACCACCAGGGCTGGTCATAAATTTAACTTGCTACACCACTAAGTCAAATGGAGAGGAAAGAAAATGAAAGAAAGAAAGACTTAGAGAAAAAATAGGTGGTTGGTCTTCTCAAAGTTCCTCTTGATTTTCTTCTAAGTTCTTTTACTTCTTAGAGATGCTTCTGGAGTCTGTTTTCTTGGTTAAGTCCTTCATTGGCCTTCCAGCTTCATGTTGAGAACCCAAGGATAAAATAATTTCTAAGTAAAGTACACCATTTATAAGGTGCTATTGCGAAGGAAAAACTTAACCAAAATGATGCCAAATTTTTCTAAGGAAAACATTGACAAGGAAATAGTTACCAAAATTTTCTAAGGGAAAGTTTGATCATGTTGAAGCATCTCAACTCTTCAAAATAATACTAAGTCAAAAATAATCCTAAGTAAAATACTTAACAAAATAAGGAAGAGGTTTTCCTAGGAGGAGTATAATTATACAAATCCAATGCAATTGGATTCACTCTAAAATAATTTTTATAATAAAGGATATGCCAAATTTACTCAAATAACACATTTGTAATTTGAATAAATTTAGTTTGGCAAAATATAAAACTAATTCAGCCAAACTATTCTAAAGGTCAAGGGCTTTCCAAAAAGATTTTATTTGCAAAATTTGGACTTATAGAATTAAAGTTATGCCAAAAATACTCAATTTAAACATTTGAAAATTGAATACTTTTAAACATGTCAAAACAGAAAACTAAAAGTGCTAAAAGTTTCTACAAGTCGTAAGCTTTCCAAAAATATAAAATTTGTAAAATTTGGCCAAGCCAATAAAAATTACTAATAGATCTAAGTTCCAGGGACTTTTCTGCTAAAACGCCAATTAAAACAAAAATAGAAAAAACGCAGAAATTCTGGATCCACGTGGAGCTGACGGGGCGCTGAGTTGGCGTTGACGGGGCGCTGACGAGGATGCTGACGCGGCGTGCTCTGATTGGCGCGTACCGCTTCGCTAATGGATCTAATCCTAGCCGTCCGCAATAGATCCAACGATCTAGATCTATCTGACTAAAATAAAGCGACGCGGCTGGCCGGAGTTGCTTGGTGGCCGAGCTCCCGCGGCGGTTCCATCGCCGGCGACGAGGAATCTGAGAGCTACGAGGCTAGGGAGAGGGGTTTCGGTACCGCGTAGTGCAGGAGGTCGAGGCGGAGCCGGTGGTGCAGACCAGGATGGCTCGGGTGCTTCGGGTGGTCGACGAACGCTCGCTGGAGTTGCTTCCGCGGCGGACGACGAAGGTCGATGAAGCTCGGTCGATCTGGGACACCAAAAAAATACGGGATCTTTTCAGAGAGATGCGCATGGCAAAAATAAGAAGAAAGGAAGAAATGAGAGGGCTTGGGGTCGCCGGAGTCGACCGGGGTTTGAAGAAAATGGCAGCGGCAATGGCGGCACGGCGGGGATCAATGCGAGCAGCTTGGGGGCTCTCGCGGCGAAATTTTTGGGGCAAAAGAACGAGGGGGTTTGGGGGTATAAATAGAGGCAAAAGCCACGGGAAAACGCGAACGAATCGTGCAAAATCGGTCCGGATTTTTCTAGGGTTCGGAGTTCTTTTCGTGCACGAGAGGTTGAAGACGTCGATGTCATCGTTGGCGTCACGGGGTGGGACCCACCTGGCAGTGAGAGAAAGGGGAGAGGTCGGGGTTGGGCTGGAGCTGGGCTGCTGCAGGGCACGCGCGAGAGAGAGGCAATGGGCTCGGCCCATTTGCTCGGTTCCTCTCCCTTTTTTTTTGTTTCTTTCTCCTTTTCAATTTTTCTGAAAACTTTTGTAACTTTTGATTTATAAATCCAAATCAAATCAAACCAACTCCTATAGTTTTATAAATCAAAGTCTTTGTTTTGAGACTTTCGAATAAAATTTTAAATATTATTTTGTCACAAGAATTTTTGAAATGTGGTAAAAAGAAATTTTGAAACTTAATGTCTATTTTAAAATTTAGGTTTTGGAACACAAAATTTGTTTCTTAAATAAAATACCACACAAGTAAATTTGGGATTAAAATATTTTCTAAACAAGTACCATCAAGTCACAGCCAAAATTTGAATAGAACAGATAAAACAATAAAAGTCCAATTAATATATAGGGCATAACTTGCCCTTTTATTATACTTTCTTAAATATGTTTTCCAGTGGAATTATAATTCTCACTTTTGAAGTATCCAAATGCAACAATGCAATAAGATGATGAATGCATGCATGATTTTTCTTTTCAAAGCAAAATACATAATAGTTTTCAAAAGTTTTAAATTTTTCTAATTTTTTCAACTTTTTGAAAAACTTCGGATGTTACAATGAAGGTTCATCCTCAAGAGGCGGTGCACTTGAACTAGCCCCAACATCCGGAGCGCCTGATGGAGCACTAGTTGAGCCTCTAGCAGTTTTGGAGCCCTTTCTGTCCTTGGGTAGAGTGTGTGCCTTCCTTTGCAGTTGCTTGGCATTGTGCTTGATCACGGGCAGACCGTTCTTCAAAAGGTCCTCACCTTTCTTTTCACTCCATTTGTCACAGATGAGGGCCATGATAAATGGCGCATAAATAGGAACTCTCTTGTCAATAACATTCAGCCACATCTCTTGATATATGAAATCCATGACATCAAGTTTGTTCCCTTTTCCTTTATTGGCCTTTGAATTAGCCATGAGATCAATAGTGTAAGAGTGCACTTGGTCCCAATTCCCAATCCGAGGAGCAAGACACTCACGATAGATGCAGTGCAGAATCTCAAAAGGTGGAATTAGATCCTCGGTTTGACCCGGATTTCCACCTTCCATAGTAATGGGAGCAAGCAACTCCTTGCCACCGGATTCATCATTTGAGTGGCATCTCCATCCAGAAGGGGACCTTGGACCTCCATCACGATAACCACCCAAAACAGCCCGAAAATCATTCATTGAGGCTTCAAGCATTGTGTCTTTGGTCATCCATTTGAGGGTCCGAGCATTGTCATTGCCAAAGTGAACTGTTGAATAGAATTGAAGAATATAGTACTCAATGTATGGATGGTTGACGTTCATAATGTCCATGAGACCAAATTCTTCACACATAGCAATAGCTTCGGCAAAGTAGGATCTAAGCTTATCCTTCTTCATGTGTTCAATGTCAATGGAGTGTTGAGTGACCACTTTATGTTTATTGGTTGAACCCAAGTAGACTTCTTGATAAACCCGTTCTTGCTCATTGGCGTGGAAGTGAGGGTTTCTCACACAAGGGTTCCTCTTCTTGTCATAAGGATTGATCTCCCGATAGGTACGATACTCATGAAGACAATATTTGGTGAAGGGCTTTGGAGTGGCTTGCTTTTGGACGGGCTGACGGCCTTGAGTTCTATACGTGGATCTTGTTGGCAATATCTCTTCTTCAGACTCTTCTTCAATTTCATCTTCACTTGACTCAATGATCCGAGCTCTCTTTTCTTTACGACCGTAAACCCCTTTTTCACCACGGCTACCTGTGAAATAGCATATATAGGTGCAGAGGGAACATGGGTAAGTGCACAAGTTCATGAATTTGTAAAACAAACTAGTTGCTAACTGTAGAAATAAGTCAAAATTGTCAGGTTTCGGTAGTACCGGTGGAATCCCGTCGGTAGTACTGGACAAGGTCTAGGACGGACGTTGACCACGGGAAAAACACGAAACCATGACAAGTCGGCAAAATAGCTACACTAATCATCTAGTTAGGGCTATCCCAACCCTAGGGGAGTCTCCCCCACGAATTTAACCAACAAAAGTGGAGCTACCGGTGATTTGCCCTAGCTCATCTTAGGTTTCAAATAGAGACCAAAAAGGAGCATGGAAAGGGCAAATACCGAAGGCCATCGGAGGGGAGAGGAATGGGAACGATTCCCACGGAGCAGATCCGGCAGGGGAAGGCGGAGGGCGGGACACCGGCGGTGGCGGCCCGACGGCACTAGGAGGAGAGGCGGTGGGGCGAGCAAAGGAGTGAGATTGGATTTGCGGAAGAAGGGCTCTTCCCCGATCCATACTCTTTTTTGAGTCAACCCCGTACGCCCGGTAGTACCGGCCGAGTGCCCGGTAGTACCGGCCGCTCGGGAAATCCGCAGATGTGAACCTGCAACTTCCCAGGCGTCGGTAGTACCGGGACCTGGAACAACCACATACCAAATTTTGAAAAATTGAACTTGTGCAGGGAATTTCAGATGGTCTTATGAGGTGAGATAATAGCATAGGTTAAAGATAAGTCACTGTAGGCTGTGAATAAACGCTTGGAGTTGCAAGATACAACAAGGAAAACCCAACATCCAAGAGTTTCTTCAAAAGATAGAGCAAGGTCTAAAAATACCCAAATAATTCAATTAAAACCAACTCCTCAAGAAAAGAGGAGGGCGGTGGCCATAGCCACCATGTTTGAGTATGAATGACTTGTAGCCGCGAAGATATATCTTGGGCTCGAAATCACAACTCATCTTTGAAGTACATTTTAGTCACCAAAGTGACAATTATGCAAGATTTGTCTATTTGCGCATAATGGGGGAAGTGATGACTCATGAGTTGAGCTACACTCCCTCTATGTCCATGCCTACATCCAAACCAAATAACTATCGTCTAATATGGGTAGGTATGCAAGAGATCCACTAAGTCCAATTGCTTATGTCCACCACATTTAGTTCACCTCTCAACTCTTTGAATCTCGCTTCACCAAGAGGCTTTGTGAACATATCGGCGAGTTGATGCTTGGTGTTGACATAGTTGATTTCAATATCGCCCTTTTCAACATGATCTCGAATGAAATGATACCGGATCTCAATATGCTTGGTCTTCCCATGAAGTACCGGATTATGAGCAATCTTGATGGCACTTTCATTGTCACACAAAAGAGGCACTTTGTCACAAATGACACCATAATCGTTTAAAGTTTGTCTCATCCATAATAATTGTGCACAACAACTTCCAACGGCAATGTACTCCGCATCGGTGGAGGAGACGGCCACACAATTTTGTTTCTTCGAAGACTAACTCACAAGTGACCTACCAAGGAATTGGCAAGTACCCGAAGTTGATTTTCTATCCATTTTGCATCCCGCCCAATCCGCATCCGAGTAACCTACAAGATCAAAGCTTGTACCATGGGGATACCAAAGACCAAAGTTAGGAGTTCCACTAAGGTATCTTAAAATCCTTTTGACTGCGGTATCATGATTTTCTCTTGGACTTGATTGGAATCTTGCACACATACCCACACTAAACATAATGTCCGGTCTAGATGCACAAAGGTAAAGCAAAGATCCAATCATAGAACGATAAAGCTTTTGATCCACTTCCTTACCATTCGGATCTAAGTGAAGATCCGCCTTTGAATCCATGGGAAATTTATAAGGCTTGGCATTTGTCATATCAAATTTCTTGAGCATGTCCTTAATATACTTGGCTTGACATAAGAATGTTCCTTCTCTCCATTGGTGGATTTCAAAGGCAAGAAAATAATTCAACTTTCCCATCATGGACATCTCAAATTCCTTGGTTATTAGCTTGGAAAATTGATCACTAAATTCATGGTTAGTAGAACCAAAGATAATATCATCAACATATATTTGGCATACGAAAAACTCTTCATTTATCCTTTTTGTAAAAAGAGTGGGATCTATTACCCCAATTTCAAAGCCACGGTCTACTAAGAACACCTTGAGATGATCATACCAAGCACATGGAGCTTGCTTGAGCCCACAAAGAGCCTTATGTAGTAAGTTTTTTTTTGAAACTTTTATGACAGTAGGAGAGGATCCTACTGCCTTGCTATATTACCAATAAACGCCACCACCAGAGAGTTATATAATTACATAATTACAGCGAGAAGGCAGGAAAACTTAAAGGAACTAGAGAAAACTACAAGCTTTGTAACAGACTATGAATAAAAGGATGTAAGGCTTCCTTGGTCCTATGGACCAACAGGGAGAAATCAGAAATGAATTTGGCTTTCCACTGGTCGACATTGGGTTGTACCCCATTAAAGAATAAGTCATTGCGCTGCTTCCATATGTTCCATGATGCTACGATAAAAATTTCCATGAACATGGGTTTGTTCCACTCCCTTTTACCTGTGAAATAATTTCGAGGCGGGTACCCTGGTTCTGCCATCTCATGTCAAGGATATTCCAGCATTCAGTGCTGAAATCGCAATGGAATATAAGGTGTTCAGTAGTTTCTTCAGGCGTTGTAGCACAGAGCAGGCAATTGTATCCTGAGTTGAGTTGCATTTGTCTCCTTTTAAGCATTCCTCGCGTATTCAGCCTGTCAACTAGGACAAGCCAGCAGAAAAACTTCAACTTGGGAGTGCATTTGGACTTCCAGATCCAAAGAAGAGACTCATGAGGGTTTAACTGTCGGAAGTAGAACTGGTAATATTTGCTAGCTGTAAAAATTGGGGAGTCCCACTCGTAAATCCATCTATCAACCGGAGGTTGTTTAACATACACCAACTCATTTAGTGGACCATTTAAGAAAGCACTTTTAACATCCATTTGATATAAGACAATTTATGAGTAGATGCATAAGCAATTAGTAAGCGAATGGATTCAAGTCTAGCAACGGGGGCATAGGTTTCACCGTAGTCGACTCCTTCGATTTGGGTGTAGCCTTGTGCAACCAATCTTGCTTTGTTGCGGATGACTTGACCATGTGAGTCTTGCTTGTTCTTAAATATCCACTTGGTTCCAATGACATTATGGCATGTGTCTTTGGGTTTTCAACTAATGACCATACTTTGTTGCGCTCGAAGTTGTTCAACTCTTCATGCATAGCCGCAACCCAATCCATATCTTCAAGAGCATCATATACCTTGAGAGGTTCTAAGCTAGACAAACAAGAGACATGACCACAAAAGTTAGATAATTGTTTGCGTGTGGACACACCCCTACGAATACTCCCAAGGATATTTTCTTTGAAGTGAAAGATGATCCAATTTTGATGCACGCCGGATGACCCGGCGTTCCATGGCTTGACCAATTGTTTCACCAACACAAATATCTTCATCATTGCCTTCATCTTGCTCATGGTCAACCCTAAGTGGAGTTCTTGGGTTGTGGGTTCATTATGTTCTTGTTCACCACTAGAGTTGGGTGGGTCTTGACCATCTTCTCTTGATCATGTGAATGAATATCATGTTCTTGTTCTTGGATAGTTTCTTGATCAATTGTTGAGGTGGATGGCTCAACTTGAGTAGAACTTGTTCCTTCTTCTTGAGTATCATCAATAGGTCTTCAATAGGAATAAGTTCTCCAATCCCCATAGTTCTTATGGCTTGAGATGGAGCATCATCACCTACATCATCATGATCAATATGCCCGCTTGGGAGCCATTATCCTCGACAAACTCCACGTTCATAGATTCTTCAACACACCCGGTGGATATGTTGTAGACCCTATAAGCATGAGACTTTGCGGCATATCCAACAAGTATACCATCAAAAGATCTAGATTCAAATTTAGCAATTTTGCAACCTTTAATGTAAACATGGCATTTGCAACCAAAGACTCGAAAGTAAGATACATTTGGCTTTTTACCGGTGAGGAGTTCATATGGTGTCTTTTCCATGAGAGGACGGAAGAAGAGCCGGTTTGAGTAGTGACAAGCGGTGTTGATGGCTTCGGCCCAAAAGTTGTATGGGGAATGAAATTCGGCCATCATAGTTCTTGCCATATCAATAAGAGTGCGGTTCTTCCTTTCGGCGACACCATTTTGTTGGGGAGTATATGCAGCGGAATATTGGTGTTGAATGCCCTCCCCACTTAGGAAATCATCCATAGTGTAATTCTTGAACTCCGTACCATTGTCACTTCTAATTGCCAAAATCTTGGAGTCATATTGGCGTTGAACTAGGGTTGCAAAGTCAATGAATATCTTTTGAGTTTCACTCTTCTTCTTGATGTAGAAAGTCCAACAATATCTTGAATAATCATCCACAATCACCAAACAATATTTCTTGCCACCAAGACTATCATATGTGGGAGGCCCAAAAGATCCATATGAAGGAGCTCCAAAGGCCTCTTAGTGGAGATAATGGTCTTCTTGGGGTGATTCTTTTCATGCATCTTTCCGGCTATGCAAGCACTACAAGGACGATCTTTGGAAAAATTAACATCGGTTAGTCCTACCACGTGTCCACCCTTTACAAGAGTTTGTAAATTTCTCATACCGACATGGCCTAGCCGGCGATGCCAAAGCCAACCCTTGTCGGATTTAGCCATTAGACACGTGGCAATTTGAGTGGTCTCTTTCGAGAAATCGACCACATACAAACCGTTCTCACGAAATCCAACAAAGGCTACTTTAAGAGATTTTGTGAAAAGGATGGTCACGTGGTATTTATTAAAGATAACGGTGTAACCGGCATCGCATAATTGACCAACGGAAAGTAGATTATATGAAAGGGATTCAACAAGGAGGACCTTCTCAATTGATAACTCCGGTGTGATCACCACCTTGCCATATCCCAATACCTTAAGTCTTGTATTGTTCCCAATGGTGACATGAGAGAATGAGAGTAATTGTTTCAATAAGCCCTTTACTACTTCTTTGCTTCCGGTCATGTGAGATGAACACCCACTATCAATGAGCCATGAAGATCCACCGGAAGAAAAGCCCTACAATAAATCAAGTCTTTGATTTAGGTACCCATTTTGGAATGGGTCCTCTTTTGTTAGTCACAAGGGTCTTTGGAACCCAAATAGCATAGTGATAATCATCTCCATATGAGGTACCAACATATTTAGCAAAAACATAACCATTTCTAGATTTCATAAGCACATATGAGGGGTTATATTTTCCGGCAAAGTCATTGTGAGTGGCATTGCCCCTTGTGGCTTACCACCCACAATGGGTTCAACATTCTTCTTGCCCAACTCCCCCTCCTTCACAAAAAAATATCTTTTGAAGGGGAGTAGGCATCTTCTTCTTGTTTGCCTTCTTGGACTTGGGAGCAAACCCAAGCCCTTCCTTGCCAACCACTCCCTTTTGATTGGTCAAAAGATCATTGAGGTTCTTTTCCCCTTGGATGCAAGTGGCTAGGCCCTTTTCAAGTTGGGCCTTCAACCTAGTGTTCTCCTCCATGAGAGATGCTTTAAGACATAAGGGTTAGTAGCACAAGCATTGGCATCTTTATCATTATGAGGAGTGGTGAAGCTAGCATATATAAATTGAGCTTGTAATTTAGCATGTGACCCTTGAGCTTGGTGAGCTCACTTGAGGTCACCTTGTGGGTTTCCCTAAGTTGCTCAAAATTCTCAAGGAGTTTGTTATGACTCTCTACAAGCTCATCATTTTTAATTTTTAGATCACTAGCAACTTGAATAGAGGTTTCACGGGTTTCTTTTGCCTTGGATAAATCCTTGGCTTGGGTCTCCTCAAGTTGCTCCCGGAACACTTGTTCCTCAACAAGTTGATCTTCTAGCTCACCAATTTTATCGGCATGATCACGTGCATGCCCCTCAAGCTCATAAATCCTATTCTCCTTCTCCTCAAGGAGGTGTTTGGCTTCTCCATATTGGTACATGAGAGCCTCAACCATTTTCTTGGTTGGACCTTGGAGCTTGTTTATAAAGAGGGTAATTGCATCCTCTTTCTCTTCATTTTTCCCTACATCCTCAACACAATCCAAGAGAGATGGTTTAGAGGAGATAGTAATTTTAGGTGGGGAATTCACCTTGGTTTCCTTGGCCATGAGGCACATAGGCTTGGGATCTTGTTGTCATTTGGAGCGGAGAAGAGGGGTGCCAATGAAGGAGGAAGGTTGCCCATTGCAAGAGCCGCCATCCCCACTTCCTCACTTGTATCATCATCCTCCTCTCGCCACCGGACTCATACTCTTCATGTGTTGCGATGACAAGAGCCTTTTGAGGAGCTCTCTTGATGAAGGCCTTGGGCTTGGTGAAGTACTTGTTCTTCTTTAAGATGAGTTGGCCTCCAAATCTTCTCTTCTCTCATAGGGGCAATCCTTCACAAGGTGATTCTCCTTTCCACAATTAAAGCACATTCTTTTCATTGGTGGGGGAAGTTGCTCTTGAGATTCTTTTTGTTCCAATACTTGGTGGCGGCAAGAGCAAGAACCTCATTGAGTTCACCCACAAAATCTTCTTCATGATGACCACTTGTGCTTTCTTCATATCTTGGATGTTCTCCACATGAGCCTTCAAGGCAAGGTTCTTAGTGCCACGAGCTTGGTTGATGGAAGACTTGGAAGTGGCCTTCAAGGTATCATAGGTGATGAATTGTGCCAATAGGTCATTGGAAGACATTGTTGTGTAGTCGCTCTAGCATGAAGATTCATCACCATATTTTCATTGTATGGAACCATGGTCTTGAGGAACTTGGACTTGACCCATTCATCGTCCATATCCTTCTTTCCATTTCCCTCATGGTCACAACAAGCTTCATGAGTCTTCGAAAGAGATCATTGGGAGTCTCATCTTCTAGCATTATGAAATTGTCAACTTGATGTTGAAGGACAGCTATGTTGGATCGTTGAATGCCTTCATTGCCTTCATATATAGATTCAAGGTAAACCCAAGCCTCCTTGGCGGTTTTGAGATTCCGCACATGATCTTCATCATGGCGGACATGGCACTCTCGAGATGTATTTGGCGTTTGCATCAAGTTGCTCATCAATCTCTTCTTGCTTTGTCAAGTTGTTGGGATCAACCGGATTGTAACCGTGTACAACCACCCTCCAAAGAAGCACTGAACAGCTGCGAAAATAAGACTCCATAGATTTCTTCCAAGAAAAATAACGAGTATTATCAAGCTTAGGAGGGGTCTACTTGGTTGTTTAATGAGGTTGGGTGGGTGGAACTTGAGTGAGATATGAACTAGGTGGAGCAAAGTTAAGAGGGGGCTTTCATTACTTTTAGCTTTCTCCTTATCAACCAAGGACTCACCAATAGAGGCACGGTTGATGAGGAGGCATTTTGATTATTAATGACCCGAGTATACACCTCGTCCACCATTTTGCCTCATGAACCCAAAGAGTTCTTTCATGGCTTTCATGGTGAGCGGGCGTCATCATCGGGTGGGGTTATCCCCGCTTCACTTAGTTCTTTCTCAAGTTGTTCTTGATCAATTTTATCTTGTTGTTCTTTAGCAAGTTTTAATTCCTCCTCGGTAGTCATCCTCCTCTTTAGGCTGTTAAGCCCTTAATAAAGAGACCTTGCTCTGATACCAATTGAAAGGATCGAGTAGGTTGACTAGGGGGGGTGAATAGGCAACTACAAATTTTCTTTTTCTTTTAATCAAATTAAGGCTTTGCTCAAATATAAGTTCTCTAGATATGCAACTAGGTGAACAATCCTATATGATGAGCAAAAACAAGCTAGCAAGATATTCTAAAAAGATAAGCTAGCAATACAAGTAAAGGAAGGTTAAGAGATAACCACACGGTGACGCGGAGATGTTCACCGAAGTTCACTTCCCAATGGAAGCTACGTCTCCGTTGGAGCGGTGCGGAGTCACAAAGTGAACTTCGAATAGCCTTGATATGGCACACCGTATCTCCCTCGTGTTATCCTCCAATGAGGAGTTCCACGAGCCACTATATGATGCCCTCGAGGTCGGCAACAAACCTTTACAAGGATGAGGCACACTCCACAACCGAATTGGAGGCTCTCACCAAATTCCCGCGGCTCCCAAAGCCACAAGAATCACAAGGCCAAGGCACACATCCACAACTCAATTGGAGGCTCTTGGCTTTTCCCCGTGGCTCCCAAAGCCACGAAGAACACAACTTCCGTCTAGGGTTCAACGAACCCAAGAGGTAACAAGATCCGCTAGGGATTAGTGGGGGGAATCAAAATTGCTTTGGTGGAAGTGTAGATCTAGACCTCCTTCGTCACTCCTCAAAGTATGAAGGTGTTTGAGCCAATGGAGTGGGAGATCTAGGAGGTTGAAGCTTTGCAACAATGGTGGAGAGAGTATTTTAGAAAGTTTAGCTTCTTATGGAGAAGAAGACTAGTATATATAGCTCCACTCTAAAAATGGCCGTTGGCCAGTTTTCTGCAGGCGTGCGGTACTACCGGGCCAAAAGGCCCGGTACTACCAAACGACAGAAAGCAGCAGTCAACAGACAGTTTGACCAGGCGACGCGAGCGCCCGGTGTCGTGGGTTTGTCACGTCAGATGTCATGGATGACTTCGTAGGTGTGGGATTGCGCGAGTCAATCGTCTCCGAGCTTGGGATCGCGGGAACAAAGATCAACACAGATTTACCCAGGTTCGGCCCCTCAATGTGAGGTAAAACCTACTTCCTGCCTACCCTAGATTGGTATTGATATGATATATGAGGTGTTACAATGGAGGCGATCCGATCTCGGTACTCGCCGTATGAACTAGGGTTTGAGGGCTTGACCTCCTCTAAGTCCTGCGAGTCCTCTTCATATACACAGAGACTCGTCAGGTTACAAAGGAAACATCCTCCACAAGGAATATATCAACTGGTACCTACTTGGAGACTAATTAGTCTTCACGTCTACCAGGATATGTCTTCTAGATTCTTTTCCTTCTGGCGGTGCGATATTGGGCTTGCTTTCATGTAGGCCCGTGCTCGTGCGAGTAAAGCAGGTCGCACTTATCAATATGGGCGCGGGTTATTCCACAAAGTATTCCCCCGACATTAGCCCCCAAGATTGGTTAGGACTTCACGGTGAGGATCTTCTGGTTACTTGAAATGGTTGTTGAGCCACACTGTGAGTGTTCTGGCCAATCTCTGACTGATGTGATTCAAAGCCGTGATTCATTTGTGCGACTCATCCTTTCCGTCTGGAATATTCTGTTTCCTTCAATTGCGGGCCGTTCCTCATTCTGCGGGCGCAAATTGTTCCGCTGATCTCGCGCATCCCAGTTATAAGCTGCGGCGGCCTAGGTCAATATTCACTTGCCTCTGCTCTCTCCTCATTCCTAGCCTCGCCGCCTTGTTCCTCAATCAAGCTTAGCCCCCGATCCAATCTCCTCTCGCAATGGCGCCTAAGGCAAAGCCGTCCGAGGATAGGCGCAAGATCTCCTGCAACTGGGAAGGATCCTGGGTGACGGAGGAGGTTCTTGCGGATCTTGCCGTCAAGGGTTTCTTGCCGCCGAAGGAGAGCAACGTATGGCGGGCACCAGGTGACGAAATCGAGCCGCGCCCCAAGCCCAACGAGCAAGTGATGTTCGTGGAGCACGTGGAGCGTGGATTCACGCCGCCCGGCTCCCTCTTCTTCCGCAATCTGATGCAACGCCTAGGCCTCCGTCTTCACGACATCGGGCCTAACTCAATGCTCCAAGTGAGCAATTATCATGTACTGTGCGAGGACTAACTTGGCGTAGCCCCCAACATTGATCTGTGGCTGGCCTCTTTTTCTTGCAACAACCAGCTTGTTTCCAAAGGTGGCGCCTATGTTCAGGTCGGTGCCATCTCCCTGCAACGCCACAGAAATTCTTCTCTTCCCAAGCTAGCCCTGGCGAATCGGCCCAGGGCTTGGCAAAAATCTTTTTTCTACTGCCAAGATACTTCGCCGGAGGGCGAAACTCGCCTCCCCTCCTGGTCCAATACCACCTTCGTGCCTACTGAGGCACTGAAATCCAAACCTCGGGATGCCGCCACATCCTTTATCAATGAGTGGTTGATCAAGATCCGTGCCTTGATCGGTCATGGCCTTACTGGCCTTGATCTTCTCTCCTGCTGGACGAAGTGGCGTATTCAACCAGTGAGTCCCCGGCAGCGGTCCTTTCTCGAGTGCTCTAGCACTTCTGCTGATGTTGATCGCATCCAAGCTGCTGACTGGGAACCTGAAGAATGGGTGGAGTTTGTCGCCCGTGTGACCGAGGAGAAAAATGTCTTCTTTGACAAGGTGGGGCTTGCCCCTTTTAGTGTTAATAACAAGCCTTTCGAGGTAACTTTTCTTCTCTAGTCCTTTGCCTTTGAAGCAGAATTGCGTTCCTTTTTTATAGTAAAATCCACCTTTTTCTGGATCAGGCTGATGAGAACTATTGGTCGCTTCCGGCGACTGATGTGGGCACTGCTGCTCCCAAGCGTGCCACAAGGAAGAAGTTGCTGCCCGCTTTAGAGGGCAGTGAGATTGTGTACTGCGGCTTCAGATGGCGAGGACACTGAGTTGGAGGAAGACGACAGTCCTGTGCCAGCCACGAGTCCTCCTGCTGCGGCTGACCCAACTCCCCGCAGGGCCTCGAAGAGACTATCCCGGGAGGAGCCAGAGCTTAATGCTTTGGAAAATCCTGAGGCCACCAAGCGTCGTAGGCCTGTTGTGGGCGCGACTCCCTCTGTTGCCAGGCGTGTGCTTAGGACCACTGCCTCGGCTGAAGAAGATATGGAACCCAATTCTGGTAATTCTTGCTGCCTTGTCATCCTGACTGTATATTCTTTTCTTCCTTTTATTAACACATAGACCTCTGATTGTAGATTCAGGGTTCCAGGGTCTGTCGTCGCCGTCAAGTGACGGCCTTATGGCCTCCGTGAGGATGGCTCCAGAGTTAGTAACTTTCTCCGCGCTTACAGTGTTTCTTTTCTGCCATACGCGCTTCTTTCTTCTACAATGTTCTTGTTCTTGCAGAGGTGCGGTTGAAACCGCGACAGATCTGGGAGTTATCTCCGAGGCTGCGGTTGAGCCGCCTATGGCGCCTGCGGCTTATACTGCCATGGTGGAGGTCGTGGCCACCACTGATGATCTGGCTACGGCCCCTGCTCCTGAAACGGCTGCCCGAGAGGTGTGATACGTCTCAAACGTATCTATAATTTCTAATGTTCCATGTTGATATTATACCAATTGTTACATGTTTTATATACACTTCATAGCATTTTTATGCATTTTTTGGGACTAACCTATTAACAAGATGCCATAGTGCCAGTTCCTGTTTTCTGCTGTTTTTGTATTCCAGAAAAGCTAGTCTGGAAATATTCTCGGAATTGGACGAAACTTGGACAGAACCTCCTATTTTTCCAACACGAAGACGGAGTCCAGAGGAGAGACGGAGGAGGGCTACGTGGTACCCACACCATGGGGCCGCGCGGGCCCCCCCTGCCGCGCCGTGGGGTGGTGTGGGGCCCTCGTGGCTCCGCAGCCGCCGCCCTTTCGCCTATTTATTCTTCCCGACGCAAAACCCTAAATACCAGAGCCATTATCCACGAAAAGTTCCAGAGACGCCGCCGCCGTCAACCCTAGCTCGGGAGGGTTCAGAAGCTCTTCCCGGCACCCTGCCGGAGAGGGGAATCATCACCGGAGGGCTCTACATCACCATGCCTGCCTCCGGAGTGATGCGTGAGTAGTTCATCCTTGGACTACGGGTCCATGGTAGTAGCTAGATGGTTGTCTCTCCACTTTATGTTATCATGTTTAGATCTTGTGAGCTGCCTATCATGATCAAGATCATCTTATTGTAATGCTACATGTTGTGGCTGCTGGGATCCGATGAACATTGAATACTATGTCAAGTTGATTATCAATCTATCTTATATGTTATTTATGATCTTGCATGCTTTCCGTTACTAGTAGATGCTTTGGCCAAGTAGATGCTTGTAACTCCAAGAGTGAGTATTTATGCTAGATAGTGGGTTCATGCCTCCGGTAATCTGGGAGACTGACAACAACTTCTAAGATTGTGGATGTGCTGTTGCCACTAGGGATAAAATAACCGATGCTTATCTTAAGGGTACGCCGTTAGGTCTAATGCATTTGTTTATTTACGCACATTACTTAATGCAATTATCCGTTGCTTACAACTTAATACCAACGGGGAACTCGGTATGACAACCTGGCGGTGGATTATTAGTCATAGACGCTGTTGAATAACGGTCTATGTATTTTGTCGTAATGCCCACATGAATATCATAGTAATCATCATGTCATATATATGCATTGTTATGCGCTCAATATTCTGTCAATTGCCCAACTGTAATTTGTTCACCCACATGTTAGTTATCTTTTATGGAGAGACACCACTAGTGAACTGTGGACCCCGGTCCATTCTTTTACACTGATAATACAACCAACTGCAAACATGTTCCTTTACATTCTCTGCAATTTACTACTGTTTTCCACACCATACGTTTAATCCTTTGTTTTCAGCAAGCCGGTGAGATTGACAACCTCACTGTTTCGTTGGGGCAAAGTAGTTTGATTGTGTTGTGTGCAGATTCCACGTCAGTGTGCCACTGACAACCTTCCGAAGTGATTTCTTGCTCCTACTGGTTCGATTAAACCTTGGTTTCATACTGAGTGAAAACTGCTTCTATACTGCATCATACCTTCCTCTTGGGGTCTCCCAACGAACGTGTGATCCTCGCAATCACGCATATTTTCTGGCGCTGTTGCCGGGGAGCAGAAGCACTTCGGTTCAAAAATCTCCTTGCTTCCCCTTCCACACGCCATATTTCCTGGCGTCGTTGCAGATTGAGCAAGAGGATTTCTGCAAGGGGAGTTTCACGCTTCCAATCTCTTTACTTTGTTATTGTCTTGCTTAGTTTATTTAGTCTTGTTTGCTTTATTTATCAAAAACACAAAAAAATTAGTTACTTTTATTTTCAAGTTGTTATCTTTCTGTTTTGTTTTAATTTTGCAAAATGAGTACCCCTGAAATTGAAGTTCGGTCCTTTAAGCAACTAGGTGGAGAAAGTTTAAAAGATGCTTGGTATAGGATCAGTGATGCTCACCATAGATGTGCTAAAAAATATTCTACCATGATCCTTCTTAGAAATTTTTATGTTGGTATCACTAGTTGGTATCGGTATGTTCTAGATACTCTGACAGGAGGCAACTTTCTGGGGACTCCTGCTTTGGAAGCACGCAATATAATTGAAAGTTTGGTAGGAACACCACCTATTAATGATCTTAAAATTGAGACTACTTTGGAAGATGTTATAAAAAATTGGAGTCCATGGAGAAAAACTTGCCGGATTTGCTTGGTAGTTCTAGCAGAGTTAATGAATCACTGGGAGATATTAATAAAAGAATTGCTATTTTAGAAGCTAGCACTGTCCATGATAGTCAAAACTTCAAGATAGGTGAATTAGAGGACACTCTAAGTTCAACTTTCTCCTCTATCAAGTTTAAAAAGCAGAAAGCTTTTGTGGGGAAAGAGCAAAAATTCATGTATGTTCGAAAAGTGCCTCAAACAAAACCCCCTAATGTGCTTAAAACTGATAAAATTGAGGGTGAATCACATAATGAATTATTTAAATTTGCTTCCCAAGAATTACCTGAACCGAAAATGCCTATGGTTACGAGCTGTGTTTTTCAGGAAGTTTTTGATGATATTGATGCTTCATCACTTGGAAACACTTGATTCTTACTTTCTGCGCCTAATTGAAATGCGTTAAAGAAAAGTGCTTATGGGAGACAACCCATTATTTTATTTCTGCAATTTTTTTTTTTTTAGTCAAGGAGTTGTTTACTTCTGTAACAATTCCTTTGTATCTTTATTTTATCGCATTGTTGTGCCAAGTATTGCCTCTAATAGGAAGATGATGCTAGATTTGGATTTCTGCGCAGGAACAGATTTCTGCTGTTCACCGTTTCAATTCTGTAAAATCACAGAAAAATTATTTAAATCTGAAATTTTTTGTGGGTGATCCTCAGATATGTACGCATCTTTCGTTAGTTTAAAGTTTTTCGATCTGAGCATCGTAAGTGCCTCGAATTGTTTTGTCTTTGCGGACTGTTCTGTTTAGACAGATTCTGTCTTTTATTATTCGCATTCTCTCTTTTACTAGTGTTAAGTGGAATTCTTTTCTAGGGTGAAGAGCTTCACATAACATCAGTGGCAGTAGCTAATGTTAAAAGTAACGGTCATGTTTGTGTCCTTATAGAACATGTGAGTTTTTTATTGTGCAGTAACGCTCTAATGAGAATTACTTTGAGTTTGGTGTGGCGGAAGTTTTCAAGGGTCAAGAGAGAAGGATGATATAATGTGATCAAGATGAGTGAAGAGCTTAAGCTTGGGGATGCTCCCATGGATCACCCCAGCATATTTCAAGAAGACTCAAGCGTCTAAGCTTGGGGATGCCCAAGGCATCCCCTTCTTCATCAGCAACTTATCAGGTCATCTCTAGTGAAACTATATTATAATTCTTTCACATCATATGTGCTTTACTTGGAGCGTCTGTGTGCTTTTATTTTCAGTATTTTATTTTTCTTATGGTCAACTTGATTGGACCACAGCATTCTTGATTGGGAGAGAGACACGCTCCGTTTTTCATATGAATACTCCTATTCTTCACTTATACTTGTTGAGTATTCTTATCTAGCTATTGTTATGCTTTTAGCTCCTGTTTTGCATGCATCTCTTATTCAGAGCTGTTAGTTCTTTTAAAGAAAGTAGTCTCTTGCTTCACTTATAACTAGCTGGGTGGCCCGCGCAATTGCGCGGCTAGATGATAAAACGCTTCACATCACATGTTATAACTGGGAAATGTGAGGCTTCAAAGTAATGTTAATTGATGCATGTGCGAGAACTTGCTTGAGGCAAGATGGTTAGGACGGTGGTTGTACCCCAACACTTCAGAGTTCAATCCCAGGTTTTTCACATTGGTGTTTCTCATTTAGGCGGAATATTCTTCAGTGGGAGGCGACGTTCCTGTCGACAGCGAGTCCCCCCGAGTGACTTCGTGAATTTCAAGACTCGAGCCGCCGGCTCGGTACTTTAGAGGTGCTCATAGGGTAGAGCGTGCGTGCGTGCGTTCATAGACATGGGTGTGTGCACGTGTTTGCGAGAGTTTGTGTCTGTACTTTGTTTTGAAGAGAAAAAAATGATGCACGTGCGCACTCTACCCTTGAACTCTTATTTTTTTTCCTTACGCTCCTTCAATTGAAGGTGACTACCTAATTTCTGCTCCTTCTCAATCAATCGCTAGTACTATAATACTCAAGTGGAATAATTTTATATATTGTAGCTATGAAAGCACAAAATGAACCTATATATTATGAGATTGACTTTAGTATATAGGACAAATCTATTTATTCAATTTATATAGAACATGTTAGATGGCTGGCTCTATTCCGCCTCCGCCTCAAGAATGATGTATCATATTTTGATTACACGGAAATAAAGCTACTGGGCATGCAGTCCATTTACCGATATTCTATTGTGATGTGTTATATAATCATCATTTGCTGAAAAAGGATCCATTGGCTGTCAAAATGAAAAACAAATGACATATATAAAGAAAAAGCTACATGACGTGACAAAGTTAAGATCTCTTAGTGGTTGTTTTGAGCAGAGATAGCATCACCAAACAGTCCGTGACAACGTAGAGAAAGTATACAACATAACACAAAGCAGTTAGCTATACACCTATATGCAAGTAAGGGAAAAGGAAACCATATAAACTGAATCCACAAGATCACAAATATAGAAAGTATGTGAGGAGCACTAATTATATACGTTGATAGCTAGCTATGGCTCTCTGCAATAATTAAGCAAATAACATACATGAAGCATGCATCAACAAACATGACATCAGAGAGTCGGGAACTCAGATTCTGTCCATTATTCAGATTAAGAGACAGAAATACTTGAATCGTGAATATAAGTAGATCGGGACATGAGGAGTATATACGCAGTTACCAACAAAATTTCTCATGCGTACCACACAATTTGACGGTGGATAATGAATTGATGATTCCGCCGGCGTCTCGACGTGTCATCAACCTGTAGCCATCCTAACCTCCTGGCCAAAAATATACATCTAGCAGCACCGATTTTGGTAGCTCCCTGCAACAAAACACATGAAGCATTAGAAAAGCAAGCAAAACTACCCCTACAAAATTAACTCTCGTTTTTTTAAATACTAATAAAGAACATAAGTCATAAGTGAGAAAACGAAAAGAGATGTATATGATTCTTATAGCCCAAAGTGCGCAGCAAATCCTAAGTAAATATACTTTAAAATTTTGACTAATGAAGACAAAACATCAGTTCTTTATGTGCTTGCTATTTGGTGCATTTGTTGGCATCAAGTTTCTGTCATATTAACAATTCAAGATAAATTTAAAGCCTGCTCTTAAAATTCAGGGCCTCCAAGTAATTTAAGCTTCATTCTACTCATCTCTACTACTCATTGTAATGATGTCTATGTTGAGAACAATTTCAGGATAAAAATATAGACGTATCATTGAGAAGAATGTTCAGCATTTTTTCCTATTCTTGATGTATAATACGCCAAACCCAACAATATTAATCTGTTGAGTTAATCTCTTTTATCATTTTATTATGCTAATCAATCCATTATAAGTATCAATTGATAGATTGAAACAGTAGATTTATATCATTCTTGCCATATGTTAGGTCCTTATTATAACGGTTATTTGGTTTAATATGTCTCTCTAATAGAGTTAATATGCACTAATTTTTTTTTACCATAAACTGTAGGGAAAATCCCTACAGTGTCAAAAACTTTTTATAGAATTTAAAGGAATGGAGTATTTACAATGTAATATATACAAAGACGTGATTGTAGCTAAAGTTTGCACCTTGACAATTAAAATTTTGCATTTTGGTACATATGAATCTATAAACCATATCGTTACATTTTTGGTATAATATTTAATTTCTACTTCGTGCTTCATATTCAAAGTAAATTTCATATATGAATCCAACTACAAATTTAAAATCCCGATTTATTCACAAATTTTGTATATATTGATTTCATCACGGCGTGCTTTGGCTAAATCATGCAAAGAACTTACTTTGCAAGCTTCACATCTACGTATGAGGCCAAGAGTTTACATCTATCTCTATGTTGGTGACCTGCGTATTTGTGTGTACAGGTCTATCACATATTACGATTTTCATTATAAATAAATATCTGAGATATTATGTTCATATTTTAGTAGAGATGCACACAGAAGCATGTATAGTAGAGGATCGTGCTGCCGAGCCCAGGAGGCCAGTAAGGATAGTCTTTAACAGATACATACCTTGAACGTGCGTTTTACAACAAAAATAAACTTGAGCTGCTCGTTTGTTCTCTTTCTTCCTGGTGTTGTATAAAATATGCTTCCCTGCGGATGCTAACGGTCGTTAGGTAAGATCACCATGGTGTAACATTGTTGTACTCATTGCTGTACGACTCTCCTTAGCTAAGATTACCATGCATATCTGACTAACTCACGTTATAATTAAGATATATATTCTCGGTCACATGCGCATTCTAGTCTCTCTATCCTTTCTAGTCGATATTGCTTGGTCGCGTCTCAGGATTTCTGCCGGTAGATCGGCTTCCATCTTGTGGGAACCTGGCGCTTGCTATCTTGCACACATCATTGCAAAAGGGGCATCGTTGGACTGCTAATTTCTGATTTAATGCAAGTACTTAAGTTCATATCATGAATCATATACATACACATATGCTCTAGCTGATCAAATCTTGCACAATCCAAAAAAAAAAATTTGAAGCGTAAATCCAAATTTCTATGTATGTTACCTTGTGCATGTTAGATAATTACATACCTCAAGAATAAGACCGACCACAACTGAAACCTTTGGTCCTGTAACCAACATGTTCTATTCGCTTCCTTCCCTACTCAAATCAGAACAGCACATAACTACAAATTGTCTTATGGCCCACTACTCAATGTCTAATCTAGAAAACAATATGATATCAACCCAAGTAGAAAACATTACTGGGCCTCATCAGGGATGTGCTTGCCGTGACCAATTTCCAGAAAAGAATGGCTGGAACTCTGCTTCATTGTCATGATCCAACCATAGCTCGACATAAATTTTCGTCATCCTCATACACAGGACAATGATCTTGTACGGCCGGCAATACGCCTCCAGCCCCTGATGTTATTGCACGCTGCAGGTAAAAAAGACGCAGATCCGGTTCCAGTGATGGATCTATCATAAAGTACTGCCAAGATTTGCTTGAATTGGAGATGAGGACGCACCACCGCGAGTAATACCGTCGAGGGTTCCAGCTAACCGATGGAGAGCCGCAACACGGTAGGCGTGAAATAATCCGTGGCGGCCGGCCGGCCGGCCGGCGCTTGCTGCAAAGCCCTCAACCCCATCTACGTCGCTGCAAGGTATGAGGAACACATCTCGCATAGATGCAGCAACTTTATTACGTCTCGCAGCGGCCGGCCGCCGGAAAACACCTGGTGTCTCGTAACCGTGAGATGCAGCGACTTTGATCAATCGATCAGATGCATATCGCGCCTCCATCATCAACGTACGTGGGTTGGCTAATATACACGTACGTGGACTGGCTAGTACTTTATCTCTCTTTTTGTGATTGGATAAGAACTCTCTTCTTTCCATGGTGACGCTGTAGTTTTGAGACGTGGAGGAGATGGACACCAAACCGGCCGGATGTTACGAAGTATAAATCTTAGCCGTTGTTTCAGACATGGCTAATCTCCACCGTTAATTGTCTTGTGTTTTAATTATATAATAGATTGTTTGGAGAGTTTATGTTGAAACAAATTGATTGGTGTTTGGTTGGAACAGAAAATGTTGCATGTGGTAGATGGTATAATGGAAAAAGCTTACATATTCTTGTAGATCATTGTATTGGATAATTTGATACTTGTCAATTGTTTTGAGTTATCAAGTAGTTCATGTTTAAGCTTTTGTATCATGTAGTTAAAACCTATTAATGAAGAACTACCGTAAAGCTCGTTGAAATTTGGTTTGCATGATTGGTATCTCTAAGGTCTAGATATTTTCTAGTAAAAGGGTTTGGTTAACAAGGAAGACAGTGTAGAGTCTTATAATGCTTGCAATATGTTTTCATATAAGCCTTGCTGTGTCGGTTGATATCCTGTGTTTGCTTCAAATAACCTTGCTAGCCTAAACTCTGTACTGAGAGGGAATGCTTCTCGTGCATCCAAAACCTTGAGCCAAATCCATGCCATCTGTGTCCACCATAACTACCTATATGTGGTATTTCTTGCCATTCCAAGTAAATTTTTCATGTGCTACCTTTAAACTATTCAAAAATTATTACTCCTATTTTGTGTCAATGTTTACCAAGCTCATGAGGACGGGGTGGATGTCTTTATGTCAACTGTCAAACAGACTTTACCACCGGACTAGCGGCATATACATCCGCTTATCCATTAATTTTGCAAAAAGAGCTGGCAAATGGGGTGCCCAGTCCCAATTAATTACAACTTTAACCGCTTAATTCTCTTCACATTTTTGCCCTGATTTATCAGTCAAGCAATGACAAACAGTGAAATATCTGCATGTGTAAACAAAAGAGAAAGAGGGATGATCTGCCTTGCTGGTAGAAATAACGTCCTTCATGGGAGCCGCTCTTAAAAGTCTGGTTGGCAGGGGTCATATTGTACTTTCCATTTTCTGATTCGTTGACAATTAACAAACACCTCTCAAAACTTATTTTTACTCTCTATATGATTTCAAAAACTTAAAAAGCTCTAGCACATGATTTAATCCCTGCTTCCCTCTGCGAAGGGCCTTTCTTTTACTTTTATGTTGAGTCAGTTTACCTACTTCTTTCTATCTTAGAAGCAAACACTAGTGTCAACTTTGGTGCAACAATTTTTATATGCTCGTATATTGCACTTATTATATGCTTTGTGTTGACAAATATCCATGAGATATATATGTTGAAAGTTGAAAGCAATTGCTGAAACTTAAATCTTCCTTTGTGTTGGTTAAATACCTTTTACTTAGAATCTATTGCTTTATGAGTTAACTCTTATGCAAAACTCCTTGATGCTTGTCTCGAAAGTACTATTCATGAAAAGTTTTTGCTTATATGATTCAGTTGTTTGCTCATTATCTACTTGCTAGCAAACTATAGACCATTGACCTGGATCACTTCATTCATAACATGTGCTTTACAGTGTTATTTGATCAAGATTATGATTGTAGCATGTCACCTCAGAAATTATTTTGTTTTTATCGTTTTACCTACTCGAGGACGAGTAGAACTAAGCTTGGGGATGCTTGATACGTCTCAAACGTATCTATAATTTCTGATGTTCCATGTTGATATTATACCAATTGTTACATGTTTTATATACACTTCATAGCATTTTTATGCATTTTCTGGGACTAACCTATTAACAAGATGCCACAGTGCCAGTTCCTGTTTTCTGCTGTTTTTGTATTCCAGAAAAGCTAGTCTGGAAATATTCTCGGAATTGGACGAAACTTGGACAGAACCTCCTATTTTTCCAACACGAAGACGGAGTCCAGAGGAGAGACGGAGGAGGGCCACGTGGCACCCACACCATGGGGACGCGCGGGCCCCCCTGCCGCGCCGTGGGGTGGTGTGGGGCCCTCGTGGCTCCGCAGCCGCCGCCCTTTCGCCTATTTATTCTTCCCGACGCGAAAACCCTAAATACCCGAGCCATTATCCACGAAAAGTTCCAGAGACGCCGCCGCCGTCAACCCTAGCTCGGGAGGGTTCAGAAGCTCTTCCCGGCACCCTGCCGGAGAGGGGAATCATCACCGGAGGGCTCTACATCACCATGCCTGCCTCCGGAGTGATGCGTGAGTAGTTCATCCTTGGACTACGGGTCCATGGCAGTAGCTAGATGGTTGTCTCTCCACTTTATGCTATCATGTTTAGATCTTGTGAGCTGCCTATCATGATCAAGATCATCTTATTGTAATGCTACATGTTGTGTTTGCTGGGATCCGATGAATATTGAATACTATGTCAAGTTGATTATCAATCTATCTTATATGTTATTTATGATCTTGCATGCTTTCCGTTACTAGTAGATGCTTTGGCCAAGTAGATGCTTGTAACTCCAAGAGTGAGTATTTATGCTAGATAGTGGGTTCATGCCTCCGGTAATCTGGGAGAGTGACAATAACTTCTAAGATTGTGGATGTGCTGTTGCCACTAGGGATAAAATAACCGATGCTTAGCTTAAGGGTACGCCGTTAGGTCTAATGCATTTGTTTACTTTACGCACATTACTTAATGCAATTATCCGTTGCTTGCAACTTAATACCAACGGGGAACTCGGTATGACAACCTGGCGGTGGATTATTAGTCATAGACGCTGTTGGATAACGGTCTATATATTTTGTCGTAATGCCCACATGAATATCATAGTAATCATCATGTCATATATATGCATTGTTATGCGCTCAATATTTTGTCAATTGCCCAGCTGTAATTTGTTCACCCAGCATGTTAGTTATCTTTTATGGAGAGACACCACTAGTGAACTGTGGACCCCGGTCCATTCTTTTACACTGATAATACAACCAACTGCAAACACTGTTCCTTTTCATTCTCTGCAATTTACTACTGTTTTCCACACCATATGTTTAATCCTTTGTTTTCAGCAAGCCGGTGAGATTGACAACCTCACTGTTTCGTTGGGGCAAAGTAGTTTGATTGTGTTGTGTGCAGATTCCACGTCAGCGCGCCACTGACAACCTTCCGAAGTGATTTCTTGCTCCTACTGGTTCGATTAAACCTTGGTTTCATACTGAGGGAAAACTGCTTATATACTGCATCATACCTTCCTCTTGGTCTCTCCAACGAACGTGTGATCCACGCAATCAAGGTGGCTCTGGAAGACGGGACGGATCTCCTCGTCGCCCAGGACACAGAGAAGGTCAATCCCACAACCGCGGTTGTGGTAGCTAAGGATGCCGAAGCACCGCTGCTTGAGTCGCCGGCGGCTGATAATCAGCAGTCGCCAGCACTGCATCTTGAGGTTGCTTCCTCCTCCTCCTCCTTGAGCCGCGCTGAACAGCTGTCGTGGGCCATCATTGCCTCAAATGATAAACAAGCCGTAGAGCTTCGTGAGGCACTGTCCAATTTGTCTGCGGCTTACAAGGTAATTATCTATCTTGGCCTGTCTGTCTCCAGCCCCCAAGGATCGAGTTTCTTCTTTGATGTAAAGGGGAACTTGATACTTCTTGTAGTTGTTATCTTTTGTAGTAACTGCTCGCAAATTATTGCAAACTTGTCCATTGCCATTGATCTGTTGATCTTCTACCTTGTAGGAGGAATTATATGCCGTGACGGCGGAGAAACAGGCCTTGGAGAAGAAATTGCAGGCGGCTCCTGCTGAACTTGAGAATCTGCGCGAGCTCCTTCGCCAACGTGATGCTGATTTGAAGAAAAAGGACGCCAGGATTGGCGATCTTACTGACGAGAGCTATAAACTGTCTGAACAGGCCAAGGCCACCGAGCTGCGGCTTAAAAAGGTTGAAGAGAAATCCCAGGAGAGGATCCAGCAGCAAGATCGTCAAATCAGCGATCAAAAGGACGCCATTGCTCAAGCCAACGAGGACACACGGCTAAAGGCTGTTGAGATTGGCCAACTTGAGAAGAAATTGGCGAAAGTATCTCACGCCCATAACCTTGTTCATGCCAAGGTCTGCATCATGACTCAAGAGTTGACTGGTACGTTTTGCAATCCACAGCTGCACTTTTCCTTGGTTATCTGCTTTTGTATGTAGTTGTGCTAACTGATAGCTGTAATGTTGCAGGTAAGGACGCTGCATTGCAGCGTGGTAATACACAGGAGCAGCTGGAGTATATCCGTGAGTTTGCACGGAAGGCTTGCGATGCCATGAAGCAGTTATCTACTTGCCTCCTGCCCACCAAGTCTGTCCCTGCCGATGCTGAAGGACTGTTGAAGAGGCTGCTTAAGGCGCCTCAGTACTTCTTGGACTGGAAGGAATCCTCAGCTCGCTCCGGCGCGGCTCATGTTCTTGCATTGGCCAAGACGTATGATCCGTCTTTTGATGCTGCCAAGGTTGCGCAAGGCAGGCCTCCAAAGAAGACGGATGGCACCGTTCTGACGCCCTCGGAGTATGCGGCGACGTGGAAGAGCTTCGCGGTCATGCGACTGAGCTTGTGGACGGAGTGGACCTGGCGACCTATCTGGGAAAATATCATCCAGATGGGAAGAGATTTGAAAGGTTACCCACTGTGTCAGCCAGCTTGGTGACGCCGCAAGAAAAGAACTCCTCTCCAGGTGTTTCCAGCTCTGCAGCCCCCAAGCCTGCGACTGATAAGCCTTCCAACGAGCCTGCGACTGCTCCTTCTGTCAAGCTTGGCAAGCCGCCTGTTCCTCCTTCCCATAAGCCAAAAGCTGGGCAAAAGTGAAAAAAAAACAATGATATGGTGAACTTAGCCCTTAGTGGCTTGTAATAATTGTTGGAATTATGTGTCAGAGACGATGTTATTATGGTTAAGTACTCTTAGTATTACAGGTTTCGACCAATAGGCTGGTCCTTATGATTTGTCTCGGTTTTCCTTACTTAGGCCCTTGCGCGGCTCAGTATTTCCTAGGGTAAAATGCGTGTTGAGGGTCGAGAGCGGCCATGATAGGCAATCAAGCTCGATTGACACCGCACCCCAGTACTTTGGCCGCATAATGCAAGTCGCATCCAAGTGAAGGTTGAGTATAATCACGATAAATGCCACTCGTTTGGCGATTCCAAGGTAATAGGCCGCGCCATAAAGCTGCTGCACCCCCAAGGAACCAATGATTAAAAAATAAAAGACTCACAACTCAATTGGTAATTTGAGGCGAAACGACAACCGCCTACATAGTAGGGGTGCTTTATTTCAGAATCATTATGTGATACATAGGGTCGGTCGTGCCTAGGTGGCGACCAGATGTGATACAGATGGGGTTGGATCGCGCCTGGGTGGCGATCCCTTGTGATACATGAGGTACGGTCGCGCCTGAGTGGCGGCCGATTTTTGATGCATAGGTTACAGCCGCGCCTAGGTGGCGGCCGGTTTCTGATACATGGGTTGATCGCGCCTAGGTGGCGATCAAATTTGATGCATATGGTACGGTCGCGCCTAGGTGGCGACCGGTGTTGAAGTTTGAGCCCTGAGTGGCTAGCTTGGTACTGTGAACCCTTGGTGGTTCTGTTGCGGTCGCCGATGGCGACTCGCGATGTTTGGGATATGCCCTTATTGCTGATGGCCTGTAGCTCTTGCTTTCCTCGCCTCCCTTGCGGCTGTGATCTAAAGCCGCAGTTCAGGCAGGTGCCTTTTGGCCTCCACGATGTCATCAAAATTTTGTTGCGGCTCAAGAACAGACACACTTTCTGTGACACAAGCGGCTCTAGCCATGGCCCTGTCGCCCTCTTTGCATTCTTGTGCTATCTCTTTATCGCCATTGATCGTGATGACTCCCTTGGGACCTGGCATTTTAGCTTCAGGTATACGTAGCACGGTCTAGCCATGAATTTTGCGAACGCTTCTCTGCCAAACAGCGCGTGGTATGGGCTCTGGAAATCAACAACTTCGAACCAGATGTACTCACTTCTGAAGTTGCTTTGTGTCCCGAAGGCGACTTACAGGTTGATTCGCCCTAATGGTTGGGCTAATACGCCTGGCACGACACCGTGGAACGTTGTTCTGAACGGATGCAGCTGCTTTTCTTGGAGATTCATTCTTTTGAAAGTCTCACAGTATAATATGTTGATGCTGCTGCCTCCATCCATCAACACCTTGCTTAATTTGTATCCTGCGACTTGAGGGGCAACTACAAGCGCGAGCTTGCCTCCTTCGTTTATTTCTCCAGGATGATCTTCACGGCTCCAAACTACTGGCTGCTCGGACTACTTCAGCCATTGTGGTATGGCTGGTACGACGGCGTTAACAGCTTGATTGCGTCGTCGCGGCTTTTGCTCCCTTCTTGAGGTATTAACCACAATTGTGTGATATTGACCCAGCTGTTTTGGGAACTGCGGCTGGTCTGGCTGTGGATTTGGAGCAGCATTGTTGTTGCCTCCGCCGTGATTGCCTCCCTCACTGTTCTGATGGTTGTTATTCCCATTAGTGGTTGCCCATCCTTCCACTTTTTGTAATGATAGCACTGCGCCTTTGTGTGGTTGGGTGGTTTTCCATCTTTTCCTATATGGATGTCACAGGGGCGGTTGAAAACCTCTTCCAGGTTAATTTGGTGGAAATTTCTTCCTCTGCCGCTGCTTTGCTTGTAACGAGTGTTCGTGTTTGCGACTAATCCCGAGTTTCCTTTCTCGTTCTTGCGCTTGTTGTAACTCGCATTACTATTGCTAGCTTGCTGCTGTTGAGGCTTGCTGCTGCTCTTTTTTCCTTTGCCAGCAGTTTCCTCTTCTTCTCCATCGGATGTGTCCTTGGTCTTATCCGAGCTGGCATACTTGTTAGCCGCTGTCATCACCTCGCTGAGGCTCTTGACTTTGTCCTTCATGCGACCCAATTTGTGGACCAGCGGCTCGAATTTGCAGTTTTTCTCCATAACTAGGACAGCTGAGCTTGGAGGTATATTATCTGAGGAGTGTATAATTTCTGCCACCCTCCTCATCCAGTGGCGACTTGACTCACCTTCCTTCTGCACGCAGCGCTCAAGATCTTCTATGCTGCAGAGTCGCTTGCATGTTCCTTGGAAATTCTTGACGAAAGCTTCCTTCATCTCATCCCAAGAGTTTATTGAATTTGGTGGCAGGTTCTGTAACCAGATGTGGGCTGCACCTTCTAACATCATATTTAAGTATCGGGCAGAGATCTCTTCGGATGCATTGAGGATGCTCATGCCCATCTCATAATAGTTGAGCCAAGTGGCTGGATCCATGCTTGTGTTGTAGTTTGCGACCTTGCGAGGTCCTTTGAAGTCTGCAGGAAACAGTTCAGATCTAATCCGCTCATTGAAGCAGACTGGGCCTTTGAGTCGCGATGATAGGTTGGATGGAGCTGGTCTCCCTGCTGGATTAACCACCGCATGTGGCTGCACAACTTCTGCGGGTTGGACTTGCTGTGGTTGACTTTGCACCGCCTGCTGGTTCTCCCTTTGTCGCCTTGCTGAACTTGAAGTCGCGACTTGCGGCGACTCAGCATGGATGCTTCTTTCTGCCGTGGCCCTACTGTTGTAGGGGGTGGCGTGCAGCCATCCCGCATGTTCAGACATGTTCGCCTGCTGTACTACTGCTGTGCTTAGCATCTCAATGACGCGCCGCGCCTCTCTGTCCATTGGTGTGTTTCCTGCCGGTGTCAGCCTGGCCAGGATGTTGGTAGCCGCATAGAGATTCTCCACTGGGCTAATGTAATGTCCTTGCGGCGTATGGAACCTTTGAAGCTGCGGCGGCGGCGGCTGCTGCACAAAGGTTGGTTGTGGCAACGGAGGTGGCATGATGGCCCTGTTGTTGGCTTGTACCACGGCTCTTGATCCTGGTGCTTCCGCCGCTCTCGGTGCTGCGAAAGATGGAACTGCCTGCGCGACTGACGGTGACACGAACGACCGGACTGCAGGCGCGACTGACGGCGCCGCGGGTCGCGTAATCGCGACGGATGGTGCCATGTATGAGAGTACCGCGAACGATGGTGCCGCGGCTTCTGACCACGTGACTGGACGCATCGCGTTGGTTGCGACTGATGGGATCGCGTTAGGCGGTGCCGCGGCTACTGGCGTATCGACCGCGGGGACCGCGGCCGTAGGTCCAGAGGTGGGTGATCGGAATAACTCCATGGGATTTACTATCCCTGGCTGTAGGCGATTGGCCTAGCGTATGTGCGGCAAGGTGCCCGGCCCTCCTTGTAAGATGATGGTGTCCTCGGCGAGTCGCCGTTGTTCTTGTTGGAGGCGCTGGTCCTCGCGCGCTAGCCTGTTTCTTTCGTCCGCAATCTTTTGGACTTCCAATTCTGCCACCCTAGCGGCGGCATTAACCGCAGATATAGGTGTAAACAACGGGCTGCTTTGTGGCATCACAGCCGCTGCGTCGGAGGTGGCTCTTGGCCCTGTTTCCGTGGGTACAACTCCGGATGGGGTTTCTCTATTTGCAACTCCTGAGGCCGCGACTCCTGGGGTGGTTGCAGCGGGTGCCGCATGATTTGAACCGAGCTCTGCGACTCCTGATCCTTCTGGCGCGACTTGTTCCGCTGCTTCCGGCGCCGTGGGGGCTAAGCTGCCCTGTGGTATGCCCAGCCCTTCTCCTGATTCCACGGTCGTGTAGATCCCTTCCATGTGCTGATCTCCTACGGAGGGCGAGTCGCCACCCCTAGGGTTTCCACATAGCCTTTCCTCGAGTACATACTCGATGGATTGGGCTTCTTCGTCTTCGAGGGGTAGTGACTCGTTATTGGTAGATTCCTCTTCTTCGTCCACCGTTACAGCGACTCCTTCTTCTGAGTCGCCCCGCTGTGATGGATCCTCTGATTCGCCACCGATGAAGCCGACGAAGACATGGATAGATCCAAACGGGATGATGTGGCCGGTCTCCAGGTAATCATCTTCCGGCCCCCAGCTTGAGTCGTCAATGAGAGGTATGCCATCGACCGTGATGATGCGGCCGATGGCGAGATCTTCAGCTCCTACCATCGATCCTGCGCGGAACATGACGCTCTTGACCGCAGGCCCCACGGTGGGCGCCAACTGTCGTGGGTTTGTCACGTCAGATGTCATGGATGACTTCGTAGGTGTGGGATTGCGCGAGTCAATCGTCTCCGAGCTTGGGATCGCAGGAACAAAGATCAACACAGATTTACCCAGGTTCGGCCCCTCAATGTGAGGTAAAGACCTACTTCCTGCCTACCCTAGATTGGTATTGATATGATATATGAGGTGTTAGAATGGAGGCAATCCGATCTCGGTACTCGCCGTATGAACTAGGGTTTGAGGGCTTGACCTCCTCTAAGTCCAGCGAGTCCTCTTTATATACACAGAGACTCGTCAGGTTACAAAGGAAACTTACTCCACAAGGAATATATCAACTGGAACCTACTTAGAGACTAATTAGTCTTCACGTCTACCAGGATATGTCTTCTAGATTCTTCTCCTTGTGGCGGTGCGATATTGGGCTTGCTTTCATGTAGGCCTGTGCTCGTGCGAGTAAAGCAGGTCGCACTTATCAATATGGGCCGCGGGTTATTCCACAAAGTATTCCCCCGACAGCCGGTACTACCGGAGTTTCCATCGGTACTACCGGAGGGCGCAGGATCGGTAGTACCGGATAAGTTCCGGTACTACTGCTTAGGAATTGTCCCCCTATACAGAAGCGTTTTGGCGTTCGGCGGTACCTGGCTCGGTACCAAGACCGGTACTACCGAGCGAGCTCGGTACTACCGGGCCATTTCATCCGGTACTACCGGAGTCAGGAAAGTGTGCCAAACACAATGGATTTCAGGGAATGGGATGGTTGTGGAGTGCATTTGGTTTGTGCAAAATATGTAAACAAGATTGATTCCGCCCAAACCTCCACAGCGGATCCCCCTCTTGATAGTACGGTTTTCCTATAAGGTAAAACCTAGGAAAAACTACAACTTCTCGCTTGACGCTTGTAGAGGAGAAATCCTACCATCATGTGTGAATATATAAGATGAACCTATAACAAACATCATCAAAACATATAGGGATAGAAATGTCCTTTCAACTAGACCTAGGGTTTCCCCTGGAGCATGCTAGGGAGGGCGGGTGGGAGTAGCTACGTCGATGCCTCCAACAAGGGAACGACGCCCGAAGGCGCCGCCATCGACGACTCCGGCCACAGCTGGAGTACGGCTTTCACCGGTTTTCTCACCCACACAACCCAAGACATGGATCTGGTCAGCCCTGCCATACCGCAGCCCCTGCCTCCACGGCCACACGCACCTCCCAGCAAGCTCGACGTGCTGCCCACCTCTCTTCCTCTACACCCACTGAACAGAGGATGCAACCTCCGCTGCGGCGCCATTCTTCTCCCAACGGAAGGATGCAACCAAATACTAGGCGCCATTCGTCTCCTCGAGGATGCAATGCCTGCGGGCCATTCATCTCCCGCGGAGGATGCAACAACCGCAGCGGCGACATTTCTCTCCCTCCAGCCATCACCATCTCTGCCGCACGTCCACCACAACGCCATGCTTGCAAACCACCCTCAGGAGGATGCAACAACCAAGAATGGTGTCATTCATCTCCCGCAGGCCGCAGCATTGCAGACTCCGGCCAAAGACTGCCGCACCGAGCTAGACCACAGCCTCATCGCGCTGCTGACGGCAAGGCCGCCACAAGCAGCGCTCCACTGCCCCGCCATCCTCGCATCGGGCACGACTAAGGGCCCAGATCCGGCCCTCGCGGCCCAGATCGGGCCCGCCGTGCGCTGCCGCCATCTGCGCGCCGAACTGCAGCTGCACCTCCACGACCTCCTCCACAGCCCTCCACGCCGGCTGCCTCCACCTCCGCCGTGGCGGCCTGCACGCACGCCGACGGCCACCGCGTCGCTAGCTCCGTGCGCCGCCATGCGCGACCTCCAGAGGCCCTCGTCCCCGCGCGAGGAGATGGCCCTCGGGGTCCCCCTTCAGCCCCTCCATCTTTGACGGCCGGGGAGCCGCCACCGCCGCCGGCGTCGGCTACGGCAGCGATGGTCCGTAGTCGTGGTCTGCGCCTGGCTGTATGGGGTGCCTCCAGAGCCCCCCGCGCGAGGGGCCCGGGAGGAAGGGGAGGAGGGGAGGGGAGGGGGGAGGGGCGGCGGGCGGCGGCGGGGAGAGCCTGGCGGCGGCGGCGCGGTGGTGGAACCCTAGAGGAGGAGGAGGCTCGATTTTGGAGCAGAACTGTCCTCTTTGTGGATCAAGCTGTTGCATCTCTCTCACCAGTCCCCTCCAAAAGCTTCCACAAATAGGCTCGGTAGTCTATGTCATATGCTATCAACATTGCGACAGGCCAGCACACAGCATCCATCTATCTATCTGAAACACGCATAAACCCAAGCCAACTACGTAAGCAACAATAATACTCCTATGAACCTGATCAGAAAATAATTAAAGCCAAACTGAAGCCAGAAAGGGGAAGGATCGACCAAGCGTGACGTGGCAAACAGCTGCACCCATGGCCATGGGGGCGAGACCGCCTAGCCAGCTCGATCACTCACATCATCAGCAACAAGAAGTATCTTTTCCATCCGCCTAGACCATGCTACCATCTATCTATATCTATCCATAATTTCTATCTAAGCTATATATATATCGCTTTGAGCCAGCCAGCCAACCCATGAGCTGACTGACCCACACCAACGCCAACACTAGCCAGCCCATGAGCTCGTCACGTATCTGTGTCTCTATCGAGCAGAAGCAGCATTTCTATATGGTTGCCGTCACCGCAAAAGTGAGAAAAATCCAAACTAAAAACACCAGAACAAAGCGCCACTACACTACTATTATTAGCTAGCAAATGACCACGCGGACCATGGCATGGCATGGCACCGTACCGCCCATGCCATACACGACACCCGCTCTCTGCCGCTATATATCCCCTCGCTTCCCTCAGCTGTCTACCTATCCTACAACTGATACCATCATTTCGCCAACAGAAGAAGCTTGCATAGGTACCTGAGATGGACAGCACCAGCTGCCTCGTGGACGACACCACCACCAGCGGCGGCGTGTCCACGGACAAGCTCAAGGCTTTGGCCGCGGCGGCGGCGGAGGCGGCCCCGCCGCTGGAGCGCATGGGCAGCGGCGCCAGCGCGGTCTTGGACGCCACCGAGCCGGGCTCAGAGGCGGACTCTGGCGGCGCCGGCGCCGGGAGCGTTCTGAGCGTGGGCGCGGGCGCGGGAGGGAAGCTGACGTCGTCCAGGTTCAAGGGCGTGGTGCCGCAGCCCAACGGGCGGTGGGGCGCGCAGATCTACGAGCGCCACCAGCGCGTCTGGCTCGGCACCTTCGCCGGGAGGCCGACGCCGCGCGCGCCTACGACGTGGCCGCGCAGCGCTTCCGCGGCCGCGACGCCGTCACCAACTTCCGCCCGCTGGCCGAGGCCAGCCCCGACGCCGCCGCCGAGCTGCGATTCCTCGCCGCGCGCTCCAAGGCCGAGGTCGTCGACATGCTGCGCAAGCACACTTACTTCGACGAGCTCGCCCAGGGCAGGCGCGCCTTCGCCGCCTCCTCGTTCGCCGCCAGCAACCCATCGCGAGCTGTCGACGGGCACCACTCCGAGTCCTCGGCGCCCCGCGTCGCCGCCGCGCGCGAGCACCTCTTCGACAAGACGGTCACCCCCAGCGACGTGGGCAAGCTCAACAGGCTGGTGATTCCGAAGCAGCACGCCGAGAAGCACTTCCCGCTCCAGCCTCTCCCGGCCGCGGGTTCGGGCTGCGGCGAGAGCAGCAAGGGCCTGCTCCTCAACTTCGAGGACGCCGCCGGCAAGGTGTGGCGCTTCCGGTACTCGTACTGGAACAGCAGCCAGAGCTACGTCCTCACCAAGGGCTGGAGCCGCTTCGTCAAGGAGAAAGGCCTCGGCGCCGGAGACGTCGTCGGGTTCTACCGCTCAGCCGGCACCAGCGACGGCGAAGTCACAAAGCTCTTCATTGACTGCAAGCAGCGGCCCGGCGCCGTCTTTACTGCAGGACCTGTGGATCAGTCGGCGCCTGTGGCGAAGGCCGTCAGGCTCTTCGGCGTTGACCTCCTCACGCCGCCTCAGGAGCAGGGGATGGCCGGGTGCAAGAGGAGCAGGGACCTCGTGAAGCCGCCTCCGCAAGCGGCATTCAAGAAGCAATGCATTAAGCTAGCACTAGTGTAGAGTTAGTACTATCCTCAGCTCGATCGATCTCTCTAGCTAGTGGCGGTTTTTGGTCGCGTAATTCAGGTGGTAGAGCTAGCTAGCTTAGCTTAGTCCTTTTGTTGGTACTATCTCACTTGGTTTGTTAATCGTCATGTTGTTGCATGCTCGGATGTAAATCTTTCCCTCCCAAAAAGTGTATACTAATGAAGTAATCAAACAAGCCCTAGAAGGCTAGCTTAGACGGATCAACTGACAGAAGAAGTTCAAGTAATAACATCTTCTGAATGTTGCCTACTCCGGTCGTCTGTTTTTCTTGTGAATTATTAACTGATGATATTTGGCAATTTGACTTGGCTTCTTGCTAAGACGTGATGTGATTGTTGTGCTTGTGCATGCATGTACGGTGGGCTATGTCTAGAAAGAGAAACAAAAGTGTTGCACTGCAGCGCAGTGCAGAGCTAATCTCATGGCAGGGATGGACACCGTCTGCTGTAGATGATATGATAAACTTATCAGCAACAGAAGAAGAAGAAGCTTTTTACCACAGGGAAGGGAGGATATGTATGCTCGCCGTCGCCGATAGAAAAGATCAAATAGATCTAACAAATGCACTGTCTATCCCTGTAGCGGCATTCTGTTGCTCGCGCCGGATACCAACACAACACAACGCAACAGGTGGTGGCTGGTTGGTGGTTGCTGCTAGCTTATTAGCTTAGCTAGTGCAGAGAGCCAGTTGCATGCCTACTTGCTGGGTTGTTTATTCAGGCGCATGCAAGCCGTGATCCTGTGACATGTGCTACACATTGCCGCCAGTTTAATTTAAGCTGCAGTAGCTTATGCTTGGTCTCGCCAGCTGCGGCTGGTGACTGATCGAGCCGCCTCCAGCTCAGGGCTGAGGGATTTTTGCGGCTAAGGAGCCCAGAGATATTTTTCATTAATTTTCTCGGTACTGCGTGCGAGAGACGACGTGCAGGTCGTAGACACCATAGGCATCATCGTGTAGCCTCACGCCCAGCCACGAGACCCAGCGGAGAGTTTCTTGGTTTTGACCGCCAAACGGTAGGTCACCCGTGGAATCTTCCACCAAACCGCGCCGGTCTCCGGAAGATTGTTCGTGGAGGAAACAGGAGGCCGTGGGATTGCCACCGGCGACGTTGCTACTGGTCTTCTCTGTGTCAGTTGTTGAGGCTCTACTGGTTTCCATGGAAGAACTTGAATAATATATAAGCCAGTTGGTTGTTTCTGTTGCTCCGTGATGACGCAACTCCTTGGTTCGAATCGATGGTGCGATAGATCTGAAGCAAAAGGAGCATCACAATAAACCATAGGAGTATTGGCATGCAAGAAACGAGCAAAGCATGGAGAGTGAGGTGATCCACCGACGATTTAAGGTCCAGCAGGGCGAGTCATCATTAGGCAGACTCCATCGGGCGCCACGTACGGATTAGACAGAGGGAGGAGAGAGACGCGGCGTGCAAGGCTCTTGAGGAGATCAGCTGCTGCTGCTTGCCTGTTTCGACATGCGGGCAACATGCATGCGACAACCTGCTGATATGAAGGCGTGCTCCTCGGTCGCTTCGCTGATATTGTTGCCGCCTGAGCTCGTAGGTGCTACTGAAATGTGATTCAAATGTCCCAAAGAATCCATTGAAGTCAGGGACGGATCCAGAAATTTAACTTTGGGTGTTCAAATTCAAACCAACAGAAAACATAACGGAAAAAACTGAGATGTGTCCTGAAATCCGGCCGGGGCCCACGTAGCCCGTGCCTATGACGCCAGCCGCGTCGCCGTCACCACTGTCAGAAGAGAAACAAATCACCCCTACCGACCGACGCCCAAACCCAGATCGAACATGAGAGCCGCCAAGAACTGCGGATGTGCTCGCCGAAGATTACCCAAGGCCGGCGCCTCACTGATGCGGCCTACACAGCCTGTTGTGGCGATGCCGGAGCTTCTCCATGTCGCCAAAAATTATAGATACGTTTGAGACGTATCACCCACCGCCCTTCTCCGCCGCCTGTAGCTCGCCGTCCAGGGCGCTGCACCATTAGGAGACCCCCACGCGCGAGGGGACAAAGCGAGGAGGGGGGAAAGGTGTGGCGATGCCGGAGCTCCTCCGTGTCGCCCTTGGAAGCGACGCGGACGCGAGACTCATATGTATAGCAATTAAGTTACATATATGCATGTGTGTGTTAGCCAACTAAAATCACTAAATGTGATAATGATCAAACTGCTTCGCATGTGCATGTCTATGTCCATTTAACCATGAACATGAGTAGTTCTAGTGGCATTAAGATGCAACGTGGCTTGGTGTGAGAGAAAATAGCTGGTGTGGGCAGCATTTGGTGACCGTTGCTTGCTTTTTTTTTTTTTGCATTTTCCACTTATATTCATACGAAAAGGAGAGCAGTACATAATCGAATACAAGTAGCAAACATACAGAGAGAAAACAGAGAGCATCGCTGCTGCAGATCATCAACTTCAACCTCCAGGACGCCGAACACGCGAGACCTCCATCGTCGAGGACGACGCAGGATCCAGCCGCCGACCGCCCTCTCCAACGGACCGAGAGGAACTCCAGCCCAAAGGCTTTGACGAGCCGCTACAGCCACCAGCTCCACCGAGCTGGATCTGTCGCCTATGAACAACCATCGGCCGGGGGAGGCCCCCGAGCAACCTCCGCTCCAGATCCATGGCCAGCGCCGCAGATCTTCAACCTGCGAGCCTCGCACCCGCGCAGCAGCAGCCTCCGAGCCCCTCCGCACGCCTCCAGAACACCAACCAAAACGCCCACCGCAAAGAAACCACCAGCGCCGGAGGAAGCACCGGTGGACCAGGGCAGCAACCAACCGCCGCCATCGAGGACGACGACGGGAGCGAGGAGAGGTTGCAACCCAACAAAACGACGACGGAGGCCTCCCCGCCTCGACCCCGCCGCCCGAGATCCACCCTATCCACACCCTATCTACACCGCCGGAGCGCAGATCCGGGGATCCCCCCACCTCCCGCCGCCGGAGCGGCCGCCGGAGGGAGGGGAATCCCACGGATACGCCGGCGGACGCTGGCCGAGCCGGGGTCGCCCTCGAGTCGCCTCTGGTGAGTAGAAGAGAGGAGAGGGGGAGAGTTCCAGAAATATGCGGTTTCGCATGTGATGTGTGTGTTAGCCAACTAAAATCACTAAATGTGATAATGATCAAACTGCTTCGCATGTGCATGTCTATGTCCATTTAACCATGAACATGAGTAGTTCTAGTGGCATTAAGATGCAACGTGGCTTGGTGTGAGAGAAAATAGCTGGTGTGGGCAGCATTTGGTGACCGTTGCTTGCTAATTCTACGTTCCAGCAAGAGAAAAAAGCAACCTATACAACCGATGAGATACGTACATACCACTATACTATATATATGAAAGTTTCTGCAGAAATTTTTGGGTGTTCAGCTGAACACCCATGAACCATGGACCCATGGTGGACCCGTCCATGATTGAAGTGCGTCCAAATCCATGGTAAATCTACAGTGTAGAGCTTCTCCAACGAGTGGAGATTTCTGCCCCCAACTCCTATGATCCATTTATTTTTAAATATTTAAAAATTATATTTATAAGTTTTTTAAAAAATCTGAAAAACAAATCTTGCATGTTCTCAACAATGTATCCCACAAACGTGTACAAATCTCAATTTGAAATACTTTACATTTTGTGTTGCACAAAAATGATAAATGTACAGATTTGAGATTTGAGTATAGCGAACAATATATATATATATGTTCAAATCTCTAAAATTTATCATTTTACATAGCTCATAATACAATGAAACTCGTGTTGTGGTTGTGCATGCTTACACCAATATCCATATTTTTTCGAATTTTATAACTATTTTTTGAATATTGTAAAACAAAAGAGATCGTTGGAACTCAGGAGCCAAAATGACAGTTTCCATCTCCACTGGGGTAAATCCACTATGTAAAGAATCTCAACAGAATCCCTAAAATCTAGTACCAAAAAAGTGTTTTCCGCTAAACTGGAAAAACATTTTTACGATACCACACGAGCAGCATACCGCCAAAATACTTTTTTTTTTCTTTTTTCTTTTATGTTTTCTTTCTCTTACTTTTTTCCCGTCTTATTCCTCGAAGAGCCTGTCGTGTCCGCCTCCTCCTCCTATTACGTCCACCGCATCCCCTCCGTCCTCTAGCCACCCCGTCCTCTCCCTCCTTCAGCCGCGGCCTCCGCTGGCCCGGCTTCCCCGCGCCTCGTGCCCCCCTCAGATCATCTTTTTACACTCGTCTTCATTGTGAGGAAAAACTCTAAGCTCATATTTTTGGAGAATTTTTTTAGGCGGTTGGCGGACCCGAAATATTCTCCTTCTCCAAAACCGAAACACTTCAAGGACCACGAGACTACATGCCCAACCTGTCCATAGAGCTACACCATACGGTTCCCAATGGAGGGTCCGCGCACACCATTGCCGTCGGAACAAGAGCCGCCCTGGGATGGCATGTTTCCATTGGTGGAGAGGATTTTGGTGGCATCGAGTTGAGTGGAAGTTGGTGGAGATCTCGATAGTGCGACGACTATCGGTGCATTGCCCGGTCGACATAAGACGAGCATACACAATGTGAGCTGACATAGGTGTTTCACGCGTGAGCACCATCTCAATGAGAGGATCATAATCTCCGTCGAGGCCATCAAGATGGATGGGGTGAACTTTTCAGGGCGGAGAGGTTGACCGATGGACGTGAGGTTGTGGGAGAGCGACTTGATCTTGTTGAAGTAGACAACAACAAAATAATCTAGCTACTTCATTACTTGGAGCTGCGACCGGCTGAAGAGGTCGAGGCAAAGCTCGCCCGAGCACGAAGCGTGCCTCACGGGAGGGGACGGCAAACCAGATCGTGATGACCACACCTCGACGGTTGAGGAAGTCGATAGGGTAGACATAATCGCATGGTTTTGTTGGACCCAACTAGTCTATGTCTGGTTGGGATGCATGGTCGCAGCGCCACCATCCTTCGTCGGAGGAATAGTGACGATGGAAGAGGTGCACGGGAAGTTGCCATCGTTGACTGTAATCTGGTGCCTGAAATCGACGGGAGACGAGAAAGAAACACCGAGTGAAGTGGAAAAACTTCGGATGCCAGTCGTGGAAGACCTGGATAGCATGGCGGCACGGCACCGACCGCCGTGGAGGCAGAAGCAGCGAAAGTCGTAACCATGTTGGTTGCTAGTGGGCCACCATGTAGACACATAAGTTCGGGAGAGTAGATACTAGATATTTTCGGCATCGGCTGATATTTATACCTTTTGATGAAGAAATAGGCTTTCACCCCGCTATATTAATATAGCAACCACCCGATACAACTTTGAGACCACTGCTGGGGCAAACAGCACAGACACGCCCAAAAGAAACGAAAGAGAAGAAAGAAGAGAAAACAATGCCAACATTGGCGGATCAACGAAAATAAAGTGACTCGCAACCGCTGCGTCCTCTCCGGCAAAGTCCCACCACAAGCCTAGCACTCGGAATCGCCGCGTACCAAACAACACCTCCAAGAAGGAAACAACGATGACGCTGCTGTTGCCCGGACTGGTCCTAGGATATCCCCCGGTACGCTACAGGTAGTGGGGAAGAGGTACACCCGACGCCCTTCACGAAGGAACAAGGACACTCACAAGCATCACCGCGTCGGTGTCAAGATGACAGGGATTTCTCCCGACCCCAAAAAAACCACATCACTGGACAATCCGAAGCGCTCCATCCTTCTTGCCACCCACCAGCATACGCCACCACAGAATTGAAGTCACCATCGTCGTATCACCATGGTACTCGCTGCGAGGCCGACCGAACTGAGAAGAACCCGCCGTAGACAAGAAGCAGCAGTACCACAGCCACGCGGGAGGGACCAGCCTCCACAGTCATAGGCGGTAGCCGACCGGACACGGCAGGCAAGAGCACACCAGGCCACCATGGAGCTAGAGGGCGGCAGCAGCGCAACCACCTGGAGGACATCCTCCACCGCCAGCGGCGGGTGCCGACCGGACGTAGCAGCAGAGACACACCAGGCCGGGTAGGCCCGGCCGGGCCCTGGACAGGCCCGTGAAGTCTCCGCCGCCACGCTGCAACACGTAGGTCACCGCTGCCGCTACCCTCACGGCTCCAAAGGCCGGTCGAACCCAGACGAGTCCGCGAAACTCCCGCCCGCCACGCTGCAGTAGGCGCGGCGTCGTCGCCGCCACTCTCATCACAAGCTTCGTTCATTAGCCAAACTGGTATAGCAGGGACGAATCAGACCCGCCCTGACCCAGATCTGGGCCCTTTGGGCCCGATCTGGGCCTGCAGGGCCCCGACCGAAATCGCCCTGCCACGGACGCCACCAACGGCGGCACCGCCGCTGCTCATACCACCCGCAGCAGAGGGGGAGCTCCGCCGTAACCGGACTGCCGTCGCCTGGACGCACCGCTCGGCGCCGCGCCGCCCCGCGCAAGGACGACGCCGAGGGGGGGAAAGCAGGGGGGCCGCCGCCGCCCGGGACGAGCCCGGCGACGCACGCCGACGACGGCCGCGGAGGAGAAGAGGGGGAGGCGCGCGCTGGAGGGCGGTGGCGGCGGCGACCGGTCGCCCGCGCGGTGGGCGACGCGGTCGCGAGAGACGAGAGGTGGGGGTCGGTCCCGAGTCACTTACTCTTTTAACAAACTGATCGTCCACGTGATCCCACTAACAAGTTAGTACAAACAAAATCAGAGGTTGATCGTGATCCGATTCACTTGGGAGTAATATATATCCTATTTGACGGGTCGATGAGCAAGGGGTGTTAACCGACAGCCACTTGGGTTTGGCCGTGAGAGGCGAGAGTCGCATTGAAACGTGTCACGGATATTTCGCGAGAGGAGGAAGTAGCCACGCCGTAAACCATGTGCCTTTTGCAAGAAATACAGTGATGCGATTGTCACGGAATGCATGTGTCATTTTATAATCCAGTATACGTACTACTTGTATCACAGTCACAGCAGCGGCAGGATTCCTGTGGCCTTTGTACCTTGTACTACTGGCGTACACAATACTATACACTTACTGGATGGTCTACAGCTTTTGTTTCACCCCAAGCTCTGATTCTGGCCGCGATCGGAGCTGTCAAAACAGACAGCCAGGCTTTACCTTCAGCATCCCTTCCGGGAAGTTTCGGGCCGTGGACACGCGTGCTCGAAAAGAAGAGACGTGCAAAGGCAGCAGCAGACACTGCTTCTGCTGCTGCCCTGCCTTGGAGAACACACTCATCGACAGGGCAGAAGAAGAGAGAAGAGACGCGGACGCAGAGACAAAACTCCACCCCTGACTTTCGAGACCACAGAGCAGAGACATTGATTAATCGACGAATGGGGATCTCGGCTTGCTAGGTAAGAAATGCAGTACAGTAATGTTGTTGCCTGTGCTACAGCGTGGGAACGCTCGCGGCTTCCTTTCCTTGTTGCGAGTCTTTCTGTCAGATCGATCGGCTCTGTCTGTCGCTCGCTGACGCGGTGCTGCCCAGTGGCCACATGTTCGAACGGTCGATGTGCGAACGAGAGATTTGCGAGAAGCACGCGCAACTTGTTCTTCTTTATTATTGTACTGCTGCGGCGTGACCTAATGATTCAGGCGGCCGATCCCTGCAATCTTCCGTGCATGTGGGGGAGGTAGTAATAACGGGGACTGCGATGCCAAGTCAACCCTGCGTTTCTGCGAATGTTTATCCTGACCCGGCTAACCTTGGCTCGCGTCTCCAAGTCTTGTTAGGTCCTTTTCTTCCTTGGGTCTTCCCCAGCATGAGTGCTTTACACGCAAGCCCTTGCCAAAGTTTTATTTTTCGAGATTGACAGGTTCTACACTTCTTGCATTCACTCGAAATTAGCCTGCCAGTGCCAGGTCATGTCCTTACAGCCCTTGCCAAGTTCTTTCCCTGGTCTACTTACCGCGAGTCCGCGATGCCAAATTGTTGCGAGCTAGTCCAGCTTTTGTTCCTGTCAGTGTACGGTGACTAACAGCCAACAAAGCCTCCCTTGTTTTATGATTCGATACGAAAGAAAGATCAAGGCACTCTTGTTTTAAGATTGCCTACTGTAGTAATTAACCCACACTACGGTGCAAGTGGTATACTCTGGTGTAAAATCGAGGCGGTGCTAGCTCGTCAAGACCAGGACCTACTCCGTAGCTAGCTACTCCTAGCTAGATTCTGTTCCGTGTGATGACAGCTTCACATACCATACGCTAGGCAGGATAGTCGGTCAAAGTCAATAAGTCTAACCCAAGGTTTCCTTTTCAGTTCTCGGAACTACGAAAATTGGTGCGTGTTTATTTAGGGCTAGTTTTTTTTTTTGAACAAGGGGAGGGATCCCGAAGAATCCCGACTGCATTAATCGGTGGGATTACATCTTACATCAAGGACCACGAAATAAAATAAAATTACAACCAAGCCCTTGGCTTTTACATAAAGGACCCTAAGCAGATAAATAGGAACGCAATTAGGTCCTTCGCCACTGAGCGAGAAGAACAGCTCGACACGACAGCCGTCGGCGCCGTCGCCGGGGACGGAACCACTTGGAAACAACACGACGTAGGGCGCTGCCGCCGAACTGGAAAGGGGCCTCCGAAACGGCACGCCGGCCTGGAGGTTGAAGGCGCCATGGTGCAAGCAGCACCATAGCTCGGAGCGGCCCCATCGGCCAAAGATAACGACGGCGCAAAGATGCCGTAGTTGATGAACTCCGAAAATTGCAGCAGCAAGAGTTCCCCAAGAAGCCGCGAATCCAAAACTCCAGTCTTCTTCCCCGCGACCTCCGCGCCATAGAAGACCAGCAGCCTCCGATCCAAAAGCTCCCATACGAAACGAACGATTATTAAAACAACAACGGTTGATACCTGACGCAGAGAAACTCCTCCATGAAGCTCCAGCTATCGGCAAGTTCTTCCACTCCGACGGCGCGTCCGCCTCGCCGCCAGGGTGTTAAATACGGTTTAGTGTTCGGTAACCGTACGTTTGTGTACGAGTATATACCATGTATTGTACCCTGCTGTTTGTCTATATATACTGATCATCGTGGAGGCTAGACCCCACGAAACACTAAATCAAACTTGGTATCAGAGCTAAACCCTAGCCGCCGCCGCTAAACCCTAGCCGCCGCCGAGATGTCTTCCTCCTCGGCTCTTCAGCTCTCCTCGGTCCTCGGCCCGGCAGTCTCTCCGCCGGCCGCTACCGCTGCCATGGCTGCGATCCCCGCGCCCCAAGTCCACCTCAACCGGAGCAACTTCATGCTCTGGCGCTCCCTCACCTTGCCGAACTACGCAGGTGCAGGGCTCCACGGCCACCTCGACGGCACGACGGCGGTGCCTGAGCAGACCGTCATCCAGGGCACGGGTGACGCTGCCGTCGCCGTTCCCAGCCCCGAGTACGCCACGTGGTGGACGCGTGATCAGCGCGTGCTCGGGTTGCTCCTCGGTTCCATCGGGCCAGACATCGCCCAACAGATGATCGGGAAGAGCACGGCTGCCTCGGTGTGGAAGGCCATCCACACCATGTTTGGCGCCCAGAACCATGCCAATGTTCGGCACATCCGGCGAAGTTCCAGTCGCTGAGGAAGCTCGATGGGACGGCCGGCGCGTACATGGACCAGGTCAAGGTCCTCGCCGATCAGATGGCCGCCGCTGGATCGCCTCTCTCTGATGAAGAGATCGTCGATCAGATGCTTACGGGGCTCGGCCCTGATTTCAACCCCATCGCCGCCTCCATGCTCAAGGACAACGGCGAGTCCTCTCTCTCCGAGTTCTACTCCACGTCCTCAGCTACGAGGCCCTGCGCACACAGCAGGCTCAGGCCCCCGACGAGTGGGTCTCCTTCGGCGAACGCCGCCTCGCGGCCTGGCCCCTACACCACCCCTGGCCAGCCGCGCCCCTATACCCGCCGGCCAACCAAGACGCCGGCGGACGTCCTCCTGCTGGCTACTCACCGCAGAGCCAGGGCAACGCTCCGCGCCACAACTCGGGTGGAGGAGATCGCCGTCAGAACGGAGACGACAACCGCAATGGCGGCAATGGTCGCAACGGCAACGGCCGCAAGAGGAGCGTCCTCGCTGCCAGATATGCCACTTCTGGGGTCATGAAGCGGGCGCATGTCGCAATCGCTACAACCCCGAGTTCCAGCCGAACACGCAGCGCTCCGGCAACTCTGCGTCGACGAACTCCAGCGACACCCCTCCCCCCTGGCTGATGGACACAGGGCGACGGATCACCTCACGAGCCATCTTGAGCGCCTTCATGTTCATGATCGCTACGACGGGAAGGACCAAGTGCAAGTAGCCAATGGTGCAGGTTTGTCAATTTCGCATATTGGTCATTCAAATATAGCCGGTTCTTCTTTTGTTTGAACAATATTCTTCATGTTCCACATCTTCGTCAACATCTTTTGTCCGTTTATCGCCTTGTTTGTGACAATGACGTGTTTGTTGAGTTTCACCGTCGTTTTTTCTGTGTCAAGGACAAGGTCACGAAGCGAGTACTTCTTCAAGGTAGAAGCTACGGAGGCCTCTACCCAGTCCCTTTTAGCCGAGCTACATCATCTCGCCATGCTCTCTCCGCGGCAAAGCAAATTTGACGCAATGGCACCAGCGTCTAGGTCATCCTACGAATAAAGTAGTTCAATCAATTGTTAGCCGAAGTGATATTTCGTGTTCTGAGTCAGACAATCATGTTTCAGTCTGTGATGCTTGTCAGTGTGGCAAAAGTCGTCAGTTAGCCTATACTACTTCAAATCGTGTGTCTACTATGCCTTTTGATTTAATTCACTCCGATGTTTGGGGTCCTGCGATTGCCTCCTCTGGAGGTTTCAAATATTATGTCAGTTTTATCGATGATTACACACGTTTTTGTTGGATATATCTTATCAAACACAAGTCTGATGTTGAGCGTGTGTTCTATGCTTTCCAGGCTTATGTTGAGCGCATTTTCAGTGCTAAGATTAAGGCAGTTCAGTCCGATTGGGGTGGTGAGTATCACAAACTCCATCGATATTTTCAGCGCACGGGTATTGTTCACCGTGTGTCTTGTCCTCATACGTCCCAACAAAATGGTGTTGCGGAACGTAAACATCGGCACCTTGTCGAAACCGGTTTGGCCCTCCTCGCGCATGCCTCTCTTCCGCTTCGGTATTGGGATGAGGCCTTCCTGACCGCCTGTTACCTCATCAATCGCATGCCCACCCCTGTTCTGCAACAGGAAGCTCCCATCACCCGCCTATTCAAGGTTCCTCCAAATTACTCCTTTCTTCGTATTTTTGGTTGCGCTTGCTGGCCTAGTCTTCGTAAGTACAACACACATAAGCTGGCTTTCCGCTCTAAAATGTGTGTCTTCCTAGGTTACAGTCCAATGCATAAGGGGTACAAATGTCTAGATAGGTCCACCGGGCGCATCTATATTTCTCGGGACGTTGTTTTCGATGAATCCGTTTTTCCTTTTGCGTCCCCGGGTACCACGGTTGATGTCTCCACTCTCGAACATGCCATCACTTTTCCGTCTTCTGAACCGGCTACGAGTGATCATGTGCGAAATTACGATCTGTCCTATTTGTCTACTGATGTTTCCTCTCCAGATGTCTCTCCGTTGGTGCAGGTTTCGGAGCCATCCCGCCTCCAGAAGCTACGTCGATGATCGACGTGCAAGTGCATGGCGCGGGCCCCGAGGACGTGGCCGTGCGTCGCCACCTCCCGCGCATGGACGCGGCCTCTCCTGACGCTGCGTCGCCCTCTCCTGTGCATGTGCATGGCGCGGACCCGAGGATCCGGTCGGGGATGCACGGCAGCCCGCCGCGCCTGGTGTTCCTGCCGCGCGTGCGCCTTCCGCGGCTGCACCCCCTGGTCGCATGACCACCCGCCTCCGCGACGGCACTCGTCGTGAGAAGATCTACAAAGATGGCACGATCCGCTACGACCCTCGACGTCGTGCCTTCTTTGCTGCCCCCCTCTCACCGAGAGGCGCTCCGTGAACCAGCGTGGCGTGACGCAATGTCTGCTGAGTTCTCTGCCCTCCGCCAAACTGGCACATGGATTTTGGTGCCCCGGCCTCGTGATGTCAACTTGGTCAGCTGCAAATGGATCTTCAAGACCAAACATCGTCCTGATGGCTCCATCGACAAACACAAAGCCCGTCTTGTTGCTCGCGGCTTCACCCAGCAACATGGCATTGACTATGGGGACACCTTCAGTCCCGTGGTAAAACCTGCGACCGTTCGCCTGGTGCTCTCCTTGGCTGTTTCTCGAGGATGGAGTCTTCGTCAGGTTGATGTGAGCAACGCCTTCCTTCATGGTTTTCTGACAGAGGAAGTCTATATGCAGCAGCCGCCGGGGTTCGAAGATTCTCAGTTCCCCTCTCATGTTTGCAAATTGCAACGCGCTATCTATGGTCTGAAGCAGTCTCCTCGCGCCTGGTATGCTCGTCTCAGTGAGCGCCTCCTGCAGCTTGGTTTCACGGCGTCCAAGGCCGACACCTCCCTGTTCGTGTTCTCCCAAGGTGGTGTTCAGCTCTATATGCTCGTGTATGTTGACGATATTGTCATCGCTGGGTCCACTCCGGCTGCAGTTGATCGGCTCGTGGCCTCACTCTCGGACAGTTTCCCCATCAAGGATCTTGGCGTTTTGGATTATTTCCTTGGTCTAGAAGCGAGCTGCAATTCTGGGGGCGTGCGTCTCACCCAGCGCAAATATGCGCTAGATCTCTTACACCGAGTTAACATGGAGAATTGCAACTCGGCTTCCACTCCACTATCCCCTAGCAAGAAGCTTGCTCGTGACAGTGGACATACACTAGGTACTGATGATGCGTTCCGGTATCGCAGTGTTGTTGGGGGACTCCAGTATTTGACTCTCACTCGGCCAGATATTTCATTTGCGGTGAACAAGGTGTGTCAGTTTCTCTCACAACCAACTGAGGTACATTGGGGGCTGTGAAGCGCATCTTGCGATATGTGAAGGTCACTATCGACACTGGCCTGCATTTTCGGAAGTCCCCGTCTACCAGCATCAGTATCTTTACAGATGCGGATTGGGCCTATTGTACCCTGTTGTTTGTCTATATATACTGATCATCGTGGAGGCTAGACCCCACGAAACACTAAATCAAACTCAGGGTAGCTGCTGACTTCAGCCTTATTTGGGATGCCGGCGAGAGCCTCCCCCGCTTGCAACAGCTCTTGCCACCAGAGCTGCACAGCCGGGAATAGATCATGCCGAGCGCACCAGCCATGGCCGGAGATGGCTAGCAACCGACCCAAGTCGCCACAGAGGACAATACACAACGAAAACTCAACAACTAAGAAGCTAAGCCTAGATCTACAGCCGGCGCTATCACCTTGCCATCTCCTTCCGGCAACGCCAGCGAGAGCGGCTCGGATCCAGCCCGGGTCAACGCGAGCACGTGAGACTCTCAAAGCGGCAAGGGAGAGGATAAGGTTTTGAGTCCCAGACAGTTATTTAGGGCTAGGTTGCAACTTGCAAGACTTGTCTGGCTACTGAAGTGTCGCAAACAACCAATTCTTGAGTGGTCAGCTAAGGGAATTGGTATCCATGGGATGGAAACAACATTGAAGTAAGACGAAAGCACTTCGATATACAAAAAATGGGATGAAAATACCCACGCAAAGAATGTATCGGAACATATTTATAGGCACAAACACATTTGACAAGCGAAACGAAAAATGCGATTCGTATCTTACGTTCAAAAACTATCTATATCTATACTACTATTAAAAGAGCAAACTTGTTGGGATATTTTAAATCTGGACCGTTCAATATCCGATCAAACAGCCCAGATCGTCCCAATGTTTGACAACTCAACAATGTCCGATTTTTCCCGTTTTACCCTCCCACCAAATCACATAATACTACTAAATTGCCACTCATCTCCGAATCGTTATTTTTGTCTCCTCCATGCGCGTCTTGATGTGGCTCATGGCCGCCTCGCCGAACCGGAACAGCGTCACGGCGGACAGGCCCGCGTGCGCGATCACGATGCCCTCCATGACGCGGTACTCCTCCAGGGACGAGATGATGGTGGTCTCCCAGTACACGGCGTCCCGGCCCGCCCGAGTGCGGCTGGATGCGGGTCACGAACAGGGCCTTTAGCAGCGTGGGCGCCGAGCCAGGGGTGTGGCGCCAGATGAGGCGGCCGTTGCAGGCTTGCAGCCTGCGTGGACTTCGCTGCCGCCCACATGCCAGGGGCAATCGTCCACAGCACGAAGCCGCCCTGCTCGACGGCGACGGCGCCGCGGCCGCTCGGTCCGCGGTTCTTGACGACGCGCGTGGCAATCTCGAACTTGGACGCAACCATCCGCACCTTGGCACCTTGCCCATGGCGTAGGCGTTCCGCACCGACTGCAATATCTTGTAGCCGCCGGACGCCGCCATGTACTGCTGCAGGATGTATGCGCGGACGACGACTCCTGCAATTTCCACAACAGTGAATAAAGAAAAAAGTCAGTACCAGATGCGCCTGCACGACCATGAACCCCATATATCACTGGGAAGCGGGAATGAAGCGGATCAAGAGGACGTACAGTGGAGCAGCGGATCAGTTGGGAAGCTAGAGCTAAATAAAGGGTGACAAAATCGGAGTACCACTTTGAGCGGCGGATCCATTAATCAATGCCTTACTTCTTAATTGATCAATTATCTGTTCGACGTTGATTTTGTCACTTCCCAGTGAAGAGATGATTTAATTGTATTGTGCTGATGAGTTCGCAATCTCAAGAGAGAAAACAAAGATTTCAGAGCGGTTCATGACAACGGGTAACTAAGATTTATGTGCATAGTGGTAGTATTATGGCAGCTCTGACTATTGAATAATGTTTGGATTCCTTATTACATTTTTGACTGTGTCGAAGTAATATAACTTTAGGTCTTGTTTACGTTCTTTTGAATGGCATTCTTAAGGGCCTCTTTGATTCACACGCTACTCGTAGGAATTCTAAAGGATTGAATTCCTTAGAAATTCTAACGGATTGAATTTTCTATCCTGCGAATAAAAAAGGCACTTAATAAGTTACTTTTTAATGTAGTTTTAATATGTTATATACAAGTATGACATGTGCTTCTCCTTGTTCACTTTCAAAATAGTGCTTCCTTAGAAAATATTTCATGCTTCGACCTTCAATATACTCCATACGTACACAAACTTCCTTCCATCTCATATTCCAATTCTCAAATAGTACACGTGCAACGTCAACATTCAATACACTAGGCTATTGTGGGCTGGGCCAGGGAATTGGACCCGCTCAACCGACTTCAATATATATTAGGGAAGCTCCACACATTTTCATTTTGAATTTTGTTTTGTAGTTTTCTAAACCACCTTTAAAAATATAGCATGTCATTTTAATGATTCCTTCTTTATTTTTAAATGAATTTTTTATTAGTGCAAAAATAATGCATGATATGACATGATCAACTCATTTATACTTAACTATACTACTTATAAAATAGCAAAAATGTTGGGATACATTAATTTTAAAGCGTTCAATTGACAAACGACGATCCAGATTGTTCGAATGCCGAGCACCAGATAATTTTGACCGGTCCAACCGTTTTTGTTATTTCAATCCATATACATACAGGGGAAGATGGCAAAATAAATGCAACGTCTCCCGATGGTAATATCTATAAAAAAAACCTTTTTCTCTACTCTCCCGGGTCAATCAACTCCTCCGAGCGGAACAAAAGCCACCGTCGCCACCTCGATCTTTGGCCGATGGAGCCATCGCAATCTTCCATCCATAGCTTCCTCTGCATCCAACCTCCATGCGTTGAGATACGGTACCATATTGTTGAGCTATATGTGCCGCAAAAAATAATCGACATAGGCCCTGCTATGGTTTTTTCTACTTGTAAATTGTATCCTGTAATTGTGAAGACGTGCGTTGCACGTACATGTCAACTAGTAGGGTTAAACAGTAAACGACGATGTCGACGGTTATCTTCTTCGTTCGTTCGAGGGATCTACAAGACTTCGTCGGTTCGTCCTACCACCACAGTGGGAGTACTATACTGTTGTGAAGTCGACAAATTTGAGCTTGATTCTTTCTTGCTTCTACCCTTTGCCGAATCAAGAAGCAACACCGAAAGATATTTAATCGCCAGCTAAGCTAGCTAGTGTTAATCCGCTGCGTGGCTCTTTGGGATCACGCAAAGGTTTGTGACAAAACAGCAGGCCACATGTAGTACTTGCTGGTGGACGGATCGGATAAACTTGAAAGGATAAACTCCCCAACCACATGCATCCATGGACATTGGCAGCTTTGGACGCTAGTCAAACTTCACGGCAAGCAACGGAGGTCGATCAAGTGGTTAGGCTTCATCAAAGATCCATAGTTTATTACAGCGGTACGTATGACTAATGCATGGCCGCACTTCTCACCCCACTGGGTTTGATTTTGAAAGCTACCCATATCGATCGCTGGCTTGATATCTTTCCACGAGCGCTTTCTTTGACCTGAGGCAGAGAGAAACTTGAAATAAATCAGTTGCATGGAGATTTCTTGCACCCGAGCTCCAGTGCTCCTGTCACTTACAAAAATTCAAAAACTATATTTAAATATTTCAAAAAAATCTGAAAATAATCATGCATGTTCTCCATGATCTATCCTATAGACGTGCAAAATTACAGTGCGAAATACTTTATATTTCGACCTACACAAAAATGACAAATTCACAGATCTGATAAAAGTTAACAATGCAAAGTTTAAAATCTACAAATTTTGTCATTTTTTTGTAGACTATAATATAAAGATTTATGCATTGAGATTTTGCACGCTTCTAGTACGCATCATTGAGAACATGCATGATTTTTTTCAGATTTTTTTGAAACTTTTAAAAATATTTTTCGAATTTTTTAAAATGACAGGATCACTGGAGCTCGGGAGCCAAAGATGTTTTCCGAGTTGCATCGTGTATTTGTCCTTCATTCGAAAGTTCCAGTTGCAAACCACAAGTTGCATGGAAATGTTTGATTAACCAGATGTGTGCATCAAAAGCAGTCGGAATGTGTTGAGGTTGTAGCACTGCGGTTTAAGAATACGGAAAGTTATGTATAGATAGTTTTATGTGCATGCACTTTAGTCAGCTTTACACTTTGGATGGAGATGGCAGTTGACGCAGGCATCCATTCCACCCACCTGCATGACCTTGAATTTGAAAGCAGTACAATGGTAGTAAGCCTAGTACTTAGGAAGAACAGGGACACGGCGTTTCGGGTGCGGATGCACCCATTATGTAAAAACATCTTTTAAATTTTTTCAAAGTGTCAAAAAATTCCAAATAAAATTTCGGATATACATCATGACATTTTATATTAGCATAAAAAGTTTCGTGAAGAAAAGACATTATTTGTATCTTGTGCAAAAAAGACAAAAAACAATCGCGTACAAAGTCATTTTGAAAATCTGGGATTTGTCTTTTGTACACAGCTCACAGAAAATGTCTTTTCTTTACGAAACTTTTTGTGCTAACATAAAATGTCATGTACTGTATCCAAAAAAATCATTTGGAATTTTTTGACATATTGAAAAATGTTTTTTAAGCAATGGGAACATCTAGACCTATGAGCCAAAATGGATTTCCCGGAAAAACAGTAATTTACAATGGGCTGAGTGTCAGTTCCTCTAATTTTGTCGTACAAAAGAGTATTGATGAGGAAAACCACTGATCTCTAAACCCAGCTAAAAAGATGAATCGATGGTGCTCTCAGCTGGGCCGTCCTCGCCGTCCTGACCGGCCCACCTTGAAAGACGCATACCATTTGGTCTCTTCGATGTTCTGCAGGAGAGCCGGGTACCCGATAGGTCGCTTGCAGCGAGCGTTTGCTGGCCGCTCGCCCATCGCGCCTGTATATGGGCCGATTTTTGTCTAGCCTATAAACAGAATAGCTTATTTCTATACTACTATTAAAAGAGCAAACATGTTCGGGATATATTAAATCTATACCGTTCAATATCTGATCAACGACCTGGATCGCTCCAATGTTTGACAACTCAACCCACCTTTTCAGTTTGATGATAATTACATGGATTGCCACCAGATAAAAGAAACATTCTCACGACCCAGAAAGCCAGCCGCCGGCCCGCACAAGATCGACAACCTGCCCGCCGCCGCCGCCCACGCCCGCGCGACCATACCTGCCCACGCGACCTCGTCTGTGTCGCCCTGCCATCCGCCGGCCGGCCGGCCCCAACTCGACGACAAAAAAAACTTCCAACCCGACACGGCCGCGCGTGCCCTAGCCCGTGCCACACTGCATCCCCGCGCGCCCGCCATGCAAGAGCAAGCTAGCTACAGCCCAAACCAAAAAATTCATCTGGAAGGCCCTCACGTGTAGCTAGCTGGATGGATACTTCTGTTGGAAACGAGAGAGAAAGGAGCAGCCAGCCGCTGGAGCTGCACTTCGTGGAAATCAACACGGGCGGAAGGGGCCATCTGAGGCGCGCTAGCAGCCAGGGAAAAGCAACGGCAACAGCGTCGCTCCAGCAACCTACCCAGCCGACCAAAGATTCTATATGTATTCCAGTCTATCAGCTTTGACACAAACCAGTGTACGTGCACTGTGCACTGTGCACTGTTCATTCATCCGGTGTGCAAGCTTGGTTAGCTAGGTGAACAAGATAGTCCGATGCAAGCAGGTAGAAGCTGGTTACCGTATAAGTGCATATGTGAGCTAAATCGTGGCAATGCATGGAGCTTATTTGTGTGTCGGCCGGCCGTGCGCCGACCCGCTCGCTAGCGTCGTTGACCACGCCGCTGTCTTGCCGATCCCATCCGTGTCGCTCCCCATGGGTGTCGTCCGAGCAGTCCAAATATGTTGTTTCCAAGGGCCCAAGCTAGACCAACTCTCACCTCGCCGAGGCGGCGCCACCCAAAGTTGGGTGGGTACCACGGCCGACCCTACCTGGACGAGGGCCACCCCAAATTGGGTGGATATCCCGGCGAGCTCTCGTGTCTCGCCGTCGGCCCAAGTTCACGCCGAGGGTCGACGTTTGTTGTCGAGCCCTCCGAGCACATCAAGATTTCTACGATGGTCTCGCCATGCTCCATGCCAACTCTCGGAAGCGATGTGTTGCCCTCTCGGGGACTCGCCAGACTGTCTTGAAGAAAATCTACAATCACCGACGCTCCTCATATATTTTTAGATGATATGTCTTGTGGAGATGCAATAGTGTGTTTAATATCCGGCAAATGAAAGTAGATATATATGAGGTTTCAACATATTGATCAAACTGCAGAAAGGACAACAAGGTCAGTACGAGTGGCATGCTACTACTATGAGCAACCTAAGTATGGGTAGCTTTTTGGTAAGTTGCAGAATTTCAGTCAATTTCAGAAAACGGAAAGGCAACGTAGTTACGTGAAGAGAGAGAAAACGCTTACATTATTATTGATGATGCATAAAGTGGGGGTGATTAGTGTCATTGTTAAATGTGTTTCATTATTGTTTATTACGGAGTATTTGTTTGGTACGATATTATATAGAGTTATAGACGTGCGTTGCACGTGCAAGCTAACTAGTCCTCAGAAAAAACAGAATCGCGTTTTTTATTAATCTTGAAAATATTTTTATCATAATATTAAAAAACTATGAAGTTATTGATTTTTAAAACATAAAAAAATTCAGATATGACAGAAATATTGTTGTAATAAAAAATAAGTTTTGGAAAAAGTTTCATGCTTTAAAAACGATTCACGGATTAAAATAAATGTTCACATGACAAAACAATTATTCATGTGTTCAGAAAAATATTCACGGGTTTAAAAAATGTTCAAGTGACCCAAACATATGTATTCATGAGTTTGAAAAAATGTACATGAGATTAAAAAAATTGGGTTCAAAGAATGTTCACGGGTTTAAAAAATATTCTCGAGTTCAAAAAATTATGTTATGGGTTCAAAGAAATGTTCGTGATATCAAAAAATTTATATTTGTGGGCTCTGAAAAATGTTAATTGGTTATAATAAATGTTCATAAGATCAAAAATACATACACGAGTTCATATAAATATTTACGGGTTCGAAAAGTTATTCCTGTATTGCTAAAAACTAAATTCAGCAAATAAACAGGGAAAAAGAAAAACAAGAAAAATAGAAAGAAACTGAAGAGGTAAATAGCAGAAAAGAAACAGAAGAAGAACGAAAAGAAAAGGACAAGAACTTGTGCCGTCAGCCCCCCCCCCCCCCCCCCCAAACCTGTAATACCCCAGAGTTTAGAGAGTCGAAAGGGTAGAACTAGAATATGTGCATTTGCATAGCATGCATCTGAAAATGCGGGAAATTTTGGCGCGTTTAAGAAAAGAGACAAAGGGATCGTTGTTTCTCTCGACTCGATGAATTAGGAGCTAGATCATCTTGTTGAGTGCTATAAACTTCGACATGATCTTTGAAACAACTAATTAGAAACTAGAATCATTTGTCAAGGCATTCCAGAAGTGGACATGACCTTTCCTAAACCTCTCGACAATTTTGATCACAATTTAATAAATGACAAGTATATAATTCAAATAAAGCATAATAAAACTCAATCATCTTCCAACAACATCTATATGGCCATCTCATCTCATTATTCACATCTATGATCATACAAGAATTCAAATGCATCAAGTTCATATTTCATACATCCATCATCTTAATACACCATCTCAAATCATCACCTTAACACATCATTTCTCACATTCATCATTTCTATTACATACATCTCATCATCTTATCTTATCTTATCATTACACACATCTTCCATTCCAAATCTGAATGTCCAAAGTCTATTTAGATAGAACAAATGGAATGTGACCACTATACAAACTTCACAAGTGGAATTTGAAATAATACATCATATTACAATATTTATCGAATAAGTACATATCTCATCCAACTGAAAGGAAAATTACAACTAAACAAAAAGAATTCTAACACTAAATCTTGATCTTCTCATCATAATCTTGATCTTCTATATTCCAATCTTCTTCAATTCATTCCTGTAAGACAAAACACACAAGAACGAAAGAAAACCAGAAGTTGTTCTTCACAACATCTCTAGTTAAACTTGGGTGAAATTCAAATGCTCTGTGTTATATAGAAGTGGTTTGGTAACAAGCCTTGCAACCTTGTTAACGGATTTCTTTTGTATGCATAAAAGCAATTGAAGGTCAAATACAAATAAACTAGGGCAAAAAGAAAGTTTCTTATGATTAAAATGTTTGCCTTCACCACAAGGGTGAGGCAATTTGTTGTTGGAACTCGACTACTGGATATTAGGAACATGTCCTAATACCCAAGTGGTGATTAGAGGAAATTTTACCTAAGGCAGCAATGGATCCTGGATCATCTTGGGATCATTTGGATCATCTAGAGGCAAATAGGCAGCAAGGAAAAGAAGGCAACATTGATCTATTCGAGCAAGCAACAAAGGCAACAGGGGGCAAAGGCAAATATAATTGATCCAATTATCTTTAGTCAACAAGGCAACATTTTTGTTTCCCTCTAATCTAGTCAAATTCCTATTAAAGAAAAGCCCACAATTAAATTGTTCTCTATTGGTGTCAAGAACCAATAAGAACAAAGCCCACATGGAAATTGAAATGTTTCTCCAATGATATTAATTACCAAGGAAGAAAATAAGCTAATTGATAAAGCCCACAAGTTTGAAATTGTAAAGCCACATGATCATCACCCATAATTGATCTTAAAGCCCACATGAATTATTTTACAAGCCCAAGATTGACCAAACCGACATAAGAAGCAGCCCACAAGTCCATCTAGTGACAAAAGCCACTTGGCTACATCAAAAATAAATCCTACAAGGAGATAAGACCAATGACTAGTCATCTCTATCCCCAAGAAAATATTTAAGTTTACTTGAACCCCAAGTAATGAAAAGCTTGAGTGGATGAGCATGCCACATAGGAGAGTTATCCATAAGCAAAATATCTCACATTACTTGAACCCTAAGGAATGCCTTTACATGAGATCTTGACAACAAGTAGCTTACTCACCAATGCAAAGCAAGAGTCACCATTTGAGGTGTCACCTTGTGAGGGATAGTAAGGCCTTATAAAAGGCATCCCATGGCAGCCCTTTGATCACTACACACCATGGTTTTATGGGACCAACGAATGTGGACCAAATAATATATTTGCGTATTAGCAAGAACACAAGAACAACCAGCTGCACCACAAGCTCTACACAGCAGCCAATCATCTATCTAGCACCATATTTTTCTCACATCATCATAACTATTCGAGCAGCCAATTCAGCTATCGAATATCTTTCCCAAATCAGCCAGCAATCCAAAAACACCTCAAGAACATAAGAACATCCACTGAAACAAATTGCAGCTAGATAAATACCACTCTAGGAAATAAGTCAAGCAGCGAGAAGAGCAGGCTAGCCAAAAGACGCAGGTTATCATCATTTTCTAGAAGACCAAGCTGCTCAACAACAGCAGGTTAATTCTTTGTGTGTTAGGCAGAGGAGAGGTGCTAGCAAGTTCTGTAAATGACAGGACAATGCTAGAAAGAGAGGAGAGCAGGGTAAAACATCTGTTCTTATCAGTTTCTTGAGCCAAGATCTATTCAAGAATACATATCTAAATCATTCCAACTACCCTTCAACTAGATCTCAACTAGGAGGATAGAAAGAAGTGTATCTCTCAGGTCTGCATAGAAATGCTATGCATAACTCATCCTTGAGAATAAAAGCCACCAAATAAATATCTGCTCTTATGAAAATATTTACCTCAGCCTTTGCATCATTGGCAGAGCCAAGAAATCAAGTAAAGCATTTGTTCTTATCTTTAGTAAAAGGAAGAGCTCATCGGGACTAAGTAAATCAAGCCAGCTAAGAAATTGCTATACAAACCACACTAAACACTACATCACCAGGAGTGCACACCCAAGATACAGGATCTGGCAAACAAACCCAGTTACTTGTGTTTAGAGTGTTTCGTGCTCTCAGATTTGACAAATAAATTCATCCCTGAGCTTTGCATCCGTTTAGTAAATATCTGTCCTTATCCAAATATTTTAAAATGCCTCTGGAGTATTATCCATCATAGGCAAGCAAGCATAAATCGGTTCTTATCAGTTAATAGCCCAATCTATCCAGAAACACATTTTCTAAATCATTCCAGCAACAACAACATTTGCTTCAGAGCTGCAAGCTTATCACAAGCTTAAGACACACCAGAGCAAGATTATGCTCTGAAGAAGCATAGGAAAACATAAAAATGTTTGTGCTATTCTTTTGAATCAAATTCTTAATCTGAAGCACATCCAGGACATTGGTTTTGGTCTCAGTTAGGTCCAGGAACCCTAGTTCGATATCATTTCCCTCTGTCAGCAGCAAGACTGCGATTGACAGTACCAAAGCCAGTGGAGCACAGCACGAGCTAGTATAGCTCATCACAGTCACCTAAAATACAAAGTTATACATGGATTATACTACGTTTTGGGTCGGCTAGCTACTGATGGAGCTAGTCGAGCAAGGAATCGAGAGAGGCAGAGAGGATAGAGAGAAGGAGGAGAGGGAGACCATACCTGTCGACCTCGACCGTAGCTCTAGGGACGGCAGAGCAGTGTCTGCGCAACCCTAGAGGGGGCCGGAGGTTGAAGATGATCAACACGCACCAGAGGAGGAGAGCACGCCATGCTCAGCATCCATGGCGAGGGGGAAACAGCACCACCAAGGCGCCTATGCTCGAAGCCGAGCACAGGAGCGTGGCGCGCAGCAAGGCCACGGCGAGCACCAACACCCTAGCGGGGCAGTAGGGTTGTGCGTGAGCCAGAGAGAGGAAGAAAACCAGATCGAGCTGGATGGAAAGGTGGAGAAGAAGGAGGCGCGTCCTTTACGACGACGGCGGCGGCCGAGGCGGCCGGAGCCAGCCGTGGAAGCAGGGCGACGGCGGCGGCGATTTAGGGATCGAAAGAGAGAGCACGGGAGCGAGACAGAACGGGTGAGAGAGAGAGCATCCGGGTCGGGTTGACCCAGTGGCGGTTTGGGCTCGGCCCAACTAGTTGGGTTCGACCCACTCCAACCAAACCGACCGTAGGGACATTTTAGTAGTTTACCAAATCAAAAATATCCAAACTTAAATGAATTTTAACTCCCAAACAAAAGGAACAAAAATCAGCTAAAAATATTCAACACACTCTATAAATTATGAGGAAATTTTCTGTAAGTTTTATTAATGAATTTAAGAAGTTTTGAGTGGATGAAAAATTCAAAGATCCTTAAGTGGAAATGACTTGAAATTCTTTTTCAAAAACTATTTTCTTAAAAGAAAATAATATGGAAAATAAAGTCTTGAAGTTCAATTATATTGAACTATTTCAATTTAATCACTTTAAATTTATTCCTCATGAAAATTGTTGTCAAACTCTTTAAATAATTAAAAACTCCAAAGCACTTGAAAAGTCTTAAATCCGCAACTTGGGAATTTTGGGGTGACGATGCATATCATGATTATGTATAATAGCATGCTGCTAGATTTTTCAGTAGTCCTTATCAGGATTACTTTGCTATTTTCAGAACTCGGGGTTTTAACGCAAACCCTAGAACCCCGAAGGATTGAACGGCCATTTCTATCACAGGCAAGTTCATTCTTGCATGTCCGTTGAAATATTTTTATCAAAGTATTTATAAAATACTATATTTTATCATATGCATAAAAAAAAACCTATTTTCGAATGATGTGAATTGCTATATATATATGTTGGCTGGCAATGGAACCACGGTTTGATGTTGTGGTGGAGGTTCCATTGTACGGGAAAGTATATACCTAGATTAATTACCAATGTCACAGTGATCCTAGCGCCGTATTGAAGCGTTTACCATGAGATCTGGCATGGATGGTAAAGTCAGCTGCTATCTTATCTCGTTCACATATCCTCGGCAGGCTATTACCTGGTTGTGTCCGTTGCGGCGGCCAACAGCGTGGAAGCGCGTGACCTTCCCACCTGACGGGGTGATTGGAATAGAAGCTCGGGAGGGGTGGCGGGATAGCGGTCTTTGTTACCGGCCGTGCCACAAATGGGCGGATATGTGTTGTGCGGAGAGGGGCAGTGATTGCTTTGGACTCACACCTGGCCCCATACCATGGAAGTATGGACGGAAAGATCGCCCGGAAAGGCAACAAGGCTGGGTTTCTCTCATGGGTAAAGTTACGCAGCTCTGCAGAGTCAACAACAAGAAATTGTGACTGTCACATCCGTGTTCCCGGAAGGAACTACAGACCGCAGCGGGAAAGGCATCCCAAGTGATGACTATGAACCCGTGGAGACTGTGAGCATAGTTTTCTGAAATAAAACTGACCTTTTGAAGAAATATTTTCCAAAACTTGCATTATGCCAATGACCGTTGGTCATGGCAGCAGCTAGTGCATAAAACACCTTATCACCTATAATTTGAACTTGCTGAGTAACGCTCGAGTTGCTCACCCTTTCCCCGTTGACCCCCTGCTTAGATTTCGGAGCCATCAAAGGAGTTGCCAGTTATCCATCACGACGTCGAGGAAGTATTCAACAAGGAATCAGTCCACCTGGTGAAGCTTGGAGGAGGCAACTGCTACTTCGTCAACGGAAGAACGACGACAACAGTGCCAATGGAGGAACGACGACAACATTGCCAATGATGTATATGACAACAGTATTGCCTTGGAGAAGACAATGCCTATTGGCAGGAGGAGTGGAATCTTGGATAAAGAAATTCCAGATGGAATAGATTAGGGCTGTAACAACAGCAGTAGTGGATCAGGAATTAGAGATAGAGCAGACATCCAGCTTAGTACTACGATTTGGATCTTTCTGTATTTCATTTGCAAGAGACTTGCTTCAATATAAAAGAAGGGTCTCGAGATTTTGTATTGAATAGTGTTGTAATCCTATTGTGTTACCTTGGACCGGCTATGTTTCTGTTGTACTACTCCGAGGGATGTAATATTTGCGGAGAGGTCCTTCTGTGCGTGTTACATCAACGACTTGTACACTACAACATGCAGTGGTGTGCTGGGTCACCGCAATCCCACATAGCGACGACGAGGTCCTATAGCACACTTGGATGTCCGGTCCGTCTGCCAGTCGAACATGCGAAACCAAGTCATAGATATCGTCGATTACCTTACGGTGGTACTTAAAAAGAGAGTGATGTATATGTGTGAGATCGAGAAAGGGCCAACTGTGTGAAATTGGGATATCCCAAAATACGAAGACATAGATCTCGATAAAACAACACCAAATGTTTGTGATGAAATCAAAATTAATAACCTCAAATGTAGAGCACCGGCATCTCGCACTTGAGTTCTCGATCTATTGCGCTCGGACTACCTGTCTCGCCCGATGCATGTCGCCGCCTGCTAAAGCTTTCATGTAGAGAGAGGGGAGAAGATAAAACTGGGAGATGTGTTAGAGTAGAGACGTGGAGGTCACAATAAAAAATCCTGATGCCAACGGATCGGCTTTGGTGGGGTTCACGGTGCGCTAGCCATGTTGTAAGTGTCGCGAAGAATCCACAACGAAAACAGGACATGTGTCGAGTTTTGTTAGAGGGAAAGTAAACAACGAAAGAAGTAAAAATGGAAAAAATAAATAATATTAAATGAAAGAAAAAGGAGGCCAATACGAATACGAAGAGAAAACAAAATCGTTAATCTGATGCGCAATAAAATACTAAAGCCTGGAGGCTCGGCCTTCATGTGTTGCGTAAGGATGGAAATGGGGCGGGTTTCGACCATCAGCCTCACTATGTCACTATGGTCTGCCCACTAAACTATCCATGGGCATGGATGTCACCCCATATCCAAACCCGCCGGATACATAATAATATCAACACGTTTTAGCACTCCACCGCCATTTTTGCCCTAGAAGGAGTGGACGGGTGTGTGGGACGGCAGCCAGCGCGTGTTCAAGGTTCAACCGAGGTGCGCCAGGGGAGGCATCAATATCGGTTACTTGGAGGAGAAGTCGAGGCGGCTAAGCGCTCGATGTAACTGGGTGGATGCCTGCATGGCTAACAACTTTAGGACTAGCAATTAGGCGGGCTTTTGGGTGAGTTGGGCCTTGGTTGAGTCTGGCCTCACGGACCAGGAGAGTTGGGTCTAGGAAAAATTTCCAAGTCTTGCTGTATGTGGGTCCCATATGTCAGTCGGGTATCCATTGGATATCCACGGGTGAAACCTTTGCACGTGCCCACCCCAAGAGTTAGCGGATATCCATGACTACCAGATATGTGGGTAAAATTGCCAGCCTTACTGTTACGGATAACTAGCCCATGCTTCTGAAGGTTGGCCCCTACACACGCTTACATGCAAAAAGACAGTTTCAAAGTGATTGAAATAAAAATCTGTGTGAGACTATATGTACGAGGGTCATATACAACTAATTAGGTTTGATAGAAGCGACTAATTATTGTTAGTAATTCTATGCAATGTATTATGTGATGTTTTGCTGCCCACATTTTTGTGTGTGGCATTATAATTGGGGTGAACTATAAGAGTGTTCATGCTGCATAAATTATACTCTCTCCATTCTTGAATGTAAGGTGTATAGTTTTCTGCACGGATATTAAGATATGGGTATTTAGCATACGGTGGACTCATTTTCTTCTGGAAAAAATCGAAACATATGAGTTCCTAATAAACACAAATTGAAAAGAATACACCCTATAAATTTCGATTCATTTTTGGATGGGTAAAATTGTCCATATATCACATTCTACCTTATATTTTGGAATTTTTCTAGAAAAACTATACACCTTACAACGGAGGGAGTACTTGATTGTGATTTTTCTGTTCTATGAGCATTCTTTACAAAGCACAAACATTTGCTAGTAAAAGAATAAAGCCTGGAGGCCCGGCCTTCATGGATTGCGAACGAGTAGCCCATGATTCTGAAGGCCGCCAGAGTTAAGTTAGCCCATGAATGGTGGGGTGGGCTCCCGTCGACTTCACCTAGTATCAAAAAATCGTACTCACTCAGATCCATATTAGTTTTCGCTGAATCAGATATATCTAGCAATAAAACATGTCTAAATAAATTTGATTTTACAACAATTAATATGGATCCATGAGAGTAGTAGCAAATTCCGTTCAGCCATGGGTTACAGTGATAGTACGTAGAACAGAGGCCACCGTCAGGCGGCGTGGGCATTTGCTCAGAATGCATAGAGTGCACCCGGTAAGATGTGAAAATGTAATAGCCACAAATCGTTTATTTCATTATTGGATTGCATATCTTGCGATAGATCATATCATTATTCTCCCCCGTTTGCAACGCCATAGTTACAGTATTTATTCGTTATCTGTGTTGCCGGCCGACTGACAGACTTAACTACCGAACGGCCTCTGGTTGTAGCAGTCCAGGTTGTCTCCGTAGCTGACGCCGAGGAGGTCGCAGTAGCGCTTGTAGAACCCGATCCTGTCTGCGACGCGGTTGTCCTGCCCCTTGCCGCACTCGAGCCCGCCGTTGATGATGTTGGTGATCACGCCGTACCCGGGCACCCTCCCCGCCGCCTGGTCTGCGCCCGAGGGGCTCCACTGGCCGGTGATCACGGCGTGGCTCGACGGCTTGGGCGACTGAGCTGTCGTCCAGAACCACAGCGCCGTCTTGAACGACACGGTCGGGTCTGTGGCCACAAGGTCCGGGTTGTTGAGCAGGTCAGTTTGGATGGCCTGCCCTGCCGGCCCGTAGTTGTAGTTGTAGGAGATCTGGATGGGCCCCCGGCCGAAGTACTTCTTCCCCGGCGCGCACGGCCACTGCGAGCTCGGCGAGCAGTAGTCGGAGGTGGCGCCTTGCTCCTGTTTGAAGCAGTAGCCCCACGAGTAGGGGCCGTCGGGCGCCGTCGGCCACCCGCCGGTGGTCTCGTGGGAGGTCTGAGCGAGGAAGGCGGCCACCTCGCGCTTCCTGACGTCGGTGCTGCCCGTGGTCCCGAAACCGGCGAAAGAGTTGGCGGCGGCGATGAAGGCGTTGTAGGTGTAGAAACCCTTGGCCAGGCATGCCGCGTCGTTGCGGTGCAGAAGCATCTGCTCGAAGAGCGACTGAGATACGATGGAGGACACGGCGCCGCCGCCGGAGGGAGTCGGGTCACCGGCGTGGGGCCGCTGCAGCCGTTGCACTGGCTCTGGCAGCCGGTGCCGCAGTAGTCGGAGGTGGTGCCGCAGAAGCCGAATTTGCTGCAGCAGAGGCAGTTGGGGCACGTCGCCCCGCCGGCCTGCGAGCCGCACTGCTCGGCGTGCGCAGACACGGCGAAGGCCGCGACCAGCACGGCCACCACCACAAGTCCTCTCATCGTGGCAATGTAGTTGCTAGATGGTGTCTCGTGTGGTGGTGTGTGTGCCAGAAGCTGGTGTGGTGCACGTCCTTATATAGCTAGCTAAGCCAATAAGCCATGGCCTTGGCTGCCGTCAGCAGACGTATCCAACTTGCCATGACCCCATGATCGATCTAACCTAATCTACAAGAAGTTCGGCAGATCTCGTGAGCGATCTAGTAGATTCATGCATGCCTGATCTCTGCAAGTTGGATGGGACCTAGCTAAGCTTGCTACTGATCAGTGATCACTTGTGTGTGGAAACGTGGAATGCTGGGGTACATGCCGTTGCACGATTCATGGCGGACGGACGTCGATCGGGGTGGAAGCAAGCGTGGAAAAATCATGTCAAGTCAAGTTTCGGTTGCTCTGTTGGTCAGATTTTTCTCCTCGCTTCCTGCTCGCATGCGCGGCGTGCACCAGCTCGGCTTTGGCGTGCGATCAAACATGGCCGCATCAATTGATGGACGGACGTGGAATTTTCTCCGATAGATGGCGAATGCATGCACTAAAATGGATGGAATGGGATACCTTTCTCGCGTGGAATTCCATCCATTCATTCTGTAGATGGACGTGCTTGGAATTCCATTCTTTGTTGTTAGCGGCGGCGTGCCAACCAGGCAAACAATGTTGGATACATATGAACAGTCGGCAACAATGGGCCTGTCAAAATTACGGTGCCTGTCTCAAACTGGATCGACCCGACGAAAATGGATATGTACTACCCATCGAGTCCAATCCATATTTCTGATAAGATCTAGTACAATGAAACTGACGGCATATTTAACAGCGGCCGATCTCCCACCTCAGTCCACCTCCAGCTTAGACAAGCACAGATCCGGCACCCTCCCAGCTTCCTCTTTCCACCCACACCGAAGCCTAGTGCCGTCCTCGCCGGGGTTCGCAACAGCAGCGCCGTCCTCCGCGCAGGTTCCCCGACCTCGAGCACGCGCGGCTCCCGTGCCGCCTCCGTGGCGGCCCGGGGCGACACCCCTAGACCCGACTGCGGCCCTCTCCGTGCTGCTCTCCTCCGCCGCTGCTGCCGGCTCTGGCCGCGGTGGCGGCGGGCCTCGTCCCCAAAAATGGTGGGCGGGGACCTCTGACTACGCTCGACGCGGTGGAGCCCGGAGGCCGGGGCGGCGGCCCCAGAGAGGTGGTGTCGGCACGGCGCGCTCTTCCGTTCGCGGTGGCGCGAGGTGGAGTGGCGGCGGCATCGGTGGTCTGGGCCCGTTCTCGGCCCGAGTGCCAGGCGGGCCACGGCCGGCTGGTGCGGCTGGACGTCGGGGCGGCGGCCCCGGGATGCGGCGGTGGCGGCCTCTCCCTCCCGGAGGTGGTCGGCCCGTTGGCAGCGTCAAACGGCCGCGACGGAGACGGCGTTGCGCCCCTTGTTGTGGCAGGGGCGAGGTCGGGGAGGAGGAAAGCCGGGGCGGCGGCCCCGGAATTGCGGCTGCAGGTGGGCTGTGGTCGGTTGCCGCCTGCCGTGGCTTCTGCGGCAGGGGCGCGGGGATGGTCGGCGGCTGGCCGGTCGAGCTGCGCGGGCAGGCTCATGGCATGTCGTCGTCGAGCGAAAGCTCTGCTGCGGGTTTTTCCCGGCGCAGGCGGTGGCGACGCCTCCGGGCGCCGTTTCCCTCCTTGGAGGCACCGTCGAGACGCGATGCTTGCCTTCTGCTCGTGCCACTTCGGGGGAAACCCTAGATCTTCCGGGATCGGGCGGTGGTGGCGTCCTGCGTCATGCTCCCCCTTGGGGTATCGTTCTTGAAGTGTGACCGGCCGGAGGGACCTGTGGTTGCAGGAGGTGGCGGCGAGGGTGTCGAGGCTGGTGTGGCGGCGGCAACATCGGCTGCCTTTTAGGCCGGGGCGGCGGCCCCGGATGTTGGTGCGACGTTTGTGGTCTGCGAGCAGCTCTCCCTGGGCAGCTTGGGCTGCGGGTGGCTGGTTTGTGCGGTGTCGTGGCTCGGTTGCGAGCGGTGCTATGTCGGGACGGCGGTCCCGGAAGGGGGTGTTGGCGGCGAGGCTGTCGGGGCTGCTGGGGCAGCGGCAGCAGCGGTTGCCTTTTAGGCCGGGGCGGCGGCCCCGGATGTTGGTACGGCGGACGTGGTCTGCGAGCGGCTTACCTGGTGCAGCTTGGGATGTGGGTGGCCGAGTCATGCGGCGTCGTGTCTCGTGTGTGGGCGGTGGCACGTCGGGGCGGCGGCCCCGGAAGGTGGTCCGTGTGGTTTGCGCAGGGCGTGATGGAGAGTTCGATGTCGGGGTGGCGGCTCCGAGTTTTCTGCATCACCGAGGGCGTTCCTCCTTGTGTCGTGTGGGCGTCAAGGTTGCTCTCGGTGTTGTTCGTCGTCGAGGCTCCCTGGCGGTGGCCGCTTTCATCTACGACGGAGTGTCCCGTACCTGCTCCTCCCATAGCAGTTGCGGTTTCTTCTCTCCGGCAAGGGTGGATTGCTGGCCGGCCGGCCGTGGAGTGGGTGTTGTGTGGGCTTTGCCCCGTGGTGTTCGTTGCATGGTTTTCGCCCGGTTTCTTCCACTAATAAACCGGACACCTTCTACTTAATTAATGAATAAGGCAAAGCTTTTGCCTTCGGTTTCAAAAAAAAATAAAAATTTCAGCTTCTCCTATTGAATCAAACTCAAACACCCAACATCGAAACTAACAAATATCAGCCACTAGTCTACCATGGCAAAACAGAGAATGCAAATGAAGCAACGACTAATGAAGCCACTACTTTCACAGAAGAATAAAGTACCCTAATATGAGATACTAATGATGATCCCGTTTAGCTTCAAGGCTAAGGTTGCGCTTCGCAGCCCAATATTGTAAAGTTGTCTCATAATACTACGGTTTCTAAAAATGCTATAGTTTGAAATACTTTGAGATGTTTAGCTCTAATAAATATTGCAGTTTAAAAAACCAAAATATCTCTAAAACTGTTTTTTTTAGTATTCGGAAAGAGGTCCGTCCCTCTTTTTCTGAAACTGAGAAAGAAGAAAAACTATGTATTTTGTAGCATACTTTGGTTTTGAAATACTTGGAGCTACGAAACAGAGCATAAGACTAACAATGATCTTCAAAAATCACATGGTCTACTTGCTACAGCCTACAGGATGAAGGGCTCGGTTACAGATCACAGAGGTCACACGTCAGTACTATGAAGTTTTTCCCCATGCCATAAGCAATATCTGCGGTAGAATCCAAAGAATTTTCTGACGTGATATCTATTATTCCATATCGCGAGGAATATAAATGGGACCGGAAATAAGATCACCATAGTACATTAGTAGGTATCTCAGGATTTCAGGTTCTACTGTAAATGCATCGGGTATGTAGCAACGGTTGCTGCCCATGTTAGTATGCGTCATTGCTATCTGTGGCCCTCACCTCCAATCCGCCAAGCCCTTCAAGCCAGGCCCGGCCCTGAGCAGGTGCCCCTGATTTTTTTGGCCCCCACGTAGGTTTTTTTTTTGAAATTTTCCACCACATATATTAAGTCAGCAAGCCGCCTCATTAAAAACCCTCCAGTCCCTTTCGGTACCCTGGTAGGGAAAAGATCGCGTCTGAAACTTGCCGCTTCTCAACGTTCAAACAAGTTTACATCATTCGCTAAAAGACCCAGAATGCAATTTGGGGGATCTTCATGCCACACAACGGAATGAGATCCTATATCTAGGCTAGCAATGCAATGAGCAACTTGATTGCTCTCTCTATGCGAATGATTGAATATTACATGGGCAAATCCTCTAGCTAAGAAGGTGCATTCCTCGAATATCGCCGCAGCTGGGCCTAGCGAATTCCCTCCATCCCGCATGACATCGATGAAATTAGGAAAAAGCAATCGTAACTGGTAGACAGAGTACACGCTCGGCTCCATCGTAGCATTGAATCCTCTAGTTATTCTCTCATGGTTTTTTTAAGACCAAAGGCCTAAAAGACCCGACGTTAAATTAATAACGCCACAAACGGCGACATAGGTACAAAGTGCTGAACCCAGCTTACAACACCGAACTGCACTCACACACACAAGAACCAGGACAACCAAAGAAACTCCAACAGGACAGACGCCACCCAAGGCTACTCCGGTGAGGTTGAGAACCAGCTTGGCGGGCAAAGGTGTTGGGCCGAAACTCGCCCTCGAGGTCGGACTGGCACACCGATGAACGCTGCACACCGTCAACACGGGCAAAGTCGTCGGGCCAAACACACCCTATCGTCGAGAACGGCACACCAACACACACTGCACACCGCCGAGACCCGCTCAACGGCAGCGGAGACAGCCACCAGGGAAACACCTCCACGCTGAGGCACACCAAGGAGGTCCAAACAAGAAACGCCGAGAGAGCAGTTCAAGCAACAAGCTTTGCCGGAGGAAGAACGCCGAAGAAGACTCCGGCACCCAGCCTCCAGAGAGCTACCCACCGCGAGCACCAAGGCGGTGTCTTCAAGAAGATCACGACGTAGAACGCCGCCACCGCCCAATCCGAAGATCTTGGGTTTTCACCCGGAGCACGAAGGAGGGCAGAGGAAAGCCACATCGGCGCCTTCAAGAAGGGAACGACGTCCACGGACGCCGCCGCCGCGATCTGGTAGAAACCAAGATAAGGGTTTCCCCTCGGCATGACCTCTCCACCTCGGACACAGGGCAAGGGACACCGCCAAGGCGGCGACCACACCACTGCCGCGGATTGCAGCTCGCCAGGCACCACCCGTCCACACGGCCGTGATCCTAGCCAGCACCAACGGAACCTTGGGCTCGCCCGCCAACCCACAAGTTCCCCTCCTTCCGGGGCCGCCGCCCCGGCGTACCAACTCTGCACAAACGGATCTGAAGCGAAGAACGAGAGACACCAGTCGGACCGCAGCAAGGAGGCATCGAACCTTCAACGGGGACCCATCCCGCCGACCGTCGACCTGCAGCCCCCTGGCTACAGGCGAGGTCAGATCTGAGGTGCCGGATGGGCTCGAGAGGGCCCGGGCCCCCTGGCCCGGCCCGAGTCAAGGCGGCGATGGCCGCACTGCCCACCACACCTCCCGGAATCCACGCTAAGCTGACGAGCAGTAGCACCACCGCCGGCCAGGCTTGCCGCCGAGACCACGAAGCCCAGCACCTGCGCCTTCAACTTCCCTCAGCCCCGCCGGGCCGAGCTCGCGGCACCCGCTGCTGCAACCGCGCCAGGGGACGCCGCCGCCACGAGCTCGCGGATGGACGCGCAGCCACCACGCCGTCGCCAGGCGACCGCGCCGTCGCGCCCCACACCAGCGCCACGCCCCGCCGGCAGATGCGGCCCGCGCCGCCACCACCACACGAGGGGAGAGGAGGCCCCGCCGCCGCCAGCGCCGCCCATGTCCGGCGACGCCCTCCGGCGGCGGCGAGGAGGAGGAGAGGGAGGAGCTCTGGAGCGGCGGCTAGGGTTTCCTCAACACCTTCCGCGTCCCCCAATCACGCCGGCGATGCGGCGCCCCCTCTCAGGACAGGAATTAAGGAGGACATCAACCCGATTAATCTCCCTGTTGTATATCTATCTACCTCGACCCGACGCTAATTCTTCCTATCTTGAAGGAGAAGAGAGGTGGAAGAAGGGGGAATTAGAGGCGGGCATGACGCCCGGCGGCAAGAGGATTTGCCGTTGCCGGCAGTGGCAGCCAGCCAAGGGCAAACCAGCAGCTAGGTGATTATGGTGCGTTGGTTGATTCTTGTGGCAAACGGCAGCAACAACCAGACAAGCTTCATTGGCTCACTGCTTTAATCATCCAGAGCCAGGTGCTGTTGTTCCAACTTGTATCATGCCATAGTAATATGTGTAGTGCTCGTGTCTGTATTCTGAGAATGTCATCTAGAAAGTGTAAATCTGGCCATGAAAAGAGACTCATTGCTTGCGATTATATCTTTGAGTCAGATGACATCTCCTTCGGAAAATCTAATTTGCTTCATTGTTACCAAAAAGATCATGTGCAGTTCATGTTATGTAATTTCTCTATTGAAAAAATAGGTGTAGTTTTGTTTAATTGCTATTAAAATATAAGAAAAAAATTCATGATTTCGGTATAGGGGCCCCATTTTATTTTCTTGCACCGGGCCCCTGAGTTGTCAGGGCGACCGCCTCGTCTCTGCCTCATTTATGAGGTGAGTGAGATTCAGAGGCTCCTCGCTCCCGACCTAACCCTCCTCGCTCCCGCGCGACCGCCGCCCCCCGCGGCGGCGGCGCGCGATCCTGGCCCCCCTTCCTCAGCCCTCTCCTCCCCCTCTCTCCCTCGTCGCCGCCGCCGGCAGGGGCCGCCGGGCGAGGCCCGGGTGGCGCCGGCGGCGGCGGCAGGTCCTCTCCCGCGTCCTGCAGGATGAGGCGGGGCTCCCCTCGCAGGGCGGCGGTGCATCACGGGCGGCGGTGGTTCGGCTCCGGCCGGGTGGCGTCGTGGCGATGGCGGCGTGCGTGGAGCTGCGGGGCGGCGCAGCAAGGCGGACGGCGGGGCATGGCGGTGCGGCTTGGAGGCCCTGTGGCCCAGATCGGGGCCCTACGGGCTCCATCTGGGTCGGGTCACGCCGGCCCAACTGCAGTGCTCTCGGCAGCAGATGACGAGGTGGAGACTGCAGGGACAACGGCGATGGCGGCTTGCTTGTTGCAGCGTGGCGGCGGGCTTCACGGGCCCGATCTGGGCCCGGCTGGACCCTATTAGGATTGGTGTGCCCCTGCGAGGGCTTTACGGACCCGTCGGGTCCGGCCGAACCTAGCTGGGACCGGTGTGCTCCGCAGCCGCGTCCGGTCGACTACCGTCTTCGGCGGTGGAGGTAGTTCCCTCCCGTGGCCGCGGTTCTGTTGACCCTGGTGTATCTACTCTTGGCCTCTGTCGTGCTGGCCTCGTGACGGTGGCTTCGGGAGACGACGATGGTGGCTTCGCATCCGTGGTGGCGCTTGTTGGCGGGTGGTGAGTCTGGCGGTGTCGGGGTTCGGCCTCGCGGGCTCCTATGGTACGGATCGTTCAGGATTGCGGATGGGGTTTTTCGGGAGAAATCCTTGTTGGTTCGTCCGACGCGATGCCGCCTACGGGTGACATCTTTCCTTCCTGAAGGGCGTTGTGGCTACCCTTCATCTGCTTCCTTGTGTGCCGGGGGAAACCCTAGGACCAAATCTGGTCCGGCAGCCACATGACTTTCCTTCTTTAAGGTGTTGCTTGGTACTCGTCGATTCGGTACTAGGAGCGTGGTGGTACATCTTCGGAGAGGGCGCAGCGGGTGCGGGTCGTCGTCGCTTAGTCAATCCGCCTATGTCGTCTTTTATTTCTTCTTTTCCTTTCTTTGGGTGCTTGTTGGCTGTCGCCCCAGCCGTGTCTCTCGTTAGTTGTATCGGGTGGTTGCTATATTTATATAGCGGGGCTACGGCCTATTTCTTCAAAAGTTGTCAGGGCCGGCCCTGCTTCAAGCAAACCGTTCAGCACCGAGTTTTGGTGATCTATCGCCATGGGTTACACTTGTGTGTCCGCCTTCAATGTTATGAACGTGCCGGATGTATGCATGAGGCCATAGTCCTGTCATCGAATAATGTAAAATCATGAATAATCTTGACAAATATAAATGAAAATGACGATCTTAGTTTGTTTAGAACCATGCAGGAGAACTGCATGTGAATAAATAAGATAGTGAATTGCCACTCCGTGGCTACAAAGTTAACAGATACTCCCTCCGTTCACAAAAGGATGTCTCAACCTATCTCAAAATTGCATGTAAGATACATGCAATTTTGAGATAGGTTGAGACATCCTTTTGTGAACGGAGGGAGTACAACAACCAGTAGAAAGGGCGACAAAGCACACGACCAGAACAACCAAGTCACAACACTGAAAATAAGAGTAGGACATGAGATAGCCCTGCTACATTAAACTTTCCTGTCGATAACTGCCTAATAGTTTCAATTTATTCCCCCCACCGAATAACACATGGTTAATACAAAATTGCTTGGCGTGAAGGGCATCCTTTGTCTATTGTGGCAGGAAAAGATAAAGATTAGTTTGAGCACCTGGGAGAGTATTCTCGAGAATTTTGTTACCAATTATGTCATGATCGGGAATTGGCCATCAAACCTCCATTTTATCTTTCACTAGCTGAATGACCGTGCGTTGCTACGGAATAGCGAGATATTCTATAAGGGAGCTGATTAACTCGTACTTTATTCTTGGTCATATTTCTAATTTTCTATCCTACTCCATATTACTATATATTGGCCAACTTAGCCATCTGATCTCAACGAAACAATGCTTTAGTCTTCATTATTTTATCATGAAATAACAGCAAACAATGCTCTACTCCTCATTATTTTATCATGAAATAACAGCTTTCACGAACATGTGCTCAAAGAAACATGTGCAGTTTTGCATCTTGTAGAAAGAGGGTGTATTTGCAAGTTGATTCTTTTATGGTTGTTTGTAGCTCCCACTGGAATACAATTTAGCAGATATGATAAAAGGGAAAATACAAACATCTCTTTTCCTAGAGCTTAAAATCCCAAGTATCTAGACACCACTTATAAATTTATCTCTCGGATCTACCAGCAGAAGCAAAAGCAGCCAGTAACAAAAAATCAGAATATCCAATTTATCCATCTTCAGTCTGACATTTTTCAGCTCATTTTATGTTTTGACAATATAATCTTCACATGTCTTGTTTCACCTAGAAACACCATGATAGTTAGGTTCTGCAAACGAAAAAAGGTGAAATAATGAAACATCAGCATGTGTGTGACCTCCATAGCAATGTTATGCTGTCCTAGCAAGGCATTACACTGTCATTTGACTTGCAACATGATAGTTAGCAAAATACTCTATGAATACAAGGACATTTCACACACAATCACCAATCAACTTGAACTCCTCTTGGTGTAACACAACTTAATTAAAGAAATGTGTTCATAAGGGTGACTGAACTAATTCCACCCCATTTGCAGAATTGTATCCATACCAGAAAAATAATAGGAAGTATCGGTAAATCTTAGTTCATTCAACACAAATAAACCATCAGACTAAGTCATGGAATAAATTAAATGATGATGGAAATATAGTAACATTAGTATTTTGGAATGGATAAAAATTGGCGAGCAGCTTGGCGCATTTGATAGTTCACCTTTTCATAATTCTAAGTCATTAACTAACAATACAACATAACCGAAAAAGGAGAGATTTTAGAAGTGAAGTTGCAACATGCAGCTTAATATAACCTCTCTTTTGGCCTAGAAAATTGAAAGCAGATTTTATGCACCGGAATAAGAAAATAGAGGGACAAACAGCTTGTAACACATCAACACAAATAGAGCGACAAACAGCTTGTAACACATCAACACAACGAACACCAACAACTTTATTCCAGATCCTCCCTCTGTGCCTCACCATCAATCTTTCTCGCTGGCGCATGTGTATCTTCCTTCACACCACCACACTCGAAAAAACAAGATGATGTTCAGCAGTGACAACCCAATGCCACGCCGGTATTCTGCCACTGCGGGATAGCTCAAACCTTCAAGGCTTATGTGTTGTACCGATCCTTATCACCGGCTTGAGCTATCCCGCAGTGGCAGAATACCGGCGTGAGCTAACCCAATGCCAGCTTATGTGTTGTACCGATCCTTATCACCTTGCACGTGGACCTGCTGGTGCTAGACAGAAAAAAAATTAGCTGGTATCAAGAACCGAAGTTACCGAACTCACAAACAAAGTCATGGAATCAACGATTCGGAGATTTCCTGATTTTCAGGCAAAATCATCAAGCATTACATGACTATCAGGATGCCAAGGATCCCCTTTGCTAAAATGATTAGCACAACGTGCCTACTGCCCTAACCTTCTTGATATGCAGCCATCCCTAATCCTCAGCTCCAATAGCAAATTGGTTAGTCAATACCTAGGTTAAGCCTTTTTCTGCAAATAATTCATAGGTTAAGCAACCATGCACACTGATACGAATGAACACATCAGAACAAACATTGAAGCATTCATAGCTTTCAAAAATAGATGGCATTATGCAGACGCATCTGGTAGTACGAATCGAATTTTCTTGTATATTACCCAAGCAGAGCGCATGGTGTTACCTCGAGAGGAGGCAGGGGAGGTTGCTAACGTGTAGTCGACGAGCTCCATGTCACGGGGATAGGGTCGCTTCTTTGCTGGAGGACAGGGATGAGACTGATGGTGGTCTCCGGTGTCGCTGCTAATGGAGGGACATGGCGAGGACTTCGGGCTGACGACGTCGCTGTAGATCGGAGAGCGCCGTGGTGCTGTGTCGGAGGCGAGGAGGAGCGAGATCTTTGGGTTCACGCGGAGGAGGAAGCCCGTCTCGGACGGCCGCGTGGAGAAGAAGTATGGCGACCTTGGGGCTTGGGAGCAGTCACGCTCGCTCAGGCCACCGGTGAACCTGATCTACCGCCGCCGCCACGCTCGTTTTGTCGCACATAGACGATAGGAGGGAGGGTTTCCAGAGGCTTTTTTCTTTGTACACGAAAATTTGAGCGGACCGGTGTCATTTTGCCGGGCCGGTGGTTGATGGGCTGAGAGAAGGAAACCATCGGGAGGCAGAATCGAGCGAGCGAGCCACGGTTCGCTTTGACGTACGAACGACCAACTGAAAGTGCATGTGTTGCCCCATGCGTGGTTTTGGTAATTAATGACAATCCTTATGGACTAATATTTGCATTGAGATATTCTTATATATCTTGTCCATAGGAAAAGATTGGAGTTCATGTGTTGGACTCTAGAAGTTTACATGATGACCAAGGTTCCATCCAAGGGTTTATATGAAGAATGGTCATGTGAAGAGTTGAGCTTATTGCAAGCATGGCTTGGAAAAGAAGATTGAGATAAGATCCATGTTATCTCCAAGCCATCATATATATCAAGATAAGAAGATCAAGTGGATTCATGAAGACGGAGATTAGCAAGGTTCTAAGAAGATCAAGTGGATTCATGAACACAGAGATTAGCAAGGTTCTCCCATCATGGTGTATGGGGGAGTATTTGGAGAAGTCTTCATCAAGCATGTACTAGCAAGCACAATCAAGAAATGTGTTCCAACTTGAGGGAGTCAAGATCGTCATCATCTAGCTCAAGTGGAATGCGCAAGGCAAATGTATGATCTTGATAGGGTTTCTATTTTACCGGTCTCATGTTGTTAGTTCGGAGACCGGGTTATAGGATAGACGGCGTACTATCAAGAGGGGCTCTCAAGTGAGTAACTTGATCGCATCTTGTGGGGAGCTCAAACCTTTCCATACTTGGCATATCATCTTTCTTGGTTCTTATTGAGCTTTTATCCATGTGAGGTTTTAGAGCTTGTGTTCATCTCCATACCAAGCTCTAGTTCATCAAAAACGGATTTCATTCGAATATCTTGTTGCGTTTTTGATGATTCGAGGTTTTACCGGTTTGTCTTTTCTAAGAGAGGTCAAACTCTCTACTTGTGGTTTCCTCCTCACATGATCGACTATGATGTGTATATGCTTAATCTTGTAGAGCTTGTAAGTATCTTCTAACAAGCCCAAGTTCATAGAAAACGGAGTCCGGATGAGAAACATATTGCGGTTTTGGTTTGGAGGTTTTATCGGTTGTTCTTTTATCGAGAGGTCTAACCTTTCCCCATTTGATTTTATCCTCCATTGTTGGACTATGATGTTTCTCTGCATGATCTTATTATGCTCTTCGTTACGATTCCAACGAGACCAAGATCATCGAAAACGGAGCCCAAGATCTAATGCTTATGGGGGGAGAAGAGAGAAAGAACAACGAAGAACACAACAAATGGAAGAAAATCTGGGAGAGCTGAAGAGCTGGAGGTAGGTGGAGGGGTATTTATACCCCTCCCAAAAATCTGGCCGTTGGAGAAACAGGGGACCGGATATTCCGGTCCAAGTTGGGGTCGGAATAAAGTTGAAAGCTTGTGAACTTGTTTCTCTTGGGTCTTTGGACCCTAGACGCCCGTGTGGTGGTTGAGACCCTTGTGTGGTCACTTGTAGCTGTTCGGGATCCCCCAATCCCGTTGTGGGTTGTGCCCCAGATTGTTGTTGAAAGGCTCCGGATTCCGCCTCGAAGGAATTCCGATAGTGGAAGGTGAACCAAACCTTTGTGGTGCGGTTCATCGGAGAATATGGTGAGCCTTTGTGGCATTGAGATCGACCTTTGTGGTGCCTCACACCTCTCCAACGAGACGTACTCCCCTAAGAAGGAGGAACTCGGGAATACATCATCGTCTCCGCGTGCCTCGGTTATTTCTATACCCGAGCTCTCTACTTATGCAATTTACATTGTGATAGCCTTCGTGCTTGAAGTATTATATCTTGCTATCACCTTGTTACTTGTCTTGCTTAGCATAAGTTGTTGGTGCACATAGGTGAACCTAGTTTATTTAGGTTGTTGGCTTGTTAATTTAAACACCTAGTTTTATTCCGCAATTATCAAGACTAAACCGGAAAAGTTTTAATCGCCTATTCACCCCCCTCTAGGCGACATCCTTGTCCTTTCACCAACTCCCATTTAATAGTAAATATCATGGATGATGCTACCGACTCATCGATGGTGCATAATAACCCGAGCATATTACAGAATACATAATGAAAATGTATCTCCGATGATTTTGTACAAAATGAGCTTATGCTGTTGGCCTTCTTACAGGTATAGACCTTGATGCCAATTTTCACTATTGCAAAACACTATTCAGTTGACATCAGAGGTTTCTAAGAAATCCCCAACTCTGTGGGGACTTGTGAGTTACTCTATAAGACGTATGAAGAATAACATTTTCGTCACACGGCAGTGGAAAAAACTGCAGGTAGCACATCGAAGCAACCACCAGTCCTGCAAAGATTTAATACGTTAGACAATCAAGGATTACGTGTATCTATTTGGGACATCTTCTCTCCTCTTCAGCGAGCGCTCAGGTAGCCCACGTCGACGGGCACTGTAGAAGTGCTGCAGCACACACTTCTACAGCGCAGTGCTACAGTATACATCTACAGTGCAGCGTGCGCTGTAGCAGCTACTGTGCGCCGTCCGATCTTTTTTTCCAGAACAATCCCGCCTTTTCCAAAAATTATGAATAGGTCCTCCGGCATAAAACACACGCGCGAACACTACGCTTTTTTGCAGGAAAGCCTCCATGTTTTCCACTACTTTTTTTTTAGAAAAGTCCCCGCATTTTCCAAAAATTATGAAACGGTCCGATTCGCTCTCCTTTTCATAATGACGTATACACGAAATATACGCGCGTCGATGAGTAGATTCCATTCCCGTGATCGGTTTCGAGTTCGGTCGACTCTAACTCCTTAATTTTAGATCCAGATTCGCAAAAACATTTGACGAATTTTGTCAAATTCGTCGCACTCAGTCGTCCGTTTGAATTATCCTTTCACGAGCCTTCCAAACAACTTTCGTGTTTTAACTTTTTTATTCTCAAACATATACATATTTCTCTCTAATAAATACAATATGAGGCAGCCACGTCACCCATGCACTGTAGATATGCACTGCTACAGTGCGTGCCGCTTTTTTTTGCAGTAAAGTGCTCGCGTTTTCCAAAAATTGTGAATCGGTCCTCCGAAATAAAATATTTTTGCTGGAAAAGTCCCCGCGTACCGCTTTTTTGCAAAAAAGTCCTCGCGTTTTCCAAAAAAATATAAATCGGTCTCCCAGAATAAAACATTTTTGCATGAAAGTCCTCGCGTTTTTCAAAAATTGTAAAACGGTCTTCCGGTACAAAAGACACGCGCTAACCTTAGAACTAAACATTTCACATCTTAAGTTTTCCCCCATAGCTATTAATCTGATATCCAATCCGCATACAAAAAGGTCCCTGTATACAGTTATCTCACTATCAATTCCATACATATGTAGTACCATTCTAGACAAGTAATTTAGAGCTTTTGATTTTGTTGCCAATGTAGGATTTTTCTTTGTGTGCAGTCCAACCCACTAGCTAAACACAACTATGCATGAATATATATATCTGACCAACACTACTTAGCACGAACACCATGTGTTCCATGTAAGCCCTTCCGCCTCACCACACGCAAAGGCCGATCAGGAAGACGTAACTGACCAAATCATCACTTTACGAGTGCTGAAGACGGACTTAATCATCATGCTCTCATCCAATGACGAGGATAGCCGCTGAAGGTACCGACGCGCCCTCTCCCAGTATCAGCTATATAAACCTGATACGTTCTAATCCTATCTATCGTAATGCAGTCCCCACCACCATATCTATTAAGCTGATACAAATATTATCTGACCTTTCGTGATATTATTCTGACCACCATGCTGATCAAGCCAATGATTTTTTTTTTTTTGCTTCTGATGGCGATATGTCAATGGTCCTTAGATAGATGAAGCAAGTCAATGTAATGACGTCGTTTGGTGAAACTCTGTGTACACAAGTGGGCATCATGTTACTTTATGCATTCCTATGTAATTCCGTATATTTATATCTTACTATCTATATATTAGCTTTATGTATGTGATCATAGTTTAGAAGGAACACTTTACGTAACGTCATAAAATACACTTCAAATTATGCACGCCGCGCCAATTTTCCTAGTAATGTTTAATAGATAACCTGGTCAGACCTACCTAGAATTCCACCAGTACACACATCTTGCCAGTGATGCCGATAGTCGTCTACTCGTTACAACTCTACTAGGCAATTTGGCGCGGCGACACGCCGCACCTGTGTGGTTCTACTGGATGTCACAACATGTTCATGGCCATGTTAAACAAAGGTGATTAATGTACTAATTAGAATTGTCTTAAACATCACTACTTAAAAAAAGAATGTAAAAGATCATACAATCAAAACTCTACGGGCATGTACCTTGATGCTCGTTTTTGTTAGCTCTTCTTGGAAATCTTGGATTGCAGCAATTTAAGCACAACCTCCTTTATATACCTAGAAGTACATGAACTATTTCCCGGGCAAAATTCCACAACCCAAGCAAATGAAACATGAACCAAACTGAGAACTTCACTATTTTTGCTCAACAACCTTCTGTTCTTTCTTGGACTCAGCTGCAGGAGCAGCAGTGGCACTATCAAGGAGTAGCTGCTGCAACGGCAACAACACCAGCACCACTACTTGTAACTGAAGTAAACTTTTCCCTACCAACAGCCAAGAGGTCACTGTGTCGTTGCACTTCGTTTTTTAAGGCAGTAATTTTAGACAATTTTGAATAGTGATACCCGTAAGATAAAAAGAAAAGAGCTTTGGGTCACCATTTTCGAAACACCATGTTGCTACACTATGAAATATTTGAAAATTTACAAAGAAATCGTATACTCAGTATGATAACCACTGTAAAATACACAATGTATATTTTCCCCAAAAAAAATACATAGTGTATCAGAAGATCCATGATATTGGGTTCCACATAGTATTGTTTATCCTGACAACTTGAAATCACACGTATATGCCCAAAATAAGATTCGAAGCGTGAAAAAGAAAAAGTGTGCTTAAACATTACGCATTTAAGCAAATAAGAATTGTTTACATCCATGTATAGAATGCATTCTTTAGCTGATGCAAAGCCTAGCATGTGTACTTACAACAAAAGGATATCTCGTGTATTTAAAAAGTATTTTCAAGCAGCAGCATGTATTATCAGAAATGGCGTATTAATCTGTCCACCTATTAATTCATTGATGTCAATTGAAATAGGGAGGAAAATAAGTGCTACCATGCATAAATGGAATTGTTGCCCAAATTGAATGGAGGATGCGTCTAATTATAAAATAACAAAAAATAGCTTATATTGTACTTGTACACATGATGCGGACAGAATAGCTAAATTAATTTGGCAGGCGTCCACTCGATCCAATCCATAAATAATGTCTTACGTAAATAGGATATCTTCATAGTAATTCAATCCCTGTAAGAAATATGAAATACAACAGAACTGGCCGATGACAAAATATGAGGAGACATGAGGTTACCTGACCACAAGATCGGCTTGTTGCTATAAAGTAATACGGCCAAGAAACCTTCTTGACCTCTTGGAGTAAAAGAAACCCAGGACTGTTGCTATTAAGTAATAGCAGCCAAGAGACAAACCTTTTTTACCTCCTGAATGATTCACACTCCATGTCTCAGTATATGAGGGAAAAGAATATCAGGACAGTTATTAGTTTGTACTTCTAAGATATATTCATTTCCGATTGGACCAGTGGGTGAGAGTAAAATTGAATGAACAGATCCCGCTATTCAAAATTGAACATTTTTACTTGTAAGAAACAGAGAAAAGTAAAATAGAACATCACATTTCGCAATCATAATGTAGACTGATTTTGGACTGTAGTTCAGAAAAGATGTGGGTTTCGCATGTAAGTGACCCTAAAGTTAACAGGTATTTTAATTTAGATAGTTACATTTTATCGACTTCAGCACAATTAAAACGTAGGGGTGTTTGTATTACGAAATGAAAATAACCATAAAATGAGATCGAGGCATATGGAAATTTATGGCAAATCGAACAACTACATCGTCTTGACAAATATGTCCTCATTTATCCTTAAATTTTGTGGAACCAGATTCATCAATTTGTCTCAGAGCACGGGGATCAGCAATCAGTTACTGGAATTGTAATTCTGGTAAATATTAATTGAGTTTCATGAATAGCTGAAAGATTGTTACAGTGTATGATAGATACCTTTTTGCCGCTAAACATCTTCTCAATCTTCTCCTTGAGCTTTGCAGCGTACATCAATTCGAGCAGTAAATCTCAAGTTACCACAAACGGGGATAATGGCCTGTGGTCACGAGAAATACGGTGAGCACCTGCTTGCCTGCGTTGGCCAACCCAATCGAAAGCATACAGCAGCGAGGGGAGGAGGAGGAGGAATTCCGCCAGAGGAAGGGCAGACATACCTGCAGGGCCTTCCACTGGTCGGTATCGGAGATGAGCGCCGGCAACGCCATGGGTGCTGAGGGGCCAGGATAAGCTAATTTTAATCCCAGATAAAGAAAAGCAAAAAGGAAGTCGATCTTCTCGGACTCGTAGACGCGCGAGAGGAGCACAGGCAGCTCGGGCCCGTCGTCGTTGCGGTCGGCGGCAAGGCGGGGCGCCGAGGTGGGGAGGAACTCGTCCTCGCCGCAGGAGGGCCTGGGGCGGCCGCCCCCGCTGGCGCCGGCGCCGGCGCCGCCAGAGACGGCGTGGCCGGGCTGCTTGGCCTTCTTCTTCCCCTTGCGGGAGTTGGGCCTGCTGCAGACGCAGCTGCCGCCCGTCTTCTTGGACTTCTTGCTCGGCGGGGCTGGGGGTGCGAGGCTCATGTGCTTCCTGCTGACGCCCGAGGGGTCGTTGATCCCGTTGTCCTCCCCGTCGGCGAGGGCGTCGTCCACGGTCGCCGCTGTCACAACCCTGATGGATCTGACATGGGAGGATCAAGAAGAACAGAGATTTGAGAGGAATTGCTGATAAATACAAGTAAATTGCAGAACTAAGTAATAGGTAAATTGCAAGAAAAATAGGAACATGAAGATAACATTTAGGGTTTTGATTTCTTGATTGATTTTCAACAGGATACAATGCTAGTCTTATAAAGACCTAGCCAGCCCAACATCACCACATAGATGAAATACCAATACTACCCTTACACATTGGATACTTCACTAATATCCCCATATACTACTATTATCCTCACATACTAGTCCCTGACATTCCTTCCCCTTGAGACCATTGTCCAACAATGGATAAACAAGTTTCTTCAGAAACTTTCATCTTTGCTAAGGAGGATTAAAGTTGATCAACCAAAGAGACAGTCCACTGAACTTGATATCTTGGTGCCAATAAAACTGATAGCTGAGTGCCCTGCAATACTGACAACAAGCACTAGATTGCATTGGTTGAAATATGGAGCTCCAGGATCTAGGACATAGTCTAGTGAGCATCTCCTTTTCTTGCACGACTAAACTGAGCATGAAGTATAACATTATCTTCTTGGTGGAATGGATTGATCTGTCACTGTTGTGCCTTACAACCAAGCAATAAGAATATATATTATCACTTACTGTCAAGATATACGGCTGGCTGTGCAAGGACCGTGGAACTCCAGGATCCCATTGTACACGTCTTTCTTTTTCAAGTGAGGACTTCTCGAGGGAAGAAATGCTTTTATTGGGTAATTGCTGGAGAGTAACTGTAGCAGAATCCATGCTTGATTGGAGATATGCTGAAGCTCCAGGATCCCATAAACGCCTCAGTTCTCTCTTAATATGTTCAGTACAGAGCTTGTTGCACCTTGTGACAAATGAATTGAAGACCTTTAGGACTGAATAATTGCCTGCCCTGTCATCATTTTGTTGCTGCAGCTCTAGAGTGAATTCAAGGCCATCAGTGATGTAATTCAGTCCAGGAGTTGTCTGAGGTGTATCTCCTTCGAGAATTGGGTTGAGGTCTGGATTTGGTGGAGGAGGGGTGCTGTACTCCGGCGCGCTTACTGGCGGCGGACCAGAACAAGGAGGTAATAACGGAGCTACCTGCACGGTGAGCTTTTCCATCATCTCCATCATCCGATCCATCTTGCCTTCGAGCGCAGCGAGTCGTTCATGCTGCTTTTCTCCGTTGAGCGTCAGATCCAGAACAGCGCTCGGCAAACGCTTGCCAATCTCCTCTTCCGCCTTTGCACGCTCTTCGGCGGCTTGCTTGGCGAAACTCTGTGACAGATCTATGACTGCACGAGGGAGGCGCTTGCTGATTTCTTCTTCTTCAGCAGTGCGTGCTGCTGCCACCGCCAACATCTGCGCTTCTTCTGCGGCATTGTCCGCTGCTGAATGTGGCATTGGTGGAGTTGTTGGCTCCAACAGATAATCTTCTGGTAGCGCATAGTAGCGGTGCTCCGTACCATCCGCTAGGAACACACTTTGGCTAATGAGATTGTGAAAACCATAAGACTGTGGCTCATCGTCAACATAGCGATCACAGCAATTGGTCCTTTCACCTTGTACACTAGAACTCTGAACTGGATTTGGATGCCCATAGCAGTAGGTTTCATATCCAGAACATGGTGTTGGCATTTCATCAAGCACCTTAGGGGCAACAGAAGCAGTAGCAGTAGCTCCCAAGGATGATGAAAACGTACTCACTGTGGTAGCTGACGATGACTGTGGGCTGATGCCGCTGTCAAATTTCGTGTTGTTGATGGACGCGCCGCTGGCGTCAGTACCCTTGGCGGAGTAACCTTCCTGGAAGATCAAGTCGGGGAACACGCGGTGGGCGTCGCTGCTGCTCATCTTGATCTTGAGAGGGCAGTCATAACGCGTGGTCATGCTGCCGTCGTTGGGTATGTAGTCGATGGGCGGGCGGTCGTGAGCGCTTGTGGTATCCCTGGAGGCGGGCGAAGAGTACATGAGCGGGTCGTACCGTGCGGCCACGCTGCTGTCTTCCTCCAGCTCACTGCCCTCTTCCGTGTGCTGCTGCCTCTTGTGTCGGCCAAGGAGATTGCTCAGCAAGGAGACGTCTCCGTGGATTGTGGTGGGAGCAGGCGGTAGGTGATTTGGGTCAACGTGGGTGGGAATTTGAGTTGCCACGCATGTCGGGCAATAGCATGTGGCGGCGTACGGGAGGGTGGAGTAGCCGCCGGGGAAAAAAGGATTTTGGTAGGCGTCGATCTGTGGAGCGGCTTGGTCTGGAAGATGGTCGGGCGTGTACGCGGCGGAGGAAGATGGGTAGAAATCTCGATTGGGAGTATGGAGGGCCGGCGACCATGAGGAATCGTGGACGGGGAGGACGGAGTTGGCCGGGGCTCCTGTGTTTGGCGGCTCTAGGATGGGTGGCGCTGAGTGGTAGGCGGCGGCGGAAGGCGGGTACGAGCATGGGTAGGAGGTGGCGTACGGGGTCGGGTCTGGAGCAGGCGGTGGCCAATTTGGGGAGAAACCGGACGCGGGTGCTGGGACGGCGGCGTTACATGGGTAGGTGGGGGTGTAGTTTCCACCGGGAAAGGAAGGAGGTGGGTCGTTGGCGGCGGAGGGGAAAACGGTGGTGGGAGCGTACGCGGGCGTGGTGGTGGGGATGAAGAAGGGAAGGGGCGAGGTGTAGGTCGCCATGGATGGAATCTGGAGATGATGAGGGAGGGAAGGGAGGGAGCAGGCCGGCGGATCGACCGCTCTGATACCATTTGTCACAACCCTGATGGATCTGACATGGGAGGATCAAGAAGAACAGAGATTTGAGAGGAATTGCTGATAAATACAAGTAAATTGCAGAACTAAGTAATAGGTAAATTGCAAGAAAAATAGGAACATGAAGATAACATTTAGGGTTTTGATTTCTTGATTGATTTTCAACAGGATACAATGCTAGTCTTATAAAGACCTAGCCAGCCCAACATCACCACATAGATGAAATACCAATACTACCCTTACACATTGGATACTTCACTAATATCCCCATATACTACTATTATCCTCACATACTAGTCCCTGACAGCCGCGTAGGGCAGGGCGAGGGCGGAGACGTCGGCGTCGGAGGGAGTCGCGGCGTCGGAGAAGGGGCTCTCGGGATCCGCGGTGGAGGCGGGCGTGTGGGGGAGGTTTGGGGTCTCGGCGGCGGCTATGGGGGTCGGGGCGTCGGCGGGCGGCGGGAGCGGGGCGGAATCGGACGGCGGCAGCATTGCGGGCGAGGGAGGAGGAGCGCCCGGGATTGGGGATTTTTTGGAGGCGGAGCGACCTGCGCGTGCGACCGGGAGCGACCGGTCGATGTGCGCCAAGGAATGTGCGAGCGAGAGGGTGCGTGGGTACGGGCCGGTTGACTGGCTGAGGCCCGGCAGCCGGTCGCCCAGGCGCGTCAAAAAGCGTGCGTTGAACAGTAAATCGTGGGGGATGAGTTGTGTGCGTCGATCTTAGCCGTCCGTTCCAGCGCTCGTATGGTCAGTGAATTTTTGGTGATGTGGACACTGCGGAGAGGGGTGTTTCTTTCCGTCTTTTATATATAGTAATATTCACACCATTATTCTCCCCGTTTGCAACGCCATAGTTACAGTATTTGGAGAGCTTTTATTCGTTAACTGTGTTAACTACCAAAGCCGCTTTCGCTTTAGCAAATAACGTTCGGCGGTAAGATGAGTCCCATCTGTAGAATTCTACTAGTTGAATTTCAGCGCGGCGGCACGCCGCGCCTTGGGTGGGAATTTCTGTGAATAGTCTTTTTTTGTTTTAGTGACATAAATTTTGTAAGTAGAAGTGGTGGCTTTGTTTGTATAATGCATGAGACATGCATGTTCGACAATTGAAGCTTACAAAAATTTAGAATGTGAGCTTTCTAGAGCTATTTGTTCTAAAATGATGAACCATGTGACCTAATAAACATAAATGATGAAAAGAAGTCCATTTGGTCTAATATGATTTCTTAAACATCTGTATTGCATCTCTTGTTCAAAACTCAAGTGTTTCAGTTAAACATAAAAAGTGTTGCTTCAACTCTTACCTTGTCTCAAGAAGGACCTACCTGCGGCATGTCATTGCTAAACTGAAAGATAGTAAGAGGATAGAGAGCACAAATGCACCTAGAGAGCAAGTAAATATATGCAGCAAATAAATGGCGTAAGAAGCCATTCTACTCATCTACATTACCAGAGCAAAAGAGCTTCAAAGTACATAATCAAGAATAATCAAAATTAAGTCATGGCTTGCTATACTACTACACAGACTACGAAGCAACAAACAGATAATGCTTGAAACAAAAGGGACATCCAAAAAAAGGAGAGGAAGAGCATGTGCTTTAAACATGACATCGATCTAATGTGAATCTACCATCAGTTGTGAATCGATCGGAGGGAGTAAATGCTTAAGTTGTTTCCGCTTGGGCCTGCACTTGCTCTCGGAAGGCTGCTGCACTGTCACGAAGTTTCCGCTTGCATGAGACCTACAATAAACCACTTACCATGGTTAGAAATATTATGCATGAAGCTGGTAATAATAGATTTAAAATGGAGGAGGTAACAATGGTTTGAAAGGCAAATACATGAAAATACAACTAATGCTAGAACTCATATGACTTAGAGTATCGATTGAGCAAGGGCGGAGCCGATCTGGAGGGCAAGCAAGGGGAACAAACATCCGAAGTAGAGGGGAGGAGGCGAGAGGATAAGAGGAGCGGTCCTCACACTCGATCATGGAGCCCCGGTAGACCTTGCCGGTCTTGAGGTCCACCGTGACCATGTGCCCCGCTGCCTCGTGCAGCAGCTTCACCAGGATCCCCAGGCTGCGGCTCATCTTGTCTCACCGAACAGGTAGCAATGAAACCCTAGCTGATCAGAATTAGAACTTGACAACTGAGGATTTCATGAATGCTGCATTCGTCGTGTCATGCTAAAAAATCTGAGGCAAATCTGATAGGCATAAACTTGACATCATTGACGATGTACATACAAATAATCTCTTCATAATCACTCCATCCATGATGCACGAAGAGTCTGATGCCTCAATTAATTAGACCTTAACTTCATCTTTCCATTATCTATAAGGTGTTAGCACATAACATCATTTTTATGTACATATCCTGTTATATGAGAACGTTATACATATATGCAAGACTATTTCTTAGAAGGAACAGATAAATGTTACACTTTATTTGCGCATTATGTATATCTATCAAAATCTGCATACAACTTGATATAAACTACTGCAACATGCAGTTTAGTATCATGGAATCAGTCAGCACATAGTAAGGTCTTGGAAGTTTCTTTATGTTGCCATATCACATATTAAATACATAGAAGCTCTTAGCATGTACCAGCTCCATACATTATATATTAGAATAGATAGCTGTAACAAATATCAACACATCTATGTTCTTATTATCTATGAAATTAATTAAATGAAGGGCATTAAAACTAACCAAGTAGCACGAAAACAATGAAAAAAACTACAAACAGAACTGACTATCATCCCCTTTGTTGCCTGGAATTAACACTACTAAGATGCCTACATAATCGATCTCTACAAAGAGCACTTTATAGATTATTTAGAAATCCAAATGATTATTAATTAGTATTACTGGAAAACAATGTAGAGCGGTCTAAAATGTAAGGAGGAAATTTAAACACCAATACGGTTCAATTGTATAGATGGGTTTATAAGCCTAATCTAGTAACAATATGTAGACAGGAAGAAAAACTTTATACATATGTTCAATACATAGTGCTAATTAAAGTTACAATAATATGCAGTTGAAAATAGAGTTTACACAGATAGTAAATATATGTTGCTGAGTGACATACAACTGATGCATTGTTTATCATTTGTGAACAATTTGGTTGGATGTCTCATTTGGCTTCTGATATTAAAGATTGATATTTATTCCTGTATAAAATATGGAAATATTAGTAGTCATAATCTATGCTATGGAATATAATAAGTTAAATGAGCCAATTCAAGGACTGTATTAAAAGAAGTTGTAGAGATAGAGAATAACTCAAAACTAACCATCATCAGACTGTAAAGCTTGCCTCTAGGATGCATGTTTTTCCTTACAAAGGAATTCTAATGATAAATTTTGCATTTGAAATGTGGATATCATTTAATTAACATGTGAATTAAATTATAAAGGACATCTAAAACCCCACCAAAAAGACGAATATGCAATACATTGATACATAAAATGACACAAAGGAAGTATTCATATGTATAAAAAAATAACAGGAAGTGTAACACCATACGCCGCGCTCTTCGGTATTAACATAAGCAACTTGGTAAACCAAAAAACTCACCTCCTGTCCAGCAGCATGATTATTACTTATATATCTAAAGAAGTTGTTTATTTGTGGTAAGAGAAAGCAGAAATCAGAGTCTATAGAAGGTATAGAGAGCATTTAATTCATACGTACCAAAGTGAAGAGTCGAGTCAGACCTGCAGGAGCATAAATATTTTTTACTTCAATTTCTAATGAGACAACAAATGTAATTGTTTCTAAAACTCCATATTACTTGTAAGTTGAACATCTGCACCACATAATCATAGTAGTAAGAAACTTTGGAGTTCATCGTTCTCTGAAAATCAAAATTGTTTGAGGACATGCCCCGAAAGAGGTAAGATAACAATATATAAGTAATCTCCACCTTTTCATTCCCTTTTTCAATTTATAAATTACATTTGGAACTTGAAAGCAAAATAGATGAGTGGAATTCTGTACAAAACAAAACATAATGTTTTTATGTTGTATTGGAATCATCCTGTAGAGTCATGGACATGAGAGTCTTAATTTCACGCAAGTGCTGCAAATTGCTTTAATGTGCTGATTACTTTTTCATTTGTAGTACTCTCTCTGAGAGGGCAGCAACCTGGATGACAGTAATGATAATGGAGATATATAAATAGGGAACATCTTGATCTCCTTAAGTACATGGATAGCAAAACTGCGAATAGCTAATCTGACAACTTGAGCTTTATCAAATTGACTGGCTAAATTTCAGACGAAGAAAATTACCTCAATTATTTTACGCAGCTGTATTACAAACAAAGTCGATTAGTAGCGTATTACCAAATGGTTGGCACTATATTTTCAGTCAAATGACTTAATTGCAGTTTCCATGGACCTCATGTGGATGTGGCGATGCATGGGCATATGCAGCTCGTAGGTGTTACTCACTGCAGCTAATTGCAGAGGACCCAGGTCCATGTCCACTTCTGCACGCAGCAATTCACCATGACCGCACCTAGAGGGAAAACATGGAAAATTAAATTGATGGTGGCCGGCAATGAATACTTCATGGCATCCCTACAGTGGATGAATCATGGATGTTGGCGCTAAATCAATGGCCTATTCCAATCAAATTAGACACCGTTAAACCTGAAGCCACCTTCATCTTGACGGTGCCAACTCCTGATTGTCGCAAGAGAAAGAAAAAGCCTCCGGAAGCAAAATGCAGGAATCGTTTCATGCATCTTCTTGTATGTATGGTGTACAGATATTTGCAAACCCATTATTTGCACCTTAGATACATATAGAAAGTCCTGTGAACATCGCCATAGAAAGTAACATGTTTGTGTAATTCAGCACAGAACTGAATGAAAGGGGAAAATGAAAACGAACAGACGGTGAAGAAGAGAACACACCAACCTCGAAGATTCCACAGCTGGTCGAAGGAGTACTCCTGGAACGCCGGCAGCTCGTAGGCCTCCCCCTGGTCCTCATCCGCTGCACATAAAAGTAGGTCTAATCAGATTTCTCGAATTCGCCACGGCGCCCGCAGAGGAAGACGGTGGAGCAGAGGGAAGAGGGGGTGAGAGGCTGCACGACAGGAAGCGGCGATGAGGAGGGGTCGGAGGAGGAAGAGGAGAGCGCGGCGAGCGGGACGCGGGAGGGGTCGAGCGGATGTTGCACGGGCGTCAGTGGCCGGCTCCCGTGTCGGTGGCAAGCGACATCCGGGGTCCGCGTCGGTGGTGGAAGGCGGCGGCCGCCCTCGTGGGGGAGGACTCGGCGGTGTTCCGCCTCGGCGACCAGCGCGTCGCCTCCTCGGCGCGGTCGACGGAGGCCCGGAGCGGGGCCGGGGAGAGGAGGCGGGGGCGCAGAGGGGAGGACGCCGGCGTCTGGCGGTGGTGGTGTAGGAGGGGCGGTGGAGCTGCGAGGTGGAGGGGTGGTGGAGCTGCGAGGTCTTATGAAATTTCACTGTAAGTATATTATAGTGTGGAAGCAAATGGTTGCAGTCTGAACGGCAAGCATCAGAGAACATCCATGCTTCCAGTTACATCTGGAAGTAGCAAAAAGGAAGGACAAACATTAATTAGTATGTACTATGTGAATTCTTACACGTGGAAACAATTTGGTAATTACAATAGGAAGAATATCAGACGCCCAAAAACAGAGTCTATACAACTTCATAGGCATGGAAATGAAAGGCATATCTCTAACATGCCCAAACTGAAATAATATATGTTATACTATCAGGTCTACGAATATGCAGATGGCTTGCTAAAACAGAACTACAGATCATGTTTAATTTAAACTGTAGTGTTTCACTGCTAGCATGGTAAAGATCCAAAATTAGTATACTAAGCCAATCATGTGAAACAAATCTGCAAGTCAAATTACCAATGAGATGAGCATATCTCTATTTCTCTGCTTTAGGTCTGGATGCGCAGGTCTGAACAGTATCTGGCAGACAGTGGAGTTCCTTACACAGTCATAAGGTATGACGCCGCGCCCTTGATGAGACATTTTGTCGATGGTTTTTTTTTTGTAGATGCTAAGAAGACAATATCCTTTTTTTTCTTAAGGATAATATATCTGATATTGTAGATGGTAAGAAATTTTGAAATTATGATTGTTTTCCTTTACGTAATGAATATTCACCATTTAAGCCTATTAAAATTACATATACCTCCGACCATAATAAGAGAAAACCACCTCGTATTTTTCCAATTCGACGTCGTTGTATATGTGCGACCCGGTGGCCAAGAATCCAGATCAACCAATGCATAACAATTTCCGGCACTATTTCCATTAATGTATGTTCCAAAGCTGCAAAAAAAGAAGAAAAGTGTAAAAAGACCACACAATCATTGTACTTACTGAATCCAATATGCCAGCAAGAGTTGAGTGGTCCAACACACACGATAACTCAAAACAAAATTCATGTAAACATGATGTTCTCTAGACATTGCTAACCAAAAACAGTAATGCCAACTCATCGACAGTAACAGATCATGTTAAAATGAAATCTTTGCAAAGAAATCTTGGTACAATCAAATTCAACAAAAGTTTATAAATAAATCTAAACTGGATAAATAAATTCAAACTGTGGCTGCATGTTTCATTTATTAGAGAGAAAAATATGGCAGGAGAGCAATTTCATGATGCCAAGAGAGCACTTATAGCAGAAGAAGTTACACTGAAGAATTGTTGCAAGAATATTAGCCATTGCAGGAAAGGATGGACTGAGATCCTACACACTGAACTACAAATTTATATTCTTACACACATAAATTCTTAAATACTTAAAGCAAAAGAAATTAAGAACATAAAATGTTTGCACTTCTTATATTCAGTAAGAGCTTAAAATTGTATATAGTGGCTTATCACATCACTAACCATCATAGATTTAGGCGATGCAGATTCAAATCTAGGCCAAGGTTCGTGAAAAATAATTGTGGTCCATTCAAACGTCTACAAAGTTATTATCTGGCTGCATCACTTATGAGGATGGACGGGAGCAACACCTCTAAAGGGAAGGAAGTTACATAACATTAATAGCTCGATTACAAAGGCTGCATCTTTATTTTCTCTCAGCAGCAAAGAAGAAAAACAATAGCAAAGAAGAAGACAACACATAACTACATGATGGACAAACACTATTTCCATTTTATTCTCACCATTCCTACAGGAAATCTCATGCCAAATCAGTTGAAGCAACACCAAACTGAACAATATAATGCACGACTCATTGAGGTGCACCTGCAATGACATAAACAATAGTATTAGAAACATACACATGGTTGGATTTGAATCATGTCTCTATCCGATACATTTTGAAAGGAAAGAATGAAACATAATACTTAATTTGGTTTTCTAGAAACTGTAAACCAAAGGATATAGGCATGCAATCAGTAGTAACATTTACTATTTGTTGAACAATAGAGGGAGAGGAGTCCATAAAAAACAAAGAAACCATAGCTAATGATATTCAGATTCTTATATGCTTGTTAAATTTGAAGTGATAAGTTAAAAATATCAGGAACATGGTGCTGTTGTTCACTGGTCGAGATGGCTTCACAGTTATTCTGCTTGGTTCCATAACTCATTTTATATGCAGATTAATATGCTTGTGATTATACCTTGCAGTTGAAGAAGTGGAGGCAGCTGAAGCATATACTGTTGAGAATCTTGGTGACTTGGGTGCAGTGAGCAGCAGCAGCAACAACAACCTGTAACTTGTTCAGAGAAGAACTCGAACGCAGGGGCACAGCAGCACCATGAGCTCCACCGGCTGCAGAGGAGAAGCATCACGAGCTTCAATGTAGGCGACAGTTGGGTGGCGGCGCTGCCTTTTTTTGGTCACCGTAGGAGCTACGGTGTATGATTGGACGGGCTCGGGGAGGACGAAGCTGCCCGTCCGTGTCGAGCTCGTGGCGGTGATACGTCCAAAACGTATCTATAATTTTTGATTGTTTCATGCCATTTTTATGCTTTTAGCACTTGTTTTTATATTAAGTTTATTATTTATTTGGACTAACCTACTAATAGTTGCAAAAGTGCACAATGTTCTTGTTTTACTCTTTGATGTGTAGAAATTATCAAGAATACAAGAGGAAACCTTGTTGGAGTCGAATTGGGACTTTCCTGAAATCTGTCTGAGAACTTTTTACGAAGATTCCAGTTTGACCCTCGAAGATGACGTCAATGGAAGTCTCGAAACAAAGTTGTCACAATTTTCCATACGAAGATTTTAAGCCCGAGATCAGCCCAATCGGAGTTCGGACGCGGCCTGTAGGCCCGTTTTGGTGGAACCCTAAAAGGGGGTGACGGAAATCCGAGAAGATATATAAAGGGAGGAAACCTAATTCGTGGAGGACTCCTCCACCCACGAATTTCAGCCACCAAAAGCCACGTTTTTGCCTCCCCCATGGATCCCATCTCCATGGGGGAGGGCTCCCAAGAAGCCATGAAGGAGGGAGGCTAAGGGGCGGCGCTCCCCAAGCCGGCGGCGGGGAAAGGAGTTCCCCGCCCGCCGGCGCCGCCGCGCGCCCTGCGCCCCTCGCTGCCCTCTCCGCCGTCTTCACCGCCATCTCCATCACCATCTCCTCCTTGTATTCAGTGGTTCATCCTCCCACAAACCTCTGTACCGTCCTATGTAAACATGGTGTTTGATGCTATAATATTTATCCTATGATTTACATCATGTTTCCGTAGTTTATTTGTCTTTTGATTGCTTAATTGAATGCATGAGGTTCATTAGAGTTGTATGTCTATATGGTGCTGTCCTTTGGTGTCCATTATATTTGTGCGCGCATGGATCAAACACCCTAGGGTTGGTAGTATTTGTAACGAAGCGGGGGAAGTTCTGCCGGAGTGACAGAAACCTGAGAACGCGAACCGATTAGTTGCACGTATGGGAGTAAGAGGACCTTGAACTTAAGGCTATGGTTGGGGAAACCTTAATGCATTGTTAGTATTTGCGGATGCTTGCTAACAATCCAATCATATAGTACTTGTAATCCCAAGTAGTGGAGTGCATGTATATTTAGCCTCTCCCACATAGAAAACTGCATCGAAGACAATGAACCAAGTACCTTCACTAATTAATCTTGGACAAAGCCACCACAATTACCACCACTTTTCCACACTCATGGTACTGTTAGTATATGGTTACTTAGTGTATTTATTGCTGCAGCACTAACATTTACTTTCTTGTATTTATTATCTTGCAAAACTACCTCTCATACCCGTATTGCTACCGTAGTTTTATTTCTAGATAATGCAAACGTTTAGTGTGCGTAGAGTTGTATCAGTGGTTGATAGAACTTGAGAGAATACTTATCCTACCTTTAGCTCCTCGTTGGGTTCGACACTCTTACTTATCGAAAAGGCTACACGCGATCCCCTATACTTGTGGGTTATCAAGACCTTTTCTGGCGCCGTTGCCGGGGAGCCATAGCGTAGGTTAATGTTCTTGTGTGCACTTGTTTGCTTTATCTCTAAGTAGTTTTTATTTTCAGTATTAAGTTGTTCTTTATCTTACTATGGATAGGGAATGCGAATTACAAAAAAAATTAGGTGTAGTTGTTATCTAAAAACGTTTTCAAAAAGAAAAGTGATTGGAAAGATGAGTAATGGTTAAATGGGGGTCGACCTTGAACACTTGTGTTCATGCCTATGAAACCAAAACAAATCTTTCCATGGAAGCTTTTCATTAAAAACATGTAAATATTGTAAATATTGTGTATATACCTCTGTACATAAAAATAAAATGCTAATTAAGTCTTAGTTAATTGAAAGTTGATAGTTTTACTTTGCTGTCCAGAAACAGATTTTCTGTGCTCCACCGTATTAAATGTTTAAAATCACCAGAACGTGATCTTGATCTGAAATTTCTTGAGTGCAAAGTGATGCTTATTAGCTTTCTTTCATTAGACTAACTTTTTGATTTAAGGTACGTAGATAGTCGAAAAATTCGATCTTTACTGACTGTTCTGTTTAGACAGATTTTGTGCTTCTCTGTAAATAAAATCGTGATAAATCTCAGAATAGTATTTTGACTTGAAAATTTTTGTGCATAAACCTGAGATTATTATCTTTCTTTCATTAGACTAAAGTTTTTCGATTTGAGCTACTTAACTATCTCGTTGAATGCCATCTTTACGGACTGTTCAGTTTTGACAGATTTCTTTGTTTATTCAATATTGTACTTGGTGTTGTTAGTTTCATTAGTTTTTCGACGGACAACGGAAATCATGAACACCTTAGTATATACAGTGGCTAATGTTGAGTAAAATTATAAAACTTGTCAATGCTTGAACATGAGTGGATTTTATTTAATGAGTACTAACCCTACTAATGAGTTTTGTGAAGTTTTATGTGGATGTAGCTTATAAGATCTAATCAATATGGTGATATGAGATGAATAAGAAGACGCAAGAGCTCAAGCTTGGGGATGTGTAGGTGCATCCCAAGAACATATTCAAGAAGATACAATCATCTAAGCTTGGGGATGCCCGAGTCATCCCCCTATTCATCAACTAACATGAGGTTGTCTCGTTCATACTCTATATTACCCGTCCACATGATATGTATTGTCTTAACTTGTATTATAATTGCTTTTATATGTCTTGGTTTTACCTTCTTTAGTTTTATTAGGCTCTTATTTGGTTTCGATTGCTTCTTTACTTTCACTTATAAATTCAAAATAACAAAAATATTTTCTTTTGTTTTGCTTCTTTGTTTGGTTCTTTATTTTAATTTTATTTGGGTTTTACTTTTGATTTTTTTTAGAGTTTTCCTTGCTAGCATGTTTAGGTCTTGCTTAGCCTCTGGTTTCTTAGTTTATCAAAAATAAAGTACCAAGTTTTATCCATTTAGCTTAGTTGATACATATGTAAAAAGTGATTTTCTGTTTTCGGTATCTACTGCTTATTGCGCGATTTTTCATATTTTACTGGAAGCTCTAAAAATCACGAAAAAATTACTGATGTTGTAGCACCTAATCCTCTGCATGTACAAAAATTGGCTAAAATTTCGGGCATGTTTAAGTGCACCTAAAAATTGCGTTTTCCAGCTGCTGTTTTTCTGGACAGATTCTGACTTTTGTTGCAAGAGTGGCCTCTTTTCGTTTTCATTTGATTTTTAATGGTTCTTACCTTTCATTTATAAGTTGGCCATTTAAGCAACCTTTCTGTAACTTAAAAACAAAATTTTATTTGGTTTAATAGTAGCACTTGGGAAATATTATCTATTGTACTAATGTCTAACCGCAGAAAAGAATGGGAAAGTTTTTGTGTTGAAGTTTTTTCACAGAGAATGAAGGAACACCAAACTATGGAATATTGAAGAATTACCAAAGTCATAAGCTTGGGGATGTCCCCGCATCCCTCTTCATCAATAACCCCACGGTTTGCAAACCTTTAAACTTTGTTTTTTGAGCAACATAGGAACTTAACTAAACTTGAAGCGGCTGTATTTTATTATCTATTTATCTTAGCATCAAACACCAGTTACATTAATAAGTGGATCGTCACATATTTTATTTATCCTCTGTTTTCAATGTTTACTTGGTTAATGGATTACTTGTTGAAACTTAAAAATGATGTGTGAATAATACTGTTTAGTAGTTTATGTTTTCTTATGGTTAGTCTCAACTAGCTAATAGTGCATATTATGTTATGATATCAACATGCATTGTCCTGTTCATAAGATGGTATGGTATTGTGGTATCCTCCTCTGAATAATTCACTTGAATCGACTTGGCACATGCTCACACATGTTATGACTGAAAAATAAAAGTCAATTAAGCCTTGATGATCTATTTTGCCTCAGAGTTTTAGTATCGTTTTTATGCCTCCGTTAATTTTATTTTGTCGCAAGCATGATTATGACCGTTATCGCTCTCGTGGTTGTCGCTTCCCAGTCTATTGCTAGCCTTCACTTGTACTGAGCGGGAATGCTGCTCGTGCATCCAAATCCTTAAAACCAAGTTATCCCAAAGAGTCCACCAAAAAATTCCTATGCATGGTATTTCAAGCCATTCCAAGTAAATTTGCATGTGCTACCTTTAAAACCTTCAAAATATTTCTCTTTTTGTGTCAATGTTTACTAGCTCATGAGGAATTAGTGTGGTTATTCTTTATTCTATTTGTCAAATGGACTTTTACACCTGGACTAGTGGCATATACATCCGCTTATCCAATAACTTGCAAAAAGAGCTGGCAACGGGGTGCCCAGTCCCAATTAATTACAACTTTAACCAATTAATTCTCTTCACACTTTTGCCCTGATTCATCAGTAAGCAATGACAAACAGTGAAATACCTGAATGTGTGTAAACCAAAGAGAAAGAGGGATGATCTGCCTTGCTGGTAGAAATAACGTCCTTCATGGGAGCCGCTCTTAAAAGTCCGTTTGACAGGTAGAATACTGTTCTCACCCGCTACCATTCGTTGACAATTAACAAACACCTCTCAAAACATTTTTACCTCTGTTTTTAAAACAAAAAGCTCTAGCACGTGTTAATCCCTGCTTCCCTCTGCGAAGGGCCAATCTTTTATTTTTATGTTGAGTCACCATCCTTTCTTTGAGCACTTCTTCGAGAGCATAGCTGTCGTTCTTAGTGTAATGTGCTTGTCCCAGAATACGATTAATTGAGGTATAACATGATGCTTTTATCTTTGATATCTCTATATCTAGTCTTCACTTGAACTTCAGAGGTGCCTTGGCATTTATGTTTTGCTCCACAATTAAGGGCAAGCGAGATACCACTCTATTGCTTTATTATGGTCATTACAATCTTGTTGATGTTTATAAATTTCATGTTATAAGCTCTTAGTTCGTTGATACTTTTCATTAGGAAACATGATTGCTAAGTTTTATTATCCATACATCATGCAATTGTTAAAGACCTGATCATAGCATTTACAATCAAAAATTATTTTGTTATCATTTACCTACTCGAGGACGAGCAGGAATTAAGCTTGGGGATGTTGATACGTCCAAAACGTATCTATAATTTTTGATTGTTTCATGCCATTTTTATGCTTTTAGCACTTGTTTTATATTAAGTTTATTATTTATTTGGACTAACCTACTAATAGTTGCAAAAGTGCACAATGTTCTTGTTTTACTCTTTGATGTGTAGAAATTATCAAGAATACAAGAGGAAACCTTGTTGGAGTCGAATTGGGACTTTCCTGAAATCTGTCTGAGAACTTTTTACGAAGATTGCCAGTTTGACCCTCGAAGATGACGTCAATGGAGACCTGACGAAAGTTGTCACAATTTTCCATACGAAGATTTTAAGCCCGAGATCAGCCCAATCGGAGTTCGGACGCGGCCTGTAGGCCCGTTTTGGTGGAACCCTAAAAGGGGGTGACGGAAATCCGAGAAGATATATAAAGGGAGGAAACCTAATTCGTGGAGGACTCCTCCACCCACGAATTTCAGCCACCAAAAGCCACGTTTTTGCCTCCCCCATGGATCCCATCTCCATGGGGGAGGGCTCCCAAGAAGCCATGAAGGAGGGAGGCTAAGGGGCGGCGCTCCCCAAGCTTGCCGGCGGCGGGGAAAGGAGTTCCCCGCGCCGCCGCGCCGCCCTGCGCCCCCGCTGCCCTCTCCGCCGTCTTCACCGCCATCTCCATCACCATCTCCTCCTTGTATTCAGTGGTTCATCCTCCCACAAACCTCTGTACCGTCCTATGTAAACATGGTGTTTGATGCTATAATATTTATCCTATGATTTACATCATGTTTCCGTAGTTTATTTGTCTTTTGATTGCTTAATTGAATGCATGAGGTTCATTAGAGTTGTATGTCTATATGGTGCTGTCCTTTGGTGTCCATTATATTTGTGCGCGCATGGATCAAACACCCTAGGGTTGGTAGTATTTGTAACGAAGCGGGGGAAGTTCTGCCGGAGTGACAGAAACCTGAGAACGCGAACCGATTAGTTGCACGTATGGGAGTAAGAGGACCTTGAACTTAAGGCTATGGTTGGGGAAACCTTAATGCATTGTTAGTATTTGCGGATGCTTGCTAACAATCCAATCATATAGTACTTGTAATCCCAAGTAGTGGAGTGCATGTATATTTAGCCTCTCCCACATAGAAAACTGCATCGAAGACAATGAACCAAGTACCTTCACTAATTAATCTTGGACAAAGCCACCACAATTACCACCACTTTTCCACACTCATGGTACTGTTAGTATATGGTTACTTAGTGTACTTTATTGCTGCAGCACTAACATTTACTTTCTTGTATTTATTATCTTGCAAAACTACCTCTCATACCCGTATTGCTACGTAGTTTTATTTCCTAGATAATGCAAACGTTTAGTGTGCGTAGAGTTGTATCAGTGGTTGATAGAACTTGAGAGATACTTATCCTACCTTTAGCTCCTCGTTGGGTTCGACACTCTTACTTATCGAAAAGGCTACACGCGATCCCTATACTTGTGGGTTATCAGGCGGCAGCTGCGGTCGTGGTGGGAACAAATGGCCTCGATTCTGTGGAAGAGAGGAGGTGCGGGCCGGCGCGAGGTCGTGCACGACCAGATAGTGGCGGCGCCGCTCCGATTTGGTCGCCTGAGAGGAGCCGGCGACGACGAACCGCGACGGCGACGACGTCCTACATGGCGAGCACAGATTAAAGCGAGAGAGAGCGAAGGAAGGGGCGCAGGATATCCGCAAGCTCACCAGAACCACGAAGAAGAGGTCGATGAAGGAAGGCGAGGTCAGGCGGCGGCGAATCGGGCGACGGCGGGTTCGGCCGCAGTTGGGGAAGACTGCCCCATACGACGTCCTCGAAGCCTCCCGGCACGCTAGACTCCTCGAGGAGGACGAGGACGGCACGACGGAGGTCGGTCCGGCCTCGATCTTGCCCGGGATGGTCGGAGACGGCACGGCGGCGGCGAGGTCGCAGCGTGGTGGTCGCGAGCGGCTGAATCGGGGGAAAATGGAAATGGGGATTAGGGTTTTCGTGGCTACGGGTTGGTTTTATATACGTAAGGACTGGTTCGTAAATTTTGGAAACTGGAGGGACTTTTTTGCAAAAATGCCGCGGGGGCACTGTTCAACACTGTAACATCTACAGTGACCGGAGCGCGGAGAGAGCGTGGATTTGCACGTCTTTGAGATACTTAGTCATAGAGTGCTCGATCCACATACCAAAGCCGCTTTCGCTTGATTTGCCCTGCAATTTAGCACTGAATCCTCCGTTGACCAGGTCGTTGTAGCAGTCCCACACCATTACGCCGCCGTACTTGCTGGCGGCCTTCACGCCGGGGAGCACCTTGGACGTCAGGTCGGCGGGCGAAACGTACCCGCTCCCGGCCGCGGCCGTCGAGGCCGGCACGCCGAGGTAGAATCCCCCGGACACGTTCACGCTGCTCGTCCACGTATTCCACGCGCTCTGCAGGTCGCCGCCCGGCAGTGGCGGACCCAGAAATTTATGTTTGCCGGGGCGAACAATTTAAGTCAAGTTTTTTGAAGCATAAATTCTGTTTTTTTTAGGGTGGAGCACAAATTTTTGTGAGGCCTACGAGCCTGCGACCGATGTGTGCCCGAAGGGGATTTTTTTCCGGATTGAAACTCTTTGATATGGTGGTATGAACCAACTTTTTTTGTTTATTTAAGAGTTTGGTATGGACAGACTGGTACGTTTTGTTTAGACAACTGGTCCGTAATGGGCCTATTTCCTCTCACTTAAGCCCGTTAGAGCACAGCCCAACAAGTCTTTCTTCTCCTTTGGCTCGTACCCCTTGACACAGCATACAGAAACAGAGAAACGACAATGGCGGACAGAAAACAGAGGTAAGCTTTGCTCATGGCGGTAGGAGACTTGAAGAGGGGTACCCTGCGCCATGCAGGGAGACCCGGGGCGACCGCCCCTGCTCGCCCCTACCGGTGGGTCCGCCACTGCCGCCCGGGTACTCACACTGCGGGTTGTTGTAGAACTGCACCCAGTGGCGGAGCCAGACAACTTGTGATAGGGGTGCACGGTGGTGCCCCAAGTGCAAAAAATCTTGTTTTAGAGGTGTCACACAAGGTGAAAAGTAGCCATATTACCAAGAAAATACTTTTTTACCGGTGTCCTGTGCACCCCCGAGGGTGAACTTGGATCCGCCAGTGACTGCACCCAGTGGCGGCGGACCCCTACGGGCAAGGTAGGGCGTCCGCCCGACCTTAATTTTTCCAAAAAAATCGAGTATGTGTGTGCATCTAGGAATCGGCAACAGATCTAGCTCGTCCGTGGGCAGTTTAACTTCCAGAACGTTGTTTTGGAGAAGAAAGAGTAATGGAACAGCTACGATATCTACTGGGCTGTCTTTGGGCCGAGTCTGAGGACCGCTGCCGGGTGCGTATTGATCGACTTGGACTGGCCCAACTAGCTTCGTTAGTTTAGTTCGACCATGCAACGACCACAGTGACGACCGGTGAGGCAGGCTAGCAGCGACCAAGGACTAATCAGCGTGTTCATGAGCTTGTTTTTGGCTTCTCCAATGATGAATTGAGATGTATAATAGCTAGTGGAGCTACTGGTCATTCCATCCCGGCCATTTTCTGAAACAAAATACATCTTATTTTTCCTATGTTATTTTTCTTTTTTCTTTCCTATCAATATGTATTTTAGCCGTGTATTGAGAGGATCATTATGTTAGAGTTCGCCCGACCTTAAGTTTGTTTCGTCCTCCGCCACTGACTGCACCCACACGTTGTCGAACAGCCCTGTCTTGAGCGCCGGTCCCAGCGACGCGTCCGGATACGGGCACTGCGGCGCCGCCGTCAGGTACACCTTCTTCTTGCCCTTCGCGCTGTACTGGGACAGGAACGTCGCCAGCTCGTCGTAGTGCGCCGGGTCGCCGGTCTGGATATCGAAGTCGATGCCGTCCAGGACGGCGTGGCCGAGCGGGCGGGACGACGAGCTACCGCCCAGGAAGTTGTCCCACAGGTAGGTGGCGACGCTCTGGGCGTCCTTGGTGGAGGACAGGCCGTAACTGTCGGCGCCGCGCGCCGCCGATGGAGAGGAGCACCTTGACGCCGACCGACTGGCACGTCGTGATGTCGGAGCTGAAGGCTTTGCAGTCGCCTGAGAGCGGGTCGCAGTGTCCGGCGAGGTTGATGGCCGGGGTCTGGCCGTTGCCGAAGGTGCTGAGGAAGAAGATCATGACGTACGCGTAGAGGCCCGAGTTGCAGGCGTCGGCAAGGGTACCCTCGTTGCCGTTCTGGCCCCAGTAGACGGCGATTCGGACGGGATCAGGGTCTGCTGCGTCGGCGGAGATGGCGAGGAGGGAGAGGGACACTGTAATGAGCAGGGAGGAGGCGCGAAGAAGCTCGCAGCTGCAAGCCATGGCAGATTAATTAGCGCCGGTGGCTCGATCCGCTCACGTTTGCTATAATCTGCTGCTCATGTACTACGTTTTTGGGTTTCTTTGCTCGCCTTGTGTCGCCGGCACATGGGGATGATAGTCAGTGGCGTCTCCATCCGCCATTGTGCAATTACTGTCGTCCAGACAGCCACGCCGTATCGTGCACGACGAACGCGGCAACGGAAGACCCATGGTATGCCGTATGCCTCATTGACCGGAGACTAGAATCGTTAATCATATCCATTTCGCTTTTTTTTTTTGAAAGTCTATCTATGTATTACCTCTGTGGCACTGTTTCAAAATACAATATGTACTTGATAGGCTAAAATGATCTACCGAAACATCCTATACTTTAGAGCTGTGAATGCTCTTTGAAGTCAGCCCGACACATATGATGGACCAATATGCACGACACAAAAACAATACCATGTCGAATTTGACATATTTGTACGGACATAATTCGCAACAAAAAAAAAACTTTGTCTGGGTGGGTCGTTGAACAAATTGTCGCCTTCTCGGACACCGCTGTCAGTGAACTCCCGTGGTACCCGTTAGAGCAAGAGCGAGTCGGTACCCACACACGCGTCGTTGAGATCGAGTCCAACACAGTGAAGGGCTTCGGCCAGGGTGGCGGTGACGTAGTTGCCTTTGTTGAAGTCCACCGGGAGGAAAAGACACGCGGCGGCGCGTTGCAGTTGATGGGTGACTACTCGTCGAACTCAGGAGAGGGTGAGAAGTACCGATGTGGCTCCATCACATGCAAATACTAGGGCAATCGCCCGAGAGCCCCGATGATGTGCTCCGTGTCGAGTAAGTCATGCTCGCTTGTCTCCAATCGGTGGTCGCCAAAACGTCTCCGGTGGACTGGGACTCTGCGAGCCGTTGGGTGAGGCCCTTTCCGACGACCTTTTTTGTTGCTGAGCGTGTGAGCTGCCGAGTGTAAATAAAAACATCACTGGTGAACTAGAACTCGAGAGAGAGAGCCTAAGCTGCAACGAAGAACGGACACGATCAGTAATATGATGAGAGCCCCATGTGGATATGTTTGCCCAATCTCAAAGAAGAGTGGGTAAAGTGGGTTCTGTATCCGATGCCGCAGGCGTGTCCAGATATCCGGACACGTCGAACCAGTCTAGACATTCGGACACGCCAAGTCAGCTCGAATGTTAGAAAATAAAAGGGGTGTCCGCACAAAATGACTTATGGGAGGCTTGTTGGAGCATATTTTATAGGTGCATTTTGGGATGCAGCTGGAGATTCTAAGAGCATGTACAATGATATATTTTGGCGGTGTCACGTAAGATAAATGTTGAGTGGACTAAAGAGATGTAAATAAAGGGGGTTTGTCTTCTTTTAGGAACAATCTCTCTCACCACTTATTTAGAGATACCTTATTACTCCCTCCGTTCCAAATTACTTGACTTGGGTTTATCCAAATACGGATGTATCTAGATACTAAATAAGTATAGATATATACATATTTGGACAAACTCAAGTCAAGTAATTTAGAACGGAGGGTGTACTTTAGATAACACTAACAAATAACCTATCATATTTTATTGCTATATTTAGATACGTGGCAGTATTAAACCACCGTACATGCCTAAGGTTTTCGAAAGCTATATAAAAAGGGTCCGCCTGAAGGCTCTATCGACTGAGAACTAGCGAATGACGTCGTGCTTCCTTCCCATCACCGGCCACCACCTCCCCGCAGGCGCCGCCGTTGCTGCGAGGAAGAAGACGACCTAGTTTTGCACGAATCGTGACACACGGTTTTAACGGTGGATGAGTCGACTGAGCCCTAAGCAAATTCTCATTTGATTTAGAATTAGCAAAACCGATATAAAAATCCGAGGTGGCATCTCTTAGGATAATGCGGATATTACTAACTATATAAAGGAGTGCCGTTTCTCGCTCCCTCCGCGCTTGTGCACTGTAGAACAGTGCTTTGATCTGCGCCGTCGCCTCTTCATCCAACGGCTCGCACATCATCTTCGTGACACTTTTCCAAAAAGGCCCCTCACAGATCCAGCGCATGCTCCGCAGTCCACGATTTCACGAAGAAATGGACCTAATCGCAAATTGTATAAACCTCAGGGACCTCCCTACAAACAACCACACAACTCCCCCTCTCTCTGCTTCTCTCTCGCGCGCGGCCGGAGATCGCCGGCGTCGCCGACGCGCCTCTCCCTCCTCGCCGCAGATCGCGTGCCAGAGCGCCGCGGCGTCGCCGGAATCGACGCCGGCGTGCCCGCAGGTCGCCGCCGCGTCCGCACGCCGCAGCCGCAACTCCGGCGACCCAAAAGCAGCGGCGCCGCCAGCTGCGGGTAGCCCGCGTCGAGGCGCGACCGACGCGCCACCACCCGCGTCCTGCCTCGCCGTGAATCGACGCCGGCGAGGCCGTCGCCGCCGCGGCAGCTCCGCCCGCTGGTGACGTCACGCCGACGTCACAGTGGGCTGGGCTGGCAAGATGGGCTGCCTGTTGGGCCGGGCTGGCTGCTTAGCGGTTGCCTCGGACCTTTTTTTTTCCTCTCTGTTTTTTATTTTCCATAACTTTTGTAAGTTTTCAAATACATCTCCCAATCAATTCACCCCAATTTCAAAAAAAATGTAAAAATTGAAATATTCACTCCAAATACTTTGGGACCTTTTCCAAATTAATTCCAATCTTATTTTTTTTAACATAATACATTGTAAACTTCTCTCGCAAATAAATATAATTGAACCAATTTTTTTTTTAAATAGCACATGCTTTACATATTTTACAACACTTTATAGATATTATTTTATGGCATTTAAACAACTTTCAAAAACTACTAAATGCTGCAAAAATAATAACTTTAACTGTATCTCCAAATTTGAATATTTCAAATATTCAAATGCCTTCCAAAACTGATCATTTTACAAACATAAATAAAGCAGCGAATTTGAAAAACTTCCCAAGTTGAACAAATTTTTAAATCTAAACAATTTTTATCCCTAAGCTTTCTTTGCATTCTACTAATTTCCAAGATTGCACAAATTTAAAATGTGAAATTTCCAACTTTCAATTTTACCACGCATGCACAGTACATACATTGGAATATTTTAAATATTTAAATGCATTTCAAATTTAACCATTTTACAAACTATAAAAAAAACTGAACAACTTCTCAATTTGAACAACCTTCCAAACCTGAACAATTTTTAAACATAAACTCCCTTCGCATTTCAATATTTTCGAAATCTTCACTACTTTTAAATGTCGCTTTTTAAAAATTCTAATTTCACCAAACAGGCGCACCAATTTATTAATTACAATAATGCGAGACATACATACAACATGCAAAAAAGAAAAACATTCACGCCAATATATTCCCGAAAAGTCGAAAGCTAAGCGATATGGTTTTGTGAAATCCTCTAGGATGTTAATTGGTAAAAGGATTGGAGTTGGTTTAATATATTTCTCGAAATAGCCCAATCCTTTTTTGCTAAGACCCGCATAAAAATATGCTGCTGACGTGAGTAAAGCTAAAGAATTGGAAATACTCTAAATATATCAACAGGCTCACAAAAAAAATGTCAACTATTTACAGCAAAAAACAAACATGTTCCAACCTTTTGAATTGGTGTACATTTGAAGAAAATCCAAATGCACATCCTCTAATTATGTGAAGTTGAATTTAATAGATGCTCATATAATGCATTTCCTCTAAAAATGCCCTTAAATTGAACATTTCAATTTGGCTAATATTTGCATACGATCTAAATGAACTTCCTTTAAATATGGAATTCAGTTAAATAAATGTATATTTTCACTCATTACGTACTTAAAATAATATTACTGGAAAATATGAACATATTCGAACATTTCAAATCGCTAAAGAAATGGAATACTCCAAAATATATCAACATGCCCACAAAAATGAATGCCAACTATCTACAGCAAAAAACAGACAAATTTGAACATTTTGAATTGTTGAATATTTGGAGAAAATCGAAATGCACATCCTCTAATTATGTGAAATTGAATATTTAATAAATGGTCATTTAATACATTTTCCTCTACTAATGGACTAAAATTAAACACTTAAGATTGGTAAATATTTAGATGTCATCTAAATGAACTTTGTATTGGTGTGTACTCTTGAATATATCGACATGCTCAGGCAAAATAAATAATACTTATTAATGCCAAAATACAAACAAACTTAAACAATTCAAATTGCCAAATATTTGTAATTCGATAATTGACATATTCAATAAAATCTTCATTCTTATGAATCACAATAATGCAAATCATGCATATGAAAAAAAAAACAAAAAAAAATTCCCCAAATAATTCTTTCTCTCCAAAATATTCCATTTCTTCCTAAATTGAACATAGATTTTAAAAAAACAGAACAATTAAATTTATTAAACTTATTAACTACAACAATGCAAATCATATATACAAAATGCAAAAAGAAAAAAAAACCCGAATACTTCTTTGGAATTCTTCATCTCACATTCTAATGGCTCGCAGCTATTTTGTTCATATCATGAGTATCCATCTATATTTTTACTTATGGTACCACCACCATAACTTGAACCATATTATGTCAATTTTGTTATCAGATGCCAAAAATACAATGCATTACACCAAAACTTCCAAAACCTACTTACAATATACATTGTGCCACTAAAATAAGAAAACAAATCATACATAATACTAGCATAATACCCGTGCGTTGCTACGGGTAGATCAAATGATCTTGTTTCTACTAAATGCAAATGCTATGAAAACATGCCTTTCTTATACATCCAGATTAAACCATATGCATGTCAAACTGTTTCGCCAAGAACTCTATCACTTTATATCTTCTAAAGTGTTTTCATGTGGTTGTCTTTACACTTTCATCACCTATCTAAACTTGGTACTGGCAATACCTTAATCTGTGATCAGAAGTTTCCGTGTAGGACGAAAGTGCCACCTGAATTATTAGATCGGGAGGCATCGTCCCTTTGGTTTTCAGTGTGACTAAGAATCGTATATTTCCGATTGGGGGACAATTGTGTTGATCTTAGTTCACTGAACACGAATATTGATAGAGATCGTTCTTTACATAAACCAAGAATTGTACAACTTTGTTTTCAAACAAAATGCATGAACTTATTTTTGCTTTTGGTCTGTTATAACCCTATTGATTACTTTTCCGCTAGGTCGGCTGGGTTAACACGTTGTTCATTTTTTTTAACACGAGGCAAAATGTTTTCTCGTTTCATTGATTAAGAAGATGAGATATGCCCAACACATTGTTCATTTTCGCTGACACCATATGTGCTAACACAAGAGTACGTCTGACCGGAGCAAAATATGTATGCTAGAGTTGTATTTATGCTAGACATGGACAAACACCTAGCTCCAGAGTTAGAAGTACCATGCATCAGTCCATGAGTGCAGTATGGTAAATCATTGACAGATCCGACGACATGGTAGACAACTCATTGTGTTCGTCAAAGCTCTAATGCTACTAATCGTCGGACCATTCCGAAATCAGAGTTAGAACATTGCTTACCTTAGTAATTTTTTTAGGGATGCTTACCTTAGTCATGGTTCTGCTCATATCCAGTCAGGCAATCGCTCGCTTATGGCCTTCGTGAGGCACCAGATACTATCGCGCGCGCCGCCGGCGGCACCAAGATTAGGATAAGAGCGGGATTGATGCTATAGCCAGCGTTGAAACTTGCAAGGATTAAAATTTGTACTGTAGTTTTCAACCGATCGAGGTCGTCGCCGTCTTCAATCTGGTGTATGTGATGCACCGAGGAGTTTGATCTGGTGCTCCATGGGGGATCGACGGATCGTAGGGACGTGCTGTGGGGGAGGTGGGGGAGGTGGGCGAGGGGACGAAGAACTCGGTGAGGTTGGAGAGCTGAGCGGCCATGGGGAAAAGCTCTGGCCGGCCATGAGGCCCTACCTCCTCCGACCTTCTCATCCCGCCTGCCCTCGCTCCCCTGCTTCATCAGCCTTCGGTGGTCCGCCCCCGCGTGAACCTGCCCCAATATTTTCCCCTGGAGGAAGAGTCTGAGACTCTGAGTAACTACGTCCCTAACTACACCCTGTAACTAAGGCCGGCCGAATCACGATGATCCAATGTTCGATCTGCTGGTGAGGTAGGCTTGGCCTTGGCTGTTGACCGTTGGGTTGAATATATATGCATGCATCAGTTGGGGTATGGATCAGATTGCTCACCCGTTTTGGGTACGTACTCGACCGTTTACCGCCGCTCTTTTCGGATCTAACACAAGGCAGCGTTAGCAATTGACCTATCCCCTCCCCACCACTGTAGCAAGAGGAGAGAGGCGATTTTTGGAGCAAGCCCGGCGATCCACCGTGCGCGCCGCGAGCCGTGGGATTCCTCCCCTCCGCCGGCCGCTCCGGCGGCGGGAGGGTGGGGATCCCCGGCTCCGGCATGTAAATACGGGAGGGTAGGTTGGGAGGCTCGCCGGCGGCGCTCTGGAGGAGGTGGTGCTGCGGGCGGGTGGTTTTGGAGCCGGCGCGTTCTTCTCCGGTGGTGGAGGTCTTCGGAGCTCCCCGTCTGCGCGCTGGACTGGCTGGATCTCGAGGCCCGGCGCGGCGCTCGTGATCCTCTTCTCTCTGTCAGATCCGAGGTGGTGGTGGATCTGGCGGCGGACGGATCGAGCTCTGCGTCGTCTTCCGGCGGTGGATTCGACGGCGGCTGCGGCAAGCGGTGTGGAAGGGTCAAGGGGGCGCTGCCCCGGCCGTTCATCGTCAACAACTCCGGCGCGGCGCGGCGGAGAGTCAAGGCAGCGTCTTCGATAGGGAAAAAGCTCTCCCTGACAGCGGCGAGGTGGTGGCTGGCCGCCTTCGACTCCGACGCCGGCGACGGCGTGTTCTTCGATCTTTGGTCCGTTTCCCCTACGTATTTTGTACTTGTATTTCCTACCGTGTACGTTGTATGTGGTATGTGTTGAATATATGTGGTGGAAAAATTGCAAAAAAAAAAAAAATTGACCTCGTACGTCGTACCGATCGTTTCCAAATAGATTGGTTGAAGCCCAAAACCCAGGGGTAAAACCGGAAAACTAAAAAACACACCAACACCTCCTCAAGCAATATTATATAGTAGAGATTTTTCATGAAGGACGCGTCGTGTCGACGCGCCAATTTCAACTAGTCTATTCTCTAGACGAGCCGAACTCTCGGGCAGGAACGTCTCCAACTGCCGCCCGCCGGCACCTCCCAAATTTCGGCCTGCTTTGATCGGTGTCCGCCGCCTGGCGGGCTCCGAATCCTCCTCCATCTCCCCTACGACGCCCCACCGTTGGTTGTTGGTCGAATTCGTGAACGGAAAATAGGAAGATGGCCAGACAACCTACGAAGCACCGATACTCCAGATCACAACGTATCGGCGTACCGTACTTGCCCGATACCCGTATCCGGCCGATACACCCCGATACTCGTGTCCCTCGCGTGTTCCAGTTTTCCCGATTTAAAAAAAAAGAAAAAAAGCCGATACGCAGCTGGGACGGCGGCGACACGGGCGGGCGGAGGCCAGATGTACGGGTCGAAGCCCATTACTAACCCTAACTCCACAGCCCCAGCTTTGCAGGGCAATGGATCGACTGATGTCGTTGATGTGCTGCTCTGCTTGCTTGCTGTTGTTGCCCATCTCTGTCGCCTGATGGCCTGGTGAGATGTTGCTGCTGTGTTGCTAGCGAGTGAGTCAGTGAAACAGACATGTCATCTGCGGGCAGTGGCATGGCAGGCTTCCAGTCTTCAGTTGGTGGAAGTTAATGCAACACTGCTAGTGTTGATGGTGAAGAGGCTGGGGCTTGGGCAGTATTTTGATCTCATCTCACGCATCCAATCTTTCTGGTGTTTATTACATGACATTTTATTATTTATATATATGCTCGCCGTATCGCCGTATTGCTGTTTTCTGAAGTTGCCGTATCCCGTATCGCCGTATCGGTATCGCCGTGTCCGTCTCGCCGTATCGGTGCTTCATAGCAGACAACAACGGATTCCCGGAGCCCCTTTCCTCCGCCGCATCGCCTGATGTGGAGGGTATCGCAGGTACCCATTTTCTGCATTTTGCATAACCGCATGCGTGCTTGTGGATGGTGGTTGCTCACCTTCTTGTTTTCTCACAGCCGTTGCGAGGGGAGGCGACGACGCAAATCAGGCCAAAGCGGTGGTTCTTTTCTGAGAACCTCCGTTGAAGGTTTGATCTTGTCCTGGATCTGATATTCTGATGTATATGCATCATGCATGTTCGGTGCGTGAAGCATTGGTGACCAATTTCGCACCATAAACTACGAGTCCTGGGTGGCCGGTTTGCGGCAAAACATCGAGCACCTTGTGCGCACTTCGTTTGTGCCACCAATACATGCCGTCATGCCCTGATTGGCTGATTGCACTCTGCCAAATACACGGACCCGTTGCTGTTCCTCCTTGATTCTTGCAACTTTCTACCTGACATTGAACCTGCAACTGTTTTGCAGCATAAGCTGATTATTCTGGTTATGCTTCTGGTGAACATCGTTTTTTTTTTTTTTTTTTAACACTAGATAGCAAACGCACCCGGCCCCTCTCCTTTTCCCCATCTACAGTGACAAGGAGGTGATTTTTGGGCGACTCCCGTGCGAACCAGATCGCCGCCGGCGATCCGTTCGATTTCTCGCCTCCGCGGCCGCTCCGGCGGCGGGAGGTCGAGGAATCGACGGATCCCGTGCGTGTACATATCTAGGTTGGTGTAGGGTGCCTGCCGGCGGCGCTGAGGAGTTGGCGGCGTGGTCGGAGAGGCTTTTGGCGGCGGCGTTCCTCTCCTCTGTCCTTGGTGCTCCGGTGGAGGCCGGGGTCGGATCTGCCGTCTTGGGCGCGGTCGCTGCTCTCCGGAGCTGCGGCGTGCTCTTCCCCGAGCTGGTGGCCGTGATGGCGGCGCCATCTCTTGTTTGGGGGCTCCGGTGGCCTTCACCTCGGTGCTTGGCCTTGCTTTTGCTCAAGATCCGTGGAAGTTTGCAGGTTGGAAGCTCTCCATCGTCGTTGGTCGTGGACGGCGTTGTGGAAGAAGGGTGGATCCGGCGGCGTCTCGAGGCCGATACTCCTCCAAAGCTCAGATTCTGGTGCTTGCGTCAGATGGCCTTTGCGGCATCTCAACTTGGTTGTTCGAGGCGGCTGCTGCGGCGTGAGGTGAGCTCGTCTTCTTCCTTCCCGGCGGCGTGCTGCTGGTGCTCGGAGGGAGAGCTCTGCTTGGTGGATCCGCGTTCAGCGTGTGTGGGTTGTTTCTTCCTCCTCTTCGTGTGTGTTTGTGCGTTCTTTGGTTGATCTTGTACACGAACTTCCTTCAAAAAAAAAAAAGAACATCGTTTTTTTTTAAATTTTTCCCACGTATATTAAACCAGCAAAGAGTACACGATTATATCGATTACAAAAACAAAACTAAAAGAGACTAGCAAATCTATGAGATCTTCAAGCTCTTTCTTCATCCATGACACAATATTGTACTTTTCTGAAGGCAGCAGTAGAACAACGCCAACACCACCAATACCACCGAAGGTTCTCCCTTTTTAATTTTGAGCCGCAATGCCAAGGCTTTGTGCACGCATGCCGCCATTAAATTAATCAAGCAACATCGGCAAGAGCACCACCACTGATATCCCAGGGACAAATAACCGAACCACTTTGTCGACGTCGTTGGGAGCCGAGAGAACGAATCACCATTGCCAAAGACGTAGTAGCCGGGATAGATATTGCGAGGACACACCTCCTCGCGGCAACCATGCGAAACAATCCAAGATTGATCTGGCGAAACAAGATCTGAAGAACCATACCTAGATAGACTTAATCTTCCAAAGCCACCATTGACGTCGGGAAGGATATCTCGCCGTCGAACGAAGCGTGGAAGATCACTTATTGCAGACGATACCATCTCCATTAACGAAGAAGATGACGACCAAAACCAAACTCTACCATTAAGGACATTCGAAAAGCGCCGTGCGCAGGTCCGAGGTCCCCACCCCTTCTAGTGCCAGAACGGCACCTAGAGGAGGCGAGGACCCGTCGAATCTTTGCCGACGGCGACGATGAAGCTGCAGATATCACCGGCGGCGGCGGCTAGGGTTGAAACCCTAGGCCGCCGCCACGATCGCCAAACCCTAGGCCGCCGCCACGATCGCCTCCTCTCCTGTCTTTCTCGTACGTACCGTTTCGAGACACTCTGGTGAACATCGTTATTTGTAGATACCACATGACTGTAGTTAGTTCCTCTGATCTGGAAAAAATGGCGCTGGAAATATACCTGTCCATACCTCGGGCCGGGCCGGGCCGACAAAAGCCCGATACAAAAAACCCAGGCCTAGGCCCGGACCGGCCAAAAAGCACTAAAATTCGTCGGGCTGCGCGCCGGGCGCCTCTTCCTTAAATAGCCAAAATGCAAAGCACAGGCCTGGCCCAGCGCACCTGTCGGGCCTAGACTCCAGGCCTATGCCCGAGATTTTCGGGCCAGGCTGCCCATGGTCAGGCATAGCTAGAAATGAACTGGCCACGTACAAATTTTATGTACAGGTCGCGACACTCTTTTGGGATCAGAGGGAGTAGTTTCTTTACTCATTAGTGGTATATCATCTAATCCAGGACCTCCAGTTCCATTAGTGCCTTTCATCGTGTGATTATGACAGATTGTTCTAGTTTTGCCTCGTCATATCTGATTATGCTTATGTTGAACATCCATCCGTCAAGCAATGAGAATCATCAGTTTATTACCTTTGCATTACACCCACGTGACTGTTCTAGGAGCAGTATATCTCTTGAACATCTATAGCCCTAGGGAGCATTGGTTGTGAGTGACACTAACAAAAATGGATCAGTTCAATTTTCCCTTGCCTAACAAGATCCTTATTCAAACTGTGTAACTATTTTCATAAATAGTCAAATTGCATAACTTTGCTGATGCTAAAGAAGCCTAGTTCCTTGGTTGCTAGTCTAGTGAAACATAGAAATATGTGCCAGTAGAGCCTTAACTATCTTTTTTATAGTACAAATTCTAGGTTCTTGAAACTGATGAATGAAATTTTATTGTTTGTTTGACAAATTAGGATGCCTTGCTTTAATTTATTTAATGGATTCTTAAATTTATTCGGTTGATAAATTGACAGATCAGAACTTGGGAAGCAATGCCAGGTCCTTCAGGACCGATGCGTGTGGGAGTTCCGCCACCCTATGTAACATCTCATGGAGCTAGAGTTGCAAGGCTACATATGTATGATTGGATTGTGCTGGTTCTCCTAGTTGTTGTGGATGGAGTACTAAATAAAATAGAACCATTCTATCGATTTGTTGGATCGGAAATGATGACAGATCTCAGGTATCCGATGAAAGACAACACGGTGCCCTTTTGGTCGGTGCCGGTATAGATTTCCACTCTTAGCTCTACCCTGCTTATTTCCATGAACTGCTTAAGTACTTTGTTTTCGAATTATCGTGCTTTTTATGCAGATATATGGTATCATTGTACCTATGATTATCATGACCGGAATATACTTCAAGAGGAGGAATGTGTATGATTTGCATCATGCTATACTAGGTATCTTCATATTCTCCCTTGCAGGTTTTTGCTATGATATTCCTATACATTTAGTTCTGACATCTAGCTTGTCTTAGCAGGTCTCCTATTTTCAGTGGTTATAACCGCGGTTCTAACCGATGCGATTAAGGATGCTGTTGGTCGACCAAGTCCAGATTTCTTTTGGCGCTGTTTTCCTGACGGATTACCTGTAACGTGGTCACATTCAGTTGGATTCTTTAATAACTACTTTACTGAAGTCCTTTGCACGATTTCATCTGACCTGTCTTTGAAACTTTTGGCTTCACTTGATGTTTAGGCCTATGACAACGTTACTACGGGCGTTCTATGTCATGGTAAAGCGAGTGATATTAGAGAAGGTCACAAGAGTTTCCCAAGTGGTCATACTTCTTGTAAGTGAAAGTTTTTCATTGAATTCCCTTTTACCTCAGTACTAGAAAACCTCATGGAGTCTCAGATAGCATTTCCTAACGCATGAGAGAATATGATTGCTCAGGCTGCAGGAGCTTTTACATGCCACCAGTTCTTGAGGTGGATGACTCACAAATTTTCTGTTTCTCAGTGTCTTTTGCTGGTCTCGGGTTCTTTTCATGGTATCTCGCTGGTAAAATCAAAGTTTTCGACCAAAGAGGCCATGTTGCAAAACTATGCATTATTCTTGTCCCTCTGCTTGTTGCAGCCTTAGTGGCTGTTTCTCGCGTAGACGACTATCGGCATCATTGGCAAGATGTGTGTACTGGTGGAATTCTTGGTAGGTCTGACCATGTTATCTATTAAACGTTGTACGTCCCAAGTAAAAATAGAACTTAGAAGTGTTATGCACGTAATTCTTAATTGTCTAACGTATTACAAATCTGCAGGATTGGTGGTTGCTTCGTTGTGCTACCTGCAGTTTTTTCCACTGCCCTGTGACGAAAATGGTATGCTTCATACTTCCCCACAGAGTTAGGGATATTAGTTCTTAGAAATCTCTGATGTCAACTGAATAGTGTTTTGCAATAGTGAAAATTGGCATCAAGGTATAGACCTGTAAGCAGGGCAACAGCATAAGCTCATTTTATACAAAATAATCGGAGATAGATTTGCACTATGTATTCTGTAATATGCTCGGGTTCTTATGCACCATTGATGAGACGGTAGCATCTTCCATGAAGAAATATAACATGGAGGTTTGATGGCCAATTCCAGGCCATGACATAATTGGTAACAAATTTCTCTCAAGGATCAAACTAATCTTTATCTTTTCCTGCCACAATTGAAAAAGAATGCCCTTCAAGACAGGCAATTTGTATTCATCAAGCTAAGATCTACATTTTCTTTTATATTTTTCAAGATTATTGATGATTTTACCTTATTTGATGACAGGCCTATGGCCTCATGCATACATCCGGCACGTTCATAACCTTGAAGGCGGACACACAAGTGTAACCCACGGCGATGGATCACCAAAACTCGGTGCTGAACGGTTTGTTTGAAGGTCTTGACGGATTGGGGATGAGGGCCACAGATAGCCATGACGGAATACTAACATGGACAGGAACCGTTGCTAAATACCAGATGCATTCTCAGTATTGCTTGATGGTTTGAGGTAGCTTATCACGTGTGCCACGCGATTTTTCAGTAGAACTGAAAACCTGAGATACGTACTAATGTACTATGAGATGTTTCAGGTTCCACTTATATTCCTCGCGATATGGAATATATAGTAGATACTCCCTTCGACTTTATCGGAAAAAAAAGATACTCCCTTCGATCCTCAAAAGTGTCGCAAGTTCGTTCCAGCGACAATTATATCGGATCGGAGGGAGTATCATATATAACGTCAAAAATCCTATGGATTCTACGGCGGATATTGCTTTTGTTCCTGGAGCTTGTTCGCTTTTGTCGATCCGCCGGTGTCGGCATTTGTTTCTTTTGTATTTTCTCTTTCTTTTCTTTTGGGTGTGGTTTTGTGTTGTTCCCGCCCAAGCGCCTATCATCAGTTGTATCGGTTGTTTGGTATATTAATATAGTGGGCCGCAAGCCTGTTTCGAGAAAAACTTCATACTACTCTTATAATGTTATTAAAAGTTTCTGATGACCTGTGACCTCGGTGCTCTGTCCCTTCATCCTGTAGGCTGTAGCAAGTAGGCGATGTGATTTTTGAAGATCATTGTTAGCCTTGATGCTAATCGGAGTCATCATTAGTACTAGATCTCTTTTCTAGGATTCCATAGTCTTTGGTGAAAGTTGTGGCTTTATTACTCAGTACTTCATTAGCATTCTCTGTTTTGCCATGATAGACTAAGCAACTGATATTTGTTAGTTTCGGTGCTGGGTGTCCTACAATCCCTTTCCTTGTCAGAAAAGCAATTTCACCCCTAACTTAAGATGCTTACCTACCACTACTACTGGCTGGAGGCAATGGCTTTAGGATATGCCCTGACCCAGCTACGTATCCTTCCTATGGGCAAGACCCAAGGCGAAAAATCAAATCAAAGTACTAGAAGAAATGTGCTTTTTGTGCGTGCTTTTTTTCTAGCAAAAGCAAATAATCTTGCTGCCATATAATTTGGAAAAAGCTTTCGAAGAAAAAGAGCAAAAAGGAAAAAGGACCAATAAGCATAGACTGCAAGGGAAGATCAAAAAGTACATCCTAAGAAAGATGCTATACTTAACACTAACCTGAAATGTTAAGTATGCCGTCAGTTTGGCAGGTATTTCATTTTAAATCCTGTAAGAGGATAAAAAATACGGTTTGGACTCGATGGATAGTGCACTGCACATCCATTTTCGCTGGGTTAATGAGGCAGTACTCCTCCCGGTTTCCCGAAAATAAAATGAGGCAGGCCATATGTACTAGGATAGCTAGGGCGGAAAGGAGAAGGTGATTGTGGCTTATTATCCTGCTGATTGTTACCCAACTGAAGTTTGAATGAAGCTCCTGCATTCACAAAAATAAAGAGGCTCGAATGGATAGTACACATCCATTTTCGTGGGGTCGATTCAGTCTGAGATCGGCACCTTCTTACAGGCCCATTATTGCTGACTATTCATATGTCTCCAACATAGTTTGCCTGTTTGGCAGGGCGTACGTCGCTAACAGAACGAGTACAAAGAATGGAATTCCAGGCATGTCCATCTACAGAATGAATGGATGAAATTCCACGCGCGAAAGCCACAGCCCAATCCATCCACCAGTGCATCCATGCGCCATCTATCCGAGAAAATTCCACGTCCGTCCATCCATTGATGTGGCCAAGTTTGATCGCACGCCAAAGCTGAACTACACGAGCAACTACAGCAACACTCGAGCGGGTTCTGCTACATTGCCACGATGAGAGGACTTGTGGTGGTGGCCATCCTGGTCGCGGCCTTCGCCGTGTCTGCGCACGCCGAGCAGTGCGGCTCGCAGGCCGGCGGGGCGACGTGCCCCAACTGCCTCTGCTGCAGCAAATTCGGCTTCTGCGGCTCCACCTCCGACTACTGCGGCACCGGCTGCCAGAGCCAGTGCAACGGCTGCAACGGCCCCACGCCGGTGACCCCGACTCCCTCCGGCGGCGGCGGCGTGTCCTCCCTCGTATCTCAGTCGCTCTTCGAACACATGCTGCTGCACCGTAACGACCCGTCGTGCCAGGCCAACGGGTTCTACACCTACAAAGCCTTCATCGCCGCTGCCAACTCTTTCGCCGGTTTCGGGACCACGGGCAGCACCGACGTCAGGAAGCGCGAGGTGGCCGCCTTCCTCGCTCAGACCTCCCACGAGACCACCGGCGGGTGGCCGACGGCGCCCGACGGCCCCTACTCCTGGGGCTACTGCTACAAACAGGAGCAAGGCGCCACCTCCGACTACTGCTCGCCGAGCTCGCAGTGGCCGTGCGCGCCGGGGAAGAAGTACTTCGGCCGGGGGCCCATCCAGATCTCCTACAACTACAACTACGGGCCAGCGGGGCAGGCCATCCAAACTGACCTGCTCAAAAACCCGGACCTTGTGGCCTCGGACGCGACCGTGTCGTTCAGGACGGCGCTGTGGTTCTGGATGACGGCTCAGTCGCCCAAGCCGTCGAGCCACGCCGTGATCACCGGCCAGTGGAGCCCCTCGAGCGCAGACCAGGCGGCGGGGAGGGTGCCCGGGACCCCGGGTACGGCGTGATCACCAACATCGTCAATGGCGGGCTCGAGTGCGGCAAAGGGCAGGACAACCGCGTCGCAGTCGCAGACCGGATCGGGTTCTACAAGCGCTACTGCGACCTCCTCGGCGTCAGCTACGGAGACAACCTGGACTGCTACAACGAGAGGCCATTCGGTAGTTAAGTCTGTCAGTCGGCCAAACGCAATATCTATTCTGTTAGCTGTTGATGAACATAGCTATCTCGTCAATTCCTTCCTAATTTCAGGGGGCGGGCCAACCGGATCGCCACCACCAGAATCGGGAGTTGACGGGCCAATCGGATCAACAACACCAGTAGCAGCACGGGGAACTGGCTCATCGTCGAAGAAGAGGATCAGAACATGTATGACAACTCTAATTACCTCTCTCTGACGTTTATTCAACTAGCAGAGTCGCTCGTTTAATCTGGGTTGGCTAAATTGGTTTGGTTATTCATATATGGAGTTCTTGAATACTCTATTGCAATCTTGTCCCATTAAATAAACCGTGTAAGTATCTTTCGTTTCTAGAATTAAGCTACGTTGTTATAACTTATAATACGGTTATGTAGTTACTTCATGTAAAAAAAAAGAGATGAGGTTACTTTAGAACATCGACACTATGCAAGATATATTTGTAATAAATATAATATGTATCAGTTTGATATTTTCAGTGCGAGTAAAATTTTCTCTTATAGCTGGTCGGAACTTAGAAATATATGACTGAGAAAAATGCTAAAAATAGCTACATTTTTAGGCATTAACATGCACCTATCAAAAACAAGCAACACCATGTTAAGCGGTATGTGTGTATCTTTTATTTATTTTCTTTCGATTAATCAAAAAATCTACAGGTTTTTTGTATCGCTATGCATCAGAACAAATGTGGTACCATAAGTTCGCTAATTTTTTTTAAATAATACACACAAAATAATTAATTACAGAAATAACACGCGAATTATTTTTTTTGCAAAAATAGGATCCCGTCGTCCTTGGCGAAGACGACGCCGACCTGTCGTCGTTGCTGAAGACGAGAGGGCCCACAAGGCCACGTGGAGGCACGTGTGAGCTGCTGGGCTGTTACTAGTGGCGTGCGTGCACACATAAACGCCACTGGTAAATATTACTAGTGGCGTGTATCCACACATACACGCCACTAGTAACAGCCCAGCAGCTCACACGTGCCTCCACGTGGCCTTGTGGGCCCTCTCGTATTCAGCAACGACGACAGGTCGGACGACGGGATCCTACTTTTGCAAAAAAATTAAAACGCGTAATATTTCTGGAATTAATTAATTTTCGTGTATTATTTAAATAAAATTAGCCATAAGTTCCCCATGTTGTTTATGGATGTATACATATTAAGTCCATGAAACTGAAAGAAATCTACTAACTAGACCAACTGTGCAGACTTACTCCAAAGTAAGATTGTGCAGACTTGCAATGCAAATTTTGAATCATATGTACTCATTTTGGTTCCTGCTATATTTTCAGATGTTATAGTTGGCACCTCAAGCCTAACTGGGGTATGTTTATTTCTCCTCACGTTCTTTCTGTGGTATAAGAAATACTACAGCAAGGGTCAAGGAACACACCAAGGATTGAATCCTTCCTACAAAAGCAAGGAACTTCACACCCCAAAAGATATACTTACCCAGAAGTGAGAAGAATGACCAACTCTTTTGCTCACAAGCTTGGCCAAGGTGGCTTTGGAGCTGTCTATAGAGGCAAACTCCCTGATGGCCGTGAGATCGCAGCGAAGATTCTCAAGGACACTGAGGGTGATGGGGAAGAATTCATGAATGAGGTGGCTAGCATAAGCAGAACTGCTCATGTAAATGTTGTCACCCTCTTAGGATTCTGCTTGCAAGGTTCAAAAAGAGCTCTCATCTACGAGTACATGACCAATGGCTCACTTGAGAGATACACTTTTGGCAACAGTTCTGCTCAAGATCCTAATGCCCTAAGTTGGGAAGAACTCTTTGACATTGTTCTCGGTATTGCTCGAGGGCTTGAGTACCTTCATCGAGGGTGTAACACTCGCATCATACATTTCGATATTAAGCCGCAGAACATTCTACTTGATGGAGACTTCTGCCCAAAGATATCTGATTTTGGCTTAGCACAATTGTGCAAGCAAAAGGATAGCAAAATCTCAATCGGTGGAGCAAGAGGAACTGTAGGATACATAGCACCTGAGTTGTTTTCAAGGCAGTACGGAGCGGTGAGCAGCAAGTCTGATGTGTATGGTTACGGGATGGTAGTTCTCGAGATGGTTGGAGCAAGGAAACAAGTCAGTGTTAGTACAGAAAGTAGCACCAAATATTTTCCTCAGTGGATATACGACAACTTGGATGAGTTCTGTGGCACCGCCGGTGAGATTATTAGTAGCGATGCCACAGTGCTGGTGAGGAAGATGACTCTAGTTGGGCTCTGGTGCATACAGTTAACGCCCACAGATCGTCCGTCTATGAGCGAAGTCCTTGACATGTTGGAAAGTAACAGCGACGACTTGCAGCTGCCACCAAAATTGTAGTTCGTAGCTCCTGAATCCTGACGGCTTCAAACGGAAAGAACGCATATGGTACAATGTGTTCATTTGACATTGTAAGTAGTTGTTGACAATTATATTGTTTGGAAAGTTAATTAAACAAATGCGGGCTAATTTTGGCACCATATTTTTTATTTCTGTAGCATCTGCATTAGAAGATTTCACTCCTTGTCGCCTTCGCGGATTCAGTATTATTACGAGAGAATAATAGCTAGAAGAGGGGACGAAAATCTAGGCTACACACCTCACCCTGAAACACGAGGACCATCTGTTTTAGCTACCTATATATTACTTAAACAAAAATTCAGTTTCTAAAGGAGCTCCCATCGGTCCAAACCAAAGTGTCCGAGCACCCATTTTCCGCCCCAACTTTTATGGCAGACTAAGGGTGTCTGGACACTATGCCACGTAGATATGGATGAAAACGGAGAGTATACGGTTGAATAGTAGTAAAAAATAGCCATAACCATGTTGTTATCGAATTCGGAGTCAGCGGATAGCACACAGATACAAATAAGAAATCCGAGTCTGCCGGTTACGAATACGGAACGATTACAGGACAAATATGGTTTGGTTGCGGATAGACATTTTGTCAGAAGTCACTTAAAAAATATGACTAACATGTAACACATTATAGAGCAACTTTCTCGCAACAAACCAATCACATTATATCAATAGTACATTTCCGAATGAACGCACGAAATTAAATTGTTAATTTTTACTTTCTCAGATGGTTGTAAAGTATTTCTATCGATGTTGTTATGAAGTTGCCCACCGTTGTAGTGAAGTTGCCTAGTGATATTTTTGTGAATTTTTTCGTATTTCTGTTGTGAATAGTTAAGTTAGTTCCAAAGCCATGGCAACACGATAGTCTGGTTAACCAATTGATTAGAAGTAAATTAAATCTATTGCAACAAGATAGTTAATCAATTGACCGGAAGTAAATTAAATCCATGAAAATCAACGCGGCTGACTAGTTAATTCTCAGTCGACTAAGCACTATTGGCACCCATAAACAAATGGATCAAGAAAAGACATCTCGGTAGTAGTCATGTGCATTAAGACACTACAACTAATGCATGTATATATCTTCAATGCAAGAGAACAAAATTAATCCTTTCCAGCAAAATTTATACATAATAATAAAGAAAAACGATACAGTTAGATGCAAGATATATCCAACTTAAATCACGATAAGTTGTTCTTTTCTCATCATTTGGCTTACGCCATCCCTAGAAAGTACCGGAGTGACACATAAGACATAACAACTACCACATCAGAGCTCCTACTTCATGGAGGAGGCTCAAGGATAAGAAGGTGATCATTCAGTGAAGTTTGGGGGTTCTTCGTATCAACCCACACCTGTCCAACGGTGATAAGATTACCCCAAAAAAATGGGCATCATGATACATTTTCATATCCTCATGTCTCGCTAATTCTTATTCGAGTTCTTTTACTTGTGTTTATGTTGTGATAGTATTTGAGTTTGAAATTCACATATTATCATATAGGATTATTCACATATTTGCCTTAGACTCACTTTGTTATTCGTAAAGCCTAAAACTTACAAATGAACGAAGAAATTTGTACAAACCTATTCGCCCCCTATAAGCTAACCTCACTCTTCCATTTCAGCTCTAGTTAGCTCTAGATTGACCAACTATTTTCTCTTAATCCAAGTAGTTTAAAATTTAACCAGATTTATTCGTAATGTACCTTGAGCAAATACAAAAATGTTCATCTTCACTATTGTGAAGAATTTACTCAATTCCTTATCTGTAGGATAAATCCTCACACATGACCTTATACCTCGTGTGCCCTCGCCCACTCTCAGCCCGCCTCTTCCAAGATCCCTTCCACTTTCTCTCTAACCCACCTTTACATAGATCATTCATTCAAATTTATTTATTTTCCTTTTCTAGTTTATCTTTATCATTTTTTCATTTTTATCTTATCCGTTGATACGTTTCATATTTTTTTTCTGTCGTATTTTTATTTTTATTTGTTAAACATGCGTGAATATTTTCCATTTTCTTTTATTTGCTTACATGAGCACATTGAATATGCATGAACAACTTTTTTATCTATGGACATCTAATCCACTATGATTTAACATTTATTTTGTTACGTGAAAATTTATTTTTATTTTCCTAATATTTAGTACATGGTGTATTTTATTTTATTTGTATCCATATATGAATGGCTTTTCTATGATTCACTTTATTTAAATCAAGTTAACATTCTTTAAATACTTGCACTTTTATTTCGACCCACATCAGCAAGTATACTTTGTAACAAAGTCTCTATCCTATTATTGCAATATTTTTGGAGAATAGCAAAAAAAATCGAGCTTTTAAAAACAAATTTTACTTTTAGTGAACCACATTTTCCTTTGGGCGTCGCAGCGAGCTCCCGCATAAGTTTTCCCTAAAATATTTATCTAAGTTATACATTGGCATTTCAGGACCAAGTTCCGGAACCCGAATACCACGTGAACGTTCACACAGTTACGTTTCTTGAAATGCCCAAAAGCTAGGGTAACAAAAAGACTGAACTTATATAGATCTCATTTCTTTTGGCAGAGCGATGTTGTTAAGCGGAAGTATCGGTTGACAAGATGGAAAATTATTTGTCGACCAAAGAACCAGGGTGGCTTAGGAGTCAAAGTTCTAGAGCTGAAAAATAAATGTTTACTTAGCAAATGGTTGTTTAAACTGTTAAACGAAGAAGGTGTGTGGCAAGAATTGTTGCACAACAAATATCTTAACAACAAGATGTTGGCTCAAGTTGAGGCTAAACCAACGGATTCACCTTTTTGGAAGGGCCTCATGAAGGTTAAAGATGAGTTCGTTAATCGGGGTTCTTTTAAACTTGGGGATAGCAATATTGCTAGGTTTTGGGAGGACACTTGGTTAGGCGATATTGCGTTACAATTTAAGAATCCATCAATATATAACATTGCTCAGCAGAAAAAAAAATGTAAGTAATCTTTTAACTAGTAGCCCATTGAAATTGCGTTTCAGAAGGGCACTAGTAGGTGATAAATGGGACTCCTGGTCTCACTTATATCATCGTTTGATGGAGGTAAATTTATCGGATATGCCAGATATTTTTGTTTGGAAGCTCACACGTAATGGTAGGTTCTCGGTTAAATCCATGTATGAGGATCTTATGAATGGACACACGAGATATCTGCATAAGTATCTTTGAAAGTAAAGATCCCGCTTAAGGTAAAGGTTTTTATGTAGTTGCTAAATAAAAAATCCTTGCTCACTAAGGATGACCTGTAAAAGGAAAATGGCAGGGATGTACAAAATGTTCCTTTTGTGGCTCAGAGGAGACGGTAGAACATTTGTTCACTTCTTGCCCTTTTGCGAAAGTAGTTATAATATTTCTCCTCCAACCAATATAACTAATATGTTTGGGAATTGATTGAATGGAACCAATGAAAAAAATAGCACGCTATTTCCCGGTTAATAGCACGATATACGTATTTGGAGAGGCTACGCAATATTTAGCCTAAAGTTGACACTACGGCGCTATTTTCGTCTTATACGCTCGAAACCACACTAAACGTGGTAACGTTATAGCTACGCTAACAAAAAGTCTGGAAATAACGTTAGGTGATGATGATGGCGGGCAATCTGGTGGTTCTTCTAGTTATTCTGAAGATGATGTCAATGATTCTGATTAAAGTTAAAAATATTTATCTTTTAGTTTATTACTTTTTCATGGTTTTAAGCCTCATATTTGTATTCGTGCCATGGATTTGGCCTTGACATTTGAATATGATTACCTGGTTATGCATGTATTGTTTCTGGAAAAAAAATAGTGCTGAAATCCTTAATATTTGGGCTATTTCTTACAACTTTTTCATCGCGCTATTTTATATGTAACTTCGCTATATCACGCTATATCTTGTATAGCTTGTGGAGAAGGGCCACGCTATTTTTGATAGCACGCTATTTTTTTCCTTGAATGGAACTATAGAATTTCCGAACTATCCTTGTATTTAACAAGAAAAGATATTTCCATGTTTTGCAGGTTATCCATATGACTGCTCACTGGATTCATCTATGGGCGTTCCTTCTACCCAAGACCAACGCGCTCTCATCGTTTCTGAATGTACAAGGCTCCTGGCGGTTGCACACGATATCTTCTGTCTGGCTACGTGTATTAGTTAACTTACGGATGCATAATTGACTTATGTTGTCTTTCTTTCGATGGTTGATTCATGTCTCAAGCTTAAGTGATTCGTGATTTGTAAATTTGGTACTTCATAAAACTTTGCAATAAGAAGGCGTGTGCGTCAATTGATGCAAAGGCTGTGGTTTATTCCCATTTCGAAAAGAAAAAAATACACAGTTGGATAGACATATGACACATCATGCCTCGATCCCGCGTGTTGTGCACTTTGCGGCTTTGTCCATCTCCTCACCGGTCGGATGGCTACCGGTAACATCGTGCTGGAAGATACATGAACGCAGTTCGCTCTACAGATTTGTCGAACCTCAGTGGAATGTAATGCTAGAATGGCCAAATTAGTTTCCTTAAGGCCTCAATGGAATTTAATGCTAGAATGGCCAAATTAGTTTCCTTAAGGAAACACAAGTAAATCCTAGCTATGATAGCGAACTAGATTTCCTTAATCAACATAAAAATCAAATTTTCATGGCGTTTTTCTAATCCTAAATCGAGGAGATTTGTTTTATGTCTAAGTGGACTTCTAAAAAATGAAACTCTAGATTGGTGAAAGGTGGATTCAAAAGTGCAACCTGGTGTAAAAGAAGAAGCAAATTTACTTTTCGCTAAAACTGATTTAGAACTTTTTTAGAATCAACTCTGCCTATCTATTGATGTACACAGTCCCATGCATATATAAACAAATTGATCAAGAAAATATATCTCGGTAATACCATCTTTTGCATGAAGACATTACAGTTAACGTATACATCTTCAGTGCAAGAACATAATTAATCCTTCCATTCCCATTTTTTTTGTAAATAACAATAAATCTATAGATCATAACGACCCAAGATATGCTAACTTTTTTAGATGCAAGATATATCTAACTTAAATCACGAGAAATTGATTTCTGCTCGTCATTTGGCTTACGCCATCCCTAGAAATTACCGGACGGAGACACAAGACATAACAACACCGCATCAAAATCCATCTAGCGCGGAGGCGGGCTCAGCGGTGGATCAGGCGTGCAGGAATCCATTACCGCCGGGGACGGTATCATCAAAGGGCCCCTGCGGCTCGAGCTGCTTGCACATCTCCAGGTAGGCGTAGTAGAGGACCCGGTTCTTGGCGCCGGTGCGGTGGCGGCCGGTGTTCTTGCAGAAGTACTTGAGCTGGTCGAGCGTGCAGCAGCCGAGCATCTGGCCGAGCAGGAGGAAGAGCCAGTTGATGTCGGCCTTCTCGGCGGGGATCGCGGGCCAGAGGCAGCGCTCCTGGCCGCACGCCGCGCAGTCGGGGAGCGTCGAGTCCATCCACGCGGCGGGGGCGCGGTCGTTGAAGGCGTGCCGGTTGGCGGCGACGAACGCGCGCACCTCCCGGAACTTGGCCTCCAGGTCGAACGCCACGGTGGCCCTGCAGTTGCAGCGCTTGCACCGGGCCTCGCCCTCGACGGACGTGACGCCCCGGCGGAGAAGGGTCTCGAGGGTGTCGTGGCGCGCGGGCTGGGCCGACGACCACGGGAACGGCAACGGCGGCGGCGTGACGTCCGTGGCGAGGAGGAGAGAGTCGTCGGGCCGCAGCGGCTCGCTGCTTCGGCGGCGCTGGGCGGGGGCGGAGCTGTTGAGGCGGCGGCGGGTGGCGCGCGTGGCCGTGGGTGGGGAAGGAGGAGGTGGAGAGGGACGTGGCGGCTTCGGCGGCGGCGTGGGGGCGCCGGCGTAGATGGATCCGAGGGTTAGGGCAAGGGGGTCGTCGACGACGTCGCGGGCCTTCGCGGCTTGCCCGTCCATTCCCATCTCACCGCCGCCGCTACTCCGCTTGCTGCCGCGACAATGGCGAGGGGGTTTATGGCTTTATGCGAGGACAGGAGTAGCGTTGGATCCCAACAGGGTCGCGAGGTGGTTCTAATAACCACGCGTATCTTTTGGACATGATGATGATACGATCATTGTTTTCAGACCATTTCTCTCTCTTAATTATCTACCCCCTTTTAATTCGACCCTTCTCTACCAAAAATGCGTGTTCAGTTTATCTACTTGGACGCATTTTCTGCTAAATTTTTTTAAATAATACACGAAATTTTTTTAATTCCGGAAATAATACGCAGTTTTTATTTTTTTCAAAAATATTACCCAGTCGGCCCCGTCGAAACCGACAGGCCCTAATCGGCTTCGTCGAGACCGAGAGGCCCCACTCGTCCACGTGTAAGCCCCCAAGTATGGCTGGGTTATTACCACTGGCGTGTATAGATGAGTGCACGCCACTAGTAGGGAATACCAGTGGCGTGTATTTATGGGTGCACGCCACTAGTCGGCTTCGTCGAGACCGATTAGGGCTGTTGGCTTCGCCGTGACCGAGTAGGCCCTGTCGGCTCCGACGGGGCCGACTGGGTAATATTTTTGAAAAAAATAAAAACTGCGTATTATTTTCGGAATTAAATAATTTTTGTGTATTATTTAAAAAAAATTAGCCGCATTTTCTCCCTTCGTTCACGGAGGGCCGTCGTGGCTGTGACACTTGTGGCTGGGCCTTGTAAGATATTGGCCCCATGTGTCAGTGAAGAATGCATATACACGCCACGTCGACTAGGATTATTTTTCTCCTCCTGTCGTGATGTCCCGAATGTTCGATCGACCCCACTGGCATGCAATGCAATGCAATGCATGTCTGGTTAATTATCCCCGGCCCGGGATCTGTGTCTGCCTTTTCTGTTGCCGGCTGCATGCCGGGGTGATGTTGGAAATCCAAGATCTCTTTCTTACAACCGACTCGCTGCGATCCGCCGTGCTTTGCGCTGGGTTAATTATCCTCGCACCAAACACGCCGAGGCTTTACCCACTCTTGTCACGGGAATGTTAGCCCGCGACAACGTTTTGGTAGCAAACATGACAAACAACCCATACGCACCCTACAAAAATCCTTGTTTGTAGTACTAAATTTTGGACCCAAACTAAATTGTGCAAACTTTTTAAAGCATTGCCAAAATTCAATTTTTCTAGGCAAGTACAATTACCAATATATACCTTTGCCTAACTGTAGCGAAGGTAACGTGAGAACACTGGTTTAAAAAAGTTCAAATAGGGTAAACTTATCAACAATTGCCAACACTCAAATTTGTGTGGAAACCTCCAGCTAACGCTTGCATAACTCATAGCTATATACATTATGTCTTTTTCCTAACGGTCGTTGAGGTGGCGTGAGAACACTTGCTTAGAAATAAACTGCACAGCTCAGGTCCAGCATTGGTTTAGCACATTTCGCTCTAGTTATGACTTCTCTTTTAGAAAGAAAAAGCACTATAGGCAATTACACGAATCCCTATTGGCAATACTAAATTTGGAACCATGCCAAGTGGGGTAAACTTATAAAGAATTGCCAAAGTGCAAATGTGGCAGGAAATCGAACAAACCAAGCCACCCTCTGCATCAGTGCCAACTATTTGCCACTTCCTAACGGTCACTAAGGTTGGGTGAGAACACTCACTTAGGCCATCCATAACGCTCCACGGTGGACCGTCTCTTAAATAGCCAGGTCACGCTTTTTCTGAAGTGGAACCTCATAAAATAAGAAACTGAGGAGAGTCGTCTCTTGCTGTAGAAACAGCTCTTGACATGCAGAACGAGGCAAGCCGTTAATTCCATCCAATTAGCCTCCACCTTTAGCGTTTACCTGGTTGTGCTGCCAATAGCAGGAGACACGGATGGAAGGGAAAGAAATAAACTAAAAGTAACTTGGTTGAGATATGTGGCGTTTTGGAGGATGAACTCCATGGAGCTTTTTTTAATTCAAAAAGGAAAAAATCTAGAAACAGCTTTCGCCCCGCTTTATAAATAAAGCAACATGCCAAACAAGTCCAAAACAAAGTCACGAGCACGAAGGAGAAGCTAGAAAATTTGCTGGGTAGCAGCACAAGTAAGCCCAACAACATGAAAAGAGCTAGAGGCGCAAGGGGTAGGGTAAAGGGAAAAAATCTTATGCGTAGATAATGTTGAACTTTATCGGTGTGTCAATATTAATGCAAAACTCGCTTAGTTTTAGAATAATAAACAAGACAAATATGTGGATGTAGATTGCTGGAGTCCACACTAACAAAAACTTGAAATGTTGTTATTTGTCATTTTTGTTTAGTCCAGAATACGGCGATTTTGCATTGACATTTTGTAACAGCGGTAGAGTTTGACATTATCTACACCTAGGTTTTTTGTTCGAATTTCTCGTCGATTTAAAAAAATCAAAGGGCTTCATAAAGCTCGAGCTCCGTTTGCACTTCCTGTCTCCAAGTGCTCCTATAGTCCTATTGAAAATGTTAAGTTTGGAGTATACTTGTTGCGTGACACTTGAGCCGGGTGCTCAGTATGGAACCTGTTTAACTGTACATTAAAAATATCCGATTGAATAAGTTTGTTTCCTTTTTATTTCTTTTGACCGATGCTGGTGAGATGCATGCTATTTTTTTTAATGTAGACGGGCCTCCCGGTGTCAGCACTGATAGGCGCCCCGCACCCAGTGGCACCGAACCGGGGATGTCTACCTGTGTTGGGCCGCATCCGCTCTCATCGCTTGCCCAGCCCCACCGGTTTACTCCAGTAAGGTCGCGTCCCTCCCTCAACAAGCTAGCAGCCGGCATGGTGGGCCGCGCGCATGCGCTCCGGTTTACTGGCAGGACAGTTGCAGCGGCACGCACCGGAAACTGGCCACGCATATGCGGGCAAAATAGAAAATTTCGAAGGTAGTACTGCGTATATCATTCCGTAGAATACGAATCCCTAAATACCCCGTACAAATCACAGCTGTCTAGCCTTTTCAGAATGCAAGCTTTGGCAAGAACTTTTGTGGTACTACTCGATCGTAGCCTGCCTGCAACTGCAACTCGTTTCTCCATGGCATGTCCGGTGTCCATCGTCGTAAAAAGGGATTTCTAAAACCTACATTACCTTCAACTATCAGCCTATCACCGTTACCGACGCTAAAATCTCGAGCAAATAGAGACAGACAAAGATAGAGTCGAAAAACTCTATACCGATCCCCAAGGGACACACCCACCATAAAAGCATTAGATCTGAAGTCTATGAGTTTTTAGACGGAGCACCGCGTTAAATTAATGACGCCACATTGGGAAGGATACAAAGTGATGAATTACAACTCAACAACACACACAAGCACACTAAAGAAGAACAACAAAGCCTAGCGAGAGCGGGAGCGCATCGTAGGCTAGGCCAGAGGCCACACATGGCAGAAACAAACAACACCGAAGACACCAAGAGACCGTCGAAGGGGAGTAGAAACAATCTGACCCCGAAAATGTCGTCTCACCATTGTCGAACTCGGCAGGTCGGAGCTCCCCCAGCTGGAGATCAAGCCGTCACGGACGAAACTCTCCAAAGAGATCAGGCCAACACTGACAAACACTCCAACTGGACGAGCCAACCATCCCACAACATAACAGACTCAGCCTCCACCGAACGTCACTGCTACACCCACCGCACAGCCATCGGAAGAGAAGAGAACGATGGATTCCAAAGGCGCCTTCATCAAGGTCACGGTGCCATAGCACCGGCGCCACCTGATCCCGACGGGATCAAGGTTTCACCTGGAGTACTAGGACATGAGGGCTAACCGCAACAACGCCTTCATAAGTCATGACGCCCGAGAACGCCGCCATCACCACCTTGGCCATGCCAAGCTAGGCTTTTGCCCCGGACTGAGCTCCTGCTCGCTAGAACAGAGCATAGGCAGCCGTCGAGACAACCTCCATGCCACCGTCACCGTTCGCCCTTTGCAACCACCACGCCACCCTCACGACAGTGGCCACTGGCCAACACTCGAGTCACGTGTCCTGCCACAAAGCACCGCAACTCCCACCTTTTTCTAGACCGCCGCCCCGACATCTGTGAAACCAACCTCGCCCAAGATGACTGCCAGTGCTCATCGGGCCGCCCAGCTGCCGCGCCAACACTCCTTCACAATCAGATAACCCACCCCGCTGCCATCAACCACCCGAGCACAACCTCACACGGGGGGTAGGGCGGCGAGAGGGCACATAGGAGGAAGGAGGAGACGGTAGGGAGGCCTCACCACCACCGGCGGCGGCCGGGGCGTTGAAGAGGGGTGGCGGCGCGCGAAACCCTAGTCTCCCCCGTGTCGCCCACGGGAGGACGACGCGGGGTCGAAGGGGAATATGATCTGAAATATACGATGCATCTTAGTTTTGGATGCTCTCAGATTGTGTCTACGTGAAACAAAAAGGAGCAGGAGTTGCAACACGTCATCATGCTGCATCATTTTGGCAAGGGCGCAGCCACACATTGCATCATCAACTTGTTTCCTTCTCTTCTTCCTGACCATGTCTCGTGCGAAAAAAGTAGGCGAAGGCCGCTCCTTATTCAGAATGTTGGAGAAAAGCGTTTGACTGGCTTTCTTTACTTCAGAACCTGTGTAGTTCTCCGTTTCTCCGACAGAAAACACACAGACGTACCAGGTTGTACTTCAAATTCAAACTGCTCACGGGGAACACTGTAGCAGTATCCGTTGCCGACGCATGCGGCATGCCTCTTGTCAAAGTGTCGTGTCCTAATAATTCAAACTGATTAGTGTCATTGACAAGGACTGGAGAGAAGATACAACAGTGCAGGAATTTCTTCAGTCTCACCACCCAACATGAGCATGATTAACAGCTGGATGGACTCGATGGTGTACCATGCCAACCATCTGAATCCCCTGTGCTCAGTGTTTTTTTTTTGTATTGTATCTAGGCAACACAGTTCTACTTCTAACATTTGACGATCGAAAATTCAGATGCTACGAACACAAAATTAAGTGAGAATCTTGAAATATAGCTATTGCAGTAGCACATGCGCAGAGCCAGATTAGAGTAGAACAACGTTGCTTTCTTCCCCTGTCACTTGCAGGTTGCACAAGGATGAGATCCCCGTCAGGGCGTCGAGATATATACTGCTGCCGCTAATGGAGCCCATTTTAACTAGTGGATTCTGCTGCCGTCTCGCAACGTCCAACTTCTCGTGCTACACGGTTGGTCGCCGATCGAAACGGAGGGGTCCGAGATGGAAAGCTCAACCGCAGCTACCGATCTGCCTGCCTCTGTGATCTTCTAATCTTCCTCCTTATCCAGGAGAAACTACATTCGACGACTCTGATATATACATGGATGCCATCTATGGCTCGGATGGAGATATTATTAGTGTAGTGACCTCTCAACCATTGTTTCAGAGTTTGGTTAACTAGGCCTAATTATGGTGATGTGCCCTGTCATTCAAATTAGACATGCATGTCATCATCCTATATGTTAGCCGAATTGAAGTGGGTCAGTTATCTGACGCAGCAATATTAATCCCAAGGTTCCCTTAAACAAGATAGCGTGCTGCCCAGTTCCTCTTCGATGTCACGAAACACTTCCAACTTCCCGTTAAGAAGACACGTCGGTCTCATGCGTGCGCTTAGAAGGAAAATCAAACTGTGCCGATCCTCTTGGGCAAGCCATCAAAAGCATAACCAAGATGAGAAGAACAACGGGGAGAAAGCTGGAATCTGTCCATTTTAGAGCACTTGCTAGAGACATGTAGCCATGCCTTTTGGGTAATCTTGCTGGTCACAACTCACCATCACTCCATCCATTAGGTAGTCTTATCTTTTGGACGGTCTAATTGCGGCTTTATTTACGACGAATGCACACACTTGGCAACGGAACAGAGAAGCAGCTAGCGGGAGCAGATTTTGTAAGCATCTGGAGAGCAAGGATAAAGGAAAAGCCGAGACGAGCAGCAACGATGATACTACTTTACCTCCGTCCCTTCCTCCGTCGTCGCTTGGGCTCGATCTCCGGTGAGGCCCGCCACCCACACCGTCGGAAAGTGGCAGAGCGAGCTCTGTCGGCTCGTTCGGTCTTGCCACTGGAGCAAAAGCAAAGAATTATTCTCTTCTCCTGGAGACGAGCGCTGGCTTGGACTCGAGTGGACTTTTTGATCCGGCGACGACGCTGGTGATTCCCGGAATATAGTTTTGAGGTGACGCCTGCCTGATGTCTTTTTCTGCCTAGAGGGACGACAATGGCAAAACAACAAAATTTGAACGCAGAACGGACCTCTGACGGGTTAGTGTTCTTTACTGTAACAAGAGCAATTCGAGCACCGGCGAAGCCCTTTGACTCGATGGTTTTACTATGCTCCAGCTTGCAGAGAGTTTCATTGGCACTTGGCAGGAATCCAACGGGGACGACAAGACAACTCCCTGTGGGATGCTCTTGCGTCGTCGCAGCCTGCGCTACCCTGCGATACATACAATACACCACTGCTCCTTGGCAGCTCCAGCTTGGACCGTGGTCTCTGTATGGAAATTTCTTCTTCTTTTAGAGCCGAATTATTTTCTGAACCAACATCAGAATTGGGTTCACCTTGCTTGTACTCCTCGCGTGTACTACAACGCTGCTCGTACAGGTAGTGTGATGCCGCAGTCAGTGCTACGGCCTAGCAAGAATCTCAGAGGTCACGGACTATACATTCAATTTTCGCCCTTCTTTTAGAATTGGTACGAGCTGATGCGGTAGCATTTACCTCGCTCGCTCGGGTACACCACCCCGATCCATCATCCATGTATACACATGATCCTCTGTAAATCCTAAATGTGACCATACATCTGTACGGCCATCATAAAACATCGTACGATCACGCCTCTAATGCTAGTCTTGTTTACAGCAAGAAATTTAAGTTGTTGATTACTGCGGAAAGAAAATGACCACAAGATGAACTTCCAGCACCAAATGAATACGTCTACACTTGTTTTTTCTAGTTTTCTTGCCCGTCATAGCATCTCAGGCACGATCCCTACAAGGGCGGAGTATGTATAATTTTAGTCTGAACAAAGTAAAATAAAAGTTCTTATTGTTTAGTTGGCCTACCTTTTAACGATGACTATTCCTTTTTCTTTTTACTGTTTTGTCTATATCTCTACACGTGATTTGGAGGTTCTCCTTTGAATACAAGTGCCAAAGCAGTTATTAAGTACATTATTTTTTATATTTCATTCGACAGACCACCTAAACATCATCTGGACATTGCTCAGATATATCTTAATATCTATATGTGCCATGACATTGATATTATGATAAATGTACCATTAACCCGTACATATACAATATCACATAAACTTTATCGGCTACCTCGCAGTTAGAATTTAATTCTATATACTAATTTAATATCATCAACGCATGTTATATACGATCATTAATGTGTTGTTTCTAGAATGACATAAACATCATTTCCCCGTCCCCCAAACAAGGATGATTTCAAATGATTGTTTCACATGTGACTCAGCACAACATTTATGAGCTATAGAACCATACTATTTCTCTTACCCATATTTTAATTATCCATGAAACTCTGAATAGATAACACTTTTGGCACACTAGAGAATATGCACTTTGCAATTGCGAGGGCCACCTTGCTAGTTCGGTAAAAGTTTGATTAACTACGCATATATCAATGGCGGAGTTTGGGGGTGCAAACAGGCCAGGGGTACATAATAAGAGAGATATGGGCCAATTCGGGGGGGGGGGGGGGGGGGGGGGGGGGGGGCTGGGCTATTTTCCATTGTTTACAGGCTAAATGGGCTATTTTCCATTGTTTACAGGCTAAATGTAAATGGGTTGGGGGAGAAAGTATACGGTAGAAACCAACTTTCGTTGGAACCGGGGAAGCCACACAAAAATCTTGTTTAAAAGTTTTAAAAAAATAACAACAAAAATGCATTACTTTGGGAAGGTACAGTTCTATAGACATGCAAATTTGCAACTTGAAACTTAAAATTGTTTAGGAGCTATGAAAATGAAAAATTTAACAATGAAAGTAGATCCAGCAATTTTACTATTCATTGTTGAATTTAAAATTTTCATAGCTTCCAAATAATTTTGAGTTTCAACTTGAAATTTGCATTTCTGTAGAACTTTACCTTCCTTAAATGATGCATTTTTGTTGAGGATTTTTCTTTAAAACATTTTTTTTTGTGGTTTCACTGGATATTCTCTCGAGGGGGGGGGGGGGGGGGACACATGTAGCTCCACCGTTGGCAGATATACAAATCGACACGACGTTGCCCAAAAACGAGAGGATCGACTCACATGGTGTCTACTAACGGGTGGAGGTTCACCGAAGACACGCGATTAGATGGGGAGGAGAGCAGATGTGGCATCCCAAAAGCGATATATTCGTCGGGAAAATCTAAAGTCCATTCTGCATGGCTTCGTTTTAGTGACTATTAGCTTTAGTTGAGGATTTGTGCTTCTAATTAGTACCATATCTTGACTTCAACGGTTGTACGTTTGTGTTCTTTCCTGCTGATGCTTGACGTTCTTATAGATATCTACCTAGTCCATTCCATGCAATTCCGAGTTCTTCCATCCTAAAAGCGATATATTCGTCAGAAAAATATAAAGTCCATTTCCACATGGCTTCAATTTTGGTGACTATTAGCTTTTTGAGGATTTGTGCTTCTAATTAGCACCATATCTTGAATGGTTACATGTTTGTGTTCTTTCCTGCTTCTTCTTGACGTTCTTATAGTCAAATAATAACTACCGGGGATACGTCGACTTAGAGACGGGTGCATTTAGAAAAAAAAAACTATAGACGATTTGCATGCCCACAAAGTAAGATAGACGAGCACGGCTGAATCAAAGCAACCATACGAAAGAAATTTAGTCTCGACTGCTTGCTAGAATTTTCTATTTCTTGTACTTAATCATACACTCAAAAGAACTATTAAGATATTTGTTAAACCAACCCCGTAGAGATATCAACGTGATATTAAAACATATGTAAACACATATACACAATAATAAATGTAGAAGTCATGACTTAATCCGTGGAGGCCTACAATTATGTCCTTTGTAATTTATCTTTGATTTTGATTTGTTTTGATGATTTTTCTAAGAGGTCATGTCTCGAAAAGAAAAGGCGAGACAACTTCTGTTAACAAACACATAATTTTTAACTTAAACTTACGACAAAGCACGTGTAATTTTTAAATCACATATATAGAAGTAGGCAACAAAAAAACATAATCAATACTTATCAATATTGTATTGTGATTAACAACGCTAAGTAAATAATATATAAAAAATTATAATCGAGCAAATCTAATATAAAATATAATTGTAAAAGTATAAATGTTGAGTACAAATATTTGAAATGGAGCATATGAGAACAGTTAGAGTGGTGAGTATGGTTTCTTTCCGGGGAGTAGGTTGTTGAGAACAAAAGCGGAGACAACCTAAATTGTATAGCCGATCATACAATTACCCATGCAACTATATGATTTGTACACCGAAATAAGGCGACCTTTAAGTTGGTTTTCAACATAGAAGAATGCATCGATATGTCTCCACAAAAAGGAGGTATACATTTTGTTATAGGTGAATTTGGTTTGCGCGTTGCCCTTTGTAACATATATTAGACTCTTTAGGCACACATAATTTGTAAACACATGGAGATACGTCCCTAGGTGTCACGATACCAAAGGTAAGATTTATCTGGAAGAAAGTTATGTTGCGTGATTACACGAGTAATGTTTTATGGTTATTCTTCCCAAATCTTAACTTTTAATTGTAAATCTAATGGTCAAAATATTCTGATGATGTGGATTAATGTGGTGTCTCGAAACACAACCCCGTATTGTGCGCTTGGTATATAATAATAAATTTGTAGTCCCGGGCCAAATACCCACTGTAACATAAGGCCTCAATGATCTGTCCTATAAACTTTTTACGCGGGATTGTAAATTGCCCGTTTGGAACTGGAAATGTAAGGTTCTAAAGACCCTTTTTCTGGCGCATGATCCGATTTTTCTAGCTGTTTCCACACCCCCTCCGCATATCCATGCCTTGTCCTGCCTCCTGTGATGAATCGGGCGCGGCAGTCTGCGAACCGATCTGGGTAGATCTCCTCGCGCCGCTCTCTACTGGCAGCTCGTGGCACCCTTAGTACGAGCACCACAGGTATCCTCCTTCCGCCTACCGACTCTGTATTACCTTCATAGATCATGTGAGGTACAACTTTGAGTAGGCACATGCACTCTCCAACACTCATTTACATTTCCCCTGCCAACTAAATGGTGAGTTCTTCCATTCCCAATGCATTCAATTGATGCATCCTATCATTTTAGAAAACGTCCTTGCAATTCTAATAGCCAAGAGCAGTGTTGTGCCCGCAACATTTGGTTGTCAAGTATCCCCACTGCAGTACAAAACCTGCACATGGCTTGAATACATGTGGATTCGCTCGTGCGAAGATACTCATAAACAATATCAACAACAATTCCATATGCAAGCATCCAAATAGCAAGAGTGACAATCTGAAGGGAAGACAGATAAATCTTGCCAGCCATTTTCTTCAATCTGAAGTAGTCATCATCTGCCCTTACACCCTCCATAAGCCACACAAAAACATCGCTAGACATCTGAAGCGTTGTCGAAACTGATTCACTTGATAACTTGGAGCGATCAGGTTGAAGTGTGTAAAGAAGAACAAGACTGGCATACCTGATTCAATCGGTCACCTCATGTTGTGACATCGACCCTGAAATTGGGCAATGCATTATGCCGATCTTTGTAGAGGATAAGAGTTGCAACCATCAAAATATCATCGTCATCATCGGTCTCATCATCGATTGATGTATCCATGAATTCTTTATAGAAAAAATCGTCGCTGTTGTTGCCATCAAAGTAATGGAACAATGATCACATAATCTCCATAGCTAGTCACTGAAGAGAGTTTCCGATGATTTTTACCTACATGCAAGCCACAAAACACCTTGTGGACGGAGGAGACCTAGGTGAATCTCGAGGTCGGGGACAGAAGGGTTCAGCTTGCCGTGGCGAGAGAATAAAGTACACCCGCTCCTCTTGCTCAGCTCAAGGCCTCGACTTCGGAATGCGATGGCGACGATGAGATGCACGATTGTTTTCTTGCGCCGCTGAGCTCGCCTAAGCCAAAAAGTGGCGGAAAAAATGACGGTGCATCGCGGTGTAGAAGCGGCGAGGAAATGTGGTGGCAGTCGGCAACAAGGTGGTGGAAGAGAGTAATCAGGTTAGGAGAGAGAGAGAGAGAGAGAGAGAGAGAGAGAGAGGATATGTGGGGGAATGGCCGGTCTACCTTACGTCCGGGCGGGCCAAGGGCCGACAGAAGGATGATGCGAACGGACGCATACATTGTCTGTTTGGCCCAGAACGGATGGTCAACAGATACTTTGTCCGTTGGGGGCGGCGTTGGGATATGTTTTTGGGCCTTCGAGACAAAGCGGACAAACAGGGCGAAGTAGGAGCACTGTTTGAGTTGCTCTTAGTTCATGTTTGCTGGTCTTATCTTTATCTTTGGTGTATCACTTAGACAATTTACGTTATGTTTAGTGCTACACGAAACATTCTTATCAAGTTTACATAATAATCATGTGTTTTACTCTTATCATCGTGTTGTTAAAGCTCTTTTTCTCTAGTGTGACATAACTGTACTATAGCTACAGGTGGGACTTGATGTGGAGTGGATGCTGGAGTAGCTCTTAGCTCATGTTTGCTGGTCTTACCTTTGGTGTATCGCTTAGACAAATTTACATTATGTTTAATACGATACAAAACATTCTTACCAAGTTTACATAATAATTCATGTGTTTTGCTGTTTTCAACGCAGATTTAGTGCAACTTTGTCGACAATTATAATATGGATCAGAATTTGACCACAATCATCGTGTCGGTGAAGCTCTTTTTCTTCAATGGAACATAATAAGTGCACAATAGCTACATGTGGGACTCGATATGACGCTTTTCTAAGGCAACATATGGCACTTCAGGTGAGCCGTTTGGCACGCAGCATATATATCGTGGCAAGGAAACATGTTTTATGCCACATTTGTTTAAGCAGCCCTACACCCATGTGTAGGCGTTTTATTTGACCGTGTTTTGAGCTCGGAACTCACCAAACCACCGAGAAAGAAGTCAAGAACTTCCGTCCGTCCCTTAAATCCAGGGCCACACCGAATCCAGGACAAGAATTTACCACCTCCCTCTCTCATTTCCTTTCGAGAGTGAAATGCATCTACGGTCCTCGAAGTTGTCGGCCATGTCCAAAACAGTCCCTAAACTCAGGATTTGCCTCAGTACAGTCCTGAAAGTTGCTATCCATGTCCATCTATGGTCATAAATACGAATGGCTAGCGTATAACGATGATGTGGCAATAGAGCAGGCTCACTGCGGTCCTCGAAGTTACCGACGATGTCCAAAACAGTCCTATACCTCAGGATTTCCTTTTTTTTAAACAGTGCAATTATTTTTTACACATAAACCACATTTGATCATCAAGGCGGAAAATGAGTCTGCATGCGGCATGACACATGGACACCAGGTCACGTATTTAAATCAATGTTAGCCTTCCATAAGCACTGCACGTGAGTCCAAAAATAGCTAACTTCTGAAAAAACTATGAAATTACCAGTAATCATTCACCAATATTTGACTTGATTTCTCGTATACATATTATTCATTCCTATAAACATTATGGTAACCATGCACCAATATTATTTTGTTAAGCTTATGGGTCTAAGCATAGTACAATTAAAAAATCCCAAGTAAAATACATGTAACTTTCACAACCTGATTCCATGAATAAGGTGCAGGATATTTTGTGAACATGATCAACTCTGCAATTACGTGCGCGGTTAAATTCTGCAAGAAAAATAATTGATGCGGTTAGGAACAACTTTCGTGTGTTCAGTTAGAGTATCCATACCAGAGCAAATAAGAGTATGGGGATAATGCAAATAGCTTTAATAATATAACAGATAGATGTCAAATCTATTGCATTGTTTGAAAAAAATGGAATCCTGAGTTTAGGACTGTTCTGGACATGGTCTGTAACTTCGAGGACCACAGTAAGCCTGCTCTATTGCCACATCAACGTTATACGCTAGCCATTCGTATTTAGGACCGTAGATGGACATGCAAAGCAACTTTCAGGACTGGACCGAGGCAAATCCTGAGTTTGGGGACTGTTTTGGACATGGCCGACAACTTTGAGCCTTTGAGGACCGTAGATGCATTTCACTCTTTCCTTTCCTTTCCTTCTCGCGCCTCAACACCACCTCTCTATTCTTCCACACAGACACTACACAACAAACAAACGCGAAACCGCAAGCACCTCTGCTCTGCTCACAGGCGCTACCCCGTGCCATTACTGCCCCACCTGTCGTGTCTCCGGCTCCGAGCACGCCACCGCGTTCCTCCTCATGGCCGGCGACCGCCGCGCCGGCTCGCCCACGGCGGAGCGCCGGCGGGGGATCCGGCGTCTCCTGCTGCCCGCGGGGAGGCCTCCTCCTCCCCCTCGCCGCCGCTGCTGCTGCCTCCACCCGCCGCTGCAGACACGGGGCGGAGGAAGGGGTTCGCGTCCGCGGCGCTGCGCGGGCTGGGCTGCACGTCAGCCGCGGCCTCGCAGGCGTACGCGCCGGGGGCAGGCTCCGCGGCCGCGGCGGCCGTACGGTCCTCGGCCGACTGGCACGGGCGGCGGAGGAAGGGGAAGGACAGGAGGAAGGAGAGGGTAGGCGGCGGAGGGGGCCTCGTGGCCGGAGGGATCGGCGCCGACGTGTGGTGCGCCCCCGGGATACCGTTCGCGGCCGAGGCGTCCTCCGTGGACTGCGTGGTGGCGCGGCACCAGATGCTTGGCAGGGGAAGCCGCGGCGGCGAGGCCGAGAGGCCGCCACACAGAGAGGTGCGTGCGTGCGTTGCGTGGATGGCTTCTTCTTCCGTTCGATGCTTTGCTTTGCTGCCTCTTGGCTTTGTCTGGATCTGTTTCGTGCCCACCGTTTGTCCATTTGTTCATTTCGGAGGATTGTTTGTTCATGGTGGGTGGTTAATTTCAGTTTTCTTATATTTGGCCGTTTTTGTGCCTTTTAAACTGCTTTTTGCCAGTTGCTGAAAGGAAATCGTGCTATTTTCCCGAGTATTCAGAGTTCTGGTAGCTGTTTTTTGCTCAGAAATTCCTCAAGCTTCATCTGAGTTTCACATTTGCACTTTGTTCATCGCTATATATTATTTCATACTTAGTCCTGACAACCAATTATGAGCGGTCTTCAATGCAATGTTCGGCCACTCATAATTAGCTCTTGTTCTGTATATAAGCATCTGATACAGTGCTCCACTACGTGTTTGATGTTATCTCTTCGGGGCATTACTGAATCCTCCGTATGCAAGCAAGTGGAATCTTTCGTTCCGCACCAAGCCGATGACGAGCTTTCAGGTTGACACTAACGTTTCTCACATCCACTGCAGAGGCCCTGCTTGTCTCGGAGGGCGACCATGCAGGAGAAGATATCCTCGTCGTTCATGGAGTCGCCGCCGCCGCCGTTGCCGCACCTTGATGGCCCCTTCTTCGGCGCCGACCTCCTCCCCTCCGCCCGCCTACGCCGCATGCGCGGGTACCGCCCCTCCCCCGGGGGCCTCGAAGAAGAGGTACAGTAACAGTACACTAGTCAGTAAACACACTGCATCGCATCGCATTTCGTTTGCTTGCACACATCGCCTGCATCTATTCTATACCTTCCCCCCCTCGGCGTCCAGTGGCGAAAGCGGTTGGTGTCGCGATTACGTTGCCATAATGCCATGAGATTCCCGTGCGTATGATACTAGTTTTTAATCGTGTGATCTGACGACGGTGTTTGTGCTGTAGCGCGCGTGGTACCTCCTCCTCCGGTAGTGCGTGCTCCTGGGCGGGCGGGCGTTGGAAGTGGTTGACTTGCTTCTTTCGTGCGCTAAACGTGACGTGAGATCGTGGCCTTCTCAGAGCTTAACTAACCGATAATCAAGTGGCTCCAACCACGGAGTTAGCTATGGTACATTTAGCGCTTCTTAATGTATTGGTCATGACTCATGCTCATCTAGGATGGTGCAACTGCAAGGTGGAAGGGATTCAAGGGAATGTGATCGAGAGCTGTGTGTGTGGCGATGTGGAAAGCGACCTCTTAGCCATGGTCATGCCACGCAATTCTGAGTTGTTTCTCCCTATATGCTCCTTGCAGACTACTTAGTGTAAAGTGCTGGATACTTGGTGCTCAGCCGAGCTGAACAGCTTTGCTGATGAGATGGTCAAATGTTGTTCAAACTATGCCATTTCGGAACGGGGGAAGGGGTGGTGGAACACTTGAGCATGACGAGCAATAATATGGCTCCATTCATTCTCTTTTTGGCATACTGTTCTAGTGGATCCTACAGTAGGTAGGGATGGGCATTCTGGTGCGTGAATGAATGATGGCTTTCAGAGCCCAGTCACAGATCGGTGCCCAGCTGTTCCGCCTGACTGAAGTGGTCTTTTGGTGTTTAGGGGGACCCTTACCATTTCCCTGTTGCTTCAGTCATAATCAGATCTGAAGGTGTACTCATTCCTTGTTCACCTAGCTGATCCTCCTAATTTTGTAATCGGACATGAAGATCCACTAGCAACTTCCATTTTTCTCCCTATATACATAGGATAGGAGGTGAGGTTTTAATATGCTTTGGTGAAATTTTCTGGCTGAAACTATTCTACCCAAGAGAAACTAGGATTGAAGTTTACTCATGTTTCTGTGTGCATTCTACCACTTTCGTTTCTCTGTTTCTTTGTTTTTTCGTACTTGTTACTTAGGGTGGACATTTTCAATCGAAACATCTCCAATGTCTAAGATAATGCATGGAGGCTTAATGATTTCTATGTCTGTCAGTTTTCGAATACTTGATTGAACTGTTTTTTTATGGCAGATCATGATGTTTCAGACAAGAGTTTTGTTGGGAGGAATGAGTATGTATGATCGGTACCAGGATTGGCGCCTTGATGTTGATAACATGACTTATGAGGTCTGTCTACCCTCCCTCCCTTGTAGCAGCACTTGGCATCGCCATCATTATGAACCGATTTTGTATAACAGGAGTTGCTTGAGCTTGGAGAAAGAATCGGACATGTCAACACAGGGTTACGTGAGGACGAGATAATTCGCAACCTTAGGAAGGTCAAGCACCCAGCCTTCGATTCCTCGTTTCGGTTTCCAACAGAAGTAGAAAAGAAGTGCAGTATCTGTCAAGTATGCCATTAATCCTTTTTCCTCTGTAGTTCCTTTGTATATCTGTATCCTGCGTCTGGTGGTTAAACCAAGTCTGTTACGGTGTATGTTGCAGGAGGAGTTTGAAGCGAATGACGAGATGGGGAGGCTGCACTGCGGCCACAGCTACCATGTCTACTGCATCAAGCAGTGGCTCTCTCAGAAGAACGTTTGCCCAGTTTGCAAGACTGCTGTCACCAAGACTTGAACTAGTCGGACCCAGGCTACGCCCATTGTGTACCTGGGTGGAACCTGAAAAGCATGTTTGTTGTGTCTTGTACAGTCCATTCCATATATTATTGTGTAAACACAACATCCATTCTTTTGCATTTCCAGATAGAAATGCCATATTGCGGGCCATCTTTTTATCAAATATATGGGTTCTGATACTCCTTTGAGAGGGTGATGTCGGAAAGGTTTTGCAGAAATTGGGAACCAAGACAAATCGGTTGTTTACTTGACAAGCTACGTCAGTGTGTAAGTTCCGACTTATGGCAAAAGACTATTATACTATGCAAAGTATGTCAACAAGCAGTGGATTTTTTGAACCCGGGGTACATGGAACCCTTTTTCGAAAATTCGAAAATGACATTTTTGAGTTTTCAAAGATCGCGAAAAAAATCAGATGTAGATAGTTTCGAAATCTACAAGCCTGCACAATTTTACCATAAATTTTGTTGTATTTTGGACTGTACAAAAAAGACAAATCAGGAAATCTTTCAAAATTTTGAATATGTGTATTGTTCACCACACAGATCCACCCATTTGTCTTTTTTGTGCAGCCCAAAATACAACTAATTTGGAGTTGAAATTTTACATGATTGTAGATTTCAACATATCTACATCCGGATTTTTTTTCTCAAATTTTAGAAACTTAAAAATGTCAATTTCGATTTTTTTAGAAAAGGGCACCATGCAACCTAGGCTCCATTTTAGGTTTTCGATGGATTTCTCTTTTTACATTAGCTTATTATGGTAATAAGGATGAGCGTCTAGTGCAAATAAAATTATACCACGAAAGTAGAAGCCTGGAGGGATTTACCATCTGATCCCAGGCTTACCCTCAGTCATATCAAATAGTGGCATTAAGCACAGAGTTTCATATGTGAAAGTGTTCTAAAAGATTGTTAGAAAACGGCGTTGTTCTTTAAATCACATACCCCACAAACATATGTAGGATATCAAAATCCTATTCCTACCAATACTGTCTATCCAGCCAAGATGCCAACTGCTTCGCCGCCGTTCTGTCTTGTAAGTGCTGTCACGGTCTCACCAATACAAAGACAATCGCCATTTAGCGGTCATTTTTGCGATCAATTACCAGTACATGGGTAGACACGAAGCAAATTTAGTGAATCCTCTTCAATTCCTCCTGTTGGTACACAGCATTTACATGTGACACACAACACTGATGATTAACTGTTGGTTGTGAAGAAACCAACTAGGAAGCTTGGCCGGTAGAAAGGGGACATGAAATACACTTTTGCTACTCACCACTCCATTGTCATTTGGTGATTACACAATATCATCCGAATCCAAATGTAGGATGACCATCGTGCAACGGTGCGTGGCAGTTCTGAAGTATATGAATAGTAAGAGTTTAAGAAGACACTTCATCGTGTTGAGAGAGGAACTCTATTATACAAGGGTACACTTCATGGACAGCCTGCACGACAGCAGAGAGCACTGTAAGAATCAAAGACTGAACTTCAACCTTTAAACACCAGATATGCCACGTACCTTCCGCCCCCAACCAGGTCATAATGTGCATAGTGAGGTCCTTCAGGTTTGCCAAAAACCTTATAGGTGACCAGATGCTGAGGAATTAACTTCACGGTTTCTGCAAATTCAACGAAATATCACTTAAAACTATTAGTAGTAGATTTTCAAACGAAATTCAGAAGCAACTCATAATCAAATAATGATAGTGTCATGGGCATTAGGTCAAGGCCCAGAGGCACCATACCAAAGCTAGGATTTGTCCCCAGGAATCACTATCCAGGAAACAAGTATAGTACTTTATTTAGTTATTATTACTAAGCTTAAATAGGAAAATAATGATACAATTCATTAGGAAAGTGTCCCAGGGCTGTTTCTTCCTTGTTGTCCCCTATCCTTCTAGTCTTTTTTTTTTTTTGATAGTAATACGTATATTAAGGCAAAGGCAAACGGAGTACAGAATACGCATACAAAGGATAGACCAGAGGGAGACGCAGCTCCATACAAATTGCAGAAAGACCCCTCGGGAACGAAAGATTTACAACAAGGACCCCGAGAGCTCTGCCACACCAGTCCACTGATCGTCTCCGGCGCCGGCAAGCAGCGAGGGAGAAGACGACGGACACCCACAGACCCAAAGCTGGAGAAGCTCCATCGCCATGACGGCTTTACGAACCCCGAGAAGAAGCACCAGAAGTGCCCACCTGTCGCTGTGGCGCGCGGGTCGGGGAACAACCCCAAGCTCACCTCCAACCTCCAGAACCGGCCGCTTCCGTCGACGACGTCGAGGAACCGCACCAGAACCGCCTGCCGCAGACCTCAATCCCAGCACGGAACAGGTAGACCTCCAGCCCGCCGCCAGGCTCACCAGGCCAGCCGCGGAGGCTCCTGCAAAGGATCCCCACAACTCCACATCGGCGAGGGAGCAATCGCCGAAGCGACGGTGGAGAAGAGGAAACAAAATCCCACACAAGATCGTCACCACCGCCATGACCATCTCGCCAGGAAACCTAACCTCCCAGATCGAAGACCGGCAGGAGCCAAGGAAGCCGCGTCGATGCCGAATCTGGAGGAAATTATTCGCCGCCGCCGTCACCACCGTCGAAACCGAAGCGACGGACGAGCGAAGACCTAGCCCTAACCTATCTACACGCCAGGAACAGACCCGCGAGGTTCCTCCTATCCTTCTAGTCTTTGGGTGTGGTGGTGTTGTTGCGCTCTCCCCTCCTCTTCTTTGAGGTTGAGATGCTGCTTTCTTTCTCCTTTCTCTTTTTCTTTTTTGAGTCATTTGTACTGCTTTACTCCTCTTAATGAATGAAAACAGCACTGGCTCTGCTTTTCGTCAAAAAAGATCCATGAATGAGAATAAGCTAAGCAAAGATCTAATCCCAGCCCCAAACTTCTCTCCTCTCATCCCCAGCACCATGACCAGGGCAGCCAACCCTCTCTGCTGAAGCCGTTACCCAACCTTGTAACATTCATCCGTCTTATGACTGGTACCAATCTTAGGACATGTCAGATTAGTCAATGTGCCATGTGTAAGACCACCACAACCCACTGGCTGGGATAACCCAGACAGCATAAATGGGAAGTGGTGCAAGCTGGTACGTTCCATGAAGCCTTGGTGACCCTAGGCTCCTAGCTTGTGAGCTCAGCCCCAGTTAAACAATAAGGTCTAATGACTATGATATAGGCATTTTCGGAGTTCGTGAACTTTGCAAAACGACACATTAAAAGTGAAACCTGTTGCCATACCGTAAACAGCTTCTGGGGGACAAATCAAATCCTCATCTCCAGCAAGGGCAAGCACCGGTACTTTGGTTTTCCGTAAATGCTCTTTGAAGAAAAAGGTACCGGCCCTGTTTCGCAGCCCGCCATCACGGAAAGCAGTCGCCAGCTGTAATAACACTTTTGCTGGTACTGTGCCTGAGCATTACATCATCAATTTGTCACAAGAATTGTTGAGAGCTTTTGTAATGAAACACATTATACAAAGATGAACTACCATGGTCAATTTTCCTGTGGAGTTTAGTAAAACTCGTTTCAAGTCTGCAGCCGAACTTGTGTTATTTAAAAGATGATCTTATAACAAGTCACATCTTACTAGTTTAGTGCACAACTGCATAATCCTACAATGAGTAGTAATCAAAATGACCAGCTACTATTAATGAAAATATATGCTAAGTGTTTGAATGTTCTCTAAGGAAATAGATATCATACTCCTGCAAACGGTAACATAAACTTTAAACTGAAGAATAGCACCATACACAAAACATATGTATACCAGCACGTTAAATCCATCAACTTACACTAAGATGAAACTGTTTAAGCGATAACAAACAGGCTTCATGCAGGCATTGCTAAATAAAAACCTGACTTCATGTGTATAAATTACGTGACTTCTCGTTTTATCTGACCATATCATAGGTTCATAATGTACTTGTGTATGTATGGCAAGTCGACGACGTCTATTGAGAAGAGTAGCAGACAATATAGGTCTTGACTTACAGAAGTTATTCAAGATGAGCTTTGAAAGTAGTTCAGGGTCCATCATGTCCTTGGCTGAAATTTGAGAACGCAGCAGTGACAAAATGTATGGCGCACGAGATGATATAGGATAAGTGGTTGATAGTAATGTTCCCAGTGGGATAGCAGGAACACGCAACATCTCAGCTGGATCTGCCTAATAAACAATAATGAAGATTAGGTTTCAGTCTATGTATAAATATGTCAACCTGATTGAAGGTCAACTTACAAGAGGCACTATCAACTTGAGCGAGGAGTTGGATGTAGTGTAGTCAACTGATGAGGCCAGAGTAACAATTGCTGCCAGCTCTGGATCAGCCCCTTCGAATCCTTGTGAAGCAGGAATAAAGGATAGTTAGTAATTAGCATGTCTTGGTAATAAAATCCAACCTTCTGATACAAGAACACAATGTTAAAAATCACACGGGCATCTGTAATGGAAGGTATATACTACTCCCTCCGATTGGAAATGATTGACACAGATTTGTCTAAACACGGATGTATCTAGACATATTGTCTAAACACGGATGTATCTAGACATATTTACATATTTTAGAGTGTAGATACATCCATATTTAGACAAATCTGTGTCAACCATTTCCGATGGGAGGGAGTATATAACAACACTCGTATGTAAAACTTGTAGATCAGCTGGTCAGAAATAATGCAGATGTACTGGAAGCATGTCTTGATAAGGGACTAATGTTACAGGGTAGGCAATAGAGAAGAAATTAAAACAGATAACTGATAGAGAATTAGAGATAGAGATAGCTTTCAAGGAGACGAGATGTGAAAATTGCTGCAATGAACCTAATTCTATATGATGAAGTTAACTCTTTAATGTCAACTGAAGACAAAAGCTTTGTCTAATTCATTGAATATAAGCAGGAGTTTATTAAAAATAAAAAGGAAGAAAAATGAACAAAATCGTATTTTCCCACGTAAGAGCTCCTGTAACCTTAGGACTGGCCATGTGTGCCAATGCCTAGCCTCATCCTTAAAGTTGGCTAGAAGCACAGTTGGAAGGTGCTCAAGCTTTGGAAAACCCTGCAACTGTGTTCTTTCCAAATCTACCATGACCCAAGCAAGAGGGCAAGACAAGGCTTGCCACGGGCCTTGTTTGGTACGGCCGATCATCAGCCACCATTCATGGACCCAGCGACGCTGTCCACAAGTTTGGTTGCACATATTTGAAACCTAGCCAAGATTTGAGCAATGTTCAGATGCATACCGAATACCTGGTACGCAATAAGAGATATGTGATGTCTCCGTCACCCATCACGAAGAGAGGAGATGCTTATTCATACACTACTACGTGCATATTACTAGCAAGATGTATTGTGCACTTGATGATACAAAGAGATAGGGAAGGAGGAGCCGTTCCAATGATTCCTTGATGGATAACAACAGACAAAACCGTGCTCTGGAGTTAAACTTATACATGATCAGACAGACAAGCTTAATACAAATGCCTGATGGCAGTCCATTCAATTTTACCAAATATCCAGCAAGCTCTACTTAAAGGAAACACTAGCCGGAATGAGACGCCTGGATAGAGCATACAAGACAGGGTGGTGTAGTTTCTTAATATTGTGGTGGAGTGTACTGCGTGACTTAGTACTTTGTCTCTGCTTTACTACTTCATGGCCTGATACAAGGGACAGTACCTAAGAGGCTTCCAGAGACCCATGCCAAACATACAAATACAAATTAAGAGCTTCCATGGATGCTTGTGCAAATAATTTCAGTTACCGATGGTAGTGATGTTGGTATGTTATACTTCAGCTTTCCTAGCCTCACTACTAGTTGAAGATGGAAATCTATTGCTAAATGAAAATATTGTTTGCCCAGCTCTAAGAAAGATCAACAACAACAACAACAACAACAACAACAACAACAACAACAACAACAACAACAACAACAACAACAACAACAACAACAACAACAACAACAACAAAGCCTTTTTTCCCAAACAAGTTGGGGTAGGCTAGAGTTGAAACCCATAAGATCTCGAAACCAGGTCATGGTTCTGGCACATGGATAGCTAACTTCCACGCAGCCCTATCCATGGCTAGTTCTTTGGTGATATTCCAATCCTTCAGATCTCTCTTAACAGACTCCTCCCATGTCAAGTTTGGCCTACCACGACCCCTCTTAACATTCTCATCCCGCTTTATCCGTCCGGTATGCAATGGCGCTTCCGGATGCCTACGTTCTATATGACCAAACCATCTTAGACGGTGTTGGACAACCTTCTCTTCAATTGGTGCTACCCCAACTCTCTCACGTATATCATCATTCCTAACCCGGTCCTTTCTTGTGTGGCCACATATCCATCTCAACAGCAAGATCAACAGAAAAGCAAAAAAAAAAAAAGACAGGTTGATGAAACATACCACACTTTGAAATCATTGCATACAGCAAGATTCCTCCCATAGAATGACCAATAGCGAGTAATTTTCCATCCTTCGTTACACTCTGCTGTTTTATATAATCTATCTGCACAAAATCACCATACTTCATTAGTTCTTACAAAGGCATCGAATGTACCTTCAATATCTCTCAACAGTAAAGAGTATGTCTACAGACCGCTGCAGGTACATCCTCCTCCAGGTAATGGTCAAGTCCCAATCGTAGCTAATAATCAGCTCCAACTGCTTCTGGAGATCTTCTATGGTTGCAGAGAAGCGTTCTTGCCAGCCAAATAACCGAGGGGAAACATTTTGTTGACCTTCCCCAAGAATCTTCACTAGGCGCTGACTTAATTGGCTAATTTGATCAGATATAGCTGACGTCTGTGGAAATTCCATCAATCCTAGAATTTTATCCGCAACCTCCTCGATACTAGTAGTTAATGAGTCATCAGGGTGAAGTTCTGCCACTCGATCAAAAAAACTGTCAGCGATATTTCTCAGTCGGCTATCATTTACATAACCTGAAAATGTTGCACTCAATCGTGCCAAAGCATTTGTTAACTTTGTCACCAGCTGTGGTTCTTCTGGTATGTTTGTTTCTACCATATTCTTGTCTGTTAGTACTGGCACTTCAAAACTTTGAGGTTCATTAGTTGACATATCCTTGGCAGGAGGAACAACATTTACTTTCTTTGTCGAAATTTCATCTACACCTGAATTAGGTGACAAGTCAGACTTGGTGCTAGCCGCAGCTAATTCTGATCCACGTGTGCTGAGGCCTGCACCACGCAACTCAACAATCCATGTATCAAACCCTTGCATAGACATATGACGGGCAAAGGAAGCCTGACATCAATTCATACGTATTAATGGAAATCTATGGTAAAAAAGGAGCCATAAAATAAATGCCTATAAACAGAGCAAAAGTAACAAGGAAGACAGTCGATGTATACCTCTTTCTTTACTGAGTGTAACATATAAAACAAAACAAGACAGTGAACAATCCATGAACTAAATTTCCCAGAGAATACCAAAATTGTTCTAAAGGCAGGAATACATTTTTGAAATAGTTTGAATCAAGTGATACAAGCACAGCAGCAACTAAAATTTTCAATTGACTCTTCAAGAGTGGAAAATCATAATTTTAACTGCAAATTCATAAATTTTACATTCTGCTATGTAAATCTTGTAAAGAAGCCAACAACATCAGTAAACAATCGCTGGAACAGTTAGGAGAAAATTGGAAGTATGAACTTGTGTTTTCTTTACTTTCTAGCTGCACTCCAGCACCATTAGTTTTGTATGTAAACACATGTTGCTGAGCTAATAAAATTCATGTTACCAACTTATGAAGTCATAACCATCAGCAATGCAATTAATACTAATTTTTCTCCACACCAAATTTCATTACAACTGCATGTGAACATTTCGAAATTATGATAGTGTAAGGTCTGCTGATTGCTCTATCCCATCAGATGTACTACCATGCGTATTACTGAAATAGCAACAACAGTATGAACAATAAATATGTCAATAACTATGATACAGACTTCTTTAGAAGAACAAATTTTGCGTTGGTTTGTTCATAGCATTCAGTTTACTGCATGATATGCTCTCAATTTTTCCTTACTGAAATTTTGACAGTGGAGCTGTGACATGTTTAGTGTCACTCTAACCTAAGCTACTCCCCATGATATGTGTCAAAGCTAAAAGATAGTTATCAGTTTGCATTTGCAACAAAATTATACAATTTTATTCTAACCGAAATGCACTTTTTACTTTCCAGTTTTCCACTATAAAAGCCCGAAGTATGCCAAAAGCAATTTTACAGAAATGAATCGAACATCATATGAGTTTTTTCAGCGAATTATCAATAGCAAAAGCGTCACATAGATGAACTCACCCCAGGTGACAGGTCGAATCCCATCGCATTGGTAGCCACTCCCGACAGCAGCATCAGTGGGTGGTTCCTCTTGGGCGCCTGCACAAGACCAAATGAACACGAAATATGAAACGAAACAGAAATACAGAAGCAACCCTAACGATGCCGCAGGAGCAAGCACGCACCTCAGGCGGCGGGCGGTACCTCCAGAGCGCGATCCGCCACTCGGTGCCGGGCACGGGCGCGTAGTGCAGCTCGTCTGCCGTGCAGATCGCGGGCTTCGCCCCCTGCTCGCAGTCGCAGGCGGCGCCAGCAGAGGCGAGGACCCAGAAGTCGAGGGCGAGGGCGAGGGCGAGGGGGCGGCGGTTCCGAGGCGCTGTAGGAGGCGAAGGAGTGGAGACGCAGCGGCGCGGGAGGCGCGCAAGGGGAGGCGCGCGCGATGGGAGAGGACGAGAGGTGCGCGACGGCGGCGCCGGCGAGGAGGATGCGAAGGCTGGCGCCGTGGAGGGGCGGCATGGCGTTCGGCGGTCGGAGTCCTCGCTTCGCTTCTGGCTTGTTCTTTTTGCTTCGTCTCCGATTTGTTTTTACCACTCCGACCGACCGGTATGTGTGGGCAGCGGTGGTTCCATTTGCGCCGGTTAATCTCCGGCGGCCACGCTGCGTTTGGCCGCTAGCGAAAACGGGCAAAATTGGCGCCAGCATATTTGTCTACTTTTTTTTCGATAAATAGTTTTATTTATACTTAATCGTCGATATATCAGCAAGCTTCACATCTAAGAAAATACACATACTAGGAGTAGCTCACAAGCAATATTTTTGTGACAATAAAATGATATTTCCTGCTTTCCCAATTATAAAATGTTTTGACCACTTCAACATGGAGTAAATACGTTGAAATGAGTGAATCACACACTAAAATATGTCTAAATACGTATGAATCAAGAAAAACAGAAAAATACTATATTTAGAAACAGAGGGAGTAGAAGAGAACGGTCTGACAATAAAATGACAGCTCGTTTTCGATGGATCTCATCATAATGGTCAAACTCCTTCAGATTTTGAAATTGATGATACAACACGTCATGTTTTATTAATGTTGGACAATCATCCGATACTAAAAAAAGAAAGTAATTTATACTCAACCTAGGAAGATAAATTGTTATGAAAACATTGGTTGGCCACGAGCATGGATCCTATATCTAGAACCGAGGAAAAAGGATCAAGCATTGGGAGAAACTTCACATATTTTATCATGAGCATAAGCACTATGTGGAGCCGCATGCAATCCATTCCACACGCAATGAAGGCTCTCTCCAACATAGATGGGCCGCGATCCAAGAGTTTGTGAACAAGTTTCGCAGTTTTTATGCAAAACTGCAAACTAGGTATCAAAATGGCGTTGGCGTCGATAGCCATGTCAGTCTTACTAGCACGTTATCAATTATATTGTTTCCTTGCCTATCATTGCATTTTTGGAGTATATATTTCTTGCCAGATGTGGTTGTCCGCCACTTTTGTATCATAATGTGGAGGAAAAATCTTTCACTTTGTCCCATTGTTGGATGAAATGGAATGGGAACGAAAGTGGTGCACCCTTTTTGAGAATCTCAACAGTCCCACAAAGAAGATGAAGAACAACGAAGGATCTACCTCTAATCTACCTATTGGAGTAGATGATGAGAATGCAATGGACCCTAAAATAGGAAAAGACATTTGACGGGAGGACGTGGGAGAAGGAAAGGGTGGGGCGTGATCGCGTGGCAAGCAAAATGTTGCCACATGGACAGATATCTTCTCTACCAAAGTTAAGAAGGATGAGAGGTACAAACTCTTCTCGGATGTTCAAAGTGAGAGAATGGAGTTTGACCGTGCGAGACTCCGAAGAAGATGGAATTGGAGAAGAATGAGAATTGGATGAAAATGCAGTGGGAAAAGACGAAGATAAATGGAGCCATTGTGCTTGAAAAGGAGAAAGTTAGTCTTGCAAGATTCACGGAGAAGTCGAAAATCATGTTTCAAGATGCTAACCTAAAAATCAAGGAGGTGACTTTGGCAGCCTTTGATTATATATGAATTGTTGAATTTTATTTTAACTTGCGTTGAGTTGAGACCTATTTTAAATTCACGTTGAGTTTAACAAATTGTTAAATTCGTAATGAATTGTGATCGACGTGCATGTGCTTGCATTTTGCATTGTTTTGATGTGTGAGATTGAAGGGAACAGTTACAGGCCAAACAAATGGATTGGCTGCCCTATCCACGTACACGTGTCAATTGCTAGAGTTGGTCCAGGGGTAAATTTGTAGACCAGGTCTCATAAAATTATTTTCCGTCACGCATGTTATCCAAAGCAAGAAGTGTAGCCACATCTCTAGGCTGGAGTCATACTGATAATCTATTTGAGAATAAGACCAGAATCATCATAGTACATGTATAATGTGACATAGTACCACCTACACTGTACTCCATCTGTACAAGTACAACAAGAAAACTGTCTTGATTTTCATGTAGAGAATGCACAGTTTTTTTTTAACAAATCCAGGCTATATGTCTGAGTTCGAAGAAAACAGACAAAGTAGATCAGTTGTTGCTCTTGTCGCTGCCGCCTCTCTTCTCCTTGATGAGCTTTAGGAGACTGGGCATCACCTTCTTCTTCCTCTTGATGGTGAACGACGGCGACTTCGGGTTCCAGGTCGCTGCTGACACTGACGACCGCCGCGCCTTCGACCTCCTCGACGTCGCCGAGACCCTGCTCGACCTCCGCCGCGGGTACGCGCACTGCAGGCCCACGCTCTCCGCCGTCGCGTTCAGGTCGTACAGCTCCTGCTCCAGCGCCTTCTGCTCGCCCGTCGTCTTCTCCGCCTCCGACGCTGCCTGCGCCTCCATGGGGCCCATCTCCCTGATCTCGCGCTCTAACGCCTCGGCCCGCATGGCGGCTTCCTTCTCGCCGGCCTTCAGCGCCTGCACCCACGCCTGTGCTGCTGCCACCTTCTTGTCAGCCACCACCCGGACCAGCGCCGCGCGCCCACTCAGGTACTCGTACTCGAACCGGGACACGGTCACCGTCCCCTGCCGCCGCGAGGCCCTGGCCTGCATTGTGCTCTCCGCGGCGGTCTTGAGCTTCTTCATTGCCGACGCCTCGGACGCCTTCGCCGCCTCCAGCTCCTTCACCGCCTGCCTGATCCGCTCCTCGGCCGTGGCCATCTCCCCGGCGACGTTCTCGGCCTCCGCTATCACGCACCGCTTCTCCAGCATGGTCAGCTCCTCCTCCTTGCTCGCCGCCTCGGTCTCGGCGTGCAGCTGCTGCATCGCCGCCGTGAGGTTCGACACGATCGCCTTGGACCTCTCGTCGGCGGCCGTGACGGCCTCCAACTGGGCCCTCGCCTTGAGGAGCTTCGCGTTGAGCTGCTGCACCTGCGCGTCTGCGTTCTTCTCCTGTGCCCTGAGCCGGTCGGTCTCCTCGACGACGCGCATGATCTCGGTTCGTGTGCGGTCCATAGAGGTCATGAACTGGAACCCTCCTGCCTTGATGCTCTCCAGCTCCTTCTTCGCCGCGCTTAGCTCCGCCTCCGTGGCCTGAAGCAACGCTCTGTCCTGCGCCTCTTCTTTCTTCTCTCTCGCGGTAGCCTGCGCCGGCCCATCGTCGACGGTCGTGACGTGATTCTTCTCCATGGCGCGCACCAGCTCCATCTCGCCCTGCAGGACCTCAACGTCGGCCTTGGTGGCTTCCAGCTTCGCCTCGAGCTCTCTCACGCGGCTCACTTCCCTGTGCGCCGCCTTCACCTTGACCCTCGCGGCTTCGATCTCCCTGGCGTACCGCTCGGCCTCGGCAACGCGCTGGGCGTCGATCTCGCGGCGCTCCCGCTCGGCCTCGATGCGCGCGAGCTCGACCAGGACGTGCTCCTCGTTCGCCTCGTCCACGCGCCGTTTCATCTCGTCGGCGGCCTGCAGGTTGGACTGGATCTTGCACACCGTCGCCACGACGTCGCTCTCGGCCTTGGCCTTGGCCTCCGCCGCCGACTTCACCTCCAGCCTAGCTTGCGGAGCTCCCTCTTGACGCGGTCCAGCTCTTGCGCCACCTCCGCGTAATGGGCGTCCGGTTCCTCCTCGGCGCCATTCTTCCGTGTCCTGGTCGACCGCATTGCTTGGAGCTCCGACCTCTGAGACGCCGCTTTGGCCTTGGTCTGGTCGATTTGGCGCTCCAGCTCCTTGGCCATTGCTCGTGCTCTCGATAGCTCCGACTCGGCGCCGGCTCGCTCGTTATCCACGGATGCCTTGCGTTCATTCAGCTTGTCCATGCTGGATTTCGCTATTTGTTTCATTTCAGAAGACAGGTTCTGCACACAGCGATGAAGGAGAAATGAAAAGAATTTCAATTAAACACCGTATAGCTACTTGCTCCCAAAAAAAAAATGGAAGAAGTCCAAATCTTCATGCAAGAATTCAGAATTGAGAGAGTACCTCTTGAGCTAGAGCATGCCCTCTGTTCTTCTCTGCCTTTCTCCCAGTGATGCTCTCGCCAAAGATGCTCATTGTAGCTCTCACAGATCCACCGTCCATGGCAGCCTCCATTTTACTCCAAATGAACGCAGCCTAATCAGATGTACGTATATCCAAGCTACTGTATCCTCACCAGACAAATTGGTAGGTTTACTAAGACACAAACTATTGAAAATTTATTGGGAGTGCATATTTTGGTTGGAAGAGAAAAGAGGCAAAGGACTGAGGGGAGTTTATGTGCTGCTAAACGAGGACAAGTGTTCGAGCCTCAGCTCTATCCTTCTTGGCAGGACTAGAGGAGCTCACTGCTACCACACACCACAACGGCTCCCATTTTATCCACGTTGGTCCTGTCACAGCCTTCTGTCACGCTTTGCTAATTGTCTCTAGCAAATAACTGACAGCTCCCGTTTTAGCTTGCCATTTGTACGTAGCATTTCTTCTTTGGACTTTGGTGTAGCAAGGACCAAGAGTGGGGTCTTTCGTGATCCTTTTTAGCCACATGAACAGCAAGTGGTCCGTATTGCGTTACGTTGATGGGGCAGCAATTTTTTTCCGATATGGGGGATAACAACCTCTGCATCAATCGATGCACACATCATTTTATTGCATAGTTTAAAAAATCATACGTTTACAATTCACGGATGATACAAAATAGATACATGAATAAGCCAACGAAACAAAATAAGCAAGGGACTATCCATGAAGCCTATTAGTGTGCCGCCAGCCAGTGTATCCCGAGCAACTGAAAGGAGGTGGTTGCATACAATAACTATAATCTCCCATTGCTCCGGCGGAAGGAGGAAAGACCATAGCTCAATCCAGTAGGAAGCCATATGGATAACCTGTAAAAATATTCGCCAGGCCAGCATTGTTAAAAATAATATTTTTCGTGCATCTCCAAAGAGACCAACATAAGGAAGAAACACCAATAAGTATTCCAGTCTTAGTTTTTTCTCAATTCCATTTAACCAATTACCAAACATATTTGTTATATTGGTTGGAGGAGAGATATTATACGTCATATAGACAATATGTCAAATATACGGGGAAAAGGGCATTTGAGAAATAGATGTCAATAGTTTCCTCTTAATCACAGAAATAACATTTCTTACTTCAATGCCACTTCCTTTTTGTCTTGTTATCCTTAGTGAGCAAAACTTTTCTATTTAAAAACCACATACTTATCTTAATCTTGAGAGGTATTTTTAACGTCCACATGTATTTTCGAAGAAAACGAGCATGGCCACTCATTAAGTCCTCGTACATCGACTTCACCGTGAACAAACCTATGTCAGTGAGCTTCCAAACGAAAGTATCATGTTCAGCTGTTAAGTTTATCGTCCCAAACGTGCAACCAAGCTATCCACTTATTACCATATAAGCCCCGTCTAAACTCTATGTTGATAGGAACTTGAGCTAACACGGTATTAATAGAAACATCTTTCTGCTGAACTATGTTGTATAATGGCGGATATTGTTGAGCTAAAGGCGAATCCCCAAGCCAAACGAGTGCCCGCACCGCTTCCAATTTTGAAAAAAAACTCGGTTAAAGAAATAATGATGTAGCCCAGGTCACCTCCATCACCATGTCAAGCACTCCAACATATAACAAGTCGTCATTGAGCTCAAAGGTGAATTCCTTCCTCTACGAGAACCCATTTTGTGCCCCTTTGGATGGTATACTACTTGAGCATCTACCCCTTTGCTATGATAGGTTTGACACGACGAGTACGGACGCCCGGCCAGATGCCGAGGAGGACCAAGACTCAAGACCATCCAAGGCATACGCATGGAAGAGGAGGAGAAAGCGACAAGACAAAGATGAAGACGAAGTTTCTGAAAGACGGTTCCAGAACCGGTTCCAGCGCCGGTTGAACCAGCAAAAGTCGGTTCCAGAACCGGTTGAACTAGCCCAGAACCGGTTCCAAGACTGGTTTCAGACCGGTGGTCCAGAGGGGGTTTCCGGCTGAAAAGCCGGCTGAACCAGAAAATGCCGGTTGACAAACCGGTTGAAAAATCGGCACTACAAAGGGGGTTTCCGGTCTACAGGCCGGTTCCAGACCGGTCAACCAGCTTTTCAACCAACTTTCCAGCCGGAATTCTTTGACCTGCGAGTCAACTCGGGCTAAGGCCTTGTAAACCCTACCTACCACCTCTAGACTATAAATAGCACCCCTCATGTTCATGTCTAGGGTTAGACTATGATATGAGATAAGATAGAGATTGAGCTATGCTCCTCTTGCCCCTTGTGGCTATGATCCCTCCTTCGGGAGTCTAGATCGATCCCTCCCCCGGGAGTCAAGATCCTCTTCTTGTAGTTGAGACTATTTGCCAATCGCCCACCTTTGTGGATTCTATTGGATCGGTGGACCGGCCGGTAAGAGGAAATCAGTTCCATTAAGAGTTGAGTTGGTTTGGTTTTTTGCTTCAAAGGCTTCTCTATTTGAGAGAGTTGTTGTTGAGCGGGGATCCTTGCAGGCTCTTCTAGTTATCCTTCTTTTTGCCACGAATTCCCCCTTGTGTTCTTCGTGTTCTTCGTGACCTCCGCATCAAATCCATGAAGATTGGGCCACCCTAGAGGTTGACCCTCATCATATGGTATCAGAGCACAAGTTGACACGGATTTGACCTTTGTATCCACCAAAATCCCCAATTTTTTCTTGTTCTTGGTCAAAATTCGAAAATCCACAAAAATAGCCATAACTTGCTCTTGAATCTTACACACCTCATCATATGGTATCAAGAGCAAGGTTTCCACGGATTTGACTTGTGTTTCCACCCCAATCCACCCAAATTTTTCTTTGATTTTGAGAAATTCGAAAATTTCCACCAAAAATAGCCCAAATTACTTTTGGACCAATCTGAGATTTGAGTGCGTTTTGGTAGGTTTTGATCCATAGATCTATTGCTAAACTTGTTGATCTACCTTCCTTTGCGTTACCATGGCCTAATTCTTCCATTTACCCACGAATTTGAGGATTTTTCAGGCATATTTCCGCTCCCGAAAAATTCCGGCTACAGATCCGGTTCCCACGCCGGTTAGACCGGAATTTCCCGGTTAAAAATCCGGTTGAACCAACTTAAAAACCGGAATTTCATTTTCGCCCAGAATTTCACCACACCTCAAAATGCATTTTGGCATAACTTTTGCATACGGATTGCGTTTTTGGTGTTCTTCGGCTCGTTTCAAAGTTACGAACAAGACCTTCATCACCACTACGGTTGCTCCAACATCCAACATCACCAAAATCCGTGAGCAAGCAAGAAAGCTTCGACAATAAGGGTGAACATCGCCGGACGAAAGGTATAACCTTCGAATTTCTTCCCCACCCATTGCCATTCCTTTGTGAGCCACATTATTCTTTGTGATTACCATGTCCTATTGAGGCTAGCTCTTTATGATTTCTTGGGCTTTGCACAATTGTATCTTGTAGTTACCGAGCAACAATTACATGCGCTAGTTGAATATATCTTGTTGTTGGCATCAAAGAAATGGGTGTGCAAAAGAGAAAAGAATCAAAAGAGAAAAGTGAAAAGAAGCAAAAAAAAGCTAGAAAAGAAAAGAAGAAACACCACTTGTCATATCTCTTGTAGTAAGCACGCAAGCTCAATGAACATCTCGTGGGTGGTACATTTTGTGCAAACCTAGTAGCCCACCAATAATTTGTAATCGAGCTAGTGGCTCTTCTTGTACTTGTGCAACACGAGCTTATAGTCTTCGCTAGGATCATATGGTTCTTTAGCTCACTTCTTGGTTACATGAGTCCCATTAATCTCTCCGTGTGTGTGTTTCTTTGAGCTACATTCCTATCTTTTGAGATTGACTTGTTTTTGCTTTGTGATCATCGTGGTTCTCTACTTGCCTTTACAATATCTTGGTTTTTGGTTTGGTTCAATTTGCTTTCCACAATCCATACCTATCCACCCATAAGCCGTGTGTGTTTTGGAGTTTGTTTTTGGATCTTTGAAACTCAATCAACTTTTGTCTTTGTGTATCGGTTCCTCTTGGCATGGTCCACTAGTTCCAATACTATCTTCAAGGTGAGATTGAGCTCTTAGTTTTCCATTCCACTCCACGTATACATTTGGTCTTGTGAGCTAACATGTCTAGGGAGAGCGGATCAAACTATGGAGGCGAAGATGATGATGAGTACACGATGAGCCACAATGACTATGATGACTCAAGCATAGAGTACATGGGGGAACTCTACACCGACATTGACCCCCATGACATGATGGAGCATCACCAAGACTTCCGCTACCACGACTTCGACATCTCAAGTGCCCATGACATGATGGAGCATCACCAAAACTTCCGCTACCACGACTTCGACTCCACAAGCGTCAACGACATAGAGCATCTCTAAGACTTCCGCTACCACGACTCCGAGTCCATAGGCGTGAACAACATGGAGCGCTACCATGACTTCGAAATCTCAAGCGCCCATGACATGATGGAGCCCTACACCGACATAGACTCCACGAGCATGGATCCCATTGTGAACCGCCACTATGACTACAACTCCGACGACATGGTGGAGAACGTCTACGACTACCACTCCTCACGCATGTGCGATGACATCGACTACACCTTCGACAACATGTAAGAGGAGATGACGCCCATCACCACCATGAAAAAGAGAAACTCCACCAAGCATGTCACGACAATCTACCTTGGTTCAAGCTCAAGATGGAGCAACAAGAAGACCACCATGCGTCCACACTATGAAGCTCCATCAACTTCAAGAAGGCGCCATGAGAACTACATCGCCAAGAGTGCCAAGCTTCGACATTCTACATCAACAACAAGATGGCGCCACAAGAAGTGCATCGACAAGGCCAACCCAAGCCAATGCACATCTAGTTCAAGAAGCGCAACAAGAAAGATGCCGAGGTCGATAACAACATATCCAAGCTTGAGGACGACATCGACGCACTTGCCAAGCTTCGGAACATCTCACCAACGCATCCGATGGACTTTCGATGACAAGAACGTCAACGTCGACATAAGGAGAAGCATGCAAATGACTTTTGACGTCAATTCTCGCACAAGAACGCCAATGCCGACATGAGGAGAAATCAAGACGAAGGGCACGCCATCAAACACCTACGCCTACACAAGAACTTCAGGTGCAACTTCTACATCCAAAACAGCGACAAGTGCGCATCCTATGGTGTCTCTTGATTCTTGTGTTGACGAGTTCATGGCCGACATCGACAAGTTCTTCGAGCAACGATAAAGCTCACGTCGACGCCACAAGAAGCATGGTCAAACATGTGAGGCCACGACCACTACCACTAGTACAGAACGACACTTCGGATACCCCTCTATGGCAACGACAGAAGTTAGGCGACGGAAGAAATGAGTTCCGCGCGCTTCCGCGGGAGTGCGCGCGCGAGAATCCGTCGATGGGCCCGACACAATGGTAATGGAGAGCAAAATAACTCCATTGCCAACATATTGCAAACGGAGGTGCATAGAAACTCCGTTGCCGATAAGCCCAAGAAGATACAGAGATATGTAAAATCTCCGTTTCCCATGTGAAGGCCCATTAAGCGGTGCCCATATAAATATCACTCACTCCAGTGCATCTCACTCTCACTCTCCCTAGGTCCTAATCCTAGCGGCACACTCTCTCCACGAACTTCACACCATTGATGGCGAACCCCTCCGGCACCGACGGAAGTCAGGATGGAGCATCTTCCTCCTCCCACCCTCCGAAGCACAGCCCGGATCTCCCGTACAACTGGACTGGATCCACGGCGGCGGCGGCCCCGATGCCCGGATCTCGTCCTCCTCGGACGATGAGGACTCGGATCTAGAGGGCGGCCTCCTCCTCTCTCGCGCCGCCTACGAGCGCGAGCGCGCCGACGATGTCATTGAGGCCTCTGCAATGCAGAGAGCAGTCCGCATCTCCACCGCCGAGCATGCGATACAAGTCGCCGAGGAGGCGTTGTTCCATACGCAACTCCGGGAGGCCATAAACCGGTCTCTTCTCCCTGGCTAGGGCCCTGGTCCAGAGGCAGCGGCGGCGGAGGCGGCGGCGAAGGAGGAGGAGGAGGAGGACGCTCCGGTGTTCAAGTAGGATGAGGTCTCCTCTGACGTCTCCTCTGACAGTGGCTCCGACGCCTGGGACGCAATCCGCGACGAAAAGCGACCCCGCCTCGTTTAAGGTAAGCGACCGCTCTTTTTACTATGTATTTGCTTGGTTTTGCTCTGTTAGCAACTTATTTAGCTAGGTTTTGCTCTGTTAGCTACTTATTTAGCTTGGTTTTGCTCTGTTAGCTACTGATTTAGCTTAGTTTTGCTCTGTCGGTGAGTTATTTAGCTTGGTTTGCTCTGTTTTGCTCGGTTAGCTACTTATTTAGCTTGGTTGCTCTGTCGGCGAGTTATTTAGCTTGGTTTTGCTCTGTTAGCTACTTATTTAGCTTAGTTTTGCTCTATCGGCGAGTTATTTAGCTTGGTTTGCTCTGTTTTGCTCTGTTAGCTACTTATTTAGGTTGGTTTGCTCTGTCGGCGAGTTATTTAGCTTGGTTTTGCTCTGTCAGCTACTTATTTAGCTTGGTTTTGCTATGTCGGCTACTTATTTAGCTTGGTTTGCTATGTTATTTAGCTCTGTTTAGCTATGTATTTGCTCCGTTTAGCTATTTTTAACAAAGATTATTTGTTGTGTCAAGGGCTTGGTGACGATGCTGCTGCCGTGAAGACCTAGGAGCGGGGCTCCGTACACTGTGCCGTCACCAAGAACAGTACATTTTGTGTAGCAGGATAAAGACAGTCGATGATCATCTGGCGGTCGTGAAGACATAGGAGCAGAGCTCCAGCCACGCGCACCGATGAACTTTTGTAAAGCAGGGCAGACAGGAAGACGGTGATGACCGGGCGGCCTTCTAGTCGCATGGAGCGGGGCTCCATCGATGGCACAACACGTCACCGTGTTTTTTTTGTTTTCCTGTAACCCTTATTAGAAACGGTGATTAGCAAAACTCTGTGTCCAATGTGGAACATATCAGTAACGATCTAATATAACAACCATTGCCCATGTTAGGGGCAACGGTTAATTGCCTCCGTTGCCATTGAGCTCTTCACATCATTCACGGAGTCGGGGACACATACCACTTCTCCGTTTCCGATGAGGGTTTTGGCCGTTTCCGATGTGCCGTTCTGTACTAGTGTACGATGGCGCCCTTCTAAAGCACTTATGATGATATGACCTCTACACCAAGTGCCACCACTACATTGGCCCCCATATGGCAAGATGAAGACCGCATATGTGACAACTGCCATGGCCAAGACCATGACCCACGAGAATGACCTAATCTCTTGTGCCCACTATGCAATGGAAAAGGTCACATGATGTGGGAGTGCAAAGTTGGTGAACAAGGCGATGACAAGATGGTCGAGCATGGGATTTTCCCTTCGACCAAGGAGGCAAGCATTGATCATGCTATCACCTTTGACCATGTGTCAAGTGATGACGCCGAGCATGGGATGATCCCTTCGGCAATGGAGTTGAGTGATGATGCCCCTCTTATGGCATGCATCTTTGGAGGCGATGAGGTCGAGAAGGTTGAGCATGGGACTATCCCTTCAATCTTGGAGGCGTATGGAGTTGAGGAAACCGAGCATATCCCATGTGAGAATGAGAGCCACTTAGCCCACTTGAGTGAGAGTGATAGCGAGTTTAGTGCCTCCACCATATGTGAGATTGAGTGTTCCAAATTTGAGGGAATGAGTGATACACATCTTGAGTTGAGAGAGGTAGTTGATAGGTCTTGTGAGGCTATTTTGAATTCTAACAACTTACCCTCTACCACTAGTGTGTTCTCTCATAGTGTGCTAGGTTCCATGAATGATGAGACGCCACCCTTCGACATGATGATGACTCAAATGGAAAATATGTACATGGATGATGATAATGATGATGCCTCCACATGTCTACATCAAGAAGGACAATTTGGCCACATAGAGGCCCCTACTACTTCAACACCTACTTCACATGAGCGGGACTACAAAGGTATGGGTGTTGACGTGACCATGATCTCACTAGTGGACATGATGAATGTTGATTGCTTGCATGAATTGGATGATACTCTTGATGTCACTTATGAGTCTTTCCTATTCTCATATGATACCTTGTCTAAAAACAATGTTGATCATGTGGATTCTTCTATTGGCGATAACAATGCCATTCACTTGTTTTGCAATCAATGTTTTTACTACTCTCCCTCCATTGCAACCAAAACAATGGAAACTTGTTCTTTCAAATGCTTGGTTTGCAATGATGAGCCTTTGATTTCTTATGAGATTGCACCCATAACTCTCTCACATGATGGAAATTTTTCATTCTCTCTTATGGACATTGTTCCATCCTTCACTTTGCATGGTAACCGTCCACAAATGTCATATTTTCCAATTGATTTTGATGTGGTTGGTGATGTGCAAATGAAGAGACACTTCATGATGAATGATGTGTTCATATACCATGCACACAACTTTTTCATTTGGTTTTTCATGTGCATTGGGCCTCATGCTATAATGCCAACCTCTATTGAACATGAGTTGACAAAACGAGCTCTTGAGAGCATACACTTGAGTTGTGGATCGAACCCGGCTCTAATACCTTTCCCATGTTTTGCATCAAACAAGTTGAACAATTTATCTTACTTTTGGTTTATTTGCAAACATGTTGGTGCTATTGGTGTTCCCTATGACAAGAATGCCTCCTCGATCTTTCATGTGAATGATTTATGTGTTGCAACGATTAAGATGAACAATTGTTCTTTTCAAAGGCTTGTTTGCAACCAGAATGACATTATGAGCATGTCTTGTCACGAGTGTTTTCGTTTCTATCTATTTGGTGTTGCAACAAATATAACGAAAACTTGCTCTTTCATATGTTTTGTTTGCACCCAAGATAATATTTTGGACATTCTTCATTGTGTGTTTTTGCCAAGTACTCCTCTTATTGCATCAAGGATGGTGACAAATTGTTCTTTCCAATGTCTTGTGTGCAACAATGATCATATAGTTCAAAATGAGATAGCTGTCATTGTCTTCTCACATTTTCATGGAGTTTTTGTGTTCCCAGATTTTGAGAATGTTTCGTTGGATTGCTTGCACATTGACCTTGCATATGCATTCACTTTCACATGTTTGTGTTGTGCTAATGGTGTTATAACAAAGAATGGACATGTCATTCATGCTATGCTCCTCTATGTTGCACACACATGGTTTGCTTGGTCTTTTATGTGTAGGTCATACATTTTGATGAGCTTACATGAGTTGTTTCAACTACGAATTCCTGTGACGGAAGTTCTTGCAAGAAGATCACATCGGCATCTGAAAGTCCATGTGTTGCCCCATGCGTGGTTTTGATAATTAATGACAATCCTTATGGACTAATCTTTGCATTGAGATATACTTGTAGATCTTGTCCATAGGAAAAGATTGGAGTTCATGTGTTGGACTCTAGAAGATTACATGATGACCAATGCTCTTTTCAAGGGTTTATATGAAGAATGGTCATGTGAAGAGTTGAGCTTATTGCAAGCATGGCTTGGAAAAGAAGATTGAGTGAACTTCATGTTTATCTCCAAGCGGAGCTTAGCAAGGATCTCCCATATTGGTGTATGGGGGAGTATTTGGAGAAGTCTTCATCAAGCATGTGCTAGCAAGCACAATCAAGAAAGGTGTTCCATCTTGAGGGAGTCAAGATCGTCATCATCTAGCTCAAGTGGAATGCGCAAGGCAAAGGTATGATCTTGATAGGTTTTCTATTTTACCGGTCTCATGGTGTTTAGTGGGAGACCAGATTTAGGATAAACGGCGTACTATCAAGAGGGGCTCTCAAGTGAGTAACTTGATCGCATCTTTGTGGAGAGTTCAAACCTTTGCATATTTGGCATTTCATATTTCTTGGTTCTTATTTGGCTTTTATCCATGTGAGGATTTAGAGCTTGTGTTCATCTCCATACCAAGCTCCAATTCATCAAAAACGGATTTCATATTAATATCTTATTGCGCTTTTGATGTTCGAGGTTTTACCGGTTTGTCTTTTCAAAGAAAGGTAAAACTCTCCACTTGTGGTTTACTCCTCACATGAGGTACTATGATGTGTTTATGCTAATCATTTAGAGCTTGTGAGTATCTTCGAAACAAGCCTAAGATCATAGAAAACGGAGTCCGGATGAAAAACATATTACGGTTTTGGTTTAGAGGTTTTATCGGTTGTTCTTTTATCGAGAGGTCTAATATTTCCCCATTTGGTTTTATCCTCCATTGTTGGACTATGATGTTTCTCTGCATGATCTTGTAAAGCTCTTCGTTACGATTCCAACGAGCCCAAGAACATCAAAAACGGAGTCCGGATGATCAAGATATGATCGTTTTCGTGTCGGGTTCTAGGTGGCCAGCCCCCAGGCCAGCCTATGCCGGTTCCAGGGCCGGCCGGCTCTGGTGGGTGGCCGGCCCCCAGGCCAGCCTAGGCCGGCTCTAGGGCCGGGCTCACAGTTTCTGGACATAACGGTTGTTTTGGGGGACCTATTTAAGGGGCCTTCTTCCCCAACGGTTCCCCAACCTTTTTTAGCAAGTTTTGACCTCTATTGTTGACCTTCTTGAGCTTGCCTTACTCTCTATTCCTCCATGATTCTTGCCTCAAATTAGAGGGAAAGAGAGAGGAGATCTAGATCCACATTTCCACCAATCCATCTCTCCTCTAAGTGAGAGGAACCCTTTGGTTCTAGATCTTGAAGTTCCATTTGTTGTGTTCTTCGTTGTTCTTCCTCTCTTCTTCCCCCATAAGCATTAGTTGCTTGTGGTGGGATTCGAGAGTGAATGATTTGAGCCTTGTGCTCTTGCCATTGCTTCGTTGCATCGGTTTGTGCTCTCCACGAGGATCCGTGGAAGTTGAAAGCTTGTGAACTTGTTACTCTTGGGTCTTTGGACCCTAGACGCCCGTGTGGTGGTTGAGACTCTTGTGTGGTCACTTGTAGCTGTTCGGGAGCCCCCAATCCCGTTGTGGGTTGTGCCCCGGATCGTTGTTGAAAGGCTCCGGATTTCCGCCTCGAAGGATTCCGATAGTGGAAGGTGAACCAAACCTTCGTGGTGCGGTTCATCGGAGAAGAAGGTGAAACCTTTGTGGTTGTTGAACCATTGTGTTGGTTCACACCTCTCCAACGAGACATACTCCCTTTACAAGGAGGAACTCGGGAATACATCCTCGTCTCCGCGTGCCTCAGTTATTTCTATACCCGAGCTTTTTACTTATGCACTTTACATTGCGATAGCCTTCGTGCTTGAAGTATTCTATATTGCTATCACCTTGTTGCTTGTCTTACTTAGCATAAGTTGTTGGTGCACATAGGTGAGCCTAGTTTATTTAGGTTGTTGGCTTGTTAATTTGAACACATAGTTTGATTCCGCAATTATCAAGCCTAAACCGGAAAAGTTTTAATCGCCTATTCAACCCCCCTTCTAGGCGACATCCTTGTCCTTTCAATTGGTATCAGAGCCTGGGCTCTCTTTAGAGGATGAGGAAAACTCTTATCTCAATTCTCGTGTATCTAATTGTCTTATGTGTGTTTTGAGCGATGTAGTTCTTGCTTCAATCATGCCTTTTCGGAACGCTCATGAGCTTTGGACGAAGCTTCAAGATAAATATGAAGTGTCCAATATTATTGAGGATGATTGTTCTCCCTCCACCTCCGGCCGTGACGAGTTCACAACTTTCTCCACTTCACCAACATGTGTTTTAACACAAGGTAATGATATGGTGAGTGGTGATAGAAATTGCTTTGTTGATGGTGAATATTCTATTGACTATACTTCATCTCTATCTCATTGCAATGATCTATCTTTGGACTTAAACACTTCTAGCATGTGGTGACCCCGGATTAGCTGTCCGAAATACCCTTGTGCCTACAACATCAGCGATCCCATGATCAGTCTGTCGCTGAGCACAATCAAACTGGTATCAAAAGAACACCCATAAATACCGAATGAAATTACTTACTTGATTGAAGCCATAACTCCATCAGGTACTTGCAGCGGATATCACCAAACAACGTGGAGCCCAAGTCATTTGCCAACCCTACAGGCAGCTGACTGGGAAGCGCCCTAGTTCGCATTGACGTCAGTGAATGCCCTTTTTTCTCTTCGAACTGCTCCTCTTCAAAACCTGGCTAAGACAATAGCCAGGGACGAAACCAATATGAGTACATTTGAATGTACTCGCAAACTACCCCCGGAATGAGCATGCACTACTCTTTTTATTGTTTAAATAAAACTTTGTTTGAAATCTCTATATCTTTATTTAAAAAAAGAGAGAAGGATTTTAGAACTTTTCCCATAAATCTGTCTTTGTAAGAAGTCTCTTTTAAAACGTTTTCCCGAAAATATATCTTTGTAAAAAGGTAAGAAGTTTCTTTAAAACTTTCCCCGAAAAATCACCATTTGTTTATTCCTCCAAAACTCCTCCTTTTTCGACCACAGTCATTCATGGTCAAATCATTCTCCAGCAACCTCATACCAGCCCGTCGGTATAGTTGCAGATACGACACATCTCCATTTTAGTTTCAATCCTCAAAACTTTCCAAAACTTGCACATGGTCAAAGTAGGGCCTCCCAACTGTCCATATCCGAGGACTCGGCTATTCGAATAGTTTTACCCTCTGCAGAGGTAGCACGCTTTTCCCACACCCATCCGGTAACTCATCGTGTCAGCCACGTCCCGCCATACAAGGTGTATGCGAAGTTGAGTCACCGACCATAGCCTGTCCTTTGCTCATGCTAGTATAGGACCCTACCGCTACGAAACTTTCCAACACACTTAACCCAGCCCGTCGGAATCTAAGTGTGAGGACTCGTAGTTCTGCCCGGCGATTTATGGTGGAACCTTCAATCCTCTTTCTCCAATACACTCATACCAACTCTGTTGGCAGACTTCTCTTAAGAGGACCCAGGTCAGGGGGTGGGTCCTCAGACCATCCCCTCATGGAACGGGGTCATCCCCGTTGTTGAGGCATCCAGTACTAATATGAGCAAACTATATGACTATGCCCTTTCCCATATGTGGGTAAATGTGGTCGCACAGGTTATCGGCTGGTCGACGTAAGTACAAGGACACAATGTGCATTTTTTATAAACATCACCATTCACCATTTCTCCATTTCCACACCGACATCTCGGTATTCCACATCCACACAAGTATTTCCAAAGGAGTTTTGAGTAAACAATATTTTTCCCATCCTATAGTTTGAAAAAGAAATTCCAGCCAATGTCGCCATATAGGGTGTCAAAATAATATACTTATATTTTGGAAAAGGGTTTTCAAAATCATATCTTTTGTGGCAAACACCACATAAATCACTTATGCTCTTTATAAGTAAAACATGTGAACCAAAATAGATGTATGTAGATGCAAGCTCAGAGAATAGCTTGCCTGTTTCCAGCATAATGTTCCCGGGCTTCTTCTCACTGATCAAAGAAATAAACTCCCAATTCTCCTTCAATAAATCCTTTCCAAATACCAATCCGGTAGCGTTTATATCTAGCGTCGCAACATGAAAATAAAACAACACTCAATAAGCAAACCAAACCACAAGTGGTATACAAACAAGGAACAAACCACAACATAGCACTATTTTAATCAAGCAACAAACTAAGATCTACATTTACGAGGGCATTATACTAATCAGGAGTATAACACCATACACATGCCAAAACAAGAGGGCACAAAGACATCCTCAATTAGAGGTAGTTAACAACCACTTTTCCCTAGTCAGGAAATACTTCAGACAAAAGTTAAACCACCAATTAATCTTGGTAATTCCAAATATTTCACCAAGCTAAGGTGGAGACATTAACAAGATGCTCAAGTTATTACTCAGCTTAGTGACAACCAAGTTCATCAAGCCATGTAAACATATTACTCATACAAACAAGTTTGGCCACCACATCCCTAGACATCAATCACCACAAGCCTAACAATTAACTAACACACATCAACCACAATTGAATTAAAGCAATATTGTAATTTAAACAGGAATCAACAATAGATATTAGATCTACCAACTTAAATGGGGTGCGAAATAATTGTTCCGTCAAGAGAAAATAAAACCCCATATTTAACTTAATGATTTTCCCTAACTTCTAAGAAGTACAGTACTGTAATTGTGCTCAAACCCGCATGCAATTGATGTTAATGGTTAGTTCATATTATTCTGAGCATTTTGATATACTAAACACCTTTTTCTGATTAACCAATAAAAAGTTATTGAATTTATAGAATCCATTTTGAATCTGCCATTTTAGGGAAATGCAATTCCCAATGATATTACAAGTTCATTATTGTGTAGATCTGGGTGAAAACAGTTAGTAAATGTTCCTCTGAACATTTTGAGGTATTACCCATAATTTTTGAGGTTTTAGGGAATTAATTTTTGAATTTCCAATAAGGGATTTCATTTCTGCCGTTTTTAGTATTTCATTTAAACAACACATAAAAATAATTCAATTATACCCAAATAAAATATGGATGTGTAGAGTTTGTTAAGACAAACATTTTGACACCTTATTTTCTCAATTTGGATTAACCGAGCAAAAGTTATGATTTTTCCAAGGTTCACTTTTATTAAGCAATTTCTGTAATTATTTAGTAAAGGCAATAACAAATATTTCTGTCATGGGTCAGAATGAAAAGAACCTGCAGAGCACACTTTTCTGAACGTGTGGAAGTTTGAATCATCCAATTTGGTTCATTTTTCGAATTGATATGGATTTTACAAATAATAAATCGAATCTGCCCTTTTCTTTTATTTTCCAGAAAATCTATCGGAACCTTTTTCACCTAGGGGCTGGCTAGCCACAGCCACTGACGGCTGGGGCCCATGGCCACGCTGGCGTCCACGCAAGCGCACAGCGTCCAGTGACCATGACGCGTCGCGCACGGCTTCGCCGGCGCGACAACACAGAGCACGGGGAAGGGGGAAGGAGATGTCCCGGAGGACGGCGTGCTTACCCTCGTCGCGTGAGATCAAGCGGCCGCGGAAGAGGAGGACCAGAACGGCGGCGAGCTTGCTCGGAAGTTGGCGGCCGGAAGCGGAGAAGACGGCGCCGATCTCCGCAACGACGACGATCCGGCTCGATTCCTTGGGCAGGGAGGAAGACAACATCGAGACGGAGCTTTTGGTTCTCGCCGATTCGGCAATGGCGGCTCCAGTCGACGGCGATGAGCTCGGCGGCCGGCTCAACTAGGGTGCGGCCATGGAGGAGAGAAAACGGAGAGGGGAGGGGAGCTGGCGAGATGAGAGAGTGCTGTAGAGGGCAGAGGAGCGCCTGGGGGGGGGGCTCTTATCTCCTACTGCAAGAGAGCGCGAGAGGGGGGGTCCGGGCGGCGACGCGCGGGAGCGAGCGACACGGCGGTGCGTCGTGCTGTTGCTACAGGTAAGAGATGACCATTTTGCAAATAACCCCCTGCTGGCTTTTTCTTCTATTTCTTTTTTAAAACCAGTAGCTTTTAGACATTTAATTGAGGCAGTAAAACATTTTCAAAAATTCTGAAATTATTTGGGTAGGCTCCCCTTACCAAGTAGAGCCCCCACAAAAATTGGGGTGTCCAAATAATTTTTTTGGAACAACTTTTGTTCATAGGGTTTTAATATGTTATTTTTGGTGAATTCAATTTGACAAATTGAAATATCTTTTTAATTGGAGATTTGGTATTTTGAGGAAAGAGTAATATGGTAATGAGGTGGTTATCATCTCATTCCTGGATTTTACAAGATAAACTAATTGTTATAACCAAATAGAGAAATAAGTACAGAGGGGAATTAAATAAGATCTTTCCTTTTAATCAAGATTTCATTTTGAGAGTGAGAGTAATCATAGGAGTCTTGTTTTGGTTTTCAAGTCACATTCCAAATTTGTGACCAGTGGGTTTTTATTTTAGTGTTAGGCACAGCTGAGTAATTGTCCTCACAAGCAGCAGACACAACAAGATCAACATCACAATCAAGTCCACACAAGGTCAAACACAGCAATGGGAAGTAAAACACAATCATCAGTGAAACATTTCAAAAAGTTTTTGTTGGTTTTGAAATTTGGGTCTGGTAAAACTAAGTTTTTCTTAGTTTCAAAATTTGGGATGTGACAGCTCTTCCCCCCTTAAAAATAAATCTCGTCCTCGAGATTTGCCCGGTGGTAACAAGGGAGTACGAAGGCACGGGTTTTGGGCTGACTATACTTCCGAGGTCGTTGCTTCTTTAGCGAGGTTGCCATGTGAGATCTTGACAAATTGATGCTGCGAGGCTTTCTTTGTGGATAACTTATGTGCTGAGTTCAGATCCTTGACGATAGGGTTGACTTAACGATCGAATCCGATAGATAGTCGTGGTTGGCTGTTTTCAGATAGGTAAGGTTAAAGCGCAAGGAACCAATTATTAATATGTTCTTGTATACCTACTGCAGGTCTTCCCCCCTTAAAAAGGGGTTTTTAAGGTTCATCCTGAAGGTTGCAGCTGGAGTTGAATTGGAGGCATTGTTCTTCCGGGGTAGCTTGACGACCTTCGTCTTGGGTGTCATTCCTCGGTGCTTGGGTCGGTGCAGATATCACTTCCTGATATTTTCTCCTTACGAGGGTCGCAGATGGGGACGCGTCGGTCTCCGGATGCGTCAAGTTTGAGCACTCGACTCTCTCTGGTTTCTAGTTAGTAGAGGGATGTTATAAACTTCTAAGGGCGTCTGGACTTGCTTGGTGGTTGATGTTGCCAATAGCAGGTGTTTCTGTTGTTGGATTCTTCTTAGTGACTTCCGGTAGATCTCCTTCACGCTTTTCTTCCTTCGGCTTGGCGGAAAAAGGCTGGTCCTGAAAGACTTCTTTGGTTCTGGGTCTTCACAAGTAAGTTAGAGTGCACCAGAATAGTTAGGGTTTCCGGGAAAACTTTCTGGTTGAGGGGCTGAAGTTAGTTTTCAAGGGAATTGGGTGCTATACTCTGAACATCAACTTTTTGTACCTAATATCCAAATCAACCATCTTTACATAGGCCTATAATTCTCGAGTATTCAAAATACCATTCCAACATCTCTGGTAAGGCCACTACTATCAACAGTTAATTGAATCATGGTCTTTTGCCCAAGCTAAAGTTATTAATCCACCATCATCTTCCTCGGCATAAACTCTTTATCACAGTATAGTTCAATCTATCGGGTACCCATCAAACCTTTTTGGCATAGTCTCCCCATTATATTCTATCACAAAAATCATAGTGGTCCACCAATTATTTCTTTATTAATTTATTCCCCAGATAGGCATATCTCAAATTATCTGACTCCTTCAGGTTGCCATCTTCCCACGATCATATCATCAAAGCTAAATAAAGCATCCAACAATCATGTGATCATACCATCCAGAATTGACCCACTTTCTAACCAAATTCAGATTTTATCTCCACAATTTTGGGCCTCGATCTCTTAATCAAAGACAAAAGATCTTTCTAAGAATAATCCAGACAGAGCGTGACAAGCTCCGAAAACTACTGTCACATAGAGGGCCTGGCTACTAGACCAAGTCATATTGATTCCTAGAATCCGATAAACATTCACTTATCCTTCACCAATTATTTCTTGCATACAACGATCTACTCATTTGCTAAATCATCTTTGACCACTTCCTATAATTCCATAAGAATTTAGTACAAGGGTCACTTGCCTAAGAATCACCTTAAACATTCCAACGTCGGAGTATTCTTCTTAATTAACTTGCTTCTAACCAATCCAAACATCATTTTATCAGCAAGTGCTTCCTAAAAATCCAATATCTTTCACTTTTATTTCTAAACCTAAACTCAAGGGTCACATCTTCTAGTTCCAGATAACCACCAATGGTTGGGGACCACAACTGGTTAGCCCCAGAGTATTAATCAAATATATCATCCGTTCAAACCCAATTAATTTATCGATCTAATCCAAGTCTTCGCTCTCATTATGAACCCCAAATTTTTGATATTACCAACATCATCCACCAAATTCCGATCTCATCACTAGATTCTCAAGGGGTCCTGCTGACTAATAATCTTATAGTCCAACACTCTTATATCTTCCTGAAGTCTCCTTTCTACCAACTAGTTTTGAGTCGCCTCTGGCACCTCTTAATGGTCCCTAGAAAAAGTTAGTGAGGAACCTTCGCACCAGTTGTTTTTCAAAAGGGTACCTTTTTCTTTTCTTGTTTTCGGAAATCACATCCTTGGGGAAACACTATAAATCTTCATGTGATTTTCTTACTTAGAACTTGAGTAATTCCTACGGTATACACTCGATTTAAGAAAATTATTATTGTCCTTGATTTGTGTTCTAACACCATTTGCCTCACCCTTGTGGTGACGACTTCCACTAGTCCGAGCAAGCTTTCTATTAGTTAGTTGTATAAAATTGTGGAGGTATTTATAACATCAATTGCCTTAGTCTTACGAGAAGAATTTCTTAACAAGGTAGCTAGTCTTGTCATCAAACTACTTTTCATATTCCAGAGGTGAGATGTACTGGATCATCTGACGTTCCGATTATTTGTATATGACACTCAATTGTTTGGGCATACAAAAGCGATTTGTTAACAAGTTCATGAGGCTTGTTACCAAACTACTTCTATATAACACGAACATTAAAATATCACACTATTTCTAGAGAGATTTATAATAGTAGATTCTGATATATGAGTTTCCAAATACTCAAGGATAGTCTGGTATATTAATTACTTCTTTGCCAACTTAAGAAATCTCTCTTCAAAGTCTCTTTGTCGCAGTTCCTCCTTCTTGCGGTCTCTGAGCTCGAATCTTCATAGCAACTCTCCTACACTCCTTGAGTTCTCCTAGTTACCGATTCTAAATGGGTCTCCTTATGTCCTCGTCTCTTGTCAAGGCTTGCAGTCCTAGAATATTATTTAGTACTATCATGGACTTGATTCAGATGTTCAACCTAAAGTTAGATACGATAAGTTAGTGTAGTATTCTTGTAATTTCACAAGTTAATTTTTGCGAGGTAAGGCTCGTGTCTTCACGAGGTTGGCGTAAAATTGCAGTTTCCTTCGAGATCTTGACGCACTTGCTCCGGGTGGTGCATGAAGGCCATTATCTGATTTGCCGGCTAGGCTGCAAAAATCTCAGGCTATTGGTTAAAGATCGAGGGTCTTTTGTATCTTGCGAAACTGTCAGTTCTTATCGGGAGACGGTTTAGACAAGAGGAAAAATATCTTGAAAAGATTTTCCTAAGCGGGTTTACATCTGCAACATGGTGCAACTATGGCGAAGAGGTCAAAATTGGTTTTTGTTGGGTGACAAAAGGAGTTTTATAAAAAAGAGAATTTTGGGTTACTTTGTGTTGCCATCAAGGCGTGATTGTGAACGCACAAGAAAAACAACACCCAAACAGAGGACTTACCAACAACAACACACAACCAGAGTAAAGCACACCAACAAACAACACACAAGGTACCTTTAGTACCAACGGACGTCTAATTCTCGTGGTAGTCGGGTAGTACACCCAAAGTTCCTATCAGATTTATCCTATGGTCTCGGTTAGACATGGTTGGTGAAGTTTTCACTCTGTCGCCTTAGGCTTCAGCGGGAGGAATTGAGATTATCGAAGTTGCAACTTGAGTAGAATTGTTGATGTTGAGTTGAGGTCTTCGAAGGTCTCTTGCTTGGTTGACTTCGACAATCTTGGTATTTGCAGATCAATCACCTCGATGTGGAATGTTGAGTACTTGTGATGGAAGCTTCTGTTTGTGGGTGCTAGCTAATTAGGTCTCACTTGGGTTCATCGTCAAGTATTTTGAACAGGTAAGAGGGAGTAGAGAAATCCTTAGAAAATCTTAAAATAGAGGGATGAGTCTCGGAAATATTTGAGAAGGTGAGAAGAGTGGAAGTTATTTTTGGACTTCCTTAGATAAAAATATGTTTTTGGTAACAATATATTTTTAACAAAATATTTCTTTCCTAACTAACGTCCATGCTAACTAAGGTCTGTTACAGTCAGGATGGCTCTGATACCAAGTCTGTGGTGACCCCGGATTAGCTGTCTGAAATACCCTTGTGCCTACAACATCAGCGATCCCATGATCAGTCTGTCGCTGAGCACAATCAAACTGGTATCAAAAGAACACCCATAAATACCGAATGAAATTACTTACTTGATTGAAGCCATAACTCCATCAGGTACTTGCAGCGGATATCACCAAACAACGTGGAGCCCAAGTCATTTGCCAACCCTACAGGCAGCTGACTGGGAAGCGCCCTAGTTCGCATTGACGTCAGTGAATGCCCTTTTTTCTCTTCGAACTGCTCCTCTTCAAAACCTGGCTAAGACAATAACCAGGGACGAAACCAATATGAGTACATTTGAATGTACTCGCAAACTACCCCCGGAATGAGCATGCACTACTCTTTTTATTGTTTAAATAAAACTTTGTTTGAAATCTCTATATCTTTATTTAAAAAAAGAGAGAAGGATTTTAGAACTTTTCCCATAAATCTGTCTTTGTAAGAAGTCTCTTTTAAAACGTTTTCCCGAAAATATATCTTTGTAAAAAGGTAAGAAGTTTCTTTAAAACTTTCCCCGAAAAATCATCATTTGTTTATTCCTCCAAAACTCCTCCTTTTTCGACCACAGTCATTCATGGTCAAATCATTCTCCAGCAACCTCATACCAGCCCGTCGGTATAGTTGCAGATATGACACATCTCCATTTTAGTTTCAATCCTCAAAACTTTCCAAAACTTGCACATGGTTAAAGTAGGGCCTCCCAACTGTCCATATCCGAGGACTCGGCTATTCGAATAGTTTTACCCTCTGCAGAGGTAGCACGCTTTTCCCACACCCATCCGGTAACTCATCGTGTCAGCCACGTCCCGCCATACAAGGTGTATGCGAAGTTGAGTCACCGACCATAGCCTGTCCTTTGCTCATGCTAGTATAGGACCCTACCGCTACGAAACTTTCCAACACACTTAACCCAGCCCGTCGGAATCTAAGTGTGAGGACTCGTAGTTCTGCCCGGCGATTTATGGTGGAACCTTCAATCCTCTTTCTCCAATACACTCATACCAACTCTGTTGGCAGACTTCTCTTAAGAGGACCCAGGTCAGGGGGTAGGTCCTCAGACCATCCCCTCATGGAACGGGGTCATCCCCGTTGTTGAGGCATCCAGTACTAATATGAGCAAACTATATGACTACGCCCTTTCCCATATGTGGGTAAATGTGGTCGCACAGGTTATCGGCTGGTCGACGTAAGTACAAGGACACAATGTGCATTTTTCATAAACATCACCATTCACCATTTCTCCATTTCCACACCGACATCTCGGTATTCCACATCCACACAAGTATTTCCAAAGGAGTTTTGAGTAAACAATATTTTCCCATCCTATAGTTTGAAAAAGAAATTCCAGCTAATGTCTCCATATAGGGTGTCAAAATAATATACTTATATTTTGGAAAAGGGTTTTCAAAATCATATCTTTTGTGGCAAACACCACATAAATCACTTATGCTCTTTATAAGTAAAACATGTGAACCAAAATAGATGTATGTAGATGCAAGCTCAGAGAATAGCTTGCCTGTTTCCAGCATAATGTTCCCGGAGCTTCTTCTCACTGATCAAAGAAATAAACTCCCAATTCTCCTTCAATAAATCCTTTCCAAATACCAATCCGGTAGCGTTTATCTCTAGCGTCGCAACATGAAAATAAAACAACACTCAATAAGCAAACCAAACCACAAGTGGTATACAAACAAGGAACAAACCACAACATAGCACTATTTTAATCAAGCAACAAACTAAGATCTACATTTACGAGGGCATTATACTAATCAGGAGTATAACACCATACACATGCCAAAACAAGAGGGCACAAAGACATCCTCAATTAGAGGTAGTTAACAACCACTTTTCCCTAGTCAGGAAATACTTCAGACAAAAGTTAAACCACCAATTAATCTTGGTAATTCCAAATATTTCACCAAGCTAAGGTGGAGACATTAACAAGATGCTCAAGTTATTACTCAGCTTAGTGACAACCAAGTTCATCAAGCCATGTAAACATATTACTCATACAAACAAGTTTGGCCACCACATCCCTAGACATCAATCACCACAAGCCTAACAATTAACTAACACACATCAACCACAATTGAATTAAAGCAATATTGTAATTTAAACAGGAATCAACAATAGATATTAGATCTACCAACTTAAATGGGGTGCGAAATAATTGTTCCGTCAAGAGAAAATAAAACCCCATATTTAACTTAATGATTTTCCCTAACTTCTAAGAAGTACAGTACTGTAATTGTGCTCAAACCCGCATGCAATTGATGTTAATGGCTAGTTCATATTATTCTGAGCATTTTGATATACTAAACACCTTTTCTGATTAACCAATAAAAAGTTATTGAATTTATAGAATCCATTTTGAATCTGCCATTTTAGGGAAATGCAATTCCCAATGATATTACAAGTTCATTATTGTGTAGATCTGGGTGAAAACAGTTAGTAAATGTTCCTCTGAACATTTTGAGGTATTACCCATAATTTTTGAGGTTTTAGGGAATTAATTTTTGAATTTCCAATAAGGGATTTCATTTCTGCCGTTTTTAGTATTTCATTTAAACAGCACATAAAAATAATTCAATTATACCCAAATAAAATATGGATGTGTAGAGTTTGTTAAGACAAACATTTTGACACCTTATTTTCTCAATTTGGATTAACCGAGCAAAAGTTATGATTTTTCCAAGGTAAACTTTTATTAAGCAATTTCTGTAATTATTTAGTAAAGGCAATAACAAATATTTCTGTCATAGGTCAGAATGAAAAGAACATGCAGAGCACACTTTTCTGAACTTGTGGAAGTTTGAATCATCCAATTTGGTTCATTTTTCGGATTGATATGGATTTTACAAATAATAAATCGAATCTGCCCTTTTCTTTTATTTTCCAGAAAATCTATCGGAACCTTTTTCACCTAGGGGCTGGCTAGCCACAGCCACTGACGGCTGGGGCCCATGGCCACGCTGGCGTCCACGCAAGCGCGCAGCGTCCAGTGGCCAGGGTTGACCCCGGGATGCGCAGACGAGCACACGCGCCGCGGTGACCATGACGCGTCGCGCACGGCTTCGCCGGCGCGACAACACAGAGCACGGGGAAGGGGGAAGGAGATGTCCCGGAGGACGGCGTGCTTACCCTCGTCGCGTGAGATCAAGCGGCCGCGGAAGAGGAGGACCAGAACGGCGGCGAGCTTGCTCGGAAGTTGGCGGCCGGAAGCGGAGAAGATGGCGCCGATCTCCGCAACGACGACGATCCGGCTCGATTCCTTGGGCAGGGAGGAAGACGACGTCGAGACGGAGCTTTTGGTTCTCGCCGATTCGGCAATGGCGGCTCCAGTCGACGGCGATGAGCTCGGCGGCCAGCTCAACTAGGGTGCGGCCATGGAGGAGAGAAAACGGAGAGGGGAGGGGAGCTGGCGAGATGAGAGAGTGCTGTAGAGGGCAGAGGAGCGCCTGGGGGGGGCCTCTTATCTCCTACTGCAAGAGAGCGCGAGAGGGGGGTCCGGGCGGCGACGCGCGGGAGCGAGCGACACGGCGGTGCGTCGTGCTGTTGCTACAGGTAAGAGATGACCATTTTGCAAATAACCCCCTGCTGGCTTTTTCTTCTATTTCTTTTATTTCTTTTTTAAAACCAGTAGCTTTTAGACATTTAATTGAGGCAGTAAAACATTTTCAAAAATTCTGAAATTATTTGGGTAGGCTCCCCTTACCAAGTAGAGCCCCCACAAAAATTGGGGTGTCCAAATAAAATGTTTTGAACAACTTTTGTTCATAGGGTTTTAATATGTTATTTTTGGTGAATTCAATTTGACAAATTGAAATATCTTTTTAATTGGAGATTTGGTATTTTGAGGAAAGAGTAATATGGTAATGAGGTGGTTATCATCTCATTCCTGGATTTTACAAGATAAACTAATTGTTATAACCAAATAGAGAAATAAGTAGAGAGGGGAATTAAATAAGATCTTTCCTTTTAATCAAGATTTCATTTTGAGAGTGAGAGTAATCATAGGAGTCTTGTTTTGGTTTTCAAGTCACATTCCAAATTTGTGACCAGTGGGTTTTTATTTTAGTGTTAGGCACAGCTGAGTAATTGTCCTCACAAGCAGCAGACACAACAAGATCAACATCACAATCAAGTCCACACAAGGTCAAACACAGCAATGGGAAGTAAAACACAATCATCAGTGAAACATTTCAAAAAGTTTTTGTTGGTTCTGAAATTTGGGTCTGGTAAAACTAAGTTTTTCTTAGTTTCAAAATTTGGGATGTGACATAGCACTACAAATGTTTTACATGCTAGTGTTGCTAGTCCTTGCATATCATGTAATAGTTGTTTAACTAAATCTCATGATGATATGCTTCATTCGTCTTGTTGCCATGAAAACAATACTTCCATATCCTCTATTTCTTGTGTGGCTAACAATGTAGAGGAATCACAACATTTGTTGGAACAAGACGTGGATCTCAATGGTGCTTCAAGTATCTCTTCACCATCTTTGCCCACTACTCATTTTTGCCTTATGGCTAAGGATTCAAAGGTTTCTCCACCTTTGGAACCCTCACATCTTGTGATGATGTGGATGGGATTCTCATGGAGCGCTTATGGATGTTGAATCCATAACAAAGAAGGGTGAGATGGTATTTGGTGCTCTCCCCAAAGGTAGCAAAGCTATCCCTCCTCTAAGTGAAATCATTGTTTATGCTATTAAGAGTAGGGAAATCATTGAGGACTTGGAAACTCAATTTCTCGAGAAATGTCAAATTGAGAGAGAGGATGCCGATGAAAAGGCATCCTTAATGAATGCCCTTGAGGAAGAGCAAGAGCTTCGAGTGTCTCTTGAGGAGAAACTTGAATCTCTTGATGAATCAAATGATCTTATTATTGCTAAAATCATTAAGGAAAGAGATCATGCTATTGCTAAATATAAAGTGCTTAAAAAGGAAAAAGTTGAATTTGGTGTTGGCAATGCTAGACTAATTGAGGATATAGAGAGACTTGACAAAGCCACAAGGCTTTAGAAAGTGAACACTCTCTCCTTATCAAGTCTCATGATCAACTCCAAACTCAACTATCTAAAAGATGAGCTTGCCAAGTTGTCTTCTTCCATTTCTAATATTAATGATGCTTGTGCTACTAACTCCACTTCTTGTGAAGCATCTATTTTGAAGGAGAATGTTGAGCTAAGGGCTCAACTTGAGTTGCTAACTAGCAAGTATGGAAATTGGAAGAAAGTCATGAAAAGCTATCTAGCTCTAATGATGATCTTCTAGCATCCTATGCTAGGCTAAAGTTAGCTCATGAGGCTATCATACAAAGGTAACATCTTGTGAGCCTCATGTGGACAAAGGCACAACTTCGACTAAAATGCTTTATTGCCATGTGCTAGTCCTAGTAATTCATCCACTCACAATGTTGCTACATCTTGTGATGAATTACTTTCCATGCCTTGTTGCTCTAACAATGAAGCTCTACTTCCTCTAGTGTTTGTGTTGATACTAACCATGTAGAGGAATTAAATGAGCTCAAGGCCCAAGTCACTTCTTTGAAGAAAGACTTGGAAAAGCGTCATGTTGGGGATTCTACACTTGACAATATGTTGAGTGTTCAAAGACGCCCCAATGACAAGAGTGGACTTGGATTCAACTCCAATATCAAGAACAAGTCCAAGTTCAACAAGAAGAAAAAGGGCCAAGAACAAGTTAAAGATTCGGCCAAGATTGTTTGCTTCAAGTGCAAAGTTGAAGGGCACCATGTTAGATCTTGCCCTTTGAAGAAGAAGGCTCTTAGTGAGAAGCAACAAGGGAAGAAGCCTCAAGTTCAAACTCAAGTTCCTCAAGTTGAAGAACGGCCTCTTCCCAAGAAGAATCAAGCTACCCCTCCTCAAGTCAAGACTCCAACTAAGAAGAGAGGAGGAAGTAGATGTTGCTACCTATGCCGTGAGAAGGGTCACGTTGCTTCTTCATGCACAAATGGTACCTTATCCAACCCCATTATTATTGATGATGATTATTCTCTTCGGAAGGATAAGGTTGGCAATGTGTTTGCCAAATATGTTGGTACTCAAAGTGGTGTCAAGAAAAGAACCATTTGGGTTGCCAAGCCTATTGTGACTAACCTCTTAGGACCCAACTTGGTTGGGGACCAACAAGCTAAAACTTGATCAATAGGTGTTGTTGGAGGGCATTGGAGACTTGGCTACATCATGAAGAATTAAGGGATCTTCATCAATTATATTTCTCAAGCCAAGTCATTTGGATTATATTGTTCTATCTCATATCCAATGTTCCTCCTTGCGGTAACTTTTATTTAAATCATATATACATTGAAAGTTGCTTGCACCCTTGCATGTGTTAGGTTTTGTACCTTGCTAGTGTTTGTATGTGTTGTGCTCTCTACTTACTTATCTTGAGTAATCAAGTATGTGTATGTTGGTTTGCACACCATTTACTTGTTTGAGCCTTATTGCTTTTATTTGATATCTTATCTTGTTGGCTCTCTTTTTGAGAGATTAATGGACTATCCTATTTTGGGAGTGATATGCTTCGTGCACTTCACAATCCTAAAATTGTGTATACATGAGGAATACCACTTAGTGTTGATATTAATATTATCTATTCTCTATGTGGTATGTCATGCTCATGAGAAATTCAAATTCTATAATGTCCATTAATTTCTCGAGTTGGTTTTGTTTGCCTCTTGTTAAAAAATGGATTATCACATTATGGGGGAGTAATAAGCTATGTGCATATTACAAACCTAGAAAATGTGAACATGTGAGGTATTGCCACCTAGAATTGATTTTTATTATCTTATTCCTATGTGGCATGTTGCTCAAACAAGTTCCATTTTGAAAATGATTTTTTTAATCACTCTTTTGGATCTTGTTTGTGATGGACATTCTTGGTACGGTTTTCCCCAAATATGTTCGCATATCCTTTTGGGAAACGATTGCTTCAAGCTACTCTTGTAGTGCTTTGCATGATCGCGTGAATACTTGAAGCTATCAAGAATATCTATCTATTTAAGCTTTGGCCTTTAAATCTTATCTTTTGCCATATGCTTATTTGTTGTGAAATTGGTCTTCAATATTTTCTATATACCACCGAGAAATATCTCTATATACTCCTTGTCCTTGACAAGTGATACTCATATGTGTGGTGAAATTTGTAGACCATCTTCACTTTCTCTTGCTTTGAATTGCCTTATTTTATTGCCAAGGATTTGTTTTGATCTAACTCTCTTTGTCTTCCTTGTATCTTTTGGATCCTTGTTGCTCTACTCAAAATTTGTTTTGTGCTTTCTTGTTAGGAAAAGCAATGATCCAATTTTGTGCATTGACATTCAAAAGTCATACTTCTTGATAATGCACTATTCTTGGGAAGCTATCCTACTTGAGTAGAACACCGTTCTTTAAATTGGTATTGCATTTCTTGCTTTCTTGAACATGACTAGTGTTTGAATAATATGTATGGAGAGTGATGATCCCATTTGTGTGCATTTTGTATTCAAATGCAAGATCATAAATAATGCACAATCTTGGGGGAGCAATCCTATATGCTTTTGAACATTAGTTGTCTTCAATTGGTATTTGATCCCGATGACGTGTCTCTTTGGAAGACAAACATTTTCGTCTTGGTACTTTGTGCCATCATGAAAAGTGTAGAGGGTTTGGTTTATTCCTTGATGATATTTTCATCAATTGGTATCTTACTTTCATTTGGTATCTTTTCAAAGTGGTATCTTCAATCATGTGTTGATTTGGGTCTTTTGATATAATTTGGACAATTCTTTTCTTGTCACACTTGTGTGTGCTTTCTTGGTTTAATTGGTGTTTTGTCCAAATTGTATCTCGTTTGGTTCTTGAAAGTCTTGTGCATGCATATTTACTATATGTATATCTTATGGCATGCTTACTTTCGTTGATCCAATATATAGGATAAACTCCATCAAATCCTAAATGGCTAAGATGTGCATGAAATTCAATTTCATATCAATATGCACATATTTATGTGGAGTTTGTCCTATGTATTGTAGTTGCTCTAACTACTTTGGACCCAATGAGTTTGGGTACCATGTTGTACTTGAATTTGTTTTAGGTACATTGAGATGCATTGGAAGCTTGTCTCATTTACAAGGAAGGTGTTATCACCATGTGCTTATTGGAGCCAAGCTCGGATGATCATGAACTCTTATCTTCTACATCACCAATGCTATCTCGGTAACAAGTATCTACCTCATGCATACTTTTCTAGCTTTCAACCTTGTGTAGGTTGTTTCATGGCATGAATCTCTTTTTTGCAATTCATTGTTCTTGAAAAACAAAACATTTTATTGCAAATGTGAGCAAGCCGGGATGATTACATATCAAGGGGAATATATATAATCATTTTATGATTCACCAATCCCAAATATGTTAATCTAGCATTTCTTCTATGTCTCTCATATGCAATATTGATGTTTTCAAAATCATTTGCCTTTGTGATACTTGTTATCTTTCTCGGAGCATCCCATTTTTTTTCCCTTGTGGATATTTTTGATGCTATGATGAGATTGTGTTGGAAGTTCATCTATATCCCTTTAAGATAAAATTGAGCTTTGTGCTATGCTTTTAAGCAAAGATCTTATTGGTGTATTATGACTTCCTCTTGGATATCATGTTCTTCACTTGTATCTATTTTGTGTGTGCATGTTTCTTTGTGGACTTATATCTTCGATGATTGGTGTCTACTTAGAAACTTATACACATGAGAATAGTTACATCTTTAATTGGTATTCCAATTCTTTAGTGACCACCTCTTATTACTTTTGATTCTTTGGTGGTTTCTAAAAGGCACAAGCTTTGTTTTTATTTGGTATATTTTGCATCTTAATAAGCTTGTGGACCTATTTGCTACTCTTTGTTTGTGTTCAAAATTATCTAGGAGGGAGTGAGGATTCCATGTTGTGCACACTATATTGAAATACAAATCCTTATTGTGCACGTACCTTGGGGAGTTCCCTCTTGATTTTAGAACACTTGGTTGATCTTATCATAATATCTTCTTATGTTCTATTGGTTTTTCGGATCCTTTGATTGGTTACTTCTTTTGTCGAAGTATCTTTCAATTTGTTTTTCTTTTGCAATCTTTGGATCCTCAATATAGTTTGATCTCCTTCCCAACTATTCGTCATTGGATATGTGCATTTGATTTCACTCATATTATGAGAAATGCACACATTATGGGGGAGCTCTTCCTATATTGGCCTTCTAAATTTTTCCTCCCATTTCGGCAATCGATGCCAATGGGGGAGAAGTTTAGAGGGTTTAAGGGAATTTGGTTTTATGCTTTAGTTTCGTTCTTAAGCATTTGCCTTTCTTGCTCTTGCATCCTTGCTCTTTGTGTTGCATGGTTGCTTAATTCATTATATAAACCCTCGTAAAAGGGATTGTCATCAATTACCAAAATGGGGGAGATTGAAAGTGCATGTGTTGCCCCATGCGTGGTTTTGGTAATTAATGACAATCCTTATGGACTAATGTTTGCATTGAGATATACTTGTAGATCTTGTCCATAGGAAAAGATTGGAGTTCATGTGTTGGACTCTAGAAGATTACATGATGACCAAGGTTCTCCAAGGGTTTATATGAAGAATGGTCATGTGAAGAGTTGAGCTTATTGCAAGCATGGCTTGGAAAAGAAGATTGAGTGAACTTCATGTTTATCTCCAAGCCATCATCTATATCAAGAGAAGAATATGAAGCGCAAGTGGATCATGAAGACGGAGCTTAGCAAGGCTCTCCCATAATGGTGTATGGGGGAGTATTTGGAGAAGTCTTCATCAAGCATGTGCTAGCAAGCACAATCAAGAAAGGTGTTCCAACTTGAGAGAGTCAAGATCGTCATCATCAGCTCAAGTGGAATGCGCAAGGCAAAGGTATGATCTTGATAGGTTTCTATTTTACCGGTCTCATGGTGTTAGTGGGAGACCGGGTTATAGGATAGACGGCGTACTATCAAGAGGGGCTCTCAAGTGAGTAACTTGATCGCATCTTTGTGGAGAGCTCAAACCTTTGCATATTTGGCATTTCATCTTTCTTGGTTCTTATTTGGCTTTTATCCATGTGAGGATTTAGAGCTTGTGTTCATCTCCATACCAAGCTCCAATTCATCAAAAACGGATTTCATATTAATATCTTATTGCGCTTTTGATGTTCGAGGTTTTACCGGTTTGTCTTTTCGAAGAAAGGTAAAACTCTCCACTTGTGGTTTACTCCTCACATGATGGACTATGATGTGTTATGCTAATCATTTAGAGCTTGTGAGTATCTTCGAAACAAGCCCAAGATCATAGAAAACGGAGTCCGGATGAAAAACATATTGCGGTTTTGGTTTGGAGGTTTTATCGGTTGTTCTTTTATCGAGAGGTCTAACCTTTCCCCATTTGGTTTTATCCTCCATTGTTGGACTATGATGTTTCTCTGCATGATCTTGTAAAGCTCTTCGTTACGATTCCAACGAGCCCAAGAACATCAAAAATGGAGTCCGGATGATCAAGATATGATCGTTTTCGTGTCGGGTTCTAGGTGGCCAGCCCCCAGGCCAGCCTAGGCCGGTTCCAGGGCCGGCCGGCTCTGGTGGGTGGCCGGCCCCCAGGCCAGCCTAGGCCGGCTCCAGGGCCGGGCTCACAGTTTCTAGACATAACGGTTGTTTTGGGGGACCTATTTAAGGGGCCTTCTTCCCCAACGGGTCCCCAACCTTTTTAGCAAGTTTTGACCTCCATTGTTGACCTTCTTAAGCTTGCCTTACTCTCTATTCCTCCATGATTCTTGCCTCAAATTAGAGGGAAAGAGAGAGGAGATCTAGATCCACATTTCCACCAATCCATCTCTCCTCTAAGTGAGGGGAACCCTTTGGTTCTAGATCTTGAAGTTCCATTTGTGGTGTTCTTCGTTGTTCTTCCTCTCTTCTCCCCCCATAAGCATTAGTTGCTTGTGGTGGGATTCGAGAGTGAAGGATTTGAGCCTTGTGCTCTTGCCATTGCTTCGTTGCATCGGTTTGTGCTCTCCACGAGGATTCGTGGAAGTTTAAAGCTTGTGAACTTGTTACTCTTGGGTCTTTGGACCCTAGACGCCCGTGTGGTGGTTGAGACCCTTGTGTGGTCACTTGTAGCTATTCGGGAGCCCCCAATCCCGTTGTGGGTTGTGCCCCGGATCGTTGTTGAAAGGCTCCGGATTTCCGCCTCGAAGGATTCCGATAGTGGAAGGTGAACCAAACCTTTGTGGTGCGGTTCATCGGAGAAGAAGGTGAAACCTTTGTGGTTGTTGAACCATTGTGTTGGTTCACACCTCTCCAACGAGACGTACTCCCTTAACAAGGAGGAACTCGGGAATACATCCTCGTCTCCGCGTGCCTCGGTTATTTCTATACCCGAGCTTTTTACTTATGCACTTTACATTGTGATAGCCTTCGTGCTTGAAGTATTCTATATTGCTATCACCTTGTTGCTTGTCTTGCTTAGCATAAGTTGTTGGTGCACATAGGTGAGACTAGTTTATTTAGGTTGTTGGCTTGTTAATTTAAACACATAGTTTTATTCCGCAATTATCAAGCCTAAACCGGAAAAGTTTTAATCGCCTATTCACCCCCCCTTCTAGGCGACATCCTTGTCCTTTCAGCATCTTGCTAAGGTGACTTCCTTCTACATAAGTGCTCATGCTATGACTTTCAAGAATTGACTACTCTTTGAGTGTTGTTTTGTCTTCCTTGTGAGCTTTGTAGGTTACATGAAGGGAAAAGGAACATTCAAGAGGTGCCATATCATTTCCATCAAGCACGACTACATGGTGAACCCAGTGACAAGATCAACACATCTACCTCCTTTACATGGTGATGATGAGCAAGAGTCGAGGACGACTCTTTTTGAAGCGGGGGGAGATGATGTAGCCCGGCTCACCTCCATCACCATGTCAAGCACTCCAACATAAAACAAGTCGTCATTGAGCTCAAAGGTGAATTCCTTCCACTACGAGAACCTATTTCGTGCCCCTTTGATGGTATACTACTTGAGCATCTACCCCTTGGCTATGATAGGTTTGACACGACGAGTATGGACGCCCAGGCAGATGCCGAGGAGGACCAAGACTCAAGATCATCCAAGGCGTACGCATGGAAGAGGAGGAGAAAGCGACAAGACAAAGATGAAGACGAAGTTTCTGAAAGTCGGTTCCAGAACCGGTTCCAGCGCCGGTTGAACCAGCAAAAGTCGGTTCCAGAACCGGTTGAACCAGCCCAGAACCGGTTCCAATATTGGTTTCAGACCGGCGGTCCAGAGGGGGTTTCCGGCTAAAAAGCCGGCTAGAAAGCCAGCTGAACCAGAAAATGTCGGTTGACAAACCGGTTGAAAAACCGGCACTATAGAGGGGGTTTCCGGTCTACAGGCCGGTTCCAGACCAGTCAACCAGCTTTTCAGCCAATTTTCCAGCCGGAATTCTTTGACCTGCGAGTCAACTTGGGCTAAGGCCTTGTAAACCCTACCTACCACCTCTAGACTATAAATAGCAGCCCTCCTCTTCATGTCTAGGGTTAGACTATGATATGATATAAGATAGAGATTGAGCTATGCTCCTCTTGCCCCTTGTGGCTATGATCCCTCCTCCAGGAGTCTAGATCAATCCCTCCCCCGGGAGTCAAGGTCCTCTTCTTGTAGTTGAGACTATTTCCCAATCGCCCACCTTTGTGGATTCTATTGGATCGGTGGACCGGCCGGTAAGAGGAAATCGGTTCCATTAAGAGTTGAGTTGGTTTGGTTTCTTAATTCAAAGGCTTCTCTATTTGAGAGAGTTGTTTTTGAGTGGGGATCCTTACAGGCTCTTCTAGTTATCCTTCTTTTTGCCATGAATTCCCCCTTGTGTTCTTCGTGTTCTTCGCATTCTTCGTGACCTCCGCATCAAATCCGTGAAGATTGGGCCACCCTAGAGGTTGACCCTCATCAAATAATCTTTAACCCGCATTAAGCCTTTCCAAAAAGGAGAATCAAGAGGTTTCACTTGAACCCGAGACAATGTCTTAGTACCTAAATACTTGTTTTGCAACAATTCTTGCCGGACAATCAGACACCCTCTTCATTTAGTTATTTGAACAGCCATTTGTTGGTACCATAGCTTACCGACCTGTTATCTTTTATTATATTTGTTCTAAATATAATAAACTACCAAAACATTTTATAAATTAGAATGACGATAGTACTCCTCAAAAGAAACGGGAGCTTTTTTGGCTATGGTGTTTCATGAACAAAATTTGAACCTTCAAAATATTGATGATTTTTTCCTTACTCTAGTTCCAAAGGTGAAGTTCCCAGAGGGGGTGAATTACTTCAGGCATATCTCCTTGACTAATGTTTGTCTCAAATTATTGACAAAGCTCCTTGCCAATAGGTTCTAACAGCATGTCCAGAGATGTATCCATAAAATTCAGTATGGCTTTTTGAAGGGTAGGTTAATAAAAAAATATGTGGCTTGGGCTTTTGAATATCTCTTTCAGTGCCATGCATCTAAAAAGGCAATCATTATTCTTAATTTGTATTTTTCTCAAGATTTTGATACTATTGAGCATGATGCCATTTCTTAAGATTCTGAAGTAGAAAAAGTTTGATGGGAAAACTATGGGGTGGGTCAAAGATATATTATCTACTCTACTTCTTCTATCTTGACGAACGGCGTGCCTGGTAAACAGTTCCAGTGTAGAAGGGGAGTCATACAGGGGGATCCTTTATATCCAAATCTTTATATGCTAGGGTGTGATCTTCTGCAATCTGTGGTCAATGATTTTTTGCATCAAGGCCTAATTTCTCTCCCCATAATTACAAATGACGATGAATTCCCTATCATTCAATATGCTGATGATACTTTATTGATTCTACCTGCTGATTTATCCTAGTTTAGACCTCTTAAGGAGATGATTTCTAAATTTTGTTCTTCCACTCGTTTGAGGGTAAATTACTAGAAGTTTAGCATGGTTCCTATCAATCTTCCTGCATATTTTGACCAATGAGTGAGCTGCTAAGTTTGGCAGTCAATTGGCATCTATGCCGTTCACATACCTTGGTTTGCCTGTGAGGACCACTAGGCCTAAGTTGAATGATTTTGCTCCTATTGTCACAAGGCTTGAGAGGTTGACTCTTCCACCTCATCCTTTCTGTCTCAAGGGGCTAGGTTGCCATTGGTTGATTCTGCTATGTCTTCAATGTCTATTTATTTATCCGTTCCTTTCAACTGCCCCCCTGGGATTATGAAACAGTGTGACAGAATTCTCAGGCAATGTTTGTGGAGAGGGAATACTGACACTTCTAAGCAGTCTCTTGCAGCATGAGAGTTGTTAACTAAACCCAAGGATAAAGGTGGACTGGGTATAATCAATTTCCCTAAGCAGAATGAGGCACTTCTTATTAAGCATTTAGATAAATTTTATAATAAGAGAAGTGAAGTGCCTTTGGTGAGTCTGGTGTGGAATTCCTATTCTGATTCCGTGATTACACATGCTGAAACTTTGTGTGGATCTTTCTTGATGGAGGGATATTGGTAAGCTATTTCTTTCATCAATCAAACCTAGCGAGGGGACAATTTTCTGTTCTGGGAAGACAGCTGGAATTTTAATGGACCCACTCAGCCTCTATCTGCTAAATCCCCCATGCTCTTCTCTTATGTGTTAGATGCCAGTCTATCTGCAGCTGCAGCTGTGTATGATGTTGAGGATTTGTCCAGCCTTTTCACTTTCTTCCATTTGTTCGAACTTATGAGGATTTTAACCACTATGAGGCTCCCCCTATTTATTGATAAAGACTGTTGGGTTTGTAGATGGGGGCCTGTTTTCTTATTATCCAAAAATTACAAGCATCTTCATCACCATATAATACTCTGAGAATTTATAAGTGGATTTCGAAATTAAGTTATGTCATGAAGATTAAGTTTTTTGCATGGCTTTTACTAAATGACAGATTAAACACGAGGGGCTTGTTGTTGAGGAGGAATTGGAAGGTAACAGAAGATATGCATTGCGTGCCTTTTCCCTACTAGAGCTTATGAGGATCGCATGAATCTATTATTTGAATGCAACTCTGGTGCGAGGATATGGAATTACCTCAAAATTGATTGGACCAGAGACCAGGATCTTCAAGGAGCAGTTTCAGCAGCCACAGTTGATTTTGCAAAGCCCTTTTCATGGAGGTGGTAATTGTTGCTTGTTGACATATTTGGAAGGAGAGGAATTGAAGGATCTTTGAGAATGAGAGGCCTGTTTTGTTGGCTGGAAGGGAAACTTTGTTCATGATATATCCTTGCTTGTGCATGGGATGAAAAGGAAGCACCTACCTTCTTTTGTTGCCTAGATAGCCCGTCTAGCCCATATTTATTCCGGAAATCCATTTTGACTTGTAGAACTAGATGCTTCTATTATGAAAAACATATTTCACAATGTCCAATTTTTTTGAAAAATAATTCGGTGTACATACATACATTTAATGTAGGCACACAAATTTTTGTCAAAACAGACGTTTTAAATATTTTATAAAATGCACTTTCCATAATGAGACTAGATACTCCTGCGAGCCAAAACACCTTGTCCGTATTTATTCATATTTTTCAGTCCTGTATAGGTAGGTTTTCTCTTTCACACTTTTTTTGTACATGTGTGTAAATACATTTTGATAGTTGTATAAATTGATGTGGGGATTTTGCCTCACATTCTCAAGGTTTAAAAATAGACTACCAGATTGGCCGTCGACGCCATCCGCGGAGCGGGAACACCGCTCTGCACTAGATCCGGTGGACGACACGCAAGACGAGCTCGAATCCCACCACCAGCACTGGTGTCAATCACGGCCCACGAGGACACCCCCGCGACGACGCGCCCAATTCAGCGACCAGGCACCGCACCTGCCGAAGACCATGTCCGTCGTTGTGCGCTAGAATGTCTCTCGGAGTAGAGCACGGTCCCCGCATAACTGGCATTCACAACCGCAGCTCCAGAACACCACCACTTGAAGTCCTGCCGCCACCGTCCCGGGATCTTGTCGGCCGACCGCTATGATGGTGGCGACGCAAGGTGAGGGGAAGAAGGGGACCTGCGGCCGTCGCGACCAGGGTTTCCCGTGTCTTCGGGGAGGGTGACACGTGGGGCAAAATTTTGCTTATTTGCCTCTTGGAGTCAAAATTGTTTTTCACAAACTAACGGATGCCGTTTAGCTGTTTGTGAGGTGACAAATAAGTAAATTGGTGTTTGTTTGACGAAAGTTCAACACGCTGGGCGCCATTATAAAGAGTAAATAAATCTTTTTTTTTCCAAAAGTATGTACTCCTACTTCCAAGACACAACCGCGCTCCACCTGCCGCCTCCTTTTCGTGAACATACGACAGCACTGACGGAACAGTAATGCTACACCTACGGACGAAATGAGCTACGGAAACGCTACGCGCTGACGTGGAACCAGCGTGGACCTGCTTGCTCCCAGCCGAAAGAAAATCTGTTGGGAAAATTTAGATATATCCACCATCTATCTAGGCGAGCTCCTGCTCTTCGTGGAATCGCGGGCGCCGCGGCGACCTAGCCCTCGTCGGCTGCGGCGGCGACCTAGCCCTCGTCAGCTGCTGCGCGGCGACCTCCCCTAATCTGCAGCTTGACGGTGACATCCAACAGAGCGGCGACCGGCCACTCGGCTGCGGCGATGCGACGACCTACCTCCCGCCATCGGCGGCGCGGCGAGTTCAGCCTCATAGGAAGCAGCGCGGCGACGTACTCCTCTCCGGCAGATACTTAATTTACCTCCATTACAATGTTCAACTCCCAGCAGTTGCCTGGTTCCTAAAACCTATTACATTCAAGTTGCCAACTGCATAAAAACGGCTGCATCCAACACTTTAAATTACACCAAATCATATCAAACTCTGGTCAATCTTATCATTGGACCTTGCGATTCTGTTCGTGTGTAATTCTCCAGAATTGGACAGGTAGGCAGAGCTTTGCTGAATTTGAAGCAACATACTTGTATATTTTCCTCCAATTGGAGGCATAACCATTGCTGATGAACTACCATATGGTAATGACTCCTGGACAAAATAAATTCATATCGTGAATTGGATGTCGAAGTATTAGAATTGGAGGCATAACCATTGCCAATTAACTTCAAACGCACAATGACTTTGTGCATTGCCTACCGACAATTATTAACAAATTAGTGAGATCATAGATAAAACATGACAAATGAAGGATTTCAAATGAAGTTGTTTTCAAGCCCTACATAAAATTTCAGAACAATATGAAGTTTGTTGATTGCCATATGCTAGAAAATATTCCTTAAGCATGCAACTATTTTACATTGATATCATATCTTTTGCGAAAATGCTGGTGAAGGAGTTAGAAAACTAGGATCGCTGCCTAGTATTTAATCTTAGTCTTTAGCAGAAACCTGCGAGGACGTGAGGACTAAGGATTTCGGGCCACCTGAAGTCCGAGTACTTGCGTGGGCGTCCGTCAACAGCGAGAAGCTCGGCCTGCGGCACAACGGCGAGGTCATTCACGACGGCGCGGTTGAGGCAGCTCGGCCGCGTTGGATAATCTGAACAAGTGCGTCCGTCGACCGGCACGGCTGCAAGGTATTGCTATGCGTTGTGGAAGATGCAGAACGACCTGCGCGACGCCCGCAAGCCGTTCACGACGGTGCGGTTGAGGCAGATCTGCCGCCGTCGATGATCTGAACAAGGGCAAATGTACGTGAAGTTACAGCTCTTCGTTGCGTAATTAGCGGCAAGTGTGTAGAAGGGTTTATTAGCGGCAGGTGTGTGGATTCTACTGATTTAGTTTTTCGCTCTTTTTTTCCTTCGTACCACGTCAGCCGCTGATCCTAGTCAGCGCGTAAGACGTCCGTAACCTTCCGTAGGTGTAGCATTTCCGCTGACGGAATCGTGACGCCTCTTTGCAAACAATCGAACGAGGACACCGAGGCATCATCTCCGACTCACCATTTCCAAATTTGTTAGTCAAAGTAAGCAGCCAAATCACCACCTGAGCACAGAGTCGATCAAGAAAACGCGACACAAGTCTCTGGAAGCTCTGCAATGGCGAGAGGAGAGGAAGCCGGCGAGCTGCAGCTGCTGGGCGCGTGGATGAGCCCCTTCGTGATCCGCGTCAAAGTGGCGCTGCAGATGAAGGGCCTGAGCTACGAGTACATCGAGGAGGACCTGCAGCGCAAGAGCGACCTCCTGCTCAGCTCCAACCCGGTGCACAAGAAGGTGCCCGTGCTGATCCACGACGGCAGGCCGGTGTGCGAGTCGCTCGTCGTCCTCGAGTACGTCGACGAGGCATGGGCCGGGACCGGGCCGCCGCTCCTCTCCGCCGACCCCTTCGACCGCGCCACCGCCCGTTTCTGGGCCACCTACGTCAGAGACACGGCATGTGGTTCATAATCTCAGCTCTGCTCGTTCATCAGAAGTTTCTTAATTTTTGGGTCACGGCTTTGTTGATGTTTCGACGTTTCTGGGCCACCCACGTCAGGGTCACACACTCACACGGCATGTAGTTCATAATCTCAGCTATGTTTGTTCATCAGAAGTTTCTTGATTTTGGGGGTTACGGCTTTGTTGAATCTTGGAGGTTTTCTTGCAGTTTTTTCAGTCGTGGAGGGCGCTGTTCAGATCGACGACGGCGGAGCAGAGAGCGGAGGCGTTCGAGAACGTGGTCCCGCAGGTGGAGACGCTTGAGCGGGCGTTCGAGGAGTGCTCCAAGGGGAAGGATTTCTTCGGCGGCGACGCCGTCGGGATCGTGGACCTCGCGCTCGGGAGCTTCCTGGTGTGGATCAGGGTGGTGGACGAGTTGGCCGGCACCAACCTCCTGGACGGGGCCAAATTCCCCGGCCTGGCGGCGTGGGCGGAGCGGTTCTTGGCCGTGGACGCCGTCGCGGAGGTGATGCCCGAGGCCGGGAAGATCATGGAGCACTACAAGGGGTTCCTGGCTAAACTGGCTGCACCGACTGGTTCTAGCTAATTGCGATGCTCTCGCGTACTTCGTCAGTGAGACTGCTGACTGCACCCTGAGAAATGTTTGTTCTCTGCTGTGAGATGCCCGTGTTGAATAAAGTGAGCAAAATGTGAGGCATTGTCAGTGTGTTCAAATGTGATTTTGTTCAATAAAGAGATTGAAATGATTAAATGTGTTCAGGGGAATATCAGCCAGATGACATAATTTGCCCACCGGAAATTTTGATGTCGCCTTCGAGCAACCTTTGTTGCTGAATCACAAATTCAGGCAGACAAGAGCTCGGCCGAGCGCTCTCTCTCTTTCTACTGTAGATTGAGAGGCGATTTTTGAGAACTTCCGTCCGTCCACCTCGCTCGCCGGCGATTCGTGGGATCCTTCCCCCTCCGGCGTCGCTCCGGCGGCGGGAGGGTGGGGGATCCCCGGATCCCGGCCTGTACATAGTGTAGGATGTGATAGGATCCCTGCCGGCGGCGTCGTGGAGGTGGCGTTGGTGCCGGCGGTTTGTTTGGTGTCGGTGCGCCTCCCCTTCTGCGGCGTGGTTCCTCGGAGCTTCGTCGCGGCGCGCTCGACTTCTGCTGGTCGCAGATCTACGGATGCCTCGGCCTTCTCCAGATCTCCGACCTCCTTGCCGGCCGGCGAGGAAGTCGACTCCCGCGCAGTGGTGCCTCTCCATCGCTTCTCCCCTCCGTCGTGCGAGCACGCAGAGGCTGAGAAGGGCAACTTCTCGTCCGCGAAGAAATCGTCTATGGCGTTCAAGGATGCGCCGGTGCCAGGAGGGTGCTGGGACGGCGATGCGGCGGCGCGTTCCCCTTCCGCGTCGGTGGTGGCTGAGTGCTGGGATCCCAGGGACCTGGTTGTAATTTTGGGTTTGTTGGGGTGTGTTGTACCGTCTGTGTTGACTAATAGATCTGGGGGTGTTTCCGCAAAAAAAAGAATCTGCACAAATTCATATATAGTTGTTTTTTTGGGAACATGTATGGCGAATACTAGACCAATGCCATTTCTTGGGCAGGCCCGAGTAAAACGGCCCACTACTTCTACGCCCGACGGAGTAAACATGGCATGGCCTAATAAAGGTGATCTAGACCAAAGGCATTTCTTTGGCAGGGCCGAGAACAACGAAAGTGAATATTCCGCAACTAGTTGCGTCCGCACCCCTTTATCGAAGGTCTTATTTTTGAGTTTTCAAAAAATGTGAAATAAATCATGGACATTGGTTATGTTGTTTCTAGTGCATCCACAAATTTTCATCCGAAAATAAATATGTGTCCTGTGCAAAAAAGAGAAGACACAGGTGAATAGTATCATGTACTATTCACACATCATTTGTCTTTTTTATGCATGCCACATATTGTCAAATTTTTGAGTGATATTTTGTGGATGCAAGATAAACATCATAACCAATGTGCACAATTTATTTCATATTTTTTGAAAACTTGGAAGTGCAACATGTGAAATGGGGTGCGGGCGCAACTAGTTGCAAACTTTAGCTTCCCCGAGAACAACATGCCACTTGTGATTGGGTAGTCAGTCCATAAATTCCTGGCACAGGCAATCACACTTGGTCTGCATTTATTTTTCCGAATGATTTTCTTTTAGACTTTATTTTGTAATCATTATAGTCATGTATCTCTATCATGTACTATTCGCTTCTATAATATATGGTATTGATTGTCAAAAAAGGGGTCATAAACCCTAGTAACCAGACTTTGACCTTCGCTGGTTTCCCTTGCCTCCTATAGGCAATTCGACGTCGGGAGACAGGGGGAACCCGGATCAACATCTGGCAAGCACATAGGATCTATGTGTCCTTCGCAGCGGCGTTCCGGGTGTGTAGTTATCTATTATTTTTTTGAAAAGGGTAATAAGACATCATTCATTTCTCTATGTGGTGTGTTATTTTTTCTTGGTGCTTTTTAGGTATTGATGACCAAACCAGTGGTTCGATTACGGTGGAGACGTCACTACATGGAAATAAGTCTCGTTGGCTTCTTCTCGTCCCCTTAGATGCGACTTAAGGTTGTGTATATTTTATAGTAAAAAAACTAAGGTTATCATTTTTTGTACGTGATTGTCTGTACTATTTTCCGTATCTATGAATGTTAGATATGATTCCTAAATAATATATGTGGATATTATCAAGTGGATAGTTTGATGGTTTTGTAATTCCATAATTCCGTAAAAATGGATTAAACTGATAGATGGAATAAACAACATCAAATAATGGAGTTTAATTTTCTATCAAGCGTCGGGATCTGGCGTGAACTAGTTTTTGTTGTCAGTAATCTCTTCGGGTGCATGTTGCTTTTGGTACATCAGTGAGGGAGTTCACCGAAATAATTCGATGTTAGGTCATTTTCATCTACTCCCTCCGTACCAAAATATAAGATGTTTTAGACATTTCAATACAGACTAAATACATGCTAAAATGGATGAATCTACACACTAATATGCGTATTGATACATCTGTATTAAAAAATGCTAAAACATCATATATTTTGATACATAGGCAGTAGTAATAATGTACATTTAAGTAATTGTCTAATAGATGACGAGTCGTTGCCTCATTTTGCTTTTCGTGATCGTTATCACATTTCGACCTTGTTTGGCAAGCCGGTTTTGGGGTGTTTTTCCGTGTAAATTCCCGGCCCAAAATAAAACACCAGAAAACACAGATGGGCCGTTTGGCAGGCCGGTTTTGGCCGGGCTTGGAATCTGAAAACACCCCAATACACGTCGGGTACGAGTGTATTCACGACACTCCTCACCCCTCGCGTCTTGGCGTGGCGGCGCTGGCAGCGACGCTCGCGCCGGCTCGATCTTCTTCGTGTGCCGCCGCCGACGCCGCCAGCGGATCCTCCTTCCCGCAACCAGCCAGCCCGAGGCAAGGACGAATCCTCCCCATCGTGCTTCCTCATCTATTGATGGTGCCGCCGCCACCGACGAGGCCCTCCCGCCGCCTCTCTTCTCTAGCAGCGCTGGACTTTTCTCCGGTAAGCCTCTGTATACCTTGCCCCTCCTGTTCTCATGTACTGAAAAAAAAAAAAAAGAGGGCCGTCATCCTCCAAATGGCCCTCTCCTCCGGCGTCATCTACGCCTCCTGAACGCCGATCCAGCAGCGAGTCAGCAATAGTAGATCGAAGATGGGAGGAGACCGACCGAGAGTGTGATCTGCTGCTGCTGCCTTGTTGGTCTGCATGCATGATCCGCGAATAGTAGCAATTTTCCTGGTTCTATGCGTAGTTTTCCTGGCTAATCAGTTGATAAGAAGCGAGTTAATAATGGATGATGATGTTCTTCTTCCTGTTGTCAGCTCTGTTCTTGCCTAGCTGTGATGTTTTTACTTGGGATCTGTGAATCATGTCTTATCTGATAGCTAGTCGCTTTTACTTCAGTGTATGGATCCTACTCAATCCATAGTGCTCAGTAATTATTTGCAACATCCGCAAGTAATCATGGAGTATTCTGAAGTTTATCAAGAGAGTATTAGGAAACTCTAAGCTGTAATCATAATGATGTCAAGCTATTTGATTGTTTTGTACTCCCTCCATCACGGTTTACGCGGCGCCTGTGGCGCCCCGACCCGACTGCTATACAGTGATACTGTGTGTCACCGGTTAAGCGATACAAACGGAGGTTACGGGTTTACCAATCCCCGGCCAAAACCTTTGGCAGGCGTTGCTCGGAATGGATCATCGGCAACGCAACACCCCGATCGGAACATACCAACGCATGGTAAAACTTTACCGTCAACTGACAGACAAAGGTCGGAAAGCTGATCAGAGTAAGAGACATGCTCAGGAGAATCCTAAGATGTTGAAGATGCACCGGTTATTACTCAATTGTGATAACCATGCCCAAAAAGAAAAGATGCAGCAGAGTCACGAACATCGTTGGGAGACTCGCTAGGAGAACCCTGGTCGTAACCCCGATGGTTCCAAGACAGACCCTAAAGCAAGGCTAAGGGAGAGCTGAAGTTACATAGCCAGCTGAGGTGTGGTAAATGGTTGAACATTACCTCACAGACCACAGAAAGGACTTGGGTTAAAGGTCAGCTTCATGTGCCGAGAATCATAGATGGCATAACGATCACATGGGTAACAACCCTCACAATTCAACATACCAGAATCACAGCACAATCCGGGACCTTCGGTTCAAGACCACGGTTAAAACCCAAAGAAAGGAACACCCGATTAGTTGCAAAACAACCGAAGCACGGAAGAAAGAGAGTGTTGCTAAACAACAGTGTTTACTGTGGATTATTACTCAACACGCAGCGGGAGCAACCGGACACATAACACTAAAGGTAGAACCCAACCTCGTTTCTTTAGGATCACGGGGAGTAAAACTTTTTAACTCAAATAGAGGTAAGATGGCTCCGAGATTAGAGTGTAACCAGGTAAGGAGTAAAAAGAATCCTAAGATGGTTTTCACAACTCATTTTTAGGTTAAAAATATTTTTCACAACACTAGACTCAACGTCGACTAGTAGAAGGGTTTCCTACAGGCAGTCCTGCTCTGATACCAACTTGTGGCGCCCCGACCCGACTGCTATACAGTGATGCTGTGTGTCACCGGTTAAGCGATACAAACGGAGGTTACGGGTTTACCAATCCCCGGCCAAAACCTTTGGCAGGCGTTGCTCGGAATGGATCATCGGCAACGCAACACCCCGATTGATGCCTTAACGCAGGCACAACTATCAATGCATAATAGAGAGATCAAGACTTGTGGAACAACTGGCACATTACAGACTCTACGACTCAAAGCATTATAGTTCAACTCTTATAACAGAGAAAGATAGCAAATATTATAACCAGAGGTCACAGACCCAACAGTACATCAAGCGGAAGCAAAATAAGTTGTTCTAACAACAAGATCCAAATTATGGCCTAAGAGGCCTACAGATAAACATTCCCAGCGCCAGATGTTCCGAGATGTCCCAAGCTGCCACCTGGGAACCCCGGACTACTCGTCGACGTCCACAAAGAACCCACCTTCAAGGTCGATGAAGTCCTCCTCTGAAAGAATCAACAAAGCAACGTTGAGTTCGACGAACTCTGCAAGATTATTAGAGCTACTAGCTCGATGATTGGCTTACAAAGGTTTTATGGCTGTTTTGCATAAAGCTAGTTTTCTTTAGAAAAGACATAACTCCATGGCATCGACTAATCAGAATATTTTCAAAGGGGTAAGAAGTAAACTCTTTTCTTCTGATCATCTTCAACAACCACCAACATCAAACACTGCACCTATCTACTAAGGCACCTCCCCGAATCACCCTCGAGGAAGTCAACCTTGCATTCTTGGTAGTACCTTTAGTACTCAGGGTTTAATCATTCCGTTCAAGTTTTCTATGGTCTCTGAATCCGGCACCAAGTCGTCCTTAACCGTGGACACGGCTTTTCGAAAAGATTTACCCTGCAGGGGTGTACAAAGGGAAAGTCGCCGGAGTCCCGAAGGGGCTCTAGCTTCTTATCCACGCGTACCGTCCGGCTCATTGCCCGTACATGCCTGTACATTTGCTCTCTTCCAGGGAGAGCCGGCTGAGTGGGCGCGGCTACAACCTTTACCTTGCTCGAGACTAACCCAGGATCATCAGTGGCGGTAGGACAGGTTCAGTGCCTCCAACACCCTGCCCCGCGGCCACTCATTTTCCTAAACACCACCATCCTCATCCCAGTCCTGGCCACCATCTTCACGCACGCGCAAATGGAAGTTCAAACTAGAGGACCCTCGGCTAGCCCTTCACAAGTTAGTCGGTCGACGAGGGCTCCATATACCCCACGCATGGTTGCACGCTCGGTCTTGGCTTCGAAGGGGAGAACTCGCAATTAGGCGGCGAGAACGAGACAACCCACCACATTCCATGTGGCCTCTCATCCCCACCTTTAAGCATGTTTATTATCGGTATCCACATTTCTCCACCACATCCAAACATTTCATCAACTGTTTCCATCATGAAACATCCACCGGACAAATAAGCATTTAACTAAGCATGGCTAAGCATATACATAACATAATTAAGTAACTCAGGCCAACAAAGCAATCCTATGGGTGTTAGGAGGAAACGGGTAAAGGCATCGGAAACATAATGCAACTAATAGGATACTCTAATCCAACCAAAGTGACATTTGGAACCGCATGCAATATTATAGTGGAGAAAATATTTGCGGAAAACATAGGAGGAGACATGCTCAGAGGGGGGATTACGCTTGCCTTGTTCAGCAGGCGGGTAATACGGGTCGTCAGGGTATTGTGGAGAAACCCTGACTCCTTGATCTATCGATGTATAAGAACACCGGAAAGCAAAAAATCAAATACCACACCATATAAAACAAGTGCAATGCACAAGCACATGATGATATGACAATTTAAATGCACCATAAAAGCATTGAACATGACCAACAAGTTAAATGGGGTCCCAATTATATTTATTGCATTATTTGGAATAATCCCCATATTTAAACTTAATGAAATTAGCCATCATTGAAAAAGTACAGTACTGAAATATTGCCCAAAAATGCATGCAATTGATGTTACTGGATACCTCATAATTTTGTGAGCATTTTTATATAAGGAACACATTTTTCTGATGAACCAATTGAAAGTTATTGCATTTTCAATATTTGGTTTAGTGCTGCCATTTTATTAATTTATTCCTAGCAACATGAAACTAAGTATGCATGATTGGAGATAAGGTGGAACATGAGGTACATTATGTACTGAACATTTTGATACCTCAAACTTAATTTTTGGATCAACAATTTTAAAGTTATGAATTTCCCAAAATCACTTTCTTTTCTGCCCTTTTCTTATTTCTAATAAAAATATCAAATAAATTAATTTATTTGGATGTGTGAGTTATACCAACAGACCGGTTGTATTTTTCTGAACAATTTGGTATATCATTTGTAGCTTTTGGATAAACATTTCAAAAGTTATTGATTTTAGAAGTTTAAGTAAATTTTCTGTCTTTTTATTAGTTTTCCAGAAATTCTGACCGTAACGTTTTGTACTCAGCGCGTGGCTGCACACAGCCACTGGCCAGTGGGGCCTCTGGCCACGCTGGCGCTGACTCGGCGCTGGCGTGCGCGGAGCCACTGACGGGTGGACCCCGTCTGTCAGTGGGCGAAATAAAAGAAATTACAACGCGCCGGCGGGGTTTCGATCCCGCGACCTCGCGAGCGTGCTCGCGGCGTGCTAGCCAGTGGGCTGGTGCGGGGTGAGTGCTAATATACGGATCTGTGCCTAGTTAAAGTTTACCGTGGGATCTACTGACTAAACTGAAGACAAGCTTCAGACTTTCGTCTGCAACGGACGGCGGCGAAACAGATCGGTGATGACCACGTTCGGGCGGCGCCGTCGTGCATGGTTGCATGCAAATGGGTGCGGAGGTGGAGGCGAACCTCGGGCGCGTGCAGGAGAGAAAGGAAGTAGGAGCGCGGCGTCGCATTCTTGATCGACATGGCGGCAGGGGCGGAGCCAGGATTTGAACATAGGGGGGGCGAGCGATGATGATCACATGTGTTGTGTAATATATGATTTCAGTGTAAAAAAACTGACATGTTTTTTCTAATCAAAAGCCTATCAACTTATTAATATATGTTCGGCAATAAGCCAATAACACTAAAAATGACCGCAAACTTGAAAATTAGTAAGAAAAAATCGATATGTTTTGCCTATTCGCATGTTTAGACATAGCCTACTATCACCATTCACCACCAGTTTAATCCAAATTCTCAACAGTACACCACCAGATTCAGTATCAATAAAGTTTAATCCAAATTCTCTACAGTACGCCAACGAAAACAAATAGCTTCATCTAAGCAAGTAGGGAGTTAGGTCAGACTACAAATGCTTACATGTTTTCTCTACCGTGTACATACCTTGACAGCTTGACTAATAATCCAGATGTGCATACGGCAAGAAAGACGCGGCAGCCGGCAACTGTTTTCGCCGGCGGCGTACTCGGTTGTGTGGCAAGCCAGCGATCAGTTTCCGCCGCCGGCCGGTGTCCTCTCGGCTCCTTGCAAACTGGTAGCCAGATAGATCGATCTGATCGACTCGTGAGACCAGCTGATAATGACCAACAACCAGGGTCCACGATCAATGTAACTGGTACATGGGCTGTCTTTGCTGTGATGGGCTTTGGGTGTGTGCATAGCTACGTTAACACTGGGCTCAAATATTACTAATTAGCTGATTACATACGGCCATTAGCGCATACCTAAACACATATAGTATTTCTATGAGGGGGGCGATCGGTTGGGGAGGGTCAGACCCCTGCTAGCACCCCCTGGATCCGCCCCTGCATGGCGGCAGCCGTGGCGGACGGCCGAGCGACCTCTCGCTCGAAGGAGAGGCTACAGAGCAGGAGGAGGAAGAAGAGGATGTCCCGGAGGACTGCGTGCTCACCCTTGGCGCGTGGAACAGCTCGGAGGAGACGGAGGAGGTCTGGAACGGCGTCGAGCTTGCTCGATAGGCGGTGGCCGGAGCGGAAGAAAACGACGATGCTCCGCTTGATTTGCTACGCCCAGCTCCGATTCCTTGCACCAGGAGGGAGAGGAGGACGAGGCGAGTACGATGGACTTCTTCGATCTGCCCGGGGAGCTCTCAATCAACGGCGGCGAGCGGCGGCCGTACCTAGGGCGTCGGCCATGGTGGGGGAAAACGAGGGAGAGAGAGAGCTGGTGGGCAGGGCTAGGGTTTCGGTTCCTCGGGCACCTTCTTGTATCCAGCTTCGACGCTGGGATGGACGACAGCAGGGGGAGGCGGCATCGCGCGGCTGGCGTCGCCCTGCCATGGCCGTAAGTGATGAACAGAGGAAGAGGACGGTTATTTTTACAGAAAACCCCCTGGCGTTTCCTCATTTCCTGTTTCCTTTAAAACCAGTAGCTTTTAGGGATTTATTTGGGGCCCTTAAATTATTCCAAAAATTATAATAATATTTGAGTAGGCTCCCCTTATCATCTAGAGGCTCCACAAAAATTGGTGGTTAAAAATAAAATGTTTGGAACAACATTTGTTCATAGGGTTTGTTTAAGACATTTTTGGTTAATTACAAATTGGCATTACTTTATAAATTTAAAGCAAGTGCAAGTATTAATTTTGAACTCTTGGAACTTCCTTGACAAATATAAGATGTCAAGTAAATTTGGTTCGCAAATTTGAAAACTTTAATTGATTTGAAATTTGAGAAGGGCCTTGCCTCCATTTAATGTTTCTCCACAAGGTTAAATTTATTTTTAGCAATTTAAGGATGCTCATAATTAAATTTGGAGTTGCCATTTGAGCACTTGCATTGCAAATGAAATTTGGTTTGGGAATTGCCTCTTTGAATAGTTTCACAATTTCCATTTCTTCTATTTTGTCAAGTTAAGATGGATGCTTAAGATGCATGAAACATAAAAAGTGAAAATTTTACACACATTTTTAGGTTCACAAATTTCGGGCTGTTACAGCGCCGTTCCAAAATCATGCAGTAGCGTTGGGCAAGGCTAGCTTGCGCGCCACTCGCGCGGTTTTGGACAGCCGCACGTGGGTGTTCCGACAGCGACGAGAGGAGCAAGAGGAGCTCGCCCTCGACGCCGGCGCCGGCCTAACCGCCTGCCCCCGCCACCCGCGGTCGGCAGCGCTACCGCGACCGCCTCGTCGCCCCGCCCTCCTCGAACCGCGGCCTCCGCCGGTCCGCCGCCACCGACCATCCTCTAAGCCCCCCCCCCCCCGCACATCGGAGCTCGTCGCCGGCGAGCACCCACCCCCCTCGTTAAGTACATCCTCGTCTCGGCCTGGGTCTCCGTCGCTAGCTCGGCTTCGCCTCGCTCCATCCTCGCCGGCGTCGCCGTCTCGCCATGGCGTCGATTTAATTGGAGGAGGATCCGTGCGGGATGGGAAGAGAAAGAAGAAAGGAGGAAGAAGAAGACCACGTGGGGGTGGCCCCACCCACGTGCTGCGTGCGCAAGCAAACCGCGCAACCGCTCGCGCGTTCGATCAGAAGCCTTTTCGAGTAGCGTTAGAGCATCTCCACCGGGGCCTCCAAATGACCCTCCAAAGCCCAATTGGGGGTCCGGACGCCAAAATCGCCCACCAGCGGTGGAGGCCCTCTTGGGGGTACCGGACATGGGGCGGACATGGCCTCTGACAGGGGTGGCCCGCCTGTCATACAGACGTCGCGTTCAGGCGTCATTTATCGCGCCGTGCAGGAGGCAGGTCTGTCCGCATTAATGGCGCAGTCGTCGGCGGTTTCCAACGCGACACGACTGGACGCCGGCGCGCCTGCACACACGCATGCCGTTAACGGCGGCCAGGCAACGCCACGGCTCAGGCCACGCGGCCGGCGTTGCGGATTCCCCACGTGTCGCATTTATGCCGGCCGCACCACCCATTCGCCTAGATAAAAACTCGGCTGCCCTGGCCGTGCTTATCCACCCCGTCTGCTTCCTCGCCCTCATCACTCCCCTCGCCCTCAATCCCCTTCGGCAGCCATGGCGTACAGCGGGCGCACGATCCAGAGCGAGGATGCCTGGGAGCTGCACCGGTACGGGCTCCTCGCCCCTTCGGACTGCCGCCTGCCTAAGCATTGGGTTGTCTCGCCCGGTGGCCTTCCCGTGCCACCGCTGCCCTAGACGGCCGAGCAGATGCGGCGATTCATCGCTCGCCGGCGGAGCTGGATGACGCCGGCGGAGCGGCGCCTCTTCGAGAACGACGACGGCCAGGCCAACTGGGGCCGTTGGCTCCGGCGCTTCGAGAAGGAGCGGCAGGCGGTGATCGACACCGTCGACGCCCCCCGCGCGCTCCGGACGCGCTACAACACGGAGGGCCGCCACGACTGGTGGGATGCAACCGGCCACACTGTTGCCTCCGCGCTCGAAGCCGCTCGCCGGCACGGGCAGCGCCATCCCGCTGCGCCTCCTTCCACCGGAGCCGCGCTTCCCTCCACCGCGCCCCGCGCCGCGCCAGGTGGTGAAGGTGAAGCAGGAGCGCCGCTCGCCGCCGCGTGGTGGAGGCGGCATCACCATCCGTGAACGCAAGTGTCAGCGGTCGCCACCACGCGGATGCCTCTACCTCCGTCGTCCCAGGGCGGAGCCAATGCCGGTGGAGGTGACACCGGCATGGTACGACGTGTCGTCCGAGCTGCGGAACGAGCACGACAGTGACACACCGGGCCTACTGGCGGCGCTCTCCGACTCGGTGGTCGACATCAAGCAGGACTCGCCGGGGCTGATGGCGACCCCGGCGTGCTCGACCCAGATGGCGGCCTCGTCCTCCTCCGGCGGTGCCTCCTCAAGCCGCGCGCTGCGCCACGACGACGCTTCCACCAGCCGTGCCTCGTCCTCCTACACCTACGTCGTGCTCGACGACGAAAGCGACGACGGCGTCCACTGGGACGACCTCGAGTAGTTAGGGTTTTAGTTTAGGTTTTAAATTTCGTTCAAACTTATGTAAAATATAACAAATATGAACGAAATTCGAAAATGCCTTTAAATTTCTTCGTATGTATCTTCTTTTTTTTGGTTAGCGTGCGCCGCTGTGGGCTGCACCCCCAATTGGCCGGACACATGTCCGACACGGGTGCCGGACACTGATTTGGAGACCCTCGGTGAAGATGCTCTTATGTATTTTAGCCATTCAATTGCTTCTGCCACCGCCACTGTTTTCAGCTCTCTCCTCCGAAGTCTGAAACAAGGAGCGCAGAGCCGGGCTCGTCTTCGTTGCAGCTGAGCAGAGAAAGGCATGGCCCTGGCGAGCTTGAGGTACTCCATGACAGTGACACTGGCTATAAAAGCGAGCACCGTACTCCGGCAACGTCGACAGCGATGCCGGTGGCTGGCCCGGCCGTCGTGTCGCCCGGGCCACACCCTACTACTCGTACTCGATGATGCGGCCGTGTACCGTGTCCAGTCACGCAAGTACAGTCCCCAAATAATTGCCCATTAAGCTGTACACCTGGACCCGTTTAAAAGTGACGGCGTTTTGACCGAGTTTCTTAATTGGCTGACCAGCACGTCCCACAAATTTCCCGGCGTACCCTCCGTTTTAGTTGGAACAGCTGTCCGGTCCTATTTAACGAGCTTTTTGGTAGCGATTTTTTAATCCCGTTTTGAGATGATGAATCTTTTCTTTCAATCCTAGTCGATGCATAATGGTTCAAGTCGGCTCAGTGGCTACTATCTAATGTTGGATTTAAATATTTTTTGTCTCCCCTACCTACTGGCAACTATAACAGTGATATACTAGGAGTAGAAAAGAGAAAGGATCTACTCCCACGAGACGCGTTTGCAATTTAAACGCGAGGGAGCAGATAAGTTTCTTCATCGAGAAGAGACAGGAGGGGAGAGAGAGGTCGTCCCTCCCACGACCTGCCCCCCACCCCCAGGCCTCCTATTCGAATCGCGCAAACAAAAACCAAAACCAAAAGCAAAGGAAAAGGAAAGCAGCAGCGGCCGACGAAAGGGAGATGGACGCCGCTGCCGCGCCCGCGCCCGCGCAGGAGGCGGACGCCGGGGCGCCGCGCGAGAAGAAGATGGCGGCGGCCGCGAGGAAGAAGCGGTGGGACGGGGAGGACGCGCGCCCGTCGCAGGCGGCGCCGCGCGAGGAGGGCGGCGGGAAGGACGCGGCGCTGGCGGAGTGCGCCGTGTCGTGCTGCATCTTCTGCGCGTGCCTGCCCGTGGCCGTGCTCTGCTGCGTGGCGCGCGCGCCCGTCCGCGCCGCGCGCAGGTGCTGGCGGCTGAGGGGCAGGAGGAGGCGGCCTGCGCGGCGCCTCGCGCCCGGCGGGTCGTCGTCCTTCTCCGACGCGGAGCTCGGGGACTTGAGGCAGGGACGGAGGCGGGCAATGGTGGACGACGACGACGACGAACGGGGAAGATCGCGGTCGCCGCGTGGCGGCCGGACGAAGACGGACCCTCCGCCGCCAGCGCCGACGCAGCAACCACCCCATCGGGATCAGAGGAGATCATCATAGATGGTAGTGAGTTAGTTAGGATTTTTTTTTTCCTCTACAGTTTTGGTGTAGCCAGCCAAGTAGGACGATGAGGCGTTTCGATCTGAGTAATTTTTTCCCTCTACTTGGCTCTGTTCCTTTCTCCCTGGGTTAGCGGTTAGCTCATGCCGATGATGAGCCAGAGATTTCGGCAAAGAAGCAAGCCAGGTTGCTGCACGGCACGGCACGGCAGCACAATGCCTTGTCCTCTTGTCCATGATCGGATTGTTGGACGCAAAATAAAGCTGCATTATCGTTGGCGTCTCTTTTCACCGCTAGGAAATAGGGTCCAGCACTGGGTCCTTCACCGCTAGGTCGTATAGGATTTTCTTCCGTCTCTCATCAGTTCATCACCATTCCGCGCTAAAATACAGACCCGTTACAGCTCGTCACTCTCTGAATGAGAGGCCACCGTAATTCCAAGTTTTACGGGGGGTGGTCAGACACGGCATAAATTAATAGTAATAAATTAATTGTGTATACTGCCATCTCCACCTGAACGAGCATGAGGCTTCAGTCATTAAAAACAGCAACAGCCTGCCGAAAGGTGCCTCCCGGAATCTAATGATCTACTGTCACGACAGCCCTATCTTTGGAGCATTGGCGCACAACGGATTGTCGACATGGCAGGCATCATGCACGCAGCTCAATTTTTCTTTCTTTTTACCCCTTAACCGAGTGGAGCTCAGGCCGTTCGGGTCTAGGTCATCACGTGAGAACGATGCAGACACGACGGAGACGGGGTTGCTTTCGGCTTGGCTACGTGTCTCTTTGCCGGCTGGTGATGACGCGGCCGGGTGCCGACCCCGCGAAAGCGTAGCGATGACGCGTTCGTGCGGGAGAGATGAGATTCCTTGGTTCCTTTGGGTGGGCGACGACGAAGGTCGCGGGAGGTGGATACCTTCTCACCATTGGAAATTCTTCCTACTTCCTAGAGCGAGCAGCCGCGGAGGAGGCAAATCTCTACCTTATCACGGCGTGACGGAACCAAGCCCTGTGTTTTATAACTTCTATACATCGTTTTTCTTCAGGCGTTAGGTGGCTAATCATCTGCAGATCCGGTAGTGCAAGCTGCAAATATCGAGGCAGATAAGATGGATAGGAATGTTCTCATCGATTTGCACAATTGGAACGTACTCCCTCAACAACAGTGGTCACTCGACAGAACATATACCTGTTTTATTTTTCAGGGAAAGTAAGACTAGTCACAATGGGAAGTATCATACTCCCTCCGTCCGCGAAAAAGTGTGATTTTGGAGATTTACACATAAATCAAGAAGACACCGTACTTTGCTCCATAACCTAATTAATATGGAAAGTAGCAGCCCCATGCGTACATGCAACCATTGAGAGAAGGCCATTAAATAAATGTTCCCCGCATGCAGTAATTAAGGCAGTAACCCAAGGATATGCACCCAATAGCTAGATCACAAGTTGCTCCATGAGTCAATTAAAAAACTAATGGATTAGAGGCAATGTGCATTGAGAGTGTAGACATACACTCTTTTGTGGAAAAATACTTGACCTCAAACGTCCACTCTTTCGAGGACGGAGGGAGTATACTAGTATCATGCATATGATACTACTCTATGTTATCACCTCCACAATGGGTAGTAACATATGTGTGGTATCATATAATACTACATTTATTAGGTTATAGACTCATCTTGCATTGGAATCCGTTATGTTACGGTATCTACCTATGATACCACTAGCACCTCTCTCTTCATTAACTGCAGTGACACGTCAGCTTTTTGCCAACATGGCATGCATGATACCACCTATGATAATTCCATTGTGGCTAGTCTAAAGAATGGTCCATCACACACATACATGTCCCACAGAACATATACCCTATCCTTTTTCTTCTTTCAGGGCAAGTAGACATATATACCTATACACCTCTACAAGGGCATATGCGTTCCACGGCAAGAATCTTTGCACTAAAGCAACAAACAAGTTCCGAAGACACATGTATAACAGAACCAAACGTGTTGTTGCAAACAGAGGACACCCATAACAATAATAAATAATAAGAAACAAAACTTGGACAGTGTCATGGAAGGAATACGGGAGCAACGATACTCCCAAAGGATCTATTGTACATGTGGTTAAAACAACAGAGAAACAAAAACGCATCAGATTGGACTATGACCTGAACCTACAACAATCTTTAACCCTTACACATTAAAACAGTGATGACTTCTAATATTGTACAGCTGAAGTCAGAGAAAATATGGGACTGCAGTCCTTGGGCCACGCATCTGGTTGTTCTCCTCTGTCTCTGTGAAGAACTTAACCTCTCTTTCCTGACAATTCAGCAAACAAATGAAATATATCAGAATCAGCTACTCATAACTGTAAAACAAGACACGTAACATATATGGTTGCACTAATGCATAAAAAATATTTCTGCTACTTGCTGATACAGTCCAGTGGCTTACTCTTTTGAAGTAACCAAGCGGCATACTTAGAATCATAACTTCTATACCCACCTCAGGGAAAGATACAATGGCACATGTTGAGTTGCTGCCAATGAACTCAAAAGATTGGCAACTAAAGTGAATCTTTTGATTTCAGCTTCAGTTCCAACTGAAGCTTTCTTCCTGTTAGTAGCCACTAGTTTTGTTCCATGTTTAAGGTCTGACCGAAGTGATCCCGGTATCACTACCAAGTAGACTTCGTATACAAAGGAATGACTCGAAACCCGGTGGGCTGTACGATGGTGGGAACATCGATAAACAAACATTATCTAGAAATATTGACCACAACGCTGATTTCCTAGTATTTCACCCACGTGTTGCCGAATCAATCCATCAACCCAAAAATAATGAACACTATCCGCGCACTAGAATAAATAAATGATAATTAAGAAGACCTAACATTGAGTTGAAATAATAGGAACATTAGACCATGCTCTCAGCAGAGATGCACTAACATACCATGTTGTCACTGAAGCTTAGTATAGAAGCAACATTGCCACATCTGTAGCAATAATTAGGTGCAGACCACACCTGCAGAAAAAATGCACAAGGCATATGAGCATCGTTAAGATGGATTTAGTGATTAAATATATAACTTGCTAGAGAAAGATGCTATGGTTCTATGGATTGATAGTGTATATGTGAACAAAAACTCACAGTTACAAGACCCTTGTCCTGAAACATGTACTTCAAGCCTTCCTGGACCAGCTGGTGAGCCCGGCAAACTAGATCAAGATTGTTGACATGGTTGAACTGCACAGGATAAAACAACAACATTGGTTAAGAGACAATGAATAAGAGATCCAGGATAAAAAGATTCCATGCGCACCTCTGTTGTCACTCGTGATCCAAAAAGCCAACCGGCTCCACGCGGACTGACAGCCCATGTCTCGATCTCTTCAGGGTCACTCCACATCAGATCACAGAAAGGACCTTCGTGGGGAATTTCACAATTTCTATCGATTGTCCGTATCTGGTGACAAAATTATATTTCATCAGATTATTGCCTGGCATCTATATCAGAACAGCACTAAACACTTGAGAACAAATCAACCACAGCATGCACCTGTTAGATTATGAGCCTAGCCGTGCAAATGCTATGGACCGACTAATGCCCAATACTGATGGTAAAAGAAAGAGAAGTATAATAGAATCCAACTGAAAAAAGGGACCTAACAACGAACTCACTAAAAGACGGTATGATAAGAGTCAAACTTTCTGAAGTGCTCAACACTAAGGACCAGACGCCGATCTGCCCCGCTAGCGCCAATGTGAACGTTTAGATTATCTGCTAATAGATTAAAGATATATCCAGAACTCTTGAGCTGGAACCAGGCCATAAAATTGTTGTATAAACAAGGCGTATTTCGTCTATAATTTTACATGGACCAGCCATTAGTTATTCTGTAAGCCAGGCGAAATATTTTCTACATTTTCATTTGTTAGGAAAATTCACTAAATTTAAAATGTGTCTAATCACACTCTAGGAAAGTTCCATGAGTAACATCTTGGCTGAATGATGCTAAGAATACGTTAAGGAAGAAAAGAAGTACAACTAACCTGGTCAATAGTACGGACATCAGGAGAAAGACCACCGTGAACACAGAGGACCTGAATTTTCAACACATCATTTTAAGTATGAATGTATGATTGAGCACAAAGCATGAAATCATAATCTATAAATTGTCTACTAGAAGGAAACTTACCGTGCCATTAATGATTGCTGAAAGAGTAAGGTAATCGAAAACATCAGTGCAATACCGCCATGCATTGGCGTTCCCATACTTTCTCTGGCACTCATCATAGAAACCATATACCTACACAATAGTAACACTATATTAATATGGCTGCACGATGTATTTGTGGTACAGTACAACACTAGACACATTCAAGTCGTAATTATATACAGAAGGTCTATATTCCTAGCCACAGAAAAAAAGCCATGCATAAGAGAGGCTGTTCAACTGGACAAATAAACCATTAGCATAACAACGTAGGTTTCTTATCATAGAACACTACTTATGAACTATAAAATTCAAAATCCATTGATAAATGTTGTTATGGTTGCATTTGTCCATTCACTGAAATAAGGAACATGAAACCTTAGGTAAAATCACCAGTTTAGTACCTGGATTGGATTACTTTAACAAAGATTCTAGTTTTATCCACATTCCAGAATAAATAAACATGTATTGCTTTTAAATGTAGGATGCAAAAAATGTTGGTGCATGAATGAGCAGGCCAATCAATCAGCCATTTCCTAAGAGTTTAACGTGAATGCAAAAATGTTGGTGCATGCATGAGCAGGTCAGATATGACAGTTAGTTGCAGTAGAAGTAACTCAAATCCCAAATGAACAACTGGAAAACAGATATATTCATTCTCCATACCAGTACATACCTGTGTCAGCTGCCTACTTTCATGATTCCCACGCAGAAGGGTTATGTGGGCAGGATACCTAATATCAGTACAAAATACATTGACAAGAGTTAGCCATGTATGGTGACGCTTAGGAAAAATGTAAACATGAATTCTAACAAGAAGGACGCAACCAACACTAAACAACAATAACAGAGACTAGGTGTGTTCATTGTTTCATTGATTGAGAGTGGCATAGTTCATCACAAAAAATTGTGAGAGACAATTTTAGTTAGCAAGAAACATGAAGGAGCTTCAACTTCAAATTTCAGCCAGCATGGATCATGTTAGTATGGAGAGGCCTGCTGTCCAAACTCCAAGCCAGTGTTAGATGTCACAGTGCATGGTCATCCCAGTCTAGCTCAGCTCAACTCCTGTTGTTTGTATGATAGTATCAGCTAAGGGATTTGCTGGGATGAGCTTTGAACTCCTGTCAACATTGATCATCATAGATCGAAGTTTGAAATCGCTCTGATCAGCCAAAGTTCACAGGACGAATCACAATCTCAAACAAACCCAGAACCAAAGTCAGCATGTGGCAGCTAACCAAGGTTCAAAAAAGCGTACGCTTCGACACGCTTAAGCGTGAAAGCGAGCGCATCGGTGGAAGATCGCTCAGGATTAGGCCTGAGCGGCCCATTACACGGTGAGCGGGAGTAAGCGGCCCGCTTAAGTCTGAGCATGCGCTTCCTCGTTCTCGAGCGTCGCTGAAGCGGAGATAGGCGGCGGCTGAGCGAACGAAGCTGGCGGCGGGAGGAGTGAAAAATTGGGACACGAAAGGAGGGAAAAGGGGAAGCAGAGAGAGGGAAATAGAGGGGTAGGCTTAGGAATCCCCAATTCGGCCACTTCCAGTTTCCTTCCCAGATCGAGAACTCAGATAGAACAGAGAAAGGCGGCGCCTCTCCTGCCCGCCCGCCGCCGTTCAAGCTCCTGCGCCGCCGCTGTTCAAGCTCCTCCTCCAGACTGCCTGCGCTGCAACCCCTCCTCCAGCAGCTCGTTCCCCTCATCTCTCTCGGTCCAGAATCCAGATCGCCAGCCACACATCGGGTATTTCCGTATTCCATTCCTTCTCAGCTCTTGTGCGTGTGAGTTGTGACTGCTCTGCTGCTACTGCTTGGTTTCTGGATGGATTCGATCTGTTTGTTGGATATTGTTGCGTGTGCTTCTAGCCAGATTGCTATGGACTGTCGGTACTGCTAGCCTGATTGCATATGTTTGTGCTGCTGCTCGCCTGATCTTGCTTATTTCTGTGTGCTTTGTCTGTGATACTGCCTGAAATATAGCATTACATGTCTATTAGGCTTATATATGCCTATAATTTCATCCCTAATTTTCTGTCCGTACAGATCCGTACAAAACGCTTAAGCTGTAGTTCCTCTGATCGGAGCCTCACCGCTCACTTACCGCTTACCGCTTTTTTGAACCTTGCAGCTAACGCCGAAAATGAATTCCAATAGCTAACCTAGATCTCACCAGGCGGTCAGCACCATCTGCGTCAGAACAGAGACGTTGGGGAGGACATGGTGGCCGCAGCGTCGTTTCACAAAATAGCAGCTCCTCACGTGTGGACGGCGGCCTCGCGTGAGCAGGAGGGGGCGTTGGTGAGAGCAAATTTGGAGGCTGCAGCACCTTACAACAGAGACGTTGTAAGGTGACGTTATAGAGGACATGGCGGTTTCACAAAACAGCAACTCCTCCTGTGTCGTGTGGATGCGCGTACGGACCCCACTTTGCGTGAGCAGGAGGGGGGCGTGGGGCAGGAGCAAACTTGGAGGCGGCAGCACCTTACAACAGAGGCCGGTAGGAAAGGCTGTGTAGCTCGATCATACCATGGTAGGCAGCAGAGATTAGGGCATGAAGGTTGTAGCGCAGCACTGTGTTGGGCCGAGCCCAACAACAGCTAGCATCATCCCTTCCCTCTTATCTATTTTCCCATTTGTGCTATGTGTGATGGTGTTTTGTGCTATTTGTTCCATGTTTGCAACATTAAGGTTATCTAAGGAATTCCTACTGATACTATGTTAACTTATAGTATCATTATCGTGTGTTGTCATAAAGCTGTGATAATGGTAATGAAGTTTATACTCACAAAACACTGAAAAAGCTGCAGATGCTATAAAGTTCAAAGCTTTGAAATGGACAAAGAGACAAATTCACAATTGGCGAACAGAAAACTGACCAAATACCTTGCTTTAAGCAGCAAAAGGATGGTGAAAACCTCCAGACTGTTGAAGCCGCGGTCCACAAAATCACCCTACGAGTCAATCATCACAGCTCAATTCAGCAACACAAGAAAACCAGAGACTGGCTTTAACCAGTCAGAGGTCACAACAGAATGGCTGGGGAAAACCACACCATGAAAATATAGTTGGTGTCAGGAACATGTCCTCCGGTGGCGAAGAGCTTCATGAGGTCGTGGAACTGGCCGTGGATGTCCCCGCACACCGTCACGGGGCTGTTCACCGGCTGCACGTTGGACTCCTCGATGAGTATCTCCTTCACCTGGATGATCGGCGAAATACACCACGGTTAGACGCAAGGCATACAAACATATCGAGGGATACGCACAGTTCACTCCAATCTCCCGGCGGGCAGCAAAAACAAGTAATTTTCCTCCATCTGCCTGCAACCGCTAAGAACCCTAGCATGGGGACGCACGAGCGCGACGACGGGGTCACGGTGGGGGCGCGAACAAAACCCTAGCGGGGCTAATAGGGCGAGGAGGCTCACGTATTCGCAGAGGGTCTGGAGCTCGTGCTCGGCGAGGTGCTGGCCCTCCTTGACCTTGGAGATCCACAGATCCAAATCCATCGGGAGCTAGAGGAGCGGCGGCGAGCCGACGGTGGGGGGATTCGCGGATTGCAGGGGGTAGAGGGGAGGAGGGTCGATCCCCTCTTGGTTCCTGGTGCGGATATTGGTTTCGCCTCCTCGATCGCGGCTGGGAAGGCGAGAGAGAGAGAAGGCAAGAGAGAGGGGAGAGGAAAAAATAAGGTTGTGATTTGCGCCGGCCGGGCTTTGGGCGCTGGATGGAGTAGGGAAGGAAGAAATCACAGCCTCGCAAGCACGAGACGTATGCAAACTGCACGGGCGTGCGTGTGCGTAGCGTACGTGTGTTTCTATATATATACTTTGGGATTTAATTTTGGGTTGATTTTTTCTTTATGACATCCGATTTGTTTCTTTTAAAACACGAAGAACAGCGCCATAGGGCAATGCATCCAATCCTTATATAATACATACTCCTATATAATATGCTTATAAAGATTTGAATTGGTGATCGTTTAGTTCACTCCTTTTGCAATCTTCCTTGTTTTTCGAGGAAATTGCGGCTTCCACCACGTTCTACTCCATATGTTGCACAAACCACCATTTCAACGGTTTTTTTTGTTGTTGTTTTCACCAGATGGTGCTTTAATCTGTTGCAATTTACACCACTTGGTTATCTAATCAACTATTTAGCCCAGTTGAAAGCAAAATCCTCACCCGCTCACCCCGGCGCATGCCAATGCTCCAATTAATGTGCAAAAAAATATTTTTTTTTCATTAAACAAGTTAATATTCATCCAAAAAATTGGATGATATAATGTAATAGACTCCATTCTATATGCATCAATTTTTTCACTTTAAAACGTTTTTCGTGCTTATATTTTAAAAACAAATTTCCATGACACACTAAACAGATCATAGGGAAAGAACTATACGTCCAACAAATTATGATTTTTGTAGATCCTTTATAGGGTGTTTTTGAAGAAAAATTTCCATACATAAGTTTTATGTAAAAAATTCACATAACAATGAGTTCATAAATTATATATCCAAGAGTATTTGTTCAAACTTTTGGATGGACCATTAATGTTCAAAATAGGTTTATTATACGAGTATTATATAAGGAATCAACAACAAAGATCATCATTTTTGGACAGACAATTAGTTTCCTGTAATTTGGTTGGGGTGCCACGAATATTTTAATTTATAGACTATATTTATATTTCTAAAAAAAATTGAGTAACCATCAATGCTTCAGATAAATTTTTTCCATATCATCCTAGTGTGCATCCTCAAAAAACTCATAATTTTTTATGAATAATCATTTTAATGATTTTTCGAAGGTTCTACAATTTTTTACATCAATTGAAACATTGACATGTGGGGCTACCTATAAGTTTTTCTTTCAGCTGGGCTAAATAGTTGATGAGATAACCAAATTGCAACAGATTTAAACCCAATGTGGTGAAAACTGCTAAAAGTCTTTCCAAGTGGTGATTTGTGCAGCCCATCGTGGTGGAATCTGCTATTTCCTCTTTTTTCCAGCACCCAAATTGACTAGTATGGCAGCAAGCGACCATCTCTCTGCTCTCCTAGTTGTGCCTCCCTGTCTCAATCCCTCCTTGCGGACTCCCGTCGCATATCTCTCTCTGTTCAGAATTTAAATCCAACGGTGGCTGACCTCCATTTGAACCAAACTCATTTAATCTTGAGAGCGAACCATGATATCCTAGATTACCGAGGTTTGTATCGTCTATAAGCCTCTTCCAATTCGCTACACGTAACAGTAGTTGCGTCCTTTGTCCATATCCCATAATTTATAAGGCAAAGGATCAAAGTGAATTAGAATTCACTACATTACTGAAGCAAAATATGTTTCACCTTGTTTCTTGTGGCTCCTTATAATTTCCCTAAACAAAGAGAGGAATACTACCTCAGATTGATGGCTGGAAACGATGTATCCATGCTGTACAAGGCTACGCAATGTGTATTCTTAATACGGAGTACATCGTATATTTATATTTCCAACAAAGACACGTGTCCTTGTTCCCCTCCTCATAAGCTTCCATACTCTTATTATATGGCAAGAGAACCGATCCGGAAGCAGAAAGCGTAGCCAAAATTGACTCTTCCCATGCTAAACTGGACAGTCAGAACGAAGCAGCAGAAAGATGACCAAAATTGTTTCGCGCAACTTCTTCCCGGTAACAACTCTAATAGAGTGCTTAGCATGTAATCTAGCTGATGCGCTAACAGTGAGACGCGCATTATGCCAAACAGGAAGGGCATCATTAACCACGTCCTGGCAAAGCGTCTACAGGTTCCAGGCCTTCAGCAGATGCCATACAACAGAACCCTCAAGTGTAGCGTTTCTTGAACAGCTGATGCCTCTTAGCTGGGTCCTTCTTCTTCCCTTTTCCCTTCCCAGCGCTGGAAGAAAACGACAAGACCTCGCATGTAAGCATTCAGCAAACAAACCACAAAGAAATCACAGCATAGAGGCGAAAATGAAAAGGAAGTGGAGCGAGGCAGCACTTGTACTCCATGTAGACCATTCCACCCGCTCCGGAAAAGGAACTCATTAATCCAGAAGAGCGCCGCGCTTTCAGGAGAGCCTTGCCATCAGAATCCTCTTCCAAGTGCTCAATACCAATCATGTCATCCCCTGCGTTCAACACCTGTTTCAAGTAGCGCAGACATAAATTGCAGTCAGAAACAAGGAACAAGAAGCCCACAGATAACGGGTTTAGAAAACACTCACTTTGCCTAACAGGTCAAGCTGTTCATCAAGCGTGTGGAAGCTTAGGTTAGGTCCTTCTTCAGGTGGCGGCAAGCTAGTGATCACCTGGAAGATATAATTTTTCATCACTAAACACGAAGTGCAAAAAAAATCGCAACATCTACAAATAAATGCCTGAGAACAAACCTTGAAGCTGTATCCCTGGTCGATAAGGAACTGTTGCCTTTTTGTTGAGTAGTACATTTCCTGCATCAGAGCAAAAAAATGTCATGCTAAAGTTAATCTACATTCTCCCTGCTGGTGGATCTCCAAACAGGAGGATTATGCCAAATCAAAAGTTCAAAACAGATACAGTAAAAATTAGTGAGACCCACCTGTGTGTCAGTTGATACAAGAGAGTAGAAAAAAGCATTGTATTCTTCTTTTCCACCTGCCATCCTATCCTGATGCTTACCCTGCAGTCAGTGGCAATGCCACAGAAAGCACTTGTTTCAAATATGTGGTTTAAGATCCAAAATATATATCACAAACTATTTGTAGATCACTTCGATCTGATGGGTCACATCATATGTGATTCAATGACACAACTAGCATCCAGACTATTGAAATTTTGAAACCCCTTACATGACCACCTCTAAAGCAAGTTTAGTTCCATTAAAAAAATTCTAGAAATAAATTGCAACATACAAACTGTCACGGATTCAAATAAAGCATCGAATGAAGTTTAAAGACAGTGAAATAAATGGTAAGTTACAGATAAAATCGTTTCCTGTGCAATAATCGATTTGGTTCGAGATTTTCATTCCTTACATCAACTCAATTTCAGCATTTGATATACGTATTTGAGATGAGTTATCAAGAGAAGCAATACAGCAATTGCAACCAGTTTGTCTATGCACCAACCACAAGCTTCAATCCACATTACCTTTGCCCTAAGAATACGTCCCAACCGTTGAGCTTCTTGACGCCGGGAACCAGCGTGAGATGATATTTGTATGATAACATTTGCTTCTGGGATATCAATTGAGTTATCACCCACCTAAAATAACAGCACAGATGCCGTTAAGGTTGCCAATGTTGGTGGCTTTGAAACAAATAAGTAGGAGAATTAACAATAAGCACACCTTAGAGAGGAAAACAGTGTTGACTTCTGGGCTATTCTTGAATTGATACAGGATTCGTGTCCTCTCAGCATGGCTGAAAGATGCAAAGCTATATAAGTACAGAACTAATGGCCCATAAGTAAAGTCGTACAAGCTGAGAGGTTACCTTGTGGCACCATAAATCATTGGTTTACGGAGCTTCATTGCATATGCAGTTAGTGCAAATAAATTATCAGCAAACACAATAATCTTATCCCCGCGTTGTTGCTCATGGAATCGAATTAGAAACTCGCAAGCCCTGAACTTGTTTGGATTCATCACATAGAGTACCTGGTAGATAATTGAGTCAATATAATGCAGTCGCGAATATGAATAAAGGAAGTTCGGAATATCCATAAGTTCATGTGACATAAGCCACGAAGAACCATATTTTCTCTGAATCATTCCAATTTTAGGAAAAAGAGTACTTTCTTGTCAGAATTTAAGATGACAAAACAGAACAAAGAGTCAAGTTGATAAATGGAATTTATCATTGCAAAAATAAAAAAATAAGGTAGAAGCGAAAGCAATAATGGAACTTTAAACATGTGTGTTTATCTTTCAAAATCAAGGTTCAGATGTTGAACAAGAACTCTGCAATGACAGATGAGAAACCTCAACGAAGATTCACCTGTTTCTTTTTTGAATTTTCCTTTTTCAAATACTCGGCAAAGAACTCTTTGGTCATGGGACACCATACTTCTGCACATTGCACATTTGCAATAAATCCACCTTTTACTAAATCCAACCAGTTTGCTTCATACAGCTTTGGTCCAATTAGAAAATTTAGATCCGTAATACGTTCATCCTCTCTCACAAGTGTAGCTGCAATTATAATGATTTAGATTATTTAGAATAATATGAAAGTGAATAGTGAAATCATATAGGAATATATGATGAAAACAGACCAGTAAGACCAAGCTTGCAGTGAGACTTGGTAATGCTGATGACCTTTCTGAACATATGTGCAGGGACAACATGAACCTGCGAAAGCAAATAAGGAAAATGGGCACTGTTATGATTTGTAGTGCAAATGACACATCCAAGCCTAAATTATCAGACTGGCGATCCCACCTCATCCATAAGGAGCAAACCCCACTCCCTGCTCCGGATTTCTTGAATAATCTTTTCTGAGTCTTCAGACCGTTTGCCCCCAAATGCCACCATATTATATGTGGTTACGACAACACTAGCCATCCCTCGAAATTTCTCCTTGTTATCTGACGTAAAACGGCTGATATGTTCATCTCTTATAGTTGACCAGAGCTTGAACTGGAATGCCCATTGATCAACAGAGACAGCATTTGTGGCCAAGCATAGACAGCTCTTTTTAATACGGCATGCTGCAGATACACCAACCAACGACTTTCCAGCACCACAGGGTAACACGATAATGCCTGACCTTGCTCTGCCTGTAAAATCAGGGCAAAATTATTCCACGAGGAGATTAAGCACTTACTCTGCAGATATACTGAATTCCAAAAGTGCAAACTGAATATTAACAATTAAGAAATGAACCCAAGGAATAAACTTTCTAGCTAACAACCAGAGCAAGGAGACTGTCCCTAACATTCCTACTTTTGTTTCTTATTTCTTAGTAACACAGGTGTCCCAAACATTCCTAGTTTCCTTTCTTAGAAAACACAGGTTTCCAATTAGTTCCTATGCGTAAAATGCATCTTCTCAGAAAACAGAAGACAGACTTTTTTATCAAAATCAGATAGAGTCGACGAGGGCAGGCCCATGAACAGGTCTACTGCAGCTATATTAATAGATCATGGGACACATTGGGCAACTTATATATCTGTTTACAATCTGGTGGCAAGTTAGCATAAGTGCCATCTGATAAGCAACAATATGCTTGCTTTGAAGACCTAGTTACTTAAAAGAAACCCTGTCCAACCTCCTAAATATCAGCTAAGAACTTTGCATGACGGAGAGGAAGACCACTTATTCCTTATTGATTGATCTCATCAGTCAAAATAGCATAGCTGCCTATAGGACTGACTCGACTTTTGCCATGAGACCCAAAACTCTTTCTAACAATCAAATATACCACACCAGCTACTAGAGATAAGATCCTAATTCTAGCTCAAATTCTCAAGATCACAGGTAGCTAAGCAAACTATTAACGAGTATCGTATGCATCTGTTATGGTGCCACGCCATGACACTCTGTAGCCCTTTACCAAGTTTAAAATACAGTTTTTCACACGTATATTGCATCCTGAACTTACCATTCCCAAACATCTTACTGAGACTCTTTTCTTGATATGGCCTTGGCCGTGCTTGAGGTTTTAACTCCATATCTAAATCTGGATTTACCTATAATTAAATAAAAAATGTCAATCTCAATACTAAATCGTGTAGTAAACGGTTCATCATCTGTCATGCTAGAAAGCAGCTGCGGAACTATAAACAAAACTGTAGGTTGCCTATTCCTGTGACAAGTAAAATATGCTGAGAGTACCATGGGTCTCAAATCTCGATAGGAAATAGCATGCAATAATGTCTATACATAGTTTGTTGTGCTAGAGATAACACTCAGGCAGAGAGCCAGATAAAGTGATTTTCTTCTCAATGAATTAAAACAAACAATGTTTATGTATTATGAGAGTTCTCACTTAATGTATCCCAATATAATCATTATAAATGAAATAAGGAATAAAGTTAATTTCCCATGGTATCTGCCTTCTCTGTTGTGTTTGGACTTCAGAATGCTTATGCAAGAACTTCCCTGTATCAATTAATAGTTTTAACATGCAATAGTTGGCACTTGCTGCACGACCAGGTATTGGACTAAGAGCTTAACAGAATGTTGATTAAATATTTGTACCGTAATATACTTAATACTTTTGATTTATATACACGTATATCTGGATCAAGTTATACCAATACTAAAATGTTGTGCACTACTTAAGCTCTTATTACATTCATATTGGTTATTAAGTCTTATAAAGTCATATTTGATGTATCATAAAACTAGCTAACTAGTTCAGTTGGCATGTCCAAGTTATTGTATATGCATAACAGAGGTAGTTGCTACTAGCTCAGCAAACTACCAGATAAAAAGTTGCTTCTGAAAATTGACACGGCACAAGGCCCAGACTAGTTCAACATGACCATCTCGCATCAAAACTGGCCTGCTTAATCTGGTTTTATCTTGTTCAACACGGGCTAAATGCATGGAAAGGTACTTACTGTGTCATTTCTAAAATCATACTCCTCAAGCATGGGAAAGTTCAGTGCATTTGGTAAGCACCGTTGCTTTACATTCTCAACCTGTATAAGATGAAACAAGTATTAAACACCAGTCTCTGTAACTGAGGCTCTATCAAAGCTTTTGCTTGAAGCGACACGATACATGGTCAGATCTAATTTCGAAAGAATGTGTTTCTTTGTCTTCAGTTGCAGCAGCCAATTCCATTCCATCTAATAAATCCGCGTGTCCACTATCTATTTCCCCAGCTGTTTTGCCAACAGTGAATGAAGATGCTCCTAGGCAGTCCTGAAGGGACATTGAAATAGATTCATATAATGAGATGCATCAAACAACTATCAAACAACCATCATGTATTACATGATAGTTCATACAGACAACATAGAAGCAGAAGATGGTGGGTAGGAAGTCATGAACATTTGGTGCAGACAACATTGTAGAAGAAGATAGTGGGTAGTAAGTTATGAAATTTTCATATATGAGAGACAGTTCAAAATGGCCAGTAAGAAGACCTGTACCAGCAGTGCGAATTCATAAGGAGGTAATATTTATGCCACTCAAATGAAGTTCAACATTTATAGAGGAGATAATAGAACATTGATGGTATGGATAAGCACTTTCGTATGATGCAAAGTTCTGTTCTATCTGACACTAGTTGTGTTCCACGAAAATTATATTCAAGTGAACAGATCAAATACTAACATCGGGATCTTGTCGTGCTTTCGAAATTACATCATCATTCAGAAGGGTCTTCAAAACCTGGACACATGTGTCACAACTCAATTAACAAACGAGTAACGGAGTAATCAGAAATCTTTAGTTAAGGAAGCATTATACAACCTCGGGGAATGGGGATTCCACAAAATATCGATTCTTCTTCAGAACAAGCTTTACTTTGCCATAATTGGCAGTTGACCCGTGGATGAAATCAATTATTTCCCGAGGTAATTTAGTCTTGGAGAGCTTACTCAAGACACTAATGATAGTAGTCGTCTCGAGTCCAACCGAGACCGCGGCATACAACGAGTGAGGAGTTAGATTGTACTCATGCATAGATTCTGGCCTGCACAACCAAAGTGATATTTAAGTTTTCGATTAAAAAAGATACTTGGTTTGTACATTAACCTGGATATAGTAAGGATGTTTAGGGGAATAAAAGTTGATCTATTTAACTACACCTTCCATTATGGGAGTACCTTCATCATTTAGGACAGGTTCAATTGCATATTAACTTAAATCCACTGCTGTTATGTGCACTAAACAACACCGAGGAAGTAAAGAGTTCCTTATCACAAGAAGAAAAAAGAGTTTATCATCTCTATGAGTGCTCTATAACCCACCATGGCACCATACAAACATCCGGACACCAAATCCCAGATTTTTTTCTCCAAGGCAACTAGGGCAAGTATATAAATCTTCTCTTTTGACTCATACTCGGTATGTTAACATGGTGCACCCTAAGCAGGTCAAGTTTTTCTACTTCCTAGTGTGGGGCATTAAAACCGATCAAACGATTTAACTGCAAGAAATTCATGGTTACACTGAGTACCATTTGGTTTCCCAAATAAAAAAACAACAGCATCCAAACCGAACCTATTAGAATCAGATCAAATGAATGATGCGTTGCCTCATCAGACCTTTTACACTGCATATAGTCTTGCTAAATCCCGAAATTCAACTTCTGGTCCAATGTATGGCGAAATAAGACTAACTCAGCCTACCAGAAATGACCTTCCTACCACCACTCCATGCTAACTTTCCAGATAAAAACTACTCCCTCCATCCCACAATATAAGATGTTGTGGCAAGCTGTTTTAGCTTACCAATCCGTCTTCTATTGTGGGACTGAGGGAGTAGTAGCATAAATTGGGCTAATGTCCACTCGTTTGATACAATACAACCGTGTCTAGTCCAAAGAAAATATGCGGTTAATTGAGACTCGGAGGCGGGGGTGACAGAAGTCGACCTGCAAACAGGTTCGGCGATCGCGATGAGGAAATCGTACGCCTGCTTGTAAAGAGGCGAGAAGGTCTCGAGGAAGATGCGGCCGTCCGCGCACGCCCACAGCGGGCGGTTCACGTGGTCCGGCTTCAGCTCCAGCTTGGTGAAGTCCCTCTTCTTCACCTCCTCGTTATTATCCCCTGCAACGAATCGAAGTTCCCCAAAGAGAAACCCCAATCAATCAAGAGGCCGAAACCACACACCGATTCGCGAGAGGTCGGCGGATTTAGGGGGGATCGTGCGCGGGGTGGTACCGTCGCGGGCGTCGTCGTCGAAGTCATCGGCGTAGTTCATCTCGGCGGTCTCGTCGACCAGGGCCGCCTTCGACGGCGCCGAGGACTTGTGCCGCTTCGGCGCGCGGGCGCGGTCGCCTGCAGAGGAGAGAGGGGAGGGGTATCACGGAGTGTGTGACACGGAGCGTACTGGTCAGGTTTAGGGTTTCCGCCTCACCGTCGCCGCCGGCCATGGCTGGGAGCGAGGAGGCGGTGGAGGTCGGTGCACGGACGAATCGAGTCGAGGAAGAGACGGCGAGAGTCGGATAGTCGGATCCAATGTGCGGAAACACCTATGGATGGGCTGTGGGGCTTCAACAGATATAGGAGAAGTTGCGGGCCTGACCCAACCTTTTATCGAACCTCGTCGATGTTCTGGAAAAAGGAAAGTGCATCGTCCGGAAGACCGGAACCGACTTCGAGTACGAAGAAGCTGCCGTCTTCCCGTGTCAGCCTGTCAGGTCAAGGTAGCGCCCTTTTTTTTTTCATACCGTCTTATACTTTCTATTAAAAGAGCAAACATGTTCGTGATACATCAAATCACAACCGTTTAATATTAGAACATTGAAAACTTAGGTACAAACAGGCTGGTGAGATCGAGAATTGGCTAACAGCAAGAAATCCCATCTCCAGTTACAAATAATGGATTCAGGGGAATGGCTCAATGCTGAAGAGACTGAACTTAGGAATAATGTGAAACAAGAGGTAATACATTCCCATAGAAAGGTCAATCCTTGTAATGCATTTACATATATGACTGTCTTAGATTGTCACCTCATTTATGTGCAGATTCTGCAAGCCATTCAGGTGGCGAGAGGATCCTGAAACAAGGGCTCGCAGAGCTGTTCACTGGTGTTTATGATCAAATGTGCCTTCCAATCTTCACGAGCAACAGTGTCGCTGCTGTATACCATATATCAAGTAGCATCCTTCAGGTTACCCAACTGATGTAGTGGCAGAGGAATTGGTGTCAAATAAACCTGTAGGTAGGAAAGAGGAACTAACTTCTGGTAAGCTACTCTATTTCAATCCTAACCTTATAGTTTTCCTAACCTGGAGGTGTCCTATGCGTAGTGCTCTCCGTCGGTGCTCCGGGAGAAATCCCCGATCCTTCCCGGATCAGGCGATGGCGTCGCTTCGGCGTCGCTCTTCCTCCTTGGAGGCATCGCCTTGGAGCCTGACATGCTTCGGGCGGCTTTCACCTCTTGCCTTCCCGCCGGACCTTCGGCTCGTATCCTTGCGGGATTGGGCAGTGGCCTCGGTGGCTCTGACGGAGCTTCCTGGATATTCTGGGGTGGCCTCGGCATGTGTCGCTCTTCGACCACGGGGGTCGGCACACCGGTGTCGTCGCCCCAGTTTCGGCTATCCGACACCCTTCGACTGTGCTTGGTCTCGGCGGCGCAGCGTCCTTCGGCTACACCGACGGCACACCGGTGTCGTCGCACAGACTCGGCTATCCGACGCCCTTCGTCTGTGCCAGTGACGTCCCTCGGTGTGCTCCTGCTGTGGTGCCCACGTCTCTGCTACCTACTCCCCGGACTTCCTGGGGTGGCCTCGGCATGCGTTGCCCTTCGACCACGGGGTCGGCACACCGGTGTCGTCGCCCCAATCTCGGCTATCCGACGCCCTTCGACTGTGTTTGGTCTCGGCGGCGCAGCGTCCTTCGGCTATGCCGACGGCACACCGGTGTCGTCGCACAGACTCGGCTATCCGACGCCCTTCGGCTGTGCCAGTGATGTCCTTTTCGGCTACTTGCTTTCGGTGCTGAGGCTCTCACCGGAGATCCTCCTCTAGCGTATGGCTCGAGTTCTTAAAGTGTCGGCCTCTCAGGGGTTTCGGTGGGCTTCATTGCTAACCTCCCCCTCCCTTAGTGTTTTCTCTATTATTTCTAGTTGTATTTTTTATATATTTTATTTGTCTTCTCTTCTCTTGTATCCCCCTGTAAAATTTCTATCTGTTGTAAGAACATGTCCCGCCAGGCTACTTTCGATGAATAAAACAAACCGGTGGGGAGTAAGCCCCCCCGTCTTCCTAAAAAAAAAATGGTTTGCCATTGCTTCCATTATGGCATGCTCACCAACTGTTTAAGAATGATAACCTAGGTCTGCTATGTGTTTGCGTTTTGTTTTTCTGTAGATGCAAGTGATGAATTTGGGCATCTTCACCAACTATTTTTCTATCACATGAAAATTTGTCATTGAAGTAAAACTAGATTGTTTTTGCTTTAGAGCGATGATGCTGATGGGCTCGGCGTGGAGCTACAGGTTGCAATGCGGGTTGGGGCAAATGGGAGAGCGAGTATGTAACAGCCCCAAGTTTGTGAACCTAAAATGTGAACAAAATTTTCACTTTTTCATTTCATTCCTGCATCATGGCATCCATTTTAATTTGCTAAACCTAGAAAACAAATGGTTTGGCACCACTTAAAAACCAATGCCAAACTTGCCTCAATAAAATCTCAAATCAATGAAAGCACTCAAACTTGCAAAAAAAAACATCTTCACATCTTATATTTGTCAAGGAAGTTCCAAGAGTTCAGAATTAATATTTTGCACTTGCTTCAAAATTCTAAAGGAATATCATTTTGGAAATTAGCAAAATTGCCATAATAAAACACTATGAACAAAAGTTGGTCAGAACATTTTATTTGTAAACCCCAAATTTTGTGGAGCTTCTACATTATAAGGAGAGGCTACCTGAATTTTCTCATAATTTTCTAAAATGTGTAAGTGTCCCAAACAATTCAAATACAGTGCTGTTCTATTTAATCCAGAGTAGAAAAGGACTTCTTTGTGATTAGAACAATGCAGCCAGGGGGGTTTTCGCAAAATGGGCATCCTCTGTAGCGACGTGCGACGCCGCCGACCTGCCGCCGTGTTCCTCGCGCCGCGGTCGAGCATCCACGCCGGGCCCCCCCTCCTCTCCGTTCCTCTGCGAGGAGTTAAGTAGAGCACCACCCCGCTCCCCGCTCTCCCTGCCCCCAGATATTTTCTCCTCTCCGTTTCCTCTCCTTGGTCGTGACCTAGCCGGAGCTTCGCCGTCGCTGCCGTCGATTGAAGCCACCCCGAGCAGATCGACGACCACCACCAGCTACGCCGTGATCTCCTCTCCCTCCTCGTAGAAGGAATCGACCGGAGAAGCTGGGAATCGCTGTCGCCCCCGCATCTTCTTCCTCTCCGGCCGCCGCCTATCGAGGAAGCTCAACGTCGCCTCCGACCACCTCTGCACCAACGGATCGTACTCACGCGTCGAGGGTGAGACAACGCATCTCCTAGACATGTTCGTGCCTCCCTTTTCATTGTAGATCATCGTAGCCACCGTAGCCGTAGGTCGCCGCCGCCGCGATGCTTGTCGTCGTTGTCTCCGGCGACCACATGTCTCGTAACGCCGCCAACCGCCTCCCCGTACGCGTGTACGTCGAATGCATTAGCTAGATCGTCCCCGCGCGAGCTCGTGCCATCGAGCCTGCGCACAACGCCGCGGTGATCACCGTCGCGAGCATGCCGGTCCTCGCCTTGCCGTGGTCAAACGGCAGGTGGGCCGCGTGGCTGCTGACTTGGCTCTAGGGCCACATGTTAGTGGGCAGCACAGCGTGGGTAAGGCCCTGTCCGGTGCAAAAACGTTTCAGCCTTTCTCTGCAAAATAAAAGAAATTGAAAACTGAAAACAGATCCAACTCTTTTCTTCTAAAATGCATAGTAAATTGAAAAATAAACCAAATTCGATGATTCAAATTTCTTTGTGTAGATCTGGTTATGCTATATCTGTTAACCTCATTTTGGCATAAATGTTGTATTATAAATTTTTCACTTATTAAATAATTACAGAAAGTGATTAATGAAAGTGAAACTTTGAAAATTCATATCTTCTGCTCTGCCAATCCAAATTGAGCAAATAAGGTGTCAAAATGTTTGTATTAACAAACTTCACACATCCCTTTTGGACAGAATTGAATTAATTTTCCGCTCTGTTTAAATGGAATACTAAAAATGGCAGAAAAGAAATCCTTTTTGGAAAATCCATAACTTATTGAATATTGATCCAAAAATTAAGTTTGAGATACCAAAATGTTCAGCACTCAATATAATTCATGTTTCACCACTTCACCAAGCATGGATAATTAGTTTTGATGCTATTTAAGTGATGTTAGTCAAATGGCAGCATTAAATCAAATATTGAAAATACAATAACTTCTTATTGGATTATCAGAAAAATGTGTTTAATACATCAAAATGCTCAGAATAATATGAACTAACCAATAACATCATTTGCATGCATATTTGGACACATTTGTAGTACTGCACTTTTTAGAAAGTAGGGAAAACATTAAATTAAAGGTGGGGTTTAATTGTTTTGGTTAATCAAAATATTCCTGGCACCCCATTTAACTTGTTAGTTAATTTCAGTGCATTGAAATGTCATGCCATCATGTGTTTGTGCATTGCATATGTGTTGCTTGAGTGATTATTGATTGTGTTATCTCCGGTGTTTTTATGCATCGATAGATCAAGCAGTCGGGGTTCCACCACAATACCCTGACGACCCGTATTACCAGCCCCCTGAACAAGGCAAGCGTAATCTCCCTCTGAGCATGTCTCCTCCTATTTTCCGCAATTATTTTCTCCACTATAATATTGCATTCGGTTCCAAATGTCTTTTGCTTGGATTAGAGTATCCTACTAGTTGCATTAGAAATCTGTTGCCATTACCTGTATCCTTCCTAATATCCATAGGATTGAAGTGTCAGCCTGAGATAAGTATAATTGCTATGTATACGCTTAGCCATGCTTAGTTTAAATGCTTAGATGTCCGGTGGATGTTTCATTGTTAGAACAGTTGATGAAATGGCCGGATGTGATGGAAAATGATGGTGACGGATAATAAATTGCTGAAAGGCGGGGATGAGAGGCCACGGGGAATGTGGTGGGTTGTCTCGTTCTCGCCGCCTAAGTGCGAGTTCTCGCCTTCGAGCCAAGACCGAGCGTGCTACCATGCGTAAGGCCTATGCAGTAGCAGGAACCCTCATAGACTAAATAACTCGGGCGGGGCTAGCCAGGGTCCTCTAGTTTGAGCTTCCATTTGCGTGTGCGTGAAGATGGTGGCCAGAACTGAGATGAGGATGGTGGTGTTTAGGAAAATGAGTGGCCGCGGGGCAGGGTGTTGGAGGCACTGAACTTGCCCTACCGCCACTGATGATCCTGGGTTAGTCTCAAGCGAGGGAGAAGTCGACACCGCTCCCACCCAGCCGGCTTTCCACGGAAGAGAGCTAATGATCAGGCAATGGGCCGGACGGTACGCGTGGCAAACATTGTACACCCCTGCAGGGTAAATCTTTTCGAAAAGCCGTGTCCACGGTTATGGACGACTTGGTGCCGGATTCAGAGACCATAGAAAACTTGAACGAAATGATTAAAACCTGAGTACTAAAGGTACTACCAAGAATGCAAGGTTGACTTCCTCGAGGGTGATTCGGGGAGGTGCCTTGGTAGACAGGTGAAGTGATGGATGGTGGTCGTTGATGGAGATGATCAAAAGAAAAGAGTTTACTTCTTACCCCCTTTTAAAATATTCTGATTAGTCGATGCCAGTGTCTTTTATAAAGAAAACCAGCTTTATGCAAAACAGTCATAAAACTTTGAAAGCCAATCATTGAGCTAGTAGCTCTAGTAATCTTGCAGAGTTCGTCGAACTCAACGTTGTTTATTTGGTTTCAGTGGAGGACTTCACCGACACTGAAGGTGGGTTCTATGTGGACGTCGACGAGTAGTCTGGGGTTCCCAGGTGGCAGCTTGGGACATCCCGGAACAGCTGGCGCTGGAATGTTTATCTATAGGCCTCTTAGGCCATAATTTGGATCTTGTTGTTTAGAACAACTTATTTAGTTTCCGCATGATGTACTGTTGGGTCTGTGACCTCTGGTTGTAATATTTGCTATCTTTCTCTATTATAAGAGTTGAACTATAATGCTTTGAGTCGTAGAGTCTGTGATGTGCCAGTTGCTCCACAAGTCTTGATCTCTCTATTATGCATTGATAGTTGTGCCTGTGTTAAGGCATCAATCGGGGTGTTGCGTTGCCGATGATCAATTCCGAGCAACGCCTGCCAAAGGTTTTGGCCGGGGATTGGTAAACCCGTAACCTCCGGTTGTATCGCTTAACCGGTGACACACAGCATCACTGTATAGCAGTCTAGTCGGGGCGCCACAGAGTAGATGACGAAGAAGCCACCACACGCCATGTGGGGTGCCCTGACTCTTGTCCTGATAAGATTGGGTCGACAGCGAGCCGGTGGCGGTAGAGCTCAGGAAGATTGGAAGGAGGATGAAGAGAAGAGGAATAGGGAGATGAAAGAGAGGGCGAAAGCCATTGAGTCTTGTGCAGGTGTAGTGAGTTGAGTCAGACTACGCTCAACCGAAGAGTCCTTTGCTTGCTTTCTTAAAAGCAAAAAAATATGACCTACTATGTGTTAAATACTTAATAAATATGAATCTTATATTTGTGATTAACCTTTTTAATCTATATATAATAAACTGTAATTATGTATCTTCTTGATTAAATAGGAGTATCTCAGTGTATGACACTTAAACACATCAAGCCATGGCCGGTTCATATGACAAATTTTTTTTGAGTCATCTAGAGTTTCAATAGTAATATTGCGCAATAATTTCAAACTATTTAAATAAATTTAAGTTAGTGTTGGAGACGTGCGTTGCACGTCACTATTAAAAGAGCAAACTTGTGTTGATACATTAAATCTGAGTCGTTCAATATTTGGCCAACAGTTCAGATCGCTCCAATGTTTGACAACTCAACACACCTTTTTAGTTTCCTGCTAATTACCAACATTGCCACTGCTAAAAAAGTTTCGGTCCGTTCCGCGAGCACCAGCGATGCCACCATCACCTCGACTGCCGCCGTATGTATCGACGCTGCTCGGAGCCAGACGCCGGCTGCTATGGCAAAAGGAGGTGGAGGAGAATTCGATTCGTTGCCTTGCACGGCGTGGAAGCGGTATCTCCTCTAGCGCTGTACTGTGCACCTTCGTTTTCATCTTCGCTGTGTGGTTCATCGACGGCCTCTGCCAGATTATTGTGGCAAAGATCGAGGCTCGCCGGAACCATGGACAGGTAGACCAGGCCGGAGGCGACCAGGCAGCAGCCGCAGGCGCGGCGGTCTGAGGTGCTAGCTCGCGAGCCATCGATCGACTCTACTGACCACCTACGCATGCAGAGAGATCGAGTCCACTATGACTGCTTGACCTGCATTTACTAATCTATACTATTTATTGAATCTGTGTTAACTTTCTGAACATGTCATCACAGAAACTTTTTAATAGTTATGCAGGCCATGAATCGAATTACAGTGCTCTCTGGTTATCTTTACAACAGATTGATAACCTTCATTCCTTGGTCAATGTCCTCTAGCTTGGAACCAAACTATGTGCAGATTAATCAATACTTTGGTATAAACTACTTTTGCCTACTTTTTAGATTCATGTCAATCACTTAAACTGAATCGAGTGGATGCTTGCAATTTTAGGTTTAAATTTTTTTCATGCTAAAATTTGAACGGTATTATAATTTGAATCGTCCTCCATATAAGTTACGTTCGGCATGCAACTAGGATTTACAAAATCCTTCGCTAATATATTCATATTATTAGCTGGATGAGATCGCTACTGTTTGCAAACTTAGGTTAAAAATTATAGGTCCAAACATTAGTGTGTAAGTCGTCTCTCGGTTTTGAAACTTTTTCCCGTGACTTGAAACATCTGCATAATTTGTGTCATCCAGAAATTTGAATGATTATAAGAGTCCGTCTCACATATAAGCTACATTCAGCATGCAACTAGGATTTACAAAGTCCATCTCTAATACTCCCTCCTACCCACGGGAAGGTCTCTGAAGCTCCTCCTTCCTTGCCGGCGGGTGTAGTTTGGGCGAGCATGATGCTTACATAAGTGCATGGTTCTATTTTCAATATATATTCTAGGAATGCAAAAGTGTAGAAGAAGTAATCCACATAGACCCTAAATTGCCCCGTTTAATTTGTGAAAACGTGTGTTGCACGTACATGCCAACTATTTCCTTAAACAAGCCAAGGTCGGACCTTTTTTTGAAATTAAACTAGAGCTTTATTCAAACATAGCACACCCTGGATCATTAGCCAACAGGCTACTGACCAGGAATGGGGGTACAGAGTCAAGCCAACAGTCGGTCACCATCAGAGTGCAAGCACGCTTAGCACACAAATGGGCCGGAAGGTTAGCTGACCTAATAACATGAATAACATTAAAAGAAATAAAAGAAAGAGCCAGCTCTCTAATGTCTAACAAGATAGGGGTCACAATTGAACGACCATTGTGACTAGAGTTCCAGAGGTTCACAACCTCCAGGCAGTATGTCTCCATGATCACCTGCGAGTAGCCTCGAAGTTTAGCCAAGATGACACCATCTCGCAGTGATTCAGCTTCCGCAATCAAAGGGTCAGCCACTCCCGCGTGAGGCTTGCACCAAGCTCCAAAAAAGGCAGTGGCTGATCTCGCAACACCCCCGGCTCCAGCAGTTTGAGCATCAACATTGATCGCTCCATCTGTGGAGATTTTGATAAAACCGGCCTCTGGTGGGCGCCATCCATAACCTGGTAGTGTACTAGAACATGAGTTGGGGATGTCTGAAAGTGCATGTGTTGCCCCATGCGTGGTTTTGGTAATTAATGACAATCCTTATGGACTAATGTTTGCATTGAGATATACTTGTAGATCTTGTCCATAGGAAAAGATTGGAGTTCATGTGTTGGACTCTAGAAGATTTCATGATGACCAAGGTTCCATCCAAGGGTTTATATGAAGAATGGTCATGTGAAGAATTGAGCTTATTGCAAGCATGGCTTGGAAAAGAAGATTGAGTGAACTCCATGTTTATCTCCAAGCCATCATCTATATCAAGAAAAGAAGATGAAGTACAAGTGGATTCATGAAGACGGAGTTTAGCAAGACTCTCCCATAATGGTGTATGGGGGAGTATTTGGAGAAGTCTTCATCAAGCATGTGCTAGCAAGCACAATCAAGAAAGGTGTTCCAACTTGAGAGAGTCAAGATCGTCATCATCGAGCTCAAGTGGAATGCGCAAGGCAAATGTATGATCTTGTTAGGTTTTCTATTTTACCGGTCTCGTGGTGTTAGTGGGAGACCGGGTTATAGGATAGACGGCGTACTATCAAGAGGGGATCTCAAGTGAGTAACTTGATCGCACCTTTGTGGAGAGCTCAAACCTTTGCATATTTGGCATATCATCTTTCTTGGTTCTTATTTGGCTTTTATTCATGTGAGAATTTAGAGTTTGTGTTCATCTCCATACCAAGCTCTAGTTCATAAAAACGGATTTCGGTTGGAAAACTTGTTGTGTTTTCGTGTTGGAAATATTACCGGTCCTCCTCGAGATAAGGTCCACACCTCCCATGTGTGATATCTCCTCTATATTTTGTAGGAAAGTTCTTGTCGCTACCTTTCCAACCTCGTTGGTTTCATCTCGTTTGGAGTTTCCTTGCAAAAGTTATTGCATTTCAGGATTTACTGGTTGTTCTTTTTTTAGAGAAGGTTTACCTTTCGACATTTGGTTTTATCTTCACATGATGGACTATGATGTTGCTCTGCATAATCTTAAAGGGCTCTTCGTTGCGATTCCAACGAGCCCAAGATCATCGAAATCGGAGTCCGGATGAAAAAGTTGTGGGTGTTACATTTTTGGCAGCTGGGTGGCCAGCCCCCAGGCCAGCCTAGGCCGGCCCCCAGGCTGGCCGGTTCAGCTGTGTGACCAGCCCCCAGACCAGCCTAGGCCGGCCCCCATGCTGGCCGGCTCTGCTGGGTGGCCAGCCCCTAGACCAGCCTAGGCCGGCCCCCAGGCCAGCCTAGGCTGGCCCCCAGGCCGGGCTCCCGTACCCCTCCAACGGTCACTTTTTCAGGGGACCTATTTAAGGGGTTTCTTCCCCAATGGTTCCAAAAGTGTTTGAGCAAGTTTTTCTCCCCTCTCTCCTCCATTGTTGATCCTTCAATAAGCTTGCCTTCCTCTCTTTCCCTCCCATGATTCTTGCATATCTTTGAGGGAAATTGAGAGGAGATCTAGATCTACATATTCATCCAATCCATTCCTCCTCTAAGTGAGGGGAACCTAGTAGATCTTGATCTTGGAGTTCCATTTGTTGTGTTCTTCGTTGTTCTTCCTCTCTTCTCCCCCCATAAGCATTAGTTGCTTGTGGTGGGATTTGAGAGTGAAGGATTTGAGCCTTGTGCTCTTGCCATTGCTTCGTTGCATCGGTTTGTGCTCTCCACGAGGATTCGTGGAAGTTGAAAGCTTGTGAACTTGTTACTCTTGGGTCTTTGGACCCTAGACGCCCGTGTGGTGGTTGAGACCCTTGTGTGGTCACTTGTAGCTGTTCGGGAGCCCCCAATCCCGTTGTGGGTTGTGCCCCGGATCGTTGTTGAAAGGCTCCGGATTTCCGCCTCGAAGGATTCCGATAGTGGAAGGTGAACCAAACCTTTGTGGTGCGGTTCATCGGAGAAGAAGGTGAAACCTTTGTGGTTGTTGAACCATTGTGTTGGTTCACACCTCTCCAACGAGACGTACTCCCTTAACAAGGAGGAACTCGGGAATACATCCTCGTCTCCGCGTGCCTCGGTTATTTCTATACCCGAGCTTTTTACTTATGCACTTTACATTGTGATAGCCTTCGTGCTTGAAGTATTCTATATTGCTATCACCTTGTTGCTTGTCTTGCTTAGCATAAGTTGTTGGTGCACATAGGTGAGCCTAGTTTATTTAGGTTGTTGGCTTGTTAATTTAAACACATAGTTTTATTCCGCAATTATCAAGCCTAAACCGGAAAAGTTTTAATCGCCTATTCACCCCCCTCTAGGCGACATCCTTGTCCTTTCAATTGGTATCAGAGCCTGGGCTCTCTTTTTGGGCTTTACCGCCTAGAGAGTAAAGATGTCGTATAGAGAATTAGTGCACGATCCCACTCTTATATTCGATGGCACAAATTATGATGTTTGGAAAATTCGCATGCTTAACCTTCTTAGGGACATAAACCCAAATTTAAGAGAATTGTAGATATGGGTTTTTCTCCTCCAAAGGATTCCAAAAGTTATCTTTAGAGGATGAGGAAAACTCTTATCTCGATACTCGTGTATCTAATTGTCTATGTGTGTTTTGAGCGATGTAGTTCTTGCATCAATCATGCCTTTTCGGAACGCTCATGAGCTATGGACCAAGCTTCAAGATAAATATGAAGTGTCCAATATTATTGAGGATGATTGTTCTCCCTCCACCTCCGGCCGTGACGAGTTCACAATTCTTCCACTTCACCAACATGTGATTTGTCACAAGGTAATGATATGGTGAGTGGTGATAGAAATTGCTTTGTTGATGGTGAATATTCTATTGACTATACTTCATCTCTATCTCATTGCAATGTTCTATCTTTGGACTTAAACACTTCTAGCACTCCAAATGTTTACATGCTAGTGTTGCTAGTCCTTGCATATCATGTAATAGTTGTTTAACTAAATCTCATGATGATATGCTTCATTCGTCTTGTTGCCATGAAAACAATACTTCCATATCCTCTATTTCTTGTGTGGCTAACAATGTAGAGGAATCCCAACATTTGTTGGAACAAGACGTGGATCTCAATGGAGCTTCAAGTATCTCTTCACCATCTTTGTCCATTACTCACTTTTGCCTTATGGCTAAGGATTCAAAGGTATCTCCTACCTCAAATCCAATTGTGATGATGTGGATGAGGATTCTCATGGAGCGCTTATGGATGTTGAATCCATAACAAAGAAGGGTGAGATGGTATTTGGTGCTCTCCCCAAAGGTAGCAAAGCTATCCCTCCTCTAAGTGAAATCATTGTTTATGCTATTAAGAGTAGGGAAATCATTGAGGACTTGGAAACTCAATTTCTCGAGAAATGTCAAATTGAGAGAGAGGATGCCGATGAAAAGGCATCCTTAATGAATGCCCTTGAGGAAGAGCAAGAGCTTCGAGTGTCTCTTGAGGAGAAACTTGAATCTCTTGATGATCAAATGATCTTATTATTGCTAAAATCATTAAGGAAAGAGATCATGCTATTGCTAAATATAAAGTGCTTAAAAAGGAAAAAGTTGAATTTGGTGTTGGCAATGCTAGACTAATTGAGGATATAGAGAGACTTGACAAAGCCACAAGGCTTTAGAAAGTGAACACTCTCTCCTTATCAAGTCTCATGATCAACTCCAAACTCAACTATCTAAAAATGATGAGCTTGCCAAGTTGTCTTCTTCCATTTCTAATATTGATGATGCTTGTGCTACTAACTCCACTTCTTGTGAAGCATCTATTTTGAAGGAGAATGTTGAGCTAAGGGCTCAACTTGAGTTGCTAACTAGCAAGTATGGGAAATTGGAAGAAAGTCATGAAAAGCTCTCTAGCTCTAATGATGATCTTCTAGCATCCATGCTAGGCTAAAGTTAGCTCATGAGGCTATCACTACAAAGGTAACATCTTGTGAGCCTCATGTGGACAAGGCACAACTTCTACTAAATGCTATATTGCCATGTGCTAGTCCTAGTAATTCATCCACTCACAATGTTGCTACATCTTGTGATGAATTACTTTCCTTGCCTTGTTGCTCTAACAATGAAGCCTCTACTTCCTCTAGTGTTTGTGTTGATACTAACCATGTAGAGGAATTAAATGAGCTCAAGGCCCAAGTCACTTCTTTGAAGAAAGACTTGGAAAAGCGTCATGTTGGGGATTCTACACTTGACAATATGTTGAGTGTTCAAAGACGCCCCAATGACAAGAGTGGACTTGGATTCAACTCCAATCAAGAACAAGTCCAAGTATCAAGAAGAAAGGGCCAAGAACAAGTCAAGATTCGGCCAAGATTGTTTGCTTCAAGTGCAAAGTTGAAGGGCACCATGTTAGATCTTGCCCTTTGAAGAAGAAGCTCTTAGTGAGAAGCAACAAGGGAAGAAGCCTCAAGTTCAAACTCAAGTTCCTCAAGTTGAAGAACGGCCTCTTCCCAAGAAGAATCAAGCTACCCCTCCTCAAGTCAAGACTCCAACTAAGAAGAGAGGAGGAAGTAGATGTTGCTACCTATGCCGTGAGAAGGGTCACGTTGCTTCTTCATGCACAAATGGTACCTTATCCAACCCCATTATTATTAATGATGATTATTCTCTTCGGAAGGATAAGGTTGGCAATGTGTTTGCCAAATATGTTGGTACTCAAAGTGGTGTCAAGAAAAGAACCATTTGGGTTGCCAAACCTATTGTGACTAACCTCTTAGGACCCAACTTGGTTGGGGACCAACAAGCTAAAACTTGATCAATAGGTGTTGTTGGAGGGCATTGGAGACTTGGCTACATTATGAAGAATTAAGGGATCTTCATCAATTATATTTCTCAAGTCAAGTCATTTGGATTATATTGTTCTATCTCATATCCAATGTTCCTCCTTGCGGTAACTTTTATTTAAATCATATATACATTGAAAGTTGCTTGCACCCTTGCATGTGTTAGGTTTTGTACCTTGCTAGTGTTTGTATGTGTTGTGCTCTCTACTTACTTATCTTGAGTAATCAAGTATGTGTATGTTGGTTTGCACACCATTTACTTGTGTTGAGCCTTATTGCTTTTATTTGATATCTTATCTTGTTGGCTCTCTTTTTGAGAGATTAATGGACTATCCTATTTTGGGGAGTGATATGCTTCGTGCACTTCACAATCCTAAAATTGTGTATACATGAGGAATACCACTTAGTGTTGATATTAATATTATCTATTCTCTATGTGGTATGTCATGCTCATGAGAAATTCAAATTCTATAATGTCCATTAATTTCTCGAGTTGGTTTTGTTTGCCTCTTTTTTAAAAAAATGGATTATCACATTATGGGGGAGTAATAAGCTATGTGCATATTACAACCTAGAAAATGTGAACATGTGAGGTATTGCCACCTAGAATTGATTTGTTATTAATCTTATTCCTATGTGGCATGTTGCTCAAACAAGTTCCATCTGGTAAAATGATTTTGTTTAATCACTCTTTTGGATCTTGTTTGTGATGGACATTCTTGGTACGGTTTTCCCCAAATATGTTCGCATATCCTTTTGGGAAATCGATTGCTTCAAGCTACTCTTTGTAGTGGCTTTGCATGATCGCGTGAATACTTGAAGCTATCAAGAATATCTATCTATTTAAGCTTTGGCCTTTAAATCTTCTCTTTTGCCATATGCTTATTTGTTGTGAAATTGGTCTTCAATATCATTCTATATACCACCGAGAAATATCTCTATATACTCCTTGTCCTTGACAAGTGATACTCATATGTGTGGTGAAATTTGTAGACCATCTTCACTTTGGCTTTTGCTTTGAATTTGCCTTATTTTTGTTGCCAAGGATTTGTTTGATCTAACTCTCTTGTCTTCCTTGTATCTTTTGGATCCTTGTTGCTCTACTCAAAATTGCTTTGTGCTTTCTTGTGTTAGGAAAAGCAATGATCCCATTCTTGGGAAGCTATCCTACATTGAGTAGAACATCATTCTTTAAATTGGTTTTGCATCTTATTGCTTTCCTTGAACATGACTAGTGTTTGAATAATATGTATGGAGAGTGATGATCCCATTTGTGTGCATTTTGTATTCAAATGCAAGATCATAAATAATGCACAAATCTTGGGGGAGCATCCTATATGCTTTTGAACATTAGTTGTCTTCAATTGGTTTTGATCCCGATGACGTGTCTCTTTGGAAGACAAACATTTCTCGTCTTGGTACTTTGTGCCATCATGAGAAGTGTAGAGGGTTTGGTTTATTCCTTGATGATATTTTCATCAATTGGTATCTTACTTTCATTTGGCATCTTTTCAAAGTGGTATCTTCAATCATGTGTTGATTTGGGTTTTTGATATAATTTGGACAATTCTTTTCTTGTCACACTTGTGTGTGCTTTCTTGGTTTAATTGGTGTTTTGTCCAAATTGTATCTCGTTTGGTTCTTGAAAGTCTTGTGCATGCATATTTACTATATGTATATCTTATGGCATGCTTACTTTCGTTGATCCAATATATAGGATAAACTCCATCAAATCCTAAATGGCTAAGATGTGCATGAAATTCAATTTCATATCAATATGCACATATTTATGTGGAGTTTGTCCTATGTATTGTAGTTGCTCTAACTACTTTGGACCCAATGAGTTTGGGTACCATTTTGTACTTGAATTTGTTTTAGGTACATTGGAGATGCATTGGAAGCTTGTCTCATTTACAAGGAAGGTGTTATCACCATGTGCTTATTGGAGCCAAGCTCGGATGATCATGAACTCTTATCTTCTACATCACCAATGCTATCTCGGTAACAAGTATCTACCTCATGCATATTTTCTAGCTTTCAACCTTGTGTAGGTTGTTTCATGGCATGAATCTCTTTTGTTGCAATTCATTTGGTTCTTGCAAAAAACTTTATTGCAAATGTGGGCAAGCCGGGATGATTACATATCAAGGGGAATATATATAATCATTTTATGATTCACCAATCCCAAATATGTTAATCTAGCACTTTCTACTCTATGTCTCGCATATGCAATATTGATGTTTTTCAAAATCATTTGCCTTTGCGATACTTGTTATCTTTCTCGGAGCATCCCATATTTTTTTTCCCTTGTGGATTTTTGATGCTATGATGAGATTGTGTTGGAAGTTCATCTATATCCTTCTAAGATAAAATTGAGCTTTGTGCTATGCTTTTAAGCAATGATCTTATTGGTATATATATGACTTCCTCTTGGATATCATGTTCTTCACCGTTGTATCTATTTTGTGTGTGCATGTTTCTTTTTGGACTTATATCTTCATGATTGATGTCTAATTAGAAACTTATACACATGAGAGTAGCTACATCTTTAATTGGTATTCCAATCTTTAGTGACCACCTTTTTTCTTTTTGATTCTTTGGTGGTTTCTAAAAGGCACAAGCTTTGTTTTTCATTTGGTATGCTTTTGCATCTTAATAAGCTTGTGGACCTATTTGCTACTCTTTGTTTGTGTTCAAAATTATCTAGGAGGGAGTGAGGATTCCATGTTGTGCACAACATATTAAAATGAAAATCCTACTTTGTGCACGTACCTTGGGGAGTTCCCTCTTGATTTTTAGAACACTTCTTCGGATCCTTTTGTTTGCTTGCTTCTTTCGTCGAAGTATCTTTCTCTTTGATATTCTTTTGCAACTTTTGGATCCTCGATATAGTTTGATCTCCCTCCATATATTCGTCATTGGATATGTGCATTTGATTTCACTCATATTATGAGAAATGCACACATTATGGGGGAGCTCTTACTATATTGGCCTTCTAAATTTTTCCTCCCATTTCGGCAATCGATGCCAATGGGGGAGAAGTTTAGAGGGTTTAAGGGAATTTGGTGTTATGCTTTAGTTTCGTTCTTAAGCATTTGCCTTTCTTCTCTTGCATCCTTGCTCTTTGTGTTGCATGGTTGCTTAATTCATTATATAAACCCTCGTAAAAGGGATTGTCATCAATTACCAAAATGGGGGAGATTGAAAGTGCATGTGTTGCCCCATGCGTGGTTTTGGTAATTAATGACAATCCTTATGGACTAATGTTTGCATTGAGATATACTTGTAGATCTTGTCCATAGGAAAAGATTGGAGTTCATGTGTTGGACTCTAGAAGATTCATGATGACCAAGGTTCCATCCAAGGGTTTATATGAAGAATGGTCATGTGAAGAGTTGAGCTTATTGCAAGCATGGCTTGGAAAAGAAGATTGAGTGAACTTCATGTTTATCTCCAAGCCATCATCTATATCAAGAAAGAAGATGAAGTACAAGTGGATTCATGAAGACGGAGTTTAGCAAGGCTCTCCCATAATGGTGTATGGGGGAGTATTTGGAGAAGTCTTCATCAAGCATGTGCTAGCAAGCACAATCAAGAAAGGTGTTCCAACTTGAGAGAGTCAAGATCGTCATCATCGAGCTCAAGTGGAATGCGCAAGGCAAAGGTATGATCTTGATAGGTTTTCTATTTTACCGGTCTCGTGGTGTTAGTGGGAGACCGGGTTATAGGATAGACGGCGTACTATCAAGAGGGGATCTCAAGTGAGTAACTTGATCGCACTTTGTGGAGAGCTCAAACCTTTGCATATTTGGCATATCATCTTTCTTGGTTCTTATTTGGCTTTTATTCATGTGAGAATTTAGAGTTGTGTTCATCTCCATACCAAGCTCTAGTTCATAAAAACGGATTTCGGTTGGAAAACTTGTTGTGTTTTCGTGTTGGAAATATTACCGGTCCTCCTCGAGATAAGGTCCACACCTCCCATGTGTGATATCTCCTCTATATTTTGTAGGAAAGCTCTTGTCGCTACCTTTCCAACCTCGTTGGTTTCATCTCGTTTGGAGTTTCCTTGCAAAAGTTATTGCATTTCAGGATTTACCGGTTGTTCTTTTTTTAGAGAAGGTTTACCTTTCGACATTTGGTTTTATCTTCACATGATGGACTATGATGTTGCTCTGCATAATCTTAAAGGGCTCTTCGTTGCGATTCCAATGAGCCCAAGATCATCGAAATCGGAGTCCGGATGAAAAAGTTGTGGGTGTTACATTTTGGCAGCTGGGTGGCCAGCCCCCAGGCCAGCCTAGGCCGGCCCCCAGGCTTGCCGGCTCAGCTGTGTGACCAGCCCCCAGACCAGCCTAGGCCGGCCCCCAGGCCGGCCGGCTCTGCTGGGTGGCCAGCCCCCAGACCAGCCTAGGCCGGCCCCCAGGCCGGCCGGCTCTGCTGGGTGGCCAGCCCCCAGGCCAGCCTAGGCTGGCCCCCAGGCCGGGCTCCCGTACCCCTCCAACGGTCACTTTTTCAGGGGACCTATTTAAGGGGTTTCTTCCCCAATGGTTCCAAAAGTGTTTGAGCAAGTTTTTCTCCCTCTCTCCTCCATTGTTGATCCTTCAATAAGCTTGCCTTCCTCTCTTTCCCTCCCATGATTCTTGCATATCTTTGAGGGAAATTGAGAGGAGACCTAGATCTACATATTCATCCAATCCATTCCTCCTCTAAGTGAGGGGAACCTAGTAGATCTTGATCTTGGAGTTCCATTTGTTGTGTTCTTCGTTGTTCTTCCTCTCTTCTCCCCCCATAAGCATTAGTTGCTTGTGGTGGGATTCGAGAGTGAAGGATTTGAGCCTTGTGCTCTTGCCATTGCTTCGTTGCATCGGTTTGTGCTCTCCACGAGGATTCGTGGAAGTTGAAAGCTTGTGAACTTGTTACTCTTGGGTCTTTGGACCCTAGACGCCCGTGTGGTGGTTGAGACCCTTGGTGGTCACTTGTAGCTGTTCGGGAGCCCCCAATCCCGTTGTGGGTTGTGCCCCGGATCGTTGTTGAAAGGCTCCGGATTTCCGCCTCGAAGGATTCCGATAGTGGAAGGTGAACCAAACCTTTGTGGTGCGGTTCATCGGAGAAGAAGGTGAAACCTTTGTGGTTGTTGAACCATTGTGTTGGTTCACACCTCTCCAACGAGACGTACTCCCTTAACAAGGAGGAACTCGGGAATACATCCTCGTCTTCGCGTGCCTCGGTTATTTCTATACCCGAGCTTTTTACTTATGCACTTTACATTGTGATAGCCTTCGTGCTTGAAGTATTCTATATTGCTATCACCTTGTTGCTTGTCTTGCTTACCATAAGTTGTTGGTGCACATAGGTGAGCCTAGTTTATTTAGGTTGTTGGCTTGTTAATTTAAACACATAGTTTTATTCCGCAATTATCAAGCCTAAACCGGAAAAGTTTTAATCGCCTATTCACCCCCCTCTAGGCGACATCCTTGTCCTTTCAATGTCCAGAACAGCTAGGTCCTCTCGAATCATTTTCACTGATCTAATCGGATTCCAAGTTTCTTTGTCATGTGTCCATTTGTTCCGCGATTGCCAGACAACCCACATCACTGATATAAATTTTGCTCTCTCCGAATCCGTAAAACGATCATCGCACAAGATATCCCGAGACCAAGTATCCGGATGTAGACTTGGTAGACAGAAATCAAACAGCAACTGTGCCTCCTCCCAGAAGCTTCTTGCATGTGAGCAATGCACTAAAGCGTGCATCAAATCCTCCTCATGTGATAAGCATAAACTACATATGCTCGTTGTTTTGATATGCCTTCGTCTCAAGGTAGCTTCGTCTGGCAATATACCACGTACAACTCTCCACCAGAAGACCCTGACCTTAGGCATAACTTTGAGCTTCCATAGAGTATTCCACATCGGACCTACCGCGTTAATTTAGAGTTTCAAAAATACATAGAGTATATCTACGAAAACATAAGATGGTGTTATGCAAAAGGGGTTATTAATCATCGGCGCGAAAGATTGGAGCAGCCGTCCTTCGGCCAGAAAAGTCGGTGGTTGGCCGCAAAGAACCGGTATGGATGTGCTCCATTCTCACCTCCCCATCACCTTGGATGTCACTTGTGATAGAAGAGAGGTGTGCCTCCAAATGCAGCTCAATCTCACCAACATCCACGCTTATTGAAGAATACCTCGGTCATCCAAGTCCGAAAAGAGCATTTACAACTCTAAATGGTTATAGCTAGTGTAGATAACAACATAATTATAAGACAAACTGTGTGGTTAAATGTTTTAGGCTTATCCGAAGAATTGAACAAGACAGTTATTGCTGCCCCTTCCCCCACCTCCCCCCGCGCGCGCCAAGTGAAAAGGGTGAAGATGGCTTTCCAAAGTTTTTTTATTTTCTTGAATTGTAGAAAACCGTGGCTACATAAAGGCTCCTTATTTTCCCAAGAGTCGGCACCTTCTATTGTCTCTCTCCTCCATTAAAGCCAAATTTTAATGCCCTAAATCTCTCACTCTAACCAACCAAACTTGATTCCCCTTTAGGGTTTGAGTGAGAAGACGTAGATCTACCATTACACTAAAAAAAATATTGATCCTAACCTACCAATTTTCTATGGATATCGTTACTCTTAAGTTTCTTGAAACTCTACGTGGAAGCGGTCATTTTTAAGCTAGAATTTTTTTGGGAGCTTCCAATTAAGTTGTGGAGAGAATCCCAACCTTGTTTGTAAAAGTTTTGGTTGTCAGGTTTAAGGGCAACACTTGGTGAATCGTGGCACTCCATCTTGGTAGAGGCACGAGGAGAATAATATGAGCATTGGTGGCTATTTGGGATCATTGTGACTCTAGGAGACTAGCTTCTCTTGAAAAGTGAATTTTGGGATAAAATCTCCATGCTTATTCGAAAATTCCTTCACTTATTTGTATATATCTTGATTTGCGTGTTTACCTTACATGCTAGTTTGTATCATTGTTGTCGTATAGGTTGCTCATTTATTTGCATGATTTAGCTTACTCGTCTCGCTAACTAGTTTTGATCGTGCCTTATTTAGTCTTTAGTCCATATCTCAACGAAGTTAATTTTGTTTGCGCATTCAAAATTTAATTAGGAATTTTCCCATGCCCACTTGTGCCCGTGTAGGCATGAAATGGAACATAGCCAAAATTCATAATTTTTTCAAATCTATTGGTTCGAGCTCCCATTGGTATGAACATGTGGGCAACACAAACACAAACTACATTCATATTGGAGGAAAACGTGCATATTGTGGGATGCATCTTGTATCGGGTCGGCCCGAAATGTACCATAAGGGGAAGTGAAAATGACTCCATTGCCGCATGCTCCAGTCATGTTCATAACGAAGTCGCACGAGATGATGATTCAAAATTAGATGGGTTAGCAATGTGAAATGAATTTGGGAAAACCTTGGAAAACATTGTGAAACCTCAACTACAAAGCCGTGCAGTGTGTATAGGAAACGAGGAGGACGACATATCGTTGTCTTATCGTGTGGTGCAGATAACGATAACATAAGAAGTTGTCTACTCAGAGAAGATAGGTGGGAGAAATCTACATGCACAACACACAATATATTCACATAATAGAAGTATACGTACTCGATTATTTTCTGGTATTGTTCCGTAGCAATCGTACGTGTATTGAGATACTTTGTGCAAAGTCTGAATAGAGGTTGTGGATGCTCAGCTCACAATAGCGCACACACACGTGTCATGGGTCTCGGACGAGTGGGTGGACCACATTGAAATTTGACGTGCGAACGGCCTCCCGTCGGCAGGGGTCCCCACCGTGCGTCCGTGCAAGAGGCCGAGAGCCCCATTTGCAGAGAGACAGCGACTCTCGCATCCCTGGAAGGCTGGAGCCAAGCCAGCATAGTCCCCGGTGGTTAAGCTAACTGGTGCGCCATTATGCTCACTGACCGTAGGGCCCCATTACCTGCGGCCCCAACTGCCAGACGATATTATACCCGAAATATTTGCCAGTAATTGGCGCGTCTCTGTCCGAACTTTTCCCCACCCTTCTCCCACGAGTTCTTTCCATCACCCCCTCTCTTGACTCTCTCTCTCTCAGACTCACACACACTGGTTTCTCCACTCCCCCCCAGCCTTCTTGACCAAAAAATCCACCCCTTCTTACTTCCGGAGGTATCGGAGATGGCATTCAAGCAGGTTTTCTGCGCCCTGCGAGAGGTCTTCCCACAGGTATGGATTCGATTGGCTGGCTCCTCCAGATTTATTCGCAGCTCCTTTTTGTTTGTAATAATACTGCTAGGCCAGTTTCTTCCAGGTAATTAATATGCCGCAAAATAGTAGTATTCCTCTAGGTTGCATGCGAAGAATTTATTTATAGAAATTTCTTTGCCCCCCTTTGCATTTTAAAACTTCCTGCTCGCTCTGGTAGCTCCTGGAGTAGAAGGTACCACCAAGGTTGACACCGAATTGTTAAAGGCTTTTATGAAATTTGCAGGATATATATCTATTAGCAGGCCCATTTCCGTTTTTCTTAAGGAGATGTAAATATCCGGTTTAAGCCAAATAAAGGATAATACTACTATTAATATGTTTGTAATAATACTGCTAGGCCAGTTTATTCGCAGGTAATTAATATGCCGCAAAATAGTGGTAATTCCTCTAGGTTGCATGCGAAGAATTTATTTATAGAAATTTCTTTGCCCCCTTTGCATTTTAAAACTTCCTGCTCGCTCTAGTAGCTCCTTGAGTAGAAGGTACCACCAAGGTTGACACCGAATTGTTAAAGGCTTTTATGAAATTTGCAGGATATATATCTATTAGTAGGCCCATTTCCGTTTTTCTTAAGGAGATGTAAATATCCGGTTTAAGCCAAATAAAGGATAATACTATTATGAGAGTATTCTATTCAGAGAAGGAGCATTAGTAGATGCTGCAAACAATATACATATATACAGAAGGAATCAAGGAACATCAGAAATAGATCTGCTCATGCATAATATGCAGAAGGAGCCAACGACCAAGTAAAATGCTCACATCCATTGTGTCAGCCCAGCTCTGTTAGTGTTTCCCTTGCCAAATAAGTTCTACTTCATCTTTGAAGACTTAATTAACTCAGTACATGAACCACCTCAAATATCTTACTGTATTTATGCAAGCAACTCTAGCATACTTAGAACCACACATTGAGATCACGAAAACATTACATGTTTAATATTATTTGTTGCTTTTGCATTTGTGTTACAGGTTGATCTTCGAATATTGAAGGCTGTAGCGAGTCAATATTCCTCTGATGTCGATGCAGCTGTTGGATTTGTTTTTTCTGATGTCCTTCCAGCTGTAAGCGAACCTACTGAAGCACATTTTACACTCCAAGATATTGATTATGCCGAACACGATCATACTGATAGTAAGTGATTTTGTGCACTGTCTTCCACCTAATGCATTTTTTATACATTGCTATCCAATAAGTGGAAAATACTCGTAACAATAAAATAGCTGCATCTGCTAGTTGTTTATTCAGTGGGGGGCCTTCAGTCTCATGCTTATTTGTTTGAAAATGTTAGCCAAGGAGCCTAACTTACACTCTGGAAGGATCTCATTGGTGAATCTAGGAGCTAAAGAGGATGCTAGTGTCCTATTTTCTACGTTAGCTGAGAACAGTGGCACTGTTGACGAATGTAATCCATTTTCAGAGTATGCTGGACCATTGTACAGTAATAACAAGATAGAAAAATGTTCCCATATTGAGGATAAGGTCGTTATAAATGAAACAAGAATTCCTACAACAACAATGAACACCCTTCTTCAGGAGCATTATGATCAGGTTAAATCATCACCGGCATCTGCAACAGAGCCACATATGATAGAGTATGAGCAGTCTGCTTCAGAAGGGTGTAATGACTATTCTGCAGCTGAAGAGGATAAAGTGACTCCAGAGACTGAAAATATAGGCAACCCCAAGCCTTATAACGATAATTATGAGCTGTCAGATTTGTTTGCCTCTTCTGGGAGCATGTTGCCATTATTTACGGAGGGCTCTTCAAATTGTGCAGTGAAACATGAAGGGAAAATGCCTCTGGAACTTTCTAATGCACATGATATCGCCAATTCAGAAGATAACTGTGACTTGGAAACCATATTTGTGAATTTTCAGTCAAAGGAAGACAGACATACATCAAAGAACTTGCCGGATGCTGCAACTGTCCATACACTGTCCAAACCAAAGGACAATTATGACTTGCAAGTTTTGTTTGAAAATATCGATAATGCTGGAAATGATTTGGGCGTGCTCTGTACTGCAGAAAATTCCGCTGAACTCCACAAGTTGGCAAACGATGGTAGCTTCCACAATTTATTTGACGAACTATGCACAGTTGACAAGACAACACAAGTACCTTCGAATTTTCCTGGGAAGGATGAAAATGAGCAGTCTTTGTACAAACTAGATGATCAACATAAGTTGCTTGACTTATTTGCCTCATCCAATATCATCGATAACTCAGTGCATGAAATGGGTGGTTTCAACACTCTTCATAATGAAGAGCTAACTTTAATAGATTTCAATAATTGTGGAACTTTTACTACTACATGCAATTTCGACGATGATAAACACTTTGTATGCCCGATTGTTGATCTTGATGCATCTCGGCCTAATGAAGAATGGAAGATGCCTGGTGCAAATAAAAGTGAGGGATTTCTCGATATCTCTACTCATTCATATCATTTCAACGATATAAACAAGAATGTTTCTGATATCACTAAAAGCAAGGTAATTGTTGTATGACAAGAATATCTCCTTAGTAAGTTAAATGAAACGTCTACTTGCTTATAAACCATTTTATAAGATCATAATCAGTAGTTTCATATCTTACATGCTTATTATTCTAAAATACGGTACAAAACCAAGTCGATGGAATTGCTCTGGTTCAGTCATATTCTTAGTTATCATATTTAATCCTTATTATTAATTTTGGAAACACTTTCAGTTATCTGGTTATATTTACTTAAACTGTTAAGGTTAATCCGATTTCAGAAATTTTCATGCATGCAGCCAGAAATTTCTCTCTCCTTTTCTCACTTGAAAGCATTGAGAATTTAATATGATACATTGAAGCAAATTGAGAAACATGTAGGGCCTGCTAGGTTTTGTGCAAAAAAAAAAATCCCTAGCCAATATTTGTCAAATTTTCCGAGACCAAAATTTTCAAGAATAATACTCCGTAATTGGTAAGCCAACATTTGACAGATTTTGGGACCAATGTTTCCAATAACATCTAATTTTTTCTGTAACATATAATAACAAACAATCATTTGATCATGATCTTTGTAGAAAATTCACATAAAGCTCATTGCAGGAATTATTGACTTCTTTGTATGAATCAACAATCATGAAGATGAAAGAGGTGGAGCTTCAGGAGGAAAATTCTTTACTAGCAAAACAAAATGCATACAAGGCGCATCAAAAATTTCTTGCCATGGTAGATCACTTTAATCAGTTAATTGAGAATTCCAAAGAGTCAAATGATAAGGTAGTCATGTTCTTAATTCTCTGGTATGTTCATATGTATTGAAAATGAGGCTTACATATCCATTCCTAAATAGGAAGCTCAAGTAGTGTGCAAAGAAAAATGTTCATTGGTGGCTCTAACTCAAGACCTTCAGTCTCGACTTACCAAATTGTCTGCTCAAAGAGATGAAGCTCTTACAGCTGTTCAGGAGGTAACAGCTGAAGTTAATAACATTGTACAAGGATGCTGTTATTTTGCGATGTAGAAAGTGATAATAGTGTTGTTTTTTCATATCCAACCGCGCAGATTAAATGTGAACTAGATGCACGTCTAGCAACTTCGATGGAAGAAGAAACTACAGCAATGGAGCACATTATTCAAGAAGAGAAATTAGCTCTTTTGGTGCGTAAAGAGAAGGAAGCTACAATGGGGAGCATAATGGAGGAGTCAAGAAAGCTCCAAAAGGAAGCCGAAGAAAACATTTTGGTAATAGCAGCAGATTCAAGACAAATTTAGCCTGTAGATGTTACTGTTTCTTCCACACACTATTGTTTCACACACACATACGATCATTGCTCTTCTTGCATACTTTGTATTAATGGCTTCATTTTTCTCGTTGCAGTTGAGAGGATTATTGTTGGACCAGGGTCGCCTCATTGATATCATGCAGTATGTTAACACTCTCCCAGAAATATATATGGTCCTGCTGCTCATTCATACACATTTGCTGATGTGTATAATTTACAAAACCTTGCGAGCGCCACATTTTTACTTTTAAGGTCTAGCAGTATCAAATCTAATACGGACAAAATGCAGTACAACTTTAGAATATGAATGCCCTCCTTTTACTTTTGTAGAGGAGAAATGTCAAGTATCCATGCAAATGTTGTAGCATTGAAAGAGAGAACCCGTGGAAGCAGGCTCAAATCAGCCTTGGTGATAACTAGCTGCCCAGCTAGTTCTTACCATAAGGATGATTGCAAGAGTGCATCTGGTGACACAGACCGGCCTGTGGGGAACGACGAGAACATAAATGATCTGCCTCAGGACGAGATAACAAGGAGCCTTGCTAAGGACCATATCACAGCTTTGGACGACGACGACGAATGGGAGGTGCTGGAAACAGATTATGCCTAGAGTGGGTTCAATTTAATGTTCAATCACATTTTACTCAATAAGATGGCAGCGTCTTGGCTTACCAAAAATTATGTGCCAAGCAACAGAATGTGCAACCCCAAGAGTGCATAGGGCAGATTCATGCACCCAACTGCCACTGTTGGAAGATTGAACCTCCAAACTATGCAGGTGTTTGGTTCTCGTGCCATGTAGATATACAAATACGCAAATATACATATATCAGTGTTTACTTTTGTAACTAAACTTAATTGTAATCTAATCATGTAATTAATACAAAATTATGTGCTTATATTTGTACAGAACCGAGTGTATATATCATACATATTGGCAAAGAATGTTATTCCAAAGTATACATGTACCTTTAATTTTCATAGAACTGCTTGTTTATTGAATTATTTCTGATTATTTTTTTCCATCCTTGGTGTTAGCTGTTTTAAAGTAGAAAGTATCTAGTGGAAACCAACTTTCAGTGAAAATCGGCGAACTACGAAAAAAACATGTTTAAAATTTCTAAAAAATTCTCAACAAAAATGCAATATATTGTGAAGGCATGTAAATTTGCAAGTTGAAACTTGAAATTTTTAGGAGTTCTATCGGCATGTAAATTTGCAAGTTGAAACAACATGCCTATAGAACTCTACCTTCTCAACAAAATGCATTTTTATTAATTTTTGTTAGAACTTTTAAACATGATTTTTTCATGGTTTTCACCGGTTTCCACTACTGAAGTTGGTTTCAACCGGATATTTTCCCGGTTTTAAGTTGAGGTCAGATTTCTAATGCCAGAACTTGTACCAAGTTAACTCATACATGGGACATGGATCGTACATTGAAGACAAACATGAATCTTTCAAATTTTGGAAACCTAAAGTTCTCAAAGTTCAATTCTTAACAAACATCATCGAAGATTCCAATTATTTTGCTGCACTCAAGTCTGAAATCTGAATCCCTAAATCTGGTACGCGTGTAACCAAGCTCACATGGACCATACGCCGGAAGCGGCCTAAAATCCACTTATCTCACCGGTTACCGGCTGCTTCACCGTGCGCTGCCGCTGCGCACAAACCGATGGAAACCTGGGTCCGCGCCGTCGTGGAGGCCATCCACTCGTCTCGCGCCCAAGCCGTCATCTACCTCGCCGGCGGGGCCTCTCAGGTGCCGGCCACCACCCCACCCCCTTCTCCCTCTCCTTCCCCAATCCCCAGTGACATCTCTACTGTAATTTTGATACCTCGACTGCCGCAGGCGCTCGGCTGGCTCCTCTCCGTGCCCGGCGCGTCCGGCAGCGTCCTCGAGGTCGTCGTGCCCTACTCCAGGGCCTCTATGGTCCAGCTACTCGGCAAGGTAAAGCGCACCGGCATCCGAATCGACGAATCCAGCTCGGGCACTCGCAGATTCGTTCTTGTCTGGATTTTGAAGCTCACGCGCTAGATACTCATCGGACTGACCGTGCTTTGATGTTCAGTTGCCATTGCAATTTACGAGCAAGCAGGCTGCAGAGGACATGGCGCTGGCCGCGTTCAACCGTGCCCTCAAGCTTTCTGGACCAGGTCTGTTGGTGCTGGAATTCTGCACATGAGCATACAGTGTGCACTAAATCTTCTCATTCATATCTAAAAATTTAAGTAATTGGGCGACAATGCTGACAGGTTTAGAAGTAATGGGCGTTGGCTTTACTGGGTCACTCGCTAGCTCACGCCCAAAACAGGGTGACCACAGGTACATATCTGTCACTCCCCTTACACCTTAACTAACTAAAAAATAGTTCGAGGAAATGGGAACTACCAAAGTTTTTTAGTTACTCCTTGAGTGATCTTACTCATGGTAGTGTTTACAGTACCTGACCCAAAACTTATCTGTTATTGGAATTAATTAAGTGATAGCAAGTCTAAAACATTAGTCTTATCAAATTGGGGCAGTGATTATAATAGCTAGCATATCGACATAGCATGTGATATTATCATACTTAGGCTAACCTCTAATTAAGATGAGTGAACCACTTGCTTCCATAAGATTTAACGTGCCTATGAAATTTAGAGCTTTGCTGCTCTAGCTTCCAAGGCATAGGAGCCTGTACACATGTTGTAGTCGTATTACTCAAATTTCCAGCTTTTGGGGTGATACTGGACCCGTTCCCTTCTTCATGATAATAACATCTATATGTTTGTTAAGCCTATTCTTTACTGCGCTTTATATAATATTTGAAACTCATTCAAATAGGTTCTATGTGTCAACGCGAACACAAAATTGCCTCAGGACATCACATGTAACATTGTCTAAGGTACCACCAATACTCTTTATTCTTAATAAAACATTTCTCTGGGAATCAATGTTATCAGTATGCTGTGGTTCTGGGCATTTTCCGCATCCTGGCGCATTTTACTATGCAGTGCATTAACTTTTAGAGCCTTTCTATTTAGGGTTTACGGAGCAGAGAGGAAGAGGACAAGGTTTCAAGCTATTTTGTGCTCAAGGTTTGTTATATATAGTTCTCACTGGTACATCAGTTGAGTTAGGCATCATAATTAGAGATTATGAACAACCAGTCCTGAGCGGGTGATCATTATGTCAGGACTAGCAGTACATTTTGTTAAATGACAATCCCAGTTAGCTCTTCCTTACAGGAATTTACTGTGATGCAGGCAATCGCAGACGCATGTAGAGTTTCTGCAACCATTCAGACAGATGTTCAAGAAACTGAAATCCCAAAAGAAAGTGTGGAACAGTTTGATGAAGACCAAGAGCTCCAGCAAGTTATTGATGGTCAAGTCTGCATGAAAGTATACCACTTTGCTGGTATATTCCGGCGCTTGAAGTCGCTATGTTTTTCATGCTAGAATTCTTTCATTTTCATTCTTAAATCATGATGTTATCTGATAATTGTAGATCCAGTGGGAAAGAATTTCGACAGGAAACTAATTCTACCTGGTTCATTCAACCCCTTGCATGATGGCCACCTTAGGTTGTTAGAAGTTGCATCAAGGTGAGATATGATCAAATCAAATTATTTGTACAGCTAGATTTTGTCATCTTAAATTCAAGCAAGGTGAGAATATATTAAAATGTCTACGAATTAATGTAAGTAAAAATGTACTTTGTTAAACTGGAAATTTCTACGTTATCATTTCTATAGTTGTCTGTGTAGCAAATGTGTACATGATTCTATTAAACCCCCTTTTTTGTTGAGGCCCCAAAAGAGTAATTGACCTTTTTCATTCACGAATCCGCTTATTACAGTATGTGTGATGATGGACTTCCGTGCTTTGAGATATCAGCAATCAATGCGGACAAACCCCCACTGTCTATTGCAGAAATTAAGCGCCGTGTTGAACAATTCAGAAAAGCGGGTACGAGTATGACCCACTGCTATAGTTCTAACTACTAAGATCATACCTAGTTTTCTTTCGAGTTATTTACCGTGTGACATGCCCTCCATTTTGCTATGTACCTAGAGCTATTATTGGATTACTATGCCCAGGTATGCCGGTCTTTTAAATTTGCTTTAGTTTGAGGTTACAAAGAACCATGGATTTTTGTCCCGCCATCATGCAATCATCATGGCTAATATATCGTTTAATACAAATTTTCTGTGATACGGATGTGCCCAGACTGTAGTTGTATACCTGTGTTGACTATGAAATAATTGTTGTCAGCTTGAACATAACACCATTTTAGATTTACTGAAAGTCATGTTCTGTTTCTCGCCAATCACCATGTACTACTAATGTTTCTTTGTCTTAGTGTAGCAAATTAAAACTGTATTTATCTGTAGGGGGGAACTCATCCAATTGATCAGTGACTATGCTGTTCTTTCTGTTGCAGGGAAGAATGTGATCGTATCTAACCAACCGTACTTTTACAAGAAAGCAGAACTTTTCCCAGGCAGTGCTTTTATAATTGGTGCAGACACTGCAGCGAGGCTTGTTAATGTAAGTTTGCTGGAGCTCAACGTTTGTTTAGCGAGTGTCTTAGGTTTGATGGGAAGTGTTTTATTTTTCATTAGATAATAATTGATAATGGAACGCTTTGTAGCATTATTTATGTTATAAGCATAAAACAATTTGTTATTTAGGACACATTTGGCTAAGTCATTATAATTCTCACTTTCTCAGGTCTTTTTCACTGAACTGGAATTATTTTAAAATGAATGTTCGACAATTGAGTATTTTATTTTCCAAAACTGAATGAAGTTTACTCATGTCAGCCTAAGTATTATGGAGGTGACTACAACAGAATGCTGGAGATTCTTCTTGAATGTAAAAACACTGGCACAACATTTCTTGTTGGTGGTCGAGAGATCGAAGGTGTTTTCAAGGTATGAATGTACCCATATGTTTTGTTTGACATGCATTGAAATTATTTGTCTGATCAAGTACTTCACTATTTGTTTTTAAGGTCCTTGAAGATTTAGTCATTCCAAGAGAGTTGAAGGACATGTTTATCTCTATACCAGAGGAGAAGTTCCGCATGGACATTTCATCTACTGAATTGAGAAAAAGCCAAGGGCTGTGATGTGTCATAACGTGGTCCTATTCTACAACAGATACAAGATGTTTGTTTCTTGGGCAAAATCTTTGCAAATAGCCATGACAGTGTTTGATGTCATGGTTTTTGTTACGCAGATACTTTTTTATGTGTATATTAGTAAAACTAATATACACACCACTAGTGTTACAGATCAGAAGGCAATGAATGCCCTGTTTTTTCTTGGAGAATCGTGTAACTATTACTTTTTAACTCATCGTGTAATTTTGCGTCTGCCTTTTTGGGTATGCCGTTATAATGTTACTGAACACTTTAAGACGTCATACATGTACAGACTCATCTGTTCACAGTTGGATAAAAAAACATTGAATTCTTGACAGTGACATACTTTGTTTAAGATTATACAGTAGCATAAGAGCTCTTCTCACATTGATTGCTTTAGCTGATGAAAATAAGCTTGTACACATTAACAGGTACCGCACATCTGGATGCTAGCAGTCAACTGAAGTTTCATCTGCTTCGCTTATCTGTACTGGGTTCATGCAATCATTTTTCTTATTTGAGCAGGTTCATATTTCTTGAAATCTACTCCGGTAAGGTAGTAACTGGGGAGGGATTGTTAATATGTGCTGACAGCTTCGTGCAGTATATTTTATCTGTATTTTGACTTGACAGGCCCTCTTGGTATTTTATTGAGAAAATTCGAATCGATCTTCTCATAGAACTTCTTGATGTCTTCGCCACCCCTTGCAACAAGATGATCCACTTCTGTCTCGTATTGTTGGTACAACACTGGCAACGTGTGGGCGCACAAGAACCCTGTGGAAGTAAGAAAGATATACTTGTTACATTATATGGAGATTGCAGTTTTATATTGTTTTATGAGACTAGATTGATTAATGTGTTCTCGCAGTATCCTTTCTGAAGTTCATAGTTAGTTAACTTCTACCTTGTTGTATTTTGTTTTGCTGAAAATTACTATTTTCCATTCTACTTACCAAGATAGAGTAGGCTTGTGAAGCTGCAAGAACCTCCAATCACTGACAATACCAGCAGGGATCCTACTACCTTAACAATAAAAACAATTTGAATGTTAGTACGAGTTTAAGTTGAACAGCGATAGCAAAATAATTGTACCAATCATTGACTAAACATCGTATCGAGTAGTGTGTCATGTCTGGTTGATTATTAAGATCTCTTAAGGAGCTCCATATTAATCCATATAGGCGGTAGAAACGTAGAACTGTAACTGTCACACAATTTTTCTTTTCTTATCAAAGATAGCAAAGCAGCGGGTTCTGTACCATTAGGAATTTCTTCAGGTCCTTTCCACATGCGATATCATATAGAAGAGATACAACATTTGCCAATTTGTAACGAATGGTCAAGGCCATTTCTCTGAAGGCATGTTCAGAAATTACAACTTGTGGAATCCTTGGTGGGTCTCTGCAATTTGAAATTGGTCAAATTGAGTTCCACTCCCGTGAAGTCATGATTTCAAATTGCCTTTTAAAGCTAAACACCCCAATATCCCCAGCACAGGGGAAAAAAGAAGCCATACCTGTCGAAGAGTGGTGCAGCATTTGATGCAATGAAGATCACAAGCATAGCAAAGATGGCAATCTGGCAAAGGAGCGGAACTATATTGTATTCTACCACGTCGAACAGGAACCATATCAACGTGGCCCCAGCAAGAACTCCAGCAGATAAGTTTCTGTTCTTCCAAAGCAGAACGTCCGCAGCTGCAAAGCCCCAACAATGGAATCCGTAACTACATCGGCTTAGAGAGAAACTGCGGTACTGCAAGTAATGTAGGGTAATTGCCTAGAAACGAAGCAAGAACATCATACCTTTCCCTCCACCCAGAAGCCGATGGATCGACTTGTGCCTGTGGTATGGCCTTGCCACGTGTGGTCCATGGTCAGGATTGCTGGGGAAATGAGGAGGCATGGCTTCACACGGCGTTTGGGATGTTGACCCTTGTTATGTCTGATTTGTGAAGTTACAGACGTATTACCTTTATAGGCACCTAAAATGCTAGCATGGTCTATAGGGGAGCCTATGTTGACAAGGAAAGGATAGCTTGGCACAGAGGATGTTGAGCCATCGAGGGGAATAAACGAATGCAGGGCATGAGTTGCTTCAGCCAGATGTTTTCTTGGTTACAGCCTAGAAGCAAGTTTAGTTGTTAACCTTTAGTTTATGCCAGAAGCTTGCCCCGATACAATATCAGTGGGATGCTTGGCCGTGATCTGGCAACGCATCCAAGCCCTACAGAACCTCATGTGAGCCACAGAACCTCAACGTTTAGTAGTTGCTATAATCTCCAAATTCTTCTTCACCGCGTCCTTCCCAAAATCGATCGCATCAACTTGCGCCTTCTCACCACAGAAGGCATCAACCCCAGTCTCCTACGTTATTGTTTCATTGCTGGCTGTGGCAGCAACGGTGCCAAACGCCTCCGGCAATGAGCCTGTGTGCTGTTGTGGACTTGTGGTCGATCTTCAGCTGCAGGACATGAAAAAGAAGGTTGGCAGAAGAGTCTCGCTAGACAGCCAGGCTGCCGGAGTTGTCTTCGCCGTGAGTCCGGATCGGCCAGAAAGATAAGACACGCAAGGAGATGGATTAAGGATTGTTTAGGGAAGAAGAAGCCAACTCTAACTACGGGCTTTGAGACTAGCGTGGATGTGCAGTCTAAATCACTCTACACGAACTCCGGAGCAGCACTGGAGTTCCGGGAACTTGTGCGAACGACCGTGCACTACCGTTCACGCAACCGTGCAATTCTAAATTCTGGCTGCTCCCGGCACGGTCCCAGAGCTCACTACAAATACCAACTCTGCTTTCAGCTCCCAGAACCACAGCTTGCTCCACGACCAGTCTACCACCATCCGTGAGAAGCCATGAAGCCTTGCGCTGTGCTGTTTCTCGTGGTCATGCTCACCGCGTCCGTCGCGGTGTGCGCGGCGTCCAGAGCAGCGTGCATGGAGTGCGACCCGCTGGCGCTACGCCCGTGTGTCCCGGTGATCCTCTTGGACGCACCCCCGTCCGCAGCATGCTGCGCCAAGCTCCGGAAGCAGAGGCGGTGCCTCTGCAAGTACAGCAAGAACCCCTATCTGGGTAGATACATCAACTCCCAGAACAGCAAGAAGGTTGTGGCTGCATGCCGCCTGCGAGTTCCTAGGTGCTAATGCGCAGTGGTGCGAGTGCCATATGCTAGACATTGCTACTAGCATGATCTGCCTTCTTTCTTGTCTTCTCCTTTTCTGACTGCCGCGTGATGTGTCCTCAGAGAGCAGTTGTAATAAGAGCACGGCCTTGTTAGTACTAGGTACTAGCTGTTCGTGCTTTGTGTGTCAACGCCATCAGAGACATGGGTGTGTGCTTGGTGATAGTATTTCCGGTTTACTCGTTGTCTTGCAGAGTTGCAGTGGGGCTATTTGGAAGTTGTTGTTCTTTGTCTTCATGCTTACTGCGTTCCTTTGATTATTTCAAGAGTTCTCAAGAAATGATGTCGAATTCACATGAAGTACAGATCTTAACAGTGGCCTCTCTCATGTTACTTTCTTTCTGGGGACACTCATGGTACTTTGTGTTGTGTAGAAGTGTAAAGATGCAATGATCACCATGCAGAAGATGGAATGTGTGCATCATATCAAGTTCAGTTCCTTAAACAGGTTCGGATGCAACATCATATGATTCCCTAATTGCAACATTAAGTAACCATAAACTACATAGAGATGTGCTCTCTGGGAAACCAACACTGAAAATCCAAAAGCAGGTGTAGTTCTTGTGGACAGCATGTTCGCACCACTTCCATTATATGAACAGCGATGTTTGCAACATGGGTTTTACGCTTCAGAGGTTCTTCTTGGCATGTCCAGGTCCGTGCTGCTACTCTCCAACATCTCGACGAGTTTGCTCATCGACGGCCGATTCGCAGCCGCTGTCTGCGTGCACCACAGGCCAACTATGATCATCTTCCTTACAAGCTCTCTCGTGTCACCACCGGCGTCAGAAATACTGTTGCAGAACTGGTTCAAGTGCTCATAGAGGCATAGAGCCACTGGGCGAAGTACTTGCTGGTAGTGTCAGCACCAACCTTGACGTGCCTTTTTGCCCTGACCATCTCAAGGACTATCACACCATAGCTGTACACATCAGACTTGCTAGTGACTGGTCCGAATTTCCTGGATACAACCTCCGGTGCATCATAGCCATCTCTCTCCCTCACAATGTGAGTAGATGTCTTGCTCTCTTTCGGCAAACATAGACTTGCCACACCGATATCAGAAATCTTTGGACACAGCTCCTGATCCAGCAGGATGTTTCGGGGCTTGATATTGATATGCACACCGTTGGGGGTGATCTCTCCATGGAGATACTCGAGCCCTCACGCGACGCCCGACGCAATGTCAAACAGCTTCTCCCAGTACGGCCACAGCGAGTAGTTCTCCTCTACAGATGGTGACGATGCACTTATGAATAGTCCTTAGTGCTACAAACGTAATGCTAAGCAGTTTGATACTACATTTTTTCATCGTGCCTATAGTGGTCTGTACTTCTATTTGACACAAAACCGAAATCCGATATTTTCATCGTCGTAATGCTAACCTATGCTAATCGAAGACATGCACCGCCGTTAGTACGATATGCAGTATTGTCGTTGGCCGTCAGTCAGTCAGTCAGGGACTAAACACGAGCAGAAGTAGGCGAGAGCAGACGACGATCTTCTTTGTTGTTCACGGCTGCGGCGTTGGATCGATCGGCGATGGTCCTGTTTGAGGTGAACGTGTGAGCGAGTGTTTCAATACTGCTGCGTTTCTGTCCAGAATGTGATCAGTAAACACAAACCATTTTGGCCATCCCAGCAGAAGAACGCAAGGCATAGAATCTTCTGTACTAGCCCCGTAATTAAAGCCATGATCTATTGACATATATACTGTACATCCATCGCTGTGGATGTTGCCTGCCTATCGCCGCGCACCACCGCCTCCAATTTTCCCCACCCAAAACCCTAGCCCTTCCAGGCTTCCAGCCATGACACCGGCGCTGCCGAACGATCTCCTCGAGGAGATCTTCCTCCGCCTCCCGCCAGACGAACCCGAGTGGCTCCTCCGCGCCTCCCTCGCCAGCAAGTTCTGGCTCCGCACCCTCTCCAGCCATAGCTTCCGCCGTCGCTGTGGCGAGCTCCATGGAGCTCCCCCCACGTTGGGCTACCTCTACCACTTTTACTTCGCCACCGACCATGCCAAGGAAGATCGCGCGCTGAACTTTCTCCCCGTCACGAAATTCGCCCAAGTGTTCCTGACGATGGCTGGAGGGATTGGCACTACGAGGCGCTGGACTGCCGCCATGGCCGCGCCCTCTTTGTGACGGCCGATGAGGTGTTACCCGGGGCGCTCATCGTTTGGGACCCCATGACGGGCTGCCAACGCGAGATGTATAAACCTGACAAGTACATGCTGTACCGCAACCTCGGCGCCGCTGTGCTCTGCGCTGCACACGGGCACGGCTGCAACCACCGCACCTGTCACGGCGGCCCTTTTCTGGTGGCCTTCATCGGCCTGGTCAAGTCTCATGGTACTTGCTCTGCGCACGCGTGGGTGTTCTCGTCAGAGACAGGTGAGTGGAGCAAGCCGCTCTCTCGTCTTCATCTCGGGGCTCAAGCATACGTCGAGCCACTGCAACCTGTACTCATCAAAGATGCACTTTACTTCATGGTTGCGCTAACCGGTGCCAAGGACTCCGGAATTGTCAAGTATGACATGGGATCTAATAGCTTATCACTAATTGATGTGCCGGTGGCGGCGGGGCCTGTGCTTGTCGGTGATGCTATCCTCATGGCGATGGAAGATGGTAGTTTGGGGCTTGCACTCAAGAGGGCTGGATTAACCATCAATATGTGGTCACTGCAAATTCGTTCTAACAAAGTCGTGTCATGGACTCGGCATAGAATCGATCTCAAGAACCTTTTCCCCATTCCAAATCTCACGAAAAAACTTATCCTGAATGGTTCTATAGAGGGCCGTGATATCATTTTCGTGACCGTGGACCTTGGCGTCTACGAGATCGATCTCAAGTCACCGCAGTGGGAGAAGCAATGGAAGAGAGAAGAATATTCCATCTACCACATTAATGGCAAGTCACTACCGTTAAAGAAGCATTTGAAAGGAGAAAAAGATTTGCTTTGTTTGATTCCATACACGAGTTTCTACAATCCACAAGGTATATATGTATATGTCATTTCTTTTTATGTATGCACTCGAGTAAACTTTGTGTGCTATGTAACAGTCGACTGTTACACAAAGTATGTTTATGCGTACTTAATTGGTAACTTATGTAGTATCATGCCGTCTATTTTTGAAATCACACTAACAAATATATGTGTTGCAGAAAGGGTGAAACCATGGAATGCGGCGAACTGAAGAACGTGTGGTCGATTACGCTTGGGTCTTCTAATGAATTAAGTTACCATTTTGTACCTAGTTGGTCCTTCTTTTCTCATGTTGATGTTGGCTTTTGCCAGTAGTGTACTCCCTTCGTCCCATAATATAAGATGTTATTACAATCAATTAGTAGTATATTGGTTTAATAAGACATAGGGAAGTATTATCTTGTAATGGACCTCTAGTTAATTTCAGCATTGTCTATATACTTTGCTGTTAGCTTTTATTTCTGTGTTTACGGATGGTGAATCTACATCAAATATGTGCCCCTTGTTTACTTTACATCAAGACTTACCGTTGTTTTCATTTTTTTTCCTTATCTATAAGGTGGTAGAGTCCTGAGCTAGATGTATGCCGCTCGAAACCTGCAAGACAGTGTTGGAATATTTTTTAAAAAGTTTTTTATAGATACTTCACTAATATTGCGTGAAGAAAATTATTTTTAAAAATATTGCGCTGACGGTTTAGGCAAACCGAAATGCAACTTTTGTTTTGGGTCAAACAGAAATCAGCCTTTCGTCATAGACCATGCCGAAAGGTTATCTCTATGCAGCCGGCGTGACCAAAAACTTCCTTTCATTTTGGTTCTAACGGAAGGAATCGATCCATCTATATGCGTAAGTCCGCCGAAACGAAAAAAAATTACAACAGGTAAGTTGTGAGAAACTACGAGATCGATCTACTCGTGAAAGAAAATTTCAAACGGTCGACGACCGGGTGCGACGAATTTCACAAAATCCGTCTACAAATGGTGCGAACTTGGATCCAAAATTAAGAAGTTACAGTCAACAAAATCCGAAATCGATCACGTGAACTGAACCTACTCGTCGATGTGCATACATTTCCTTTATATTTTATCTTTAATACTTCGAGAAACGACGCGTCCGTCCAGTTGCACGGCTCGGCCGGGAGGGCATTTCGGATGTACTTTTTGCTTGTAGCTCTGAACGAAAGGCGCTTTCAATAGTAGAATCAAAGTGAAAGGCGTATAAAAAAAGCACGATAAGTAGGTTTCAGTTTCGCCTAGAACGAGAGGTTCCTGGCTATGTTCAACGATGTGGCCCATCCCTCTCCTTTTGGTTTGGCCCAAAACGGCGTGGCCCATCCCTCCTTTCGGTTTGGCCCAAAGAAAGGTGCAGGTTTTGCCCAGAACGACGGCACAATATTTTGAAAATAATTTTTTCCCGCAATATAGTGAAATTTCTATAAAAATATATGTTTTTAAAATATCGGATTCTGTCATGAACTTTTTTTTGCGAAAAAGGACCCTGCCATTTAAAGAAACACCGAACGGTACAAAACATTTCAACAAAAACGAAAATTACAACGAGATCCTTGAGATGCCCTTCGTCTTCAACCTCAGACCGTGTCGACGGCGCGCCGCCGCTGCGCGCCTCCCAATGCCGGCCTGACATTGTTGGTTGCGGACGGGAAGTCGCCAAACGGGTCAAGAAGACCGCATCCGTCCCAGAGCCGAAAAAGAAGGATGAACCGCCGATGAATCTCCATGAGGATCCGGATTCTGTCATGAACTTGCTCGCATGTGCCAGGCCTCATGGTTTCATGGCAAGTATTCCTGAGATTCGTCAAGGTATACTTGCACCTTGTACATGGTATTTTGTTGTGTACTTGTTGTTTACAACAGTAAGAGTAGCACCTTTCGGTTTCCTCTAAATCAAGCACAAAAGCAGAGTATAAGTCTTTAGCGAATGCCAGAGCTAAGATTATGTGGGTACAAACCCTTGGTGAATTAAATGTTCAACATCATACAGCAGATCAGCAGCACAATTATGGTGTAACAATATGGGTGCAAGTTACCTTTCTGTTAATCCCATATTTCATGCTAGAACTAAGCACATCGAAATTGATTATCACTTTATTCGAGAATGAGTAGCTCACAAATTATTGGACATCAAGTTTATTCCAACAGATGATCAGGTTGTAGATGGATCTACTAAACCACTCACGGTTCTCCAACTTTAAGCATTTAGAAACAATCTAAACTTAGATAAGTTACGATTGAGGGGTGTGTTAGCGTGTTAGTTAAGTATCGTGTTATGCAAGTTGTATCGTCCCAACTAATCGTATAAGATTTGGTGGCAAAGTTATCTTCTGTTGTAACAATCCATGTAATCCTTTAAGATTTTTGGTTAAACCTCCTATATACACGTAGGTTGTGCCCAAGTTAAGGTAAGACACCTTCCACCAAAATCACAAACCCAACAAAAATGTGCATAATGTGAGTGTATTCTTGAAGGCAAATTAAAGCATATACGAGTTTTAAGCATCTAATGTTTTTACAAACATGGAAGTATCTAATCCACTCTGTGAAGGGACATCCTCCTCTCCTCGCGGATGACACCGGTCGTTGTACCCGGGCTGTACCTGCCGGAACGCCGATGGTGTCTTCGCCATCCCTATAGGTCCCAGTCCAGCGCAGAAAAAAGGCAGATCCGTATCGACGCTTCAACTCACGTTCTCCTCGCGTGTCACGCGGGGCGGTCGCGTTAGGCGCTTACGGGCGCACATCAATACGCGCGATCTTAGCGTTGGATACACCGCGTTCCGGCGTGGTGCGCCCGCCAGGTTTCAACTCAGGCAGCACCGCTACGGCCACGGCTTAGGGTGGCGTCCTGCTCACATCCAGAATCTGCAACATGACTTGATTAGTCGGCATTTGGCGACTCTTAATTAGTTATGCTCTGAACCTGAAACCCCAAATTTTAACCCAGAATCCAAGTATTCTTGTGTGGTGTACGTTTTTTGTTTTTTGTTTTGAGGAAGGGTCTGATACAAAGACAGGAGCCTCCACACTTTACAACCAGGTCCCCAACCAAACGCAAAATTACAAAGAAACCCAGCAAAGTGCAGGAAACACCCTAGGCCACCGGAGAGAAAACGCGATCAGACCCTCGCCGCGCCCCAAGCTCCTACGCGCCGCCGGCGACGCCGTACCGCCCACCGTCGAGAGGAAGCACCACCACATGTAGCAGACAGCCGCATGATCCATCCGCCGCGCAGCGACGAAATCTGGAGTCGTTGAAAGACCACGGCCACAACACCATCCTCACGCGTCCACCGATCTTCCAGCCGCCGCCGCGGCGCGCAGGACCACCTCCACCTGCTGACCACCATCTCCAGAGCCTGCTCCCCTCGCCACCTCGGCCGGCCGGAGCAGGACCTCCAGAGAGAACCAAGCAGCACCACCTGCAACAAAAGTGGGACACCGACCACCTCCAAACCCTCTCCTCGCCGCCACGGCTGGCCAGAGGGACGAGGAAGAAGACGAGCACCCAAAGAAGCTTCACGGCCTCCCCGGCGAGGCCGGAACGAAGGAGGGAGGGGAAGCACCACGCCCAAAGCGCCGACACCATCGCCTCCGTCCACGACGGCGCCACGCAGGCACACACACCTAATCTACAGACACACGGGAGAGCCGGAGCTCCCCTCCACCTCACGGTGCCGGAACGGCGACCGGAGGCAGAGGGGAGCGGCGGATCCGCCGGCGCAAACAAGGACCGCGGGGTCGCCTCTCTTCCGCCTCCTAGCTACTGTATGCTCTGAACCTGAAACCCCAAATTTTAACCCAGAATCCAAGTATTCTTGTGTGGTGTACGTTTGTGTAGTGGCAAATAAAAGTTTAAACCTGAGCCAATAGTACTGACTTTAATTTCTAGACAAAATGCATCCGCTTGGCTTTATAGATAAAGCCTCAACAGCCTGATACGCAAGTGCCCAATTTTGTAGGCGACTTGCACACAAATACAATATTTTCAGGAAGTCTTAAAACGTTCAGTTGCTTATAATGGTACCGGAGCAAGTGCTCAGCGGAAATATAAATTATACAGATATTGGTTGATACTGATTAGCAACTCAAGAACACTTTTGGCGGCAATTCAAGGACACTTGTGCTTCCTTCTAGCATCTCGACGACTCTAGTCATTGTTGGACGATTAGCAGCGCTTAATTGTATGCAGCACAGCCCAACCACTATCATCTTCCTTACAATCTCTGTGATCTTACCATTAATTTCAGAAGCACTGACACAATATTCATCTACATGTTCATAAATCCATTGTGGGAAATATTGACTGCTAGATTCAGTATTTGCAGTGATATTCGTATCCTTTGCACCAGCCATCTCAAGAACCATCATTCCATAACTGTACACATCAGATTTGCTGCTCACTGCTCCAAATTGCTTCGAAAAAACCTCGGGGGCAATATAGCCAATTGTTCCCCTTGCACCACCAACGGAAATAGCACTTTCTTGATTGAGGCATAGCTTGGCCAGTCCGAAATCAGAGATCTTTGGACAAAAGTTTTGGTCCAGTAGAATGTTGTGCGGTTTGATATCAAAATGCACAATGCGAGTATTGCATCCTCGGTGGAGATATTCAAGCCCTCGAGCAATGCCCACTGCTATATCAAACAATTTTTCCCAGCCTAATGTATTTCCACCTTCAGAGTTATCTTTGAAAGCATACCTTTCAAGTGAACCATTAGGCATATAGTCGTAAATTATTGCCCTTTTGGATCCTTCCAAGCAAAATCCTATGAGAGTAACGACGTTGACATGAGAAGTTCTACTAATACTAGCCACCTCATTGATGAAATCTTCCCCATCAGTCTTGTAGTCCTTTAGCATCTTCACTGCTATCTGACGGCCATCAGAGAAGCTACCTCTGTAAACAGCACCAAATCCCCCTTGACCTAGCTTTTCAGCAAAAGATCTCGTCATTCTTTTCACTTGTGCATAAGTGTATCTTTGTGGATGTATGGTTCCATTCTTTTGTAGGAAGGACTCAATCCTTGTTGTTCCCTTCGACTTCCTTTTGCATCTGTACTTCTTGCAGCCAAACCAAAACGCAAACAAAAGCAGACATAGTATGCTTGAGCTGCCTGCTATTGTATCTGTGAAGACAATTTTGAGGGAAAAATGCATCAAAAGGGGAAGCAACTTATATAATCTTCTATATAACTGGTCCCTTGCACTCTGTCTACTACTACATGATGATAAGAGACATAAATGAATGGAAAAATATATATATTTAAGCACACAATCTTAGTCACACAGTTGAGTGCATCTTGAGCTATTAAATAGCCTTGATGACAAACCTACTGTGGCGTGTATTCTAAAAGGCTAGATTTTTTTTAATCATAAGCTCTAGGCTTAAGCTACATGTGAAGAACTCGTGCCACTTTTCAGATATACTAAAAAGGTTACTAAACATGCTACTGAAGCAGAGCTTGTCAAAGATGGACACAAATGGGAAGATGCAAAAGAATTATCATGAGACTGAGAAATATTTCTTACATATTATTAGTCTGGTCTTTGTGGATCGATGCCCTGCAAAGTTTTCAGCATAAGTGGTCAGGAGCATGTGAAAGTTGCATTTGTTCATTCATAATATATAGAGTTTGCAGAACACCTAGTCTTCTTCTCCCAAGAATAAGAACGACCATTTCTTCAATGTATAAGTTCTGACAGATGTAAATTGATACATGAAAACTAACACCCATTCCTTATTTTCTCAAACAAAAGAGTGTCACTTGAAGTTTATTTTACATCCTAGACGTAAAATCTTGACCTGCAACGAGTCCTCTTGTCAGTTTGAGGGTTAATGACGATGGATTTTGTTTTGTATCAGAACAATGTATATTGTTCACGTGCCCTGAATATTTCAGGTTGGAATACTCGATATCAAATGTTAATTGGGTGATGGATTCCTCCGGCTCGGCTTACAAGGCCTGGTTCCTTGGTATACGAGCTGGAATATGCGGAACAAGCTGGAATGGAACGGAATCGTTCCACACCTAGGGCTCATTCCAGTGTTCGATTTTTAGATGGAATGGAACGCAGTGGTTCCACGGAATATTCCTCTAATATGCGGAACGCACCGATCCGGCCGATTCGGCTGGACGAGGTAGAACGGCTCGCTAAATTGGAAAGTAAACAAAATTAGCGCGTCCTAATCGACCACTAATCCACGACCCTCTCTCCTCTCGTCGTCTCCCTCTCCCTCACCGGCCCCGTCGCCTCTCCTCTCACGGTGGTAGCGGCGCGGCGGCGGTGCCAGCGGCGTCGCGGCCGTGGCTCGGCCCCGTCACTCTCTCGCCGTGACGGCGCCCCGCGGCGGCCAGAAGAGGCGGCGGCGGCGGCCGGCCCGCGGCGGCCAGGCGTTGCCAGGCGAGGCGGCGGCGGCCAGGAACCAGGCGAGGCGGCGAGAAGTAGCTCGCAAGGGCGGCAGCGGAAATCAGACGTGGCTGCGGGATTTGGTCTCGTTTGATCGTTCTAGTCCGATTTGACCTCTTTCATCTCCGATTTTGGTCTCTTTCCTCTCTAATTTTGCAAGGTTGGAAATCACATTGAATGTTTAACAAATATCACCGTTTCATTTCGCTTTTCAGTTCTCCAACCGAACACAAAATAGAACCATTTCTTTACAATTTTTTGGTGCTAACCAAACACGAGGATGGAACCGTTCCATTCCGTTCCACCCCATTCTAAAACCGAACACACCCCAAATTCACGTCGGGAAGGATGTGTAAGGCGCACGCTGAATCAAAGTGTAAAGACTCTTCTCTTGGATGGTCTCTTACAACCGCATCCTGACTGCCGATCGGCTAGCTTGTGTGGCTGGACGCCTGGACCCACGACCCTTCACACCAGCTTTGTCTCAAGGTTTCCGCACAAGCACTCAAGACTATAATGGTAAACCAGGAGTAGTAAGTGTGGGGATCTTGTCATGCTCTGTCATAAAACATCTTCTCATGTTTGTACATACCTTATTTATCATCTTATATGAAAATGCAGTAGTCCTGCCGGTTGCTAGAAAAGAGGTAAGCGAACATTTTCAATTGACAAACACACAACTTTGTTATTGTTCTGCAGGAGAAGATGACGGTGATTTCGTTTGGTTGAAGCTGGGTTCAAATTTAACAACTAAACCTGAACTACTATATTCAAGTTACAGTCGTTGCCACGCCTGAAGAAACCTGACGAAATTGCAGATTCAGAGTTACGCGGGATCTGATAGGCTTCGTTTACAGCGACCAGAAATGTTCAGGCTTTGCACTTTGCGCCTCTAGTTGGAGAGAACGACATAACGAAATGCAAAGACTAAGGAGGAGCGGGTACTCCGAGGCATGGAAAGGAAAGGAAAGGTGCGGGATGCGAACTGCCGAACATTGGAAGCCAAAACACCCAAGTGATTTCAGAAAATGAAAGACAGGAAGGCCCGTCAAAAGGGTTCAGTTTATGTTTATCTGGATGGACCATTTTGCATGGGTTTAGGCGGCTCCGGAGGCGCCGCCACCCACAACCCTAGAAAAAGCCTCCCGGCTCAAGCCCCTGCCGCCGCTGCTGCCCTTGACGGCGGTGGTGGTGGCGCCCACCCTGACGACGGTGGGCAGGAGAGGTGGTTCGCGGTGGCGTCTCGCGGGGGCGGTGAGGCGTGGCGGCGGCCATGGGGCGGCGTGGTCGAGGATCAGCGCCTGAGGATCCCGGTGGAGCGGCGTCGTGGTGGTGGTGGGGAGTCGCCGGCGGCCGGCCGATTTGGTCGTGGTTCCGTCGCGGTGAACTGGGCTTCGCTGCCCGATCTCGCCCTCGTGCGGATCTGGGTATGCTGAGTCCAGCCGGGGCCGGCCGTGGTGTTTGACTGTGGTCTTGGCCACGCCAATGATCTAGGGTTTGGCACCGGTCTACCCCTCCATTGCTGCCGTTCCTGCTGGGTGAGTTCTCGCGGCGTCGGGGCCTGCGAGGCATGAGAATAATGGCGGTGGTCCTAGGGTTCCAAATCGCGAGAAGACGAAGATCTGCTTGACGCCGGTACCTTGATCTGGCAAGAGTGTCGAGTTTCGGAAGGCTCCGCCGGTGATCTTTCAAGGGCTAATTCCCAGAGTTTGCTGGATCGGAGGGATTCGGTCGCGCCGGAGGGAGCGGCGTGAAGCTCTACTTATGTGCCATCATGGGCAAATCCATGGTGTAGTCAGAGGCAGGGAATGTCATGAAAGCTGAGATTAAAGGACTAGCAGATGGCGATTGGAGGCTTGGCGTCGATGAGGAACTTGCTTGGAGTTGCAGGAGGCGGAGCAGCGGTATGTTAGTGGGGGCAACATCACAGGTGAAGTTCAAAATTCTTCCTTTCAGGGTGAAAATCCAAGGCCTGGCCTTAATTGGTTGTGCCTGGCAATGTTCTTGCTGAAGACATTGTTTTGAGAGCGGGGACTATTATCTTCAGGGTGAAAACCCAAGGTCTGGCCTTAATTGGTTGTGCCTGGCACTGTTCTTCCTGAAGACGTTGCTTTTGAAGATTTGGACATCAGGTGGTGTCTTGGTGGTGGTGGTGCGGCTGCTGCAATGACTGTAACTCTGTAGCGGGACTTTTCTTTTTATTTCTTCTTCTTATTGTCTTTCGGCTGTGTGCATCCGTAACAGATTTGGTTGTTGCGTTGTTGCAGAGGCTGGGTGTAATTTTTATCTCCGCGATATTAATATACATTCTTTATCTAAAAAAACTTAGCCAAGATTGAGAAGTGCTTACGAGTTGATGTACCGCTCTTTATTCTCGTTTTATTTCTCACTAAATGATCTAACAAACGCATGATTTGATTACTCAATATTGAGTCATTGAACGAAATTCGAGTAAATGCACCTTTTTCTATGAAAGCAAGGATTGGGCTGGGTTGCTTATTCGTCATCACGGAGCAACCCTGTACCTTTTCTTAGGCGAGCGACTGAGACGAGAGCTTTCAATTATGCCGTTTTGGTCAAATCCCAGGGCTCTTTCTGACAGATCGTATCGCTGATTTGCTCGTTGGTGCACAAGCAACCCAGGTATTCTCCTGTTTGCTTGTAGGCGCACCGTCCAGTGGATTCCTCGCACTGCCTACACGGGCTGGATTTGTTGTCCCACGACAACTGGAAGCCCTGACGAAGAACCTTGCCGTATCCATCGTTTCTCCATGTGGTATCATTTGGGTCGACCGGGCCATGTTTGAGCACAGGAACTTTTATGACTGCCTCGCACTCCTGCCACCAATTCCCAGGGGGCACGCTATTATCCAGAAATACGAATGATTCTCCAGGATAAGGGCTGACAAATCCTGGGCATATGATCGGGTCCATGGTAGGTGAGCGAAGCCCGAAGTTGCAGCCGAGGAAGAAGAGGAGGTAATCGACCGTGTCTTCGGGGAAGTCCAGCCATGAGCCTTGTCCGAAGGTCACGTTGTGATCTACTCTTGGGCAGCTTTCGCCGACGACATCCTGATCGGCTAGCGACACGTTTGCTCTCGTGCCCTCCATGCTCGTAACCGTGCAGTTGTCGCCGCCGTCGGTTTGCAGGATGGGCTTGTCGTTGTCGCAGTGGATACCCAGGCCAGGGTAGCCGCAGTACGAGTTGTTGTAGCCCTTGAGATCTTTTGTCTCTCCAGAGAGATAGAACGGGTAGCTAATACTAACGTTTCCGCAGGTGTAAGCATGAGACAGGCACATGGAGGTGTCGTAAGTAGCACCCGATGAATCTCCATGGGAAGCGGCAACCGCAACGAAGAGGAGAAGCAGCAGCAGCTCGTGGTTGTGGCTTAGCAAGAGAGGCATGGCTGCTTGGCTAGCTAAGTCGGCAGTAGTGTTCCATTATCTGCTCTGATCTTTAAACCAGTGGCTCGTAGGACGCCCGTTTGTCTTAGTTCACGTGTTGCGTGGGCTCTCTGTTTTGGAGAAGGACGGGCGACTGACCGGGCGTAAGATTCACGGTACATGATAGTTGGCCAGGTCTTACCACTCATCAGTATCTGGACGCCAGAGTAGTCAGTCGTCTATTGTCTCTGTCTTCTAGTTTTTTCGTTGACTGTATAAATTAGATTTATTTACTTGAGCAGAACGATACCGAAATTCCTTTTCACATGAACATTTTATATTTCGGAATTGTCAAAATGTATATCTGTAAGCGGCAAAACTTAATTTGCATACAGAAACTTGGATGAGATAGTCGTAAGTTCGTAACTCATAAGTCGACTCCAAGTCTTCTAAAGCACCAAGTTAAGTGGTTTACAGGACTTCGTATCGATAGTATAGGCCGTTTGTTTTCTGAGGGAATTAAAACTGAAGGATCAGAGTTCCGAAGAACTTACCTGATGAGGAGTCTACATAATTAGCAGTGGTGTCGCCGGTTCCATGACAATCCTGATCACCCACCTTCCCACCAGAGCACAAGCAACCAAGGAACGTTTTGCTCTCGCTGTAGGAACACCGTCCGCCAGATTGCTCGCACATTTGGCATGGCTGCGCTGTGCTCTGGTTCCATTCCAACTCGAACCCCCGCTTAAGCACGGCACCGTATTGGCTCGGCAACACGAGCGGATTACTTCTCAGCTGAGCATCTTCATATAACGGCAGCACGAAAATCTGTTTGCAGTGGTCGGCCAATTGGTACTCTTGAGAAACGTTGTGTTCCTCGGAGGTGAACACGAAGGAAACTGCAGGTGGACTGGAGTTGAACGCTCCACAGTTTATCTGATATTTTTCTGTGGGAAAATCAGAAGGCAGGTCATCGCCTGGCGTGGAGTAACAGTCCAAGAAGAAGGCGAGGCTGTCGAAGGAGTCGGTGTAGCTCAGCCACGCGTGGCCGAGTGACACGTTGTGGCTAACTCTGGGGCAGCTGTTTCTGCTGAGCACGTCGGCGTCCCCAACAATGATGGTGTGATTGTCGTAGGAGATGTCCAGAATGGTGTAGCTGTCTCCTTCGAGACGAAGGATCGGGGTCTTGGTTTTCCCCTCGCCTTGGCAGAAGATCTTCAGATCGGTGTAGCCGCAAGAGTAGTTGGATGTGTAATCGAGGGTTGGTTGTGTTGCGTCTGACATATAGAAAGGATATCTGATGTCAACGCCGCCACAACTGAACGACTCCGAGCACATGGAACCGTCGTAGCTGGGAGGAAGAAGGGAGCCATGGGAGACATGGACGCCGAGGAAGAGGAGGACGAACACGCGTGGTAGCTGAGCCATGGCGACTGGGCGAGAGGAGGCACACGAATTTGGCTAATTTCCGCTCTAGTCCTACACGCCACTGGTTTCGGCGACCGCAGCTGTACATAAATAGTGTGGACTTTGACCGGGTTTAGCAGAAAGTTTTGTCTGCTTGTTGGCCCGGAGGTGGGGCAGACTCCCTGCATTAACCAATGAGAGCGATCAGCCTGCAAGACTGGTTTGGAATCGTCCAGCGCGCACAGTGCGCCAAAAAGTCGAAAATGCGTTTCTAGCGGCGCCGTGATATACCGGTGTCCTTCAAACCAACCATGAGCTGCCACCTATCTTGGTATGCTTATTATCCAGGCGGTATTAAATTCGTATGAGACATTTTAACTCTGTATTCTTCAAACTAGGACCCACCCACGTGACTGCTGGAGTAGTACTGTTGGCATTAATTCCTTACAGTTCCAACAACTTTATCCTAATCGTCAAAAAAAAAAAAAAAAAAAACAACTTTATCCTAGGCTGGGACACGGCGGCTACTACAGTACTACTATTGCTAGTAGTTTGCTAGTGTACTACCTGATTTTAATGTGTGGCTTTCGATAAAAGATTCTGAAGATTTACATATAGCTCAAATTTATAATTTGATTTTATTTTAATGCATCTTTAATCTTTATTTCAGAATATACTTTGCATTTTTGGTTAGAATTTATATTCAAATATCCTTTTAGGTTATTATATACTCCCTCCGTCCTAAAATAACTGTCTCAGATTTGGCTAAAAGTAGATGTATCTAGACATGAAACACATCTAGATACATCTACTTTTAGCCAAATCAAATACAGTTATTTTGGGACGGAGGGAGTAGTTAACTAAATATACATATTGATACAACAAATTTTGCTCCCTGTTTACATCAGATTTAGACTTATCTTCTACAATTTTCATTGCGAGCTTCTTTGAATAACAATTTTAAGCGTTAATCATACAGTTGTTATCAAAGAAATATGACATCCATTTCATATATTACTGAAAATTGGGTCATACCAAATACAGTTCAGTTCAGTTTTTATTTGGTTCCGGATATCAATATCACATCAACAAATAATGTCATGTGATATTGGAATATGAGACATTCTTTTTTCAACCATATATGACATAGTTAACATATCTATGTGAACTAAGTAAAAATATGACATATATTACATAGATTACTGTTTTTATTTGGTTCCGCACCAATTTGAAAGTATGGCTTCAAGAATATCTTGGTATCAAAGAAATATGATACATATTTCATATATTACAGAAAATTGAATTGGCCCACACCCGTTTGATATCTTGGTGTCAAAGGAATATGACACATATTTCATATATTATTGGAAATTGAATTGGCCGGCACCAATTTGAAAGTATGGCTTAAAAAACATCTTGGTATCAAAGAAATGTGAGACATATTTCATATATTACTGAAAATTAAATTGCCCCACAACCGTTTGACATCTTGGTATCAAAGATATATGACATATATTCCATATATTAATGAAAATTGGGTCTTACCAAATACATTTCAATTATGTTTCTATTTGATTCTGGATATCAGATTTGTATCAACAAATCATGGATATAATATTGAAATAGGAGACGTACTTTTTAGGATCCATATATGTCATAGCTCACATATCTATCAAGCGAATTTAACTCAATCGCAACCGGATACATGCATGGTTACGGCAACATATTTGTTAATCTGGACGCCCAAAAATGTTACTGGATTACAAAGAAAATAGAACTATGAGTAGAAAATTAGATGCTATAGATTTGACAACAGATTCAACACCGAATAAAAATCCAGCAAAGATAACACAAAAAAATCCAGCAGGAGGAGAGAACAAGTAAACAACAAATCCATGTATGAGCAAAATGCTACACGTAGCAGGTCCTCGCCTGTATCCGCCTTCGTCCTCCCATGGCCCTTCCGCATGCCGGCCCGCAGCGTCGCCGTCGTACCGGCCACATGCCCGCAGCCTCACCGCCGTTCCGGCCACCATCTTGTCAGTCACCGCACCAGATCGTCGTGCCTCCGCTGCAGCGCCCTTGCTGCCTCATGGCCGGAATGGCACCGCCGTCTTGCCGCCGAAACTCGACACTCCGGCAACCAGCTTGTACTCATGCCGCCGCACTAGTGGTGCCTTTTTTCTGGATCGAGATGCAGGGGAGGGAGGAGAGAAACGTGAGAGAGACGGTGGGTGGGTGGGCAGTGCCTTGTATTAATGAATCGATGGGCCAGGCATTTATTCTGTATCCGTATCCTACATGCAGGAAGCAATACCCGATAAGAATGAAAAATACCCGAGCCCACATCCCGAATCGCGAGCGACCAGCGAACGGTCGATGCTTGACCGGTATATCACAGCGCCGCTAGAAAAATTGTGTTGGCCAAAAAGTACACACAAAAATCACGATCACTAAAAACGTTTGGTAGAGACACGAATCCATCAGCAAATTAGCAAGTGCAACTTCCGAACAATGTTCAGGTCAGTTTATCCTTTTTTTATTTGGACAAATCATTTCTAGCATTTGCAACATAGGCTTCGTGTTCTGAAATCCGAAGCAAGCAAAAGTAATTCAACTACAGTAGATGTAATGAGCGAGTAGAATATGGATAAGTACCGCACTGATCCGTGGTCGGGCCGCCATCGCAGAAGCACGTGAACCCCGTCCATCCATTCGTCTGGTTGCTCCGGTAGCCGCACCATCCGCCGGAACGCTCGCATGTGCCGCACTTCTCGGAGTGCGGGCTGTAGTTCAGGTCGAACCCTCCCAGCAGCACCTCGGCATATCTTCTCTCCGGAGGCATATCCCCCATGCCCTTCTTATGGACATCCAGCACCGGCGCCACCACAGCCGTCTCGCACCCGTACTCGTACGCTTCGCCCGTGTAATCATCGCCAGTGAGCACGTACGAGCTCTTGCCATAGCCTTGACAGCCACTTAGCTCCACGGCGGAGGGCCAGGAGGCGTTCTTCGTGCAGTTGTAGAAGAAGGTGATGTTGGAGTCCGAGCTCGTGAACTGCAGCACGGAGCTGGTGTCGATGGTGAGGTTGAAGTGGAGGAGCGGGCAGCTGGTCGAGTTGAAGGATTCGGCGTCGTCGACGAGAGAGACCGTGTTCGTGTCGTAGTGGATGGCCGAGACTCTGTACCGGTGGTGGGATTGGGCGAGTTGAAGCAGAGTGGTGTTGTCCTCGCAGGCAAGGCCGAGGCCGGGGTAGCCGCAGCTGGAGGCCGAAGAGGAGTTGAGCCAGAACGGGTAGGCGATGGTCAGGTCGCCGCAGGTGGCGTTGCTGCAGGTAGGAGGGTAGCCGTGGGCGGTGGCGAAGAGGAGCAGAACGGGGAGGAGGAACAGGGGAAGCATTGTGTGGATGACGAGGAGGAGACGGCGTAGAGTGCCGACTTTCTCGGTGAAGATTGTTCGCGACGGTCCATAATCGCGAGGGCTGAGGGCAACGGGTGCTTATGGAAATTTTGCGCCGCATGACCATTCCACTCCATTTATTTCCTCCTTGCCTCTCTGAAGGCTGAGGGAACGATTGGACAGAGCACTTGCCAATGATGCTTGGAATATTATGCACCCGGAGCAGCGGTGTGTCATTTGGATTTTCTTAAATCAGATCATAGGCCGATCTTGATTGATACAGAATATCAAATACCTCAAGCTAATTCTCGAGCCAAGTCAAAAAGATTCGAGGCTAAGTGGTTCTGTGAGAAAGGTTTTAGTGATGTGGTGCACGAAGCTTGGGAATCTGCGGCCGCCGCTGCACCTCCGGGTGGAGTGTTGGGGAAGTTAGGGCACCTACACAATACGTTGCATGCTTGGGACAAAACTGTGCTTAAGAAGCCGATGAAACAGCTCCGAACAGCACAGAGAGAATTGGAAAATGCGATGAATGGGCCGATGAATGACGAGAACGAGACAATTGCTAAAGAGAAGGCAGCTATAATTGAAATTATGCTGGAACAAGAGGAGGTTCACTGGATGCAAAGGTCTAGGGTTAATTGGCTGCAAAAGGGGGATAGAATCACTGCTTTTTTCCACAATTTTGCAACAGCTCGGCATAAAAAGAACTTCATTAAAAAACTCCGTAACATTGACGGCGGATGGGTGGAAGGTACAGACCTGTTAAAACCTTTGGTATTCGATTATTTCTCTAACTTGTTCACATCTGAAGTCAATGCAGTCGACCCAGCGACGCTGAACAAGATTATTCCAAAGGTTTCTGATAACATGAATGAAAAACTGCTTGCTCCATTTACTGCCGACGATGTTCGGAAAGCTGCGTTTAGCATCGGCGATTATAAAGCTCCTGGTCCGGATGGACTTCATGCAATCTTCTATAAAAAAAATTGGAACGTCTGTGGCGAGGAGATTACCCAGGAAGTTCTTCAATCCTTGAACTCAGGAATTATTCCGGACGGATGGAATGACACTACGGTAGTTCTTATCCCAAAGATTGATTCTCCTGAATTGGTTACTCAATTTAGATCAATAAGTCTCTGCAATGTTATTTACAAAATTATCTCGAAGATGCTTGCATTTAGACTAAAAAGTATATTGCCTGATGTTATTTCTCCGATGCAAAGTGCTTTTGTTCCAGGACGTCTTATCACTGACAACGTCCTTGTGGCCTATGAGAGTATACACTCGATCAAAAATAAAAGAAATGGTGCTACTGGTTCTTGTGCAGTAAAATTGGACATGCATAAGGCCTATGATCGGGTGGAGTGGATATTCCTGGAAAATATGATGCGCAAGCTTGGGTTTGCGGAGAGGTGGATCTCTATTATGATGGCATGCGTCACCTCGGTCACATACCAAGTAAGATTTAATTCTGATGAGACAGATATGTTTATTCCGACAAGAGGGCTTCGTCAAGGGGATCCTCTATCACCATATCTTTTCCTGTTATGTGCGGAAGGTCTCTCCAGTTTATTGTTGTATGAAGAAGAAGTTGGTGGCATCGATGGGCTAAGGGTGTGCAGAAATGCACCGTCAGTCTCACATATCCTTTTTGCTGATGATTCCCTAATTCTCATGAAAGCTGATATGACTAATGCAACTTCCTTACAACAAGTTCTGGACACTTATTGCGCTAACTCCGGACAGTTGGTGAGTTTGGCTAAATCTAGCATTTTCTTCTCTCCAAATACTAATGCTTTGATTAGAGCAGAAATTTGTGAGGTTCTACATATTGAAACTGAAGCTATTTCGGATAAATACCTTGGTCTTCCGGCACTAGTGGGAGCTGATAGGAGTGATTGCTTTGAGCATTTTATTGAAAGAATAATTCAACGTATCAATGGCTGGAAAGAGAAACATCTATCTATCGGTGGGAAGGAGATCCTCCTCAAGGCCGTGGCACAAGCCATTCCTGTCTACGCCATGTCAGTCTTTCTAATACCAAAAGGCGTGTGTAAGGGGATGATGGATGCTATAGCTAAATTCTGGTGGGGTGATGATGACAATAGCAACAAGATGCACCGGTATGCTTGGTGGAAGCTTTGCTACCCTAAATGCGAAGGAGGTATGGGCTTTAGGGACTTCCATTTCAATCTTGCCACGCTAGCAAAACAATGTTGGAGGCTGATTAACGATCCAGATTCTTTATGTGCTCGTGTTCTACGGGCGAAATATTTCCCTCAAGGTGATTTGTTGAAAGCGGGACCCAAGGCAGGATCATCGTTTACTTGGCAAAGTATTTTGGCGGGTCTCTCTACCCTGAAGCGTGGGTACATATGGAGAGTTGGAAACGGGGAGCGTATAAATATTTGGCAAGACCCCTGGATCCCATCTAGTGCAGATCGAAAGGTGCTCACTCCTAGGGGAATTACGGCTTACACTAGGGTTTGTGAACTTATGGACCCGGAAACTGGTGGATGGGCTGAAAATCGACTCCGTGAGGTCTTCTTTTCTGTTGATGTCAATCGGATTTTACAAATCCCAATTAATCGACATGGTTTTGATGACTTCATTGCTTGGATGGGTACTAAACATGGGAGGTACACAGTTCGGTCTGGGTATCACCTACAGTGGAGACATCAATTCGGTGCTTCAGGAGGGCAGCTTTCTCTCCCTGGTAGTTCATCAATCAACCCTGTTTGGAAGGCTTTGTGGAAACTAAAGTGTCCTAGCAAGGTGAAGATTTTTATCTGGCGATCTCTCCATGGAATTGTGCCTCTCAAGTGTATTCTTGCTAATCGCCACATTGGTACCTCGGGCGAATGCCCAGTCTGTCATTCTGGACCTGAAGATGTTCGGCATTTGCTGTTTCAGTGCCCGGCTGCCAAGGAAATCTGGAACACACTTGAGTTAACTTCCATCATCGACGAAGCATCTTTGTCCGACAGAGCTGGCTCGGCCATTCTGGAATGCCTTCTTCGAGTACAAGACTCCTCTACTCCTGGTCTTGCACACATCGGCTTGAAAGAAACAATCTCTATAACATGCTGGTATCTTTGGTGGATGAGGAGGAGGCGTACTCATCAAGAATCAGTTCCGTCTACTCCTCGGTGTAAGATTTCTATTCTATCTATGGCTGCTAACTTTGCTGCAGTAGCTAAACCATTGGTGCCCAGAAGTGAAGTTCGGTGGACACGGCCAGATCCTCGCCATGTTAAACTTAATGTGGATGCATCATTTCATGTGGATTCCTTGTCATGTTCGGTGGGGGCCATCCTCCGAGATTACCAGGGACAATTTATATCTGCTAGCTGTAATTTTATTCCACATATTGCTACAAGCGCCATGGCAGAAGCGACAGCTATGAAAGAAGGTCTCGAGTTGGCTAGAAATATGGGGTGCAATTCAATCATTGCTGAGTCAGATTCTATGGATACAGTTGATGCATGCTCGGGTTCAGATACATGGTGGAATGAATCGGCAGCCATCTTCGCTGATATAGTTGATTTAGTCTCTGATATTGGGTCTGTCCAATTTAAACATATCTCCAGGGAAGCAAATACGGTGGCGCACGAGCTATCTAGGGTGGGTTTTATTGATAAGTCAAAATGTACTTGGGACGATGATCCCCCTAGATGCATCTTGAGTAGTTTCATAAACGATGTAACTATGAATGTTTAAAGGCGGCAAGTTTCAGACGCACTCTTTCCCTAACCAGGGTACCGAAAGGGACTAGCAGGGTTTTAATGAGGCGGCTTGCTGACCTAATATATGGTGGAAAATTTCAAAAAAAAAAAGTTGCAAATTGACAATAACTGGTCTATGGAAGCATGTCTGACTCTGACTTCATTAGATCAAAAAACAGTACATAAGGTCCAACTAGCTAAAACAAACACCAGCAAGAGAAATATTTTGCGAAACAAAATTTACATCAAGGTCTTCTGAAGTTGTCATCTTTAGCTCTACCTATATTTTAATGTTTGTCCAAACCACCAATAAAGAAACCGCAGAAGGCCGAGTGTGACATTTTAGAGGCCAAGCTCCAGGGAACTCTCGTTTTTGAAAAGCACAAAATCTGCATACTGAAGTTCCAAAAAAGTTGAAGAAAAATTCTAGATATACATAATGATATGATCTACAAATGTGCAAAAAACCAATTCGAGTTTCGTTTTATTTTAGTCTAGGCAAAAATGACAAATGAGCTTGTTTTATTTTCGGTTATTTGAAGTATTTTACTGTTTGTTTTGAATTTTGTATTTGGACAGGAGCATGTAAACTCGGGAGCCAAAACACCACTCCCAAATTATATAGGCTATTAACATGCATAAATTCACTTTGGGATACTCCCTATAACAAAAAAATTGGAGGAAAAATGAAATATTCCGAAAACAATTCAGGCATACATCCCATGTTCTATGTGCGCACGTAAAGTTTCGCGAGAAATCGATTTTTTTTACTTAAGTAAAAACGACAAAAATATGTCTTGTGAAAAGTGTTATTTTAGCACCAAATTTGACTTTTTTACATAGGAAAAAAAACTAGTTTTTTCGTGAAACAACTTTATGAAAACATAGGATCCGAAGATGTATGCTGTAGAGACCTCACCTTTTACTAAAGGTTGCGATCCCTGTGTTTCGTGCTAGTCCCTGGATCGACTTGCTAGCACACACAGTTTAAGATGAAATACCATAACATTGCGTCAAATTCTATTACACGATGATCCAGAAAGTAAAAGGTTCGATACAAGGTGCATAGCCGAAGGCTAGCTCAAACCAAAGTAAACACACAGCGGAAAGCAAATGATACAGTGAGCCCCATCATCTTCATGCGCCACAGGCAAGCATGTTGGTTGTAGACTCGAGACCCTATTCGAAACCTCACTCGTCGTGTGACGAACCTGCAACGGTGAGTTACAGCCATAATCTCTGGTCAATACATTTGAATTGTATTGGCAAATGACACTTATGTGAATATAAATGGCACCTAGCTTCTGCATGAATATTTGGCTGAGTGGAGTTATGACTAATTTGCAGAAAGCAAGTTTTGTCCTATCCTTTTAAAAGACATTTTCATATAAAACAAGAGTACCACTGATAGACATCAGTGAACACCTTTGTTAATCTACAATTAATGAGTACCACCGATAGACATCAGTGAACTCCCAACCCTTGTTCACCCACCAAGTTTTAATTTATGAAATTGGGATGAGGAGATCTTTAACGGCTTCCATGTCCAGTTGCCCAGAATTGTCCGTAACTGGGGACACGGCTAAGATCTTAGTTTTGTACTCTCGAGAGTTTATGCACCTTCACAACATGACTCAATCAACCCGAACATCCAAAACACATATGCACAATACAAAAACAATGCTATGCATGTATGAATGCAAACTACATTGTTAAATTGTTAACCACTTTATTAGTTCTCTGGTTGCTAAAATGATGCATGATGACATGAGCAAAGTATTAATGCAATATTATTGTTGAAAACATTTTGAAACATTAGAGGGCTTATATGCAAAATTGATACTTTTGTAATTTATTGATCAATAAAATGGGTTTTAGTTGCTTTGGACAGAGGATGCAATTCTTGACATTTTAACAAAAGGTTTCATTTTAAAAACATTTTTAAAACTCAAGTTTTGAATTAATGGGCAAAATGCCTCTCTGTATTTTGATCAATGTTAACAGATGCAACATTCAAAACTAATGATGCAACATTAAATTACATGTTAAGAGCTTTCAAATGATATAAAATTCGTTAAATTTGGATGTGTGGTTTGCAAGTTATGAATTTTTGAAGTTTAATCAGATTTCTGTTTATTTAAACGAATCTCGAAAAATTGAATAATCATGGCCGTCCGATCTAACTTAAACAGACGCGCCAGATCCTCCAATACCGGTTCGCGATCTAAACAGAAAGGAGCCGTCAGATCTAGATCTAATGGTCCAGATCCTATTGACCTAAGATGGGCGGCGCCGGTGTGCCGGCGTACTCGAGCTCGACGAAAAAGAGGGGTCAGGCTACGACGTGGGTACCTGGAGACGGAGGAGGTCGAGGCGAGGTCGATGGTGGGGTCACGGACGGCGGGGAAGCTCTGGTTCGCCAGAAATTCCTCGCCGGAGTTGGGGAGGCTGACGGTGGCGTCGGGTTGATGATGATGTCGTAGTTAGGTAGCGAACTGGGGCCTGGATCCATGTCCAAAAGATGCACACGGGTGATGGGGAGCCGTGGGTGCAAATGAGAGGGAGAGGGGTCGACGAGGCTCACCGGAGACGACGATGGATGGCGATGGTCGCGAGGCTCGGGTCATGGACGAACTCGTCGATTCCGCGATCCTACGGCCACCAAAAGATGTCAGCGAGGTACACGAGATCGCGGTGGAGCAAGACGAGAAAACGAGAGGGAGAGGGGTGGGCGGAGCTCACCGGAATCGTCCACGGACGGCGGCAGCCCGAGGCAGAAATGGGGCTCCAAAACGAGCAGCCTGGCGGCGTATTTGGGCGCGCGAGCATGGGAGAAGGAGAGGGGTGAGGAGGGATTTAAGAGCGCAGTCAGGGTGTCGTTGCGAGGCTCAGGCGAGTGGGGAGAGTGGCGAGTGCGCGACGTGGGCGGGCGGTTCCGGCGCGGGGTGAGCGGGGTGGAGGTTGGGGAAGAGTCCGACAGGTGGCCCCACCTGTCAGCGAGAGAGGGTGCGCGCGGGGGCTGGGCCGTTGCTACTGCTGGGTCGGTTCGGCCCAGTGGCAGTCCACTCTTTTTTTTTTGTTCTTATTTTTTCTGTTTCTATTTATTTGAACCCAAAAGAATTCAAACTTGATCCAAAACTTTTCAGAAAAAAAGGTAAAATATGTTTTGAATAGCTTATTCAGAATGTAATCTTTTGGCCATACTTAGGCCTCTAAAATAATTTAATAAAATCAAAATATTGTATAGGGCATACATAGGCCCTTTTTAATAATATTTCAATTTGGGTGTTTTATTTTGAGTTTATATTTTATAAATTTTTGTTTGAAAAGCAATGATCACATGATGATGAATGCATGCATGGTTTTAAATTTTCAAAATTTCCAAATTTTCGGGATGTTACATATGCGCAAACAGTTTTTAGAATTTTGTTTTGACATTTCAAAATACATTTTAAATATGTTTTAAGTAGTGGGTTCATATGCACGCGGGAGCCAAACACAACTCCCAAACTTAGGGTAATCATTTTTCATAAAAAACGACTTATGGCGAAGTAGAAAGCCAGTTAGATTTTCTTCGAAAAGAGAAATCACCGCGGCCTCTGCATCAAACCGATGCACACGGCCTAAGTTTATTGCAAAATTATTGGAATTTAAAAGTTACACATCACGTATCACATAAGGTGGCAATATTAATGAGCCAGCAAAAAATAGAAATGCTGCCAACAACATGATTGAAGATATGTCACACAACCGCCATCATGCGGTTGCATCCACACTCCATATGTCACTACTGCTCCACCGAAGGAGGAAAGAGCACATATGGATCCAATAGGAAGGTTTGTGTATGACCTGCCGATAATGGGAAACTCCATTGCCTCTTAGCCAGGTTGTTCAAAGTAAGCAAGACCTTCCGGCCAAGGAACCACATAACTATTTAAGCTTCCATAAGTATTTACGTAAAAATCTTGTATGAGCATTCATTTGATTCGTAGGAAGATTTTACTAGAATATAAATTTGTGATAGTTAAATGCCACTTAAAGTATCTTGATCATTGGAGAGGGATTTCCCCATCAATATTTCAACCAAATTCAGCCACGATATCCACTTTTCACCAATGATTGTCCTTCTAAAAACATTGTTTAAAGGCGTATTAGCTAACACGTCCGTAGCAGTAACATTTTTATTGTGCACGATGTCATACATGGATGGATACTGCAAACATAAAGGAGTATTTCCCAACCAATTTGTATCCTCCCAAAACTGAATGGTCTGACTATTACTTAGAACGAAAGAACCCTCGTCAAAAAACATTTTTTAATACTCATAAGCCCTTTCAAAGAAGAAGAAGAATGTGGGTTTAGTCTCAACTTGAGAAAGTGTTTCATCATGAATGTATTTATTACATAACAACTCGTGCCATACTCCATGTATATGGAGTAGTTTGAACAACCATTTGCTGAGAAAGCACTTATTTTTTAAGATGAAGGACCTAAATTCCTCTTCCCTTTGGTCTTTTGGGAAAGAAATAACATTTCACTTTGTTAGTTTGTTAGCCGATACTTTTCTTGTCTGGCCATTTTGCTAAAAAATAAGAGGGGTCAATACAAGTCTAGTCTTTATGTTACCCCTTTTGGTATCTTGAAAAACGAAAGAAAAAACAACGGTAAACTAGTTAGAGGAATTAATCAACACTAGACTATCCCCATATGAGAGAAAACTAACAAAGTGGTTCAAAATGGTTCATTCAAAATGGTTCTACACCAGTTTCCATTACTTATTGAACAATGTCAGATAATGAATATGAATTTTAAGATATTTAAAAGGAAGTGGGCCAATGTCACACCCAGAATATGCCTATATTCATTCCAAATCTCTCGCTTTGCAAAAAAATATTGCTTTAAGAAAAAATGATTTTTAAAAATGATTTTGAGGCCTGATAATTGTTCAAAGAAACACAACATTTATTTCATGTTCACTGCTTTCTCTAAATCGTGCTCTGGGAAGAGGATAATGTCGTGGGCATACTTAAGAATGGAGGCTACTCCCTCGACAAGGTGTCGAACAAGCATGCATAATATTTTCTCCTAAAATCTTGTTCTAATTATGCAAATATTGTCATGTTTTTCCTTATTATTCACAAGTATGCATTTCCATCATGTGTGGGAGCACCATCTTATTTGTTTACTCCCTTTGTCCCGGTGCATGTGACGTACTCATTTTTTGTGTTTTAACTTTGACCACTAATTTAACCAATAATACATCTGCCATTTGTTATAAAACTTATATCATGAGAAACTTTATTTGAATATAAGTTCAATGGTATAACTTTCATGACGTACAATCTATTTGTTGATAAAATTGATGGTCAAACACAGACTGTGAAAAACATGTGTACCTCCTAGGGACAAAGTGAGTAGTTAATTTAGTTGTGCCAGATCTGTCTTGTTTTTCGTTGTAGTTAAACTAAATAAGCCCATGTCATCTTTCGCCCATCATGCAATGTCATATGAGAACGTCTAAATTTTGATCTACAGTTCATGGTTCAATCCCTGCTTACGTACCACAACTTTAAATGCATATTTGAAATATATAGAAGTACCAAAAAAATGGTTGCACTATTGCAAGTTTGCAAAGCAGTAATCATACATGCTTATCAATGTTGACTTTCATATAAAGTAAAGTTTAAAAGCACTTAGGAGTCAATTTCATGTCACTTGTTCCTCCTTCTTTCATCTCTAATAATAGTTAGTGGGTTAGGGGACTTATACACCATACCTCAACCACTATCATTTCCTAACACTACAAGAAATATGCTGATACATGACCCTCTATTTTCGTCACTAAATTGTCACTATTTTTCATTTATGATGATTTTATGACCAAAAACAGATCGTCGTCAATCTACCGTCAGTAATCAAAAGTTACGACCTTTTTTCTGAAATCGTCATAATCATCTATGACGATTTCGGACCGTCATAAATTTATGACGATTCAATTTCGTCACTAGCAATCCAGCCACGCCACATCAGATCCTACGTGGCCAGTCCTACGTCGCAAAATTATGACGAAATCACATCGTCGTAAAAGAAAATCAGCCCGGTCCGTTTCGGTTATCTATCTGGGCCGAGCCCAGTAATTCCGCCCTTTTCATTTCTGGTTCTTGCGTCTTATGGGTCAATTTTTTTGGGCCTTAGCCTGTTTGGCCTTTCTCATATCTAGACCATGGCCTGTTTTATTATGATCCATTTCACTTTTAATGATGTAAATTTTTTCAGATCAGTAGTTCTTTTAATATAATTGGGCCGTGGCCTTTTCAGAGCCCATAAAAAATTAATAGATAAAAACAAAAAAGGCATCAATGGTCAGGCCATGGCCTTTTCCCGATCCAGAACTTCTGGGCCGTAGCGCTTTAGTTACAGAACACCAGCCCATTTTATTTAATGCCACTTTTTTTAGGTATGCATTTCAAAAAAATATCTCCAGAATTAGTCTGTTGCATCATATAAGTAACACACACAGATACAATGGCAATCACAGAATAACAAGCTCTACAAGTGCATTAACTAGATACAATCACAGATAACAAATTCCACGTCTCTTCAAACTTCTTCAGCCATGAGCTTCTTCGATAGCATTAATTTCTTAGGCCTAGACCTCATGTAAATGAGACGAACAGACATATGTTTAGACAATGTAGGCAATGACATGACCACACGAAAAATATCTAAATATTAATTGAAGCTATGGTTCGAATCACTTATAGAGAAACCAGTAAGCAATCCTAATCACAAATGAGAGTATAGGAAAAATCAGTACACAGGAAACCGCTTCATACAACGCATGAAGCCAGTAAAAAACTAACAGCAACCAGCAAGCAATCATGTGGAGGATAACACAGCAGCCCAACAGAAGCTAGGGAACCAAAAAAAAAAAGCATGGGGCCCGCATGTCAGATTGGTCAAAGGCGTGTCACTCTCAGTGGGTCCCACCTGCCAGTGTGTTTAAATAACATCTACTAATAATGACACGTAACCAGAATGTGACATGTCAGCAGGACACATAGGCACAATAGATGACGTGGCAACAATAATTAACAATTGTGAACCACTACGACGATTCTAATTGGTCATAGCTGGCCATACTTCATGGCGAAGATTATGACGATTTCAGCTATGACCTTCTTGACTAAATCGTCGTAATTTTAGAGGGTTTTGCCCCCTCCAAACGGCGTGTGGCCATCTCGTCTAAAATCGTCATAATTTTATGACCAATTTGTCCACCGTCATTATGAAAAGGTCATATATCAGCACATTTCTTGTAGTGTAACAATCAGGGTTATTTCACCATTTTTCTCATAAGCATTGTCACAAGCATCTGAAGGACTGTCATTCCATAACTATAGACACCAATGTTTCTAAAATTAAAGCCTATTTTTCTGCTTGCACCACCAATGAAAATAATACTGTCTTTGTTAAACATAGATTTTACAGTCAAAATTAGAAATCATAGGGCACAAGTCTTGCTCCAGTAGAATGTTTTGGGGTTTAATATCGAAATACGTAAATGTCGGTGTTGTATTCACAGGGAAGTTATCCACACTGCCGATTGTTATATCAAATAATTTATCCCAATGACTATAAAATGTGGCCTTTGAATTGATGATATCATGTCTTTCAAGTGAATCATTAGGAATGTACTATTCATAGATGAGAGCCCTTTGGACCACCGCAGAAAAAACCATAAGAGAGACACCACATTAGCCCAATAGATATTGTTAACGATAGCTACCATTTTTTCTCTGCATTGCCCTTGGAGTCAGGAGTCACTTAGCATGTTGAGTTACAACTATTTGGCGGCCATTGGAGAGGTTTCCTCTATAAAAATCATCAAATCCACCTTGACCTAGCTTCGCAGTAATTTTTTTCTTATGCTTTTATCTTGTTGCGGTGAAGGGTTCCAATATTTTAAAAAGAATGTTAGATTTTTGTATGCCATTAGATCTACCCTCTGTTCCCCTGCCTATTCTATGTTGCCCCTCACAATGCTTGGGTGTAGGGTTCCAATTTTGTAATAAATACGTCTCCCTTACGCATTTTGTTGCGGTGAAGGGTTCCAATATTTTAAAAGAATGTTAGATTTTTGTGTGCCATGAGATCTACCCTCTATTTCTTTGCCTATTATGTGGTGGCCCTCACAATGAATAATGAAGTTGTGGAGACTTAATTATTTATGGACTACTTATGGATGTTACAAATGTTCCACCGGTATTTGGAAACATCCGCATGACTCCGGGCAGTGTCAGCAACCACGACCAGACATGTCAGTTTTCCAAGTCTAAAATATACTAGTCCCTAGCACACATGTGCAAGTCATGTTCCATGATATACATAAGATCGATCTGAATCTAATCATGTGGGTCAACATCTTGCTGAGGTGATCCTTCAAAACAAACCCAACTCATCTGCCATGTGTTGTCCCAATAAAAACACATAGGTTTATATAACTTTGGGTAGAATTGACTTCAATTAATTCATTTACTATATTCTAGCACAACCATCCTCCGCCCCTTGAGTAAAATTCCTCCATATTAAGCACATCGAGTATCAATTCCTCAAGTGAAATTCCGCATCAATTATCCCCCATCACATTGAGTTAAATAAATATAATAATCATGTTGAATAAAAGTTAGAAGCCAGAAAAAATATCCAACGACTCAATCCTTGGCTTTGATATCCTTTTGGTATATTGTTTGTAGAAGGGCGCCCAAAATGTTGTCACACAATCTTTGGCTTTGTAAATCATTTGTACACTTGTATTCTTAGTTTCCAACTTTGATATTGTCTTTTATCCATATTTATTTTGTTTTTTCTGGATCAATTAGCATGAGCTCTACCTTTTCATTATTGGAAACAAACTTGTCAGCTTAATTAGGAAAAAACCAGACACAGTGGGCCTTGGGCTCCTACTAGTCGACTAAGCAACCAACACCAGGACAAATGTTCCGCCAAAACACCAAGAAAAAATGCGCTTAAGCTTACAAGGTAAATTGTTATATTACTGGGGAAGATTCTCTTCGTGTCATGGAAATCCCGCATCCTCTTTGGACGATTCATATACACCATGACCCGCCAAGAGGCTCAAGGAAATCTCAATGGGCTCCTGAAAGGAGCACGGAGGACGGCTGGCCCAAAGTGCAGGACAATATTTCTTATATCCCAACAAACATGAAATTACTAGTAGGCATATCAAAACTAAGCTCGAGGTCCTTGCTATTGTATCTGCAAATAGGAGGGGAAACATTAATAAGGATTGCAACCACATTTACTCTACCACATCACTCAAAATATAAATGGAAGACGCTTTGCCTATCCACTCATATGGGGGAAACTAAAAATACAAGTGTGTACAAATGATGTAGAGGCCAGGGGTTCTGCCTCCTTTTCGAGAGAAAAAAAAGTGTGCCGGCCTATCAGAAAGATCAAGACCAGCTACGTCTAAAAAAGTTTGAGCAATAGCTCGGTTGGTAAGATACTTGTTCTTGTTTAAGCTCCAAAATTAATTTGCTAGGAACTTGCACTGCCATTCAAATGGTCGTTGCTAATGTTTTAAGTGTATATATGGTGGTAGCAAATTTACAATCATTTTTTGAGGTATCAAACTTTGTAACAAGTCTTTTCATATTTATATCAAGTATCTTGTGCTCGTATTGTAGTGAGATACTAGATTGTTCGATAATAATATATACATATATATGAACAAAAAATGAGGGGAATAACAATGAAGTTGGGAATAAGGATGTCTCTTACACAATTTTTGTCTCTTCAAGCGTAAAGAGTGTGCATCCCCTGCAATATTTTACCGCAAATGTTCATAAGTAGATGAATTGTAAATTTAGTGAAATTAACGAGCTTACTTATGTATGATAGCTTATTTCTAGATATCTTTTTCCTACTTTTGTTCCACTTAAAATATGTCTCATTACACCTCTAGGATAACTTGCAATTGAAACAGTTGTTTTTGTCTGACCCTGTGCGGGTGGTTTGTAAAACTTTAAGCTGGTCTATCCAATAGTACCGCATTGTCTTGTGCTCGTTTGTGGCTTTACTAATTTAAAGTCGGGCGCTTAGTGCGTTATGTCTAAAAGTGCGACACGCTCATTCCTTCTAGGTTATCTTTGAAATAAGTGTCTTTTGGGTTATCATGTCGGAGCACATGAATCTTTTATGACTCGTGATGGATGAGTTGGTAATGTGTCCGATGAGATTAACATCAAGGTGAAGGAATTGGCATTGGTGTGTGGTACCTGATATGTATGACGGTCGATACTGAAGAGGAATCTTGAAAAGGGTGGTAGGGCTGAAGCTGAAGCCTCAAGGCGGGAAGGTTGTGATGTAAATTGATGTCTCTGTTATGTGATGTCCATTGCCTAGTATTCTAGTAAGATTAACTGAGTAAGCCGGGGTTTTTTCACGTGTGTTCCATGGTATGTTGTATGCAATAGGTTTGAACCCAAACACAAATTGAGCTGTAAATTGTTTACGTCTTAACTAGGAAGAAAGTTTGGGCTAGGTCACTCTTGCCATTGTTGTCTAAACAAGATCTCTTAATGTATATTCGTATAGCAACCTAGCTTATGCACCTGAATTTAAGTTCTTACTCCCTCCGTTCACAAAAGGATGTCTCAACCTATCTCAAATATGTATGTATCTACACACTAAATCATGTCTACATACATGCAAATTTGAGAATGATTGAGACATCCTTTTGTGAACGGAGGGAGTTTCTGAGTGCACACTTCCACAGACTTATGGAGGAATATTAGGTACTCCCTCAGTTCACAAAAGGATGTCTCAATCTTTTCTAGATTTGTATGTATGTAGACATAGTTTAGTGTGTAGATACATTCAAATTTAGATAAAGTTGAGACATCCTTTTATGAACGGAGGGAGTACTTAGTAATCCGAGTAACAAAACGAAACAAAACATCGGTATCAACATTGAAGACCCCTTTCCCCTTTCCCTTCCCCTCCAGCGCTCTCCTCCGTTCTCTCAGATCCGGCCGTCTGGCCCCTCCCCTCTCCTCTCCGGCTGTTGCCGGCGTTGAGATTGGGTGAGGGACCCTTCCCGTGTTCAGTAGTAGCTTAGGGTAGTGTAGTTTTGGTTTCTGCCCTTGTGGTGTCTGGCGTATGCCGTTTGTGTCCGGCGTCATGCCGTCGCTGCTTTGTTCTCCTCTGCTCCCGAGCGGTGGTTGGAGAATCCTTCGCTTGCTGCTCAGCTGCTGTCCATGGTGGATGGCGGCCGGCGGCGAAGCTGCTGGAAGCGGCCTGAATAAGCTCGTTGTTGCTTGGTGGTGGCACCGTGCCTTTCTTCTTTTCTGTCCCTGGCCGGCCGTGGTGGCAAGGGGAGACGGGGAGGTGGAGGTGGTGCGGGGCAGGAGGCGTGCAGGTGAGGATGGCGAGCTAGGACCTGGTCTGTGGTTGGTTCGGGAGGACATGGATGGCTGCGAGCTTGGCGTATCTCGCCGGCCGACGTTCGGGTCAACGGAGATATCCATCTCGCTGGAGGTGGTGACTGATGCGGCTCTCAACGCCTGTGGGCTAGGAGTTCCTTCTGTTCCATGTCGGGAGGTTGAAGATGATGGTGTCCTGTCTGCTTCTGTCTCTGGCTGGCCGAGGTGGCAAAGGGAGAAGGAGGTGGAGGTGCTCGATCTGGTTTTGGATGGTTGGGTGGTGGTGTTGGTTCTTTGCGGCGTCTCTGCTCCGGCCGGCCGTGGCGGCGAGGGGGGTGGTCGTCTCGAAGGTGGAAGAGGGTGGAGAAGGAGGTTCGGAGCTCGACTCAGTTCAGAGGAGAAGTTTTGGGCGGTGGTTGGTGCGGTGTGCTGCGGTTGCCTGAGGCGACGGCGGCCAGACCTGCAGGTGGGAGTGCCATGGCCGTGGTGCGATCAAAGCTTCAAGTTTCGGCGTCGGCGTCGGCGTCGGCGTCGGTCGTCGGACGACTCTTGCTTTCAAAGGCGTAAGGTGCTCTCTTTCCCAGGAAGGGCGGTGGTCGGCTTCCTTCTTCTCCGGTGGCTCGCCGGCGGTGGAGGTGGTAGCGTGTGTGGGTGTTCTTCCTCTCTGTTTTCTGTTGCTCTAGCTCGGGCTGTGAGCTTGCGTGTGTGCGTTCTTTTCTTTTAGTTTGTATTCGCGCAACTCTTTCTCAAAAAAAAAAAAAAAGCTTGGCACTGACAGGGAAGACCCTTTGAAGCTGATGGGAGGTTGTCATCCTATGCCGTCGTGTACAGGTCGTCTGACTCGGTAAACCGTGTCTGAATGCAAAATTATACTCTCTCCGTCCAAAAATAAGTGTCTCAAGTTTGCTTAAAAGTGTAGATATATGCTAGCTCCATTTTTCTATATTCTTTAGTGTATTTGGATTGGTCTGACTGATAGTGAAATATTTCTACAAACATATCGCGTCGTAATCAAACGTGCTGGTCTACGCAGGCTACCAGCACGCAAGACTTGGACTCGCGACACGCAACCGCGCGGGAAAGTCTTTTACATGGCAGAAAAATCTTTTATGATCAGCAGCCAACACGGCGAAGACGTGCGCGTTGTTCGCCAAGCAAATTCCAGATCAGATCGAGCACAGAAGCTATGTAGGATCAAATTAACAGGAGGCCGGCAATGGCATACGTACCGCAGTGGCGCTCGTTAGCGCCATCGTCGCAGAGACAAGCGAACTCCGTCCCGCCGTGCTCCTCGATGCGTCCGTATCTGCACCGCCCGCCGGACTGCTCGCATGCGCCGCACTGCTCGGATTTGGCGTCGTAACGCATCTCGAAGCCGTCGCTCAGCACCTCGCCGAGCGACGGCTTGGCCAGACGACGCAGACTCAGCAGCACCGGCGTCGTCACCGCCTGCTCGCAGCCATAGCCGTACGCTTTGCCCGTGACCCCGTCATCCGGGAGCACGTACCAGGTGTTCTTCTGCTCCGGGCAACCGTCGAGTTTCACGACGGATGGCCGGGAAACGCCGGCCTTGCAGTTGTAGAGCAAGGTGAGCTTGGAGTTGGAGGCTGTGATCTGCAGCCAGGAGTTGGGGTCCGGGGAGAGGTTGAAACTGAGCCGTGGGCAGGTCTTGTTCCACGCGTCGGCATCGGCGAGGGAGACGGTGTGGTTTGTGTAGTCGATGCGCAGGACTCTGTACCGGTGGAACTGGACGTCCATGATCGGAGTGTTTTCCTTGCAGGTTATGCCGAGGCCCGGGTAGCCGCAGTTGGGGCCTGAGTTGGAGAGCCAGAACGGGTAGGTGATGCTCAGCCCGCCGCAGGTTGCGTTGCTGCAGGAAGCAGCGTAGGCGTCGACCGTGGCGAAGAGGAGCAGAACGGCCGGGAGGAGCAGACGATGCATGGTAATGGTGGACTATTGAGGGATCGAGGAAGAAGAGACCACGAGGCAAGAGGAATGCCACAGCTTATGCAGTGGTTGGCGAGACGATGTTAAGGCAGGGTCGTGCTGGGAGGAGGAACCGATCGGTGGTTCCATCGGACGTGGACATTTGGTGCCATACGACCACGAGTCAACGAAGCAGCTAATCCATGCGACGACCTTTCTCATTTCGTTCCCTTCCTTGATTCCGAATTGCGATTACCTGTCGCTTTGTTACGGAGTATCTTAGAATTATGGAATGAGGAAATTTTAGGAACATGGTAGGAGAGGCTGGCTACGAGTCTTATCTGGAGGTGAGTGTAGTGGGTTAGTGTAGTGGGTTTTCCTTTTTCTCTTTTTTGTTGAAAAACATAAAAACGTGAGAACTAATAGAAGCTCTGTTATTTTTTCCCCATCTTTTTAGGCGTCCGTAGTATCGTAGGTTTTCCTTTTTTTTTTTTTTGAGAAACAGTAGTCTTTTAAAAATAAATTAGAATCTTTTTAAAACTATATGAGGAAGCGTTTTTTTTAGGGAATGATGAAGCGTTGTTGATTTTCTTGGAACGAGACGTATGAAAGAGGAATAGGCGTGCTCATCGAACCATCAAATGGGCCGCCCCACTAGGAGGACCGCCTTCTCTCAAATAAATCAAGAACAATATAGTTTAATACTAACAATGACACAAAACAGGTTGCACAATATATATCCTAGAGTTAAACGCTTGTGGGGTCACGAAGTTGCCACAGATGATCGCATTAGTCACGAACTCAAAAACCGCTAACCAGTGGGCAGCCGGGGCATATGAAGGCGAGGTCCGCACCGACCATGGACTCCGTCGCGGACGGGCGGCCGCCGGGGCCGGCGAGGAAGCGCGAGTGTTGCCACCAGGGACGGTTGGACTGTAGAAAGACGCCGGAGAGGTAGGGGCCGTGCGATTCCCAGTAGCGAGAGTCGAATCCAGGGCTGAGAACAATGAGGTTGTAGCGGCAGGCGGCGGCGCGGACGCGGTGGAGGTACTTGGCTGGCAGGCGGCGGAGGATCTCCTCCACTAGGTTGTCGCAAAAGCGATCCATCTTCTTTGTCTTGTGCTGATGGATTGATGAGAAGAAAAAGAAGAATGGTCGAGGCTAGCAGTACAAGGGAAACTGATTCGCGAGAATATCTCCTGGCCTCCTGGGGTTCTTGCGGCTGCGAAGAAGGGGAGTCCATTAGTTACTCAGGCCATAAGCAACCAGAGAGTCTAAAAAAAAAGCAATCAGAGAAAACAGATAAGCTAGTTCCGTACTTCACATAGATTGATGCAAATTCCGCAGTGATCTTAGGCTACAGCATACATTGCTCGAGCTTTTGGTGGTCACAACGCATTCCACCGAGAGAGCACAGAGAAATTTTTGTCTAATACAGTATCCAACCCTTTTTGTAGTGTCAAGCAACAAGCATCCAGTTAACGGCTGACTGAAAATATATATCACGGTTAATATATCAAGATTATTCACAGCTGCAAGGAGAGTGTTTTGCCTCTGGTATTCAAAATTCATTTAAATCCATTTTGAAATGTCAAAAAATTATAGAAAAAATATATGCACATAGATTTTAGAAATATAGGGGCTGCCCCCCAGTTCCATTAACATGAAACCAACGAACAACATAGCCACATGTATAGCATGTTCCCAGGTTTAAGCCAAGCATAGAAGTACCCAGAAAATAAAAAGTGCAGATTATTACAGGGCCTTCAAGGGGAACAAAACGCTAAGCGTTCAGGTCTTTTTATTGCCATCCAAAGGAGCAGCCTAGGCATCAGGGTCTTTGCGCTTCGCTCCCAGAATGACAGGCATCGACACGGGGTCTTCAGATGACGGCAAGAACCAATTGGTGGTCAGGAGCTGTTGGTGTAGTTCTTCCGGCGTCCAATTCCCCGATCGAGAAGTCAGTACCAGGCTATCCACAGTAGTTCCTCTCGCTTTCGCTCCATAGCTCGCACGAAGTTCATCAGCATCTGCTTCAGAGCAGGTTTGCAGAGAGTTGCCCATCTGTGAACGGTGGAGACCAGTCTGTCCCAGACGTCTTGGACGCTTTTCCATTGACGACCCTGGAAACAAATCTCGTTGCGGTGAGTCCACAGGCACCATAAGGTGGCAGCTGATATCATATTCACATGACCAAATTTATTTGGAGCAATCCAAAGTCTAGCAATAGACTCAAAATCAAAACCAATGTCAAAGCCAAATATGTCAGATAAAATTTTCCAGATTAAAGATGCAACAGTTCAGGAGCAAAGCAGGTGTTGAGATGTTTCAGGTTCAGCACAGTAAACACAGGACAAGTCCTGAACCTGTTGCAGTTTGGCCAAATTGTCACGAGTAGTCTGTTCTTGCTAAATAACCACAAAAAGACATGGATTCGTGGAGGAATAGTAATATTCCACAAGGCAGGGGTATGAATTTGGGTCACACCCGGGTTATTTAGTACAGCATAGAAAGATTTCACAGAGTATACACCGGATGGGTGGTACATCCAGATGGGTTTATCAGGCTCGTCTGTAAAGACAATGCTTCTTGCAATATCTAGTAACTCATACCACAGGTTCATGAGAGAAACATCAACAGTCCGTCGAAACGTGAGCTTAAGGTTAGTACCATCCCAGACCTCAGCAACCGTGATGTTTTTCTCATTAACAATAAAGTAGAGGTCCCAATAAAGCATAGCTAAGCTACAATGCCCGAACCAAATGTCTTCCCAAAAATTAACATGTGTACCTCTACCAATATTCCAACGATAACCAATTTTGGCGGCCTTAGCGGCCCACATAACCCCTTTCCAAAAAGGAGATGTGTTCTTATCGTTGATCCACAGAAGGTTAGGGGCAGCAGTGTTGTATTTATAGTCAACAATCTGTTTCCAGATTTTGTTCTCAGCTAGATTGTACTGTACCTTTTAATCCAGCTTGCCAACAAGCACATAGATTTTAACATCTCGGTCACATATAGTTGCATCGTCCTCCCTGGCACATTAGACGCCTACCGGCGCACCGCAGCACACGCGATCTTAGCGGCTGAGTACGCCGCCTTCCGTCGCGGTGCGCCGCCTCGACTCGGGCGGCACCGCTAGGCCACTGGGCCACGGCTTAGGGCGGCGGCCTGCTCACATCCAGAATCTGCAACATGACTTGATCATTCGACATTTGGCGACTCTCAAGTTACAATTAGGTACGCTTTAAACCTAAACCCACAACTTTAATGCAGAATCAAAATATTCTTGTGGTGTACATTTGTGTAGTGGCAAATAAAAGATTAAACCTGGGCCAACAGTAACGACTCTCTAATTTCTAGACAAAAGGCATCTGCTTGGCTTTATAGATAAAGCATCAACAGGCCGATAAGCAAGTGCCCAATTTTGTAGGCGACTTGCACACGTACAATTACAACATTTTAAGGATGTCTTAAAATGTTCAGTTCCTTACAATGGTACTGGAGCAAGTGCTCAGCATATACATAAATATAAACATATTGGCTGATGATGATTAGCAACTCAAGAACACTTTTGGTGGCAATTCAAGGACACTTGTGCTCCCTTCTAGCATCTCGACGACTCTAGTCATTGTTGGACGATTAGCAGCACTTAATTGTATGCACCACAGCCCAACCACGATCATCTTCCTTACAATCTCTGTGATCTCACCATTAATTTCAGAAGCACTCACACAATATTCATCTACATGTTCATAAATCCATTGTGGGAAATATTTGCTGCTAGATTCACTGTTTTGACTGATATTTGTATCCTTTGCACCAGCCATCTCAAGAACCATCATTCCATAACTGTACACATCAGATTTGCTACTTACTACTCCAAATTGCTTCGAATAAACCTCGGGGGCAATATAGCCAATTGTTCCTCTTGCACCACCAATGGAAATTGCACTTTCCTGATTGAGGCATAGTTTGGCCATTCCGAAATCAGAGATCTTTGGGCAGAAGTTTTGATCCAGTAGAATGTTGTGGGGTTTGATATCAAAATGCACAATGCGAGTATTGCATCCTCGGTGGAGATATTCAAGTCCTCGAGCAATGCCCACTGCTATATCAAACAATTTTTCCCAACCTAATGTATTTCCACCTTCAGAGTTATCTTTGAAATCATACCTTTCAAGTGAACCATTAGACATATAGTCGTAAATTAGTGCCCTTTTGGATCCTTCCAAGCAAAATCCTATGAGAGTAACGACGTTGACATGAGAAGTTCTACTAATACTAGCCACCTCATTGATGAAATCTTCCCCATCAGTCTTGTAGTCCTTTAGCATCTTCACTGCTATCGGACGGCCATTGGAGAAGCTGCCTCTGTAAACAGCACCAAATCCCCCTTGACCTAGCTTTTCAGCAAAAGATCCCGTCATTCTTTTCACTTGTGCATAAGTGTATCTTTTTGGATGTATGGTTCCATTCTTTTGTAGGAAGGACTCAATTCTTGTTGTTCCCTTTGACTTCCTTTTGCATCTGTGCTTCTTGCAGCCAAACCAAAACGCAAACAAAAGCAGACATAGTATGCTTGAGCTGCCTGCTATTGTATCTGTGAAGACAATTTTGAGGGAAAATGCATCAAAAGGGGAAGCAACTTATAAAATCTTCTATATAACTGGTCCCTTGCACTCTGTCTACTACTACATGATGATAAGAGACATAGATGAATGGAAAAATATATATTTAAGCACACAATCTTAGTCACACAGCTGAGAGAAATGCATCTTGAGCTATTAAATAGCCTTGATGACAAACCTACTGTGGTGTGTATTCCAAAAGGCTAGAAGCTCTAGGCTTAACCTAGATGTGAAGAACTCGTGCCACTTTTCAGATATACTAAAAAGGTTACTGAACATGCTATTGAAGAGAGCTTGTCAAAGATGGAAACAAATGGGAAGATGCAAAAGAATTATCATGAGACTGAGAAATATTTCTTACATATTATTAGTCTGGTCTTTGTGGATCGATGCCCTGCAAAGTTTTCAGCATAAGTGGTCAGGAGCATGTGAAAGTTGCATTTGTTCATTCATAATATATAGAGTTTGCACTGCTGTTAAAACCGTTAGTTTATCGCATGCATTAAAATTTTAAAATAGAAGGTAACTTTTTATTCATCTACAAGTAATTGTGTTACAGAACAGCTAGTGCTCTTCTCCCAAGAATAAGAACGACCATTTTTTCAATGTATAAGTTCTGACAGATATGAAATTGATACATGAAAACTAACACCCATTCCTTATTTTCTCAAACAAAAGATTGTCACTTGAAGTTGATTTTACATCCTAGACGTAAAATCTTGACCTGCAACGAGTCCTCTTGTCAGTTTGAGGGTTAATGACGATGGATTTCGTATCAGAACAATGTACATTGTTCACGTGCCCTAACTATTTTAGGTCGGAATACTCGATATCAAATGTTAATTGGGTGATGGATTCCTCCCGCTCGGCTTGCAAGGCCTGGTTCCTTGGTATACACCCCAAATTCATGTCGGGAAGGATTTGTAAGGCGCACGCTGAATCAAAGGGTAAATACTCTTCTCTTGGATGGTCCCTTACAACCGCATCCTGACGGCTGATCGGCTAGCTTGTGTGGCTGGACCCACGACTATTCACGCCAGCTCTGTCTCAAGGTTTCCGCACAAGCACTGAGAGTGTAATGCTAAACCAGGAGTAGTAGGTGTGGGGATCTTGTCATGCTTTGTCATAAAAACATCTCCTCACGTTTGTACATACCTTATTTATCATCTTATATGAAAATGCAGCACTCCTGCCGGTTGCTAGAAAAGAGGTAAGCGAACATTTTCAATTGACAAACACACAACTTTGTTATTGTTCGGCAGAGAAGATGGAGGTGATTTCGTTTGGTTGAAGCCGGTTTCAAATTTAAGAACTAAACCTGAACTACTATATTCAAGTTACAGTCGTTGCCACGCCTGAGGAAACCAGACGAAATTGCAGATTCATAATATGGATATCCAGCATCGGCGCCACCACCGCCGTCTCGCACCCGTACTCGTCGGCTTCGCCCGTCCACTTCAGTTCGAACCCACCCATCAGCACATCAGCGTATCTTCTCTACGGAGGTATATCCTCCATGCCCTGCTTGTGGATATCCAGCATCGGCGCCACCACCGCCGTCTCGCACCCGTACTCGTCGGCTTCGCCCGTGTAATCATCGCGAGTGAACACGTACGAGCTCTTGTTATAGTCTGGGCATCCACTTAATTCCACGGCGGAGGGCCAGGAGACGTTCTTGGTGCAGTTGTAGAAGAAGGTGATGTTTGAGTCCAAGCTTGTGAGCTGCAGCACGGAGCTGGTGTCGATCGTGAGGTTGAGGTGGAGGAGCGGGCAGCCGGTGGTGTTGAAGGATTCGGCGTCGTCGACGAGGGAGACCATGTTCGTGTCGTAGTGGATGGCCGACACTCTGTACCGGTGGTGGGATTGGGCGAGGAGAAGCAGAGTGGTGTTGTCCTCGCAGGCAAGGCCGAGGCCGGGGTAGCCGCAGCTGGAGGCCGCCGAAGAGGAGTTTTTTTTTTGAAGCAACGGGCCACCCCCGATTTCCATTATTAGAAACCAGCATCCATACGGACTTGAACGAAAAAACGCAAGAGAAACAAGAAAAAACTGAAAAAAAAACGAAAGCTCGCCTAAACTGCAAGTCTAGCGAGGCCTCAAGACGCCCAAACCGGCTCAGGTCAACACGTTTATTTCTAATAGACTTAGAATTCTCCACACCCAACTCCAAAGGAATTACACGATAGCACCAGCAGCTCAAAGAAGCGGCATCATCTTCATCCCGTTATCCTCATCGTCGCCGGCCTCCATCCCTGCGTCGCATTGAAAGCTTCACGAGATAATCGCACGAACAATTTGGTTCCCCAATTTATCGCATCTCGGTTTCCCTCCTTTTCCTGCAAAATTGCCCAAGATGATACCACATTACCAATCATGTTAGTCACAGCCACATGATCATGAGGTCTAATGTTACGAAAAAAAGAATTATTACGAGTTTTCCACAAAGCCCACATGACTGCAACTACGCCTACTTTAACTATGCATTTGTCCTTCTTCCGAAAACCTTTCATCCATCCTCCCAACAAATGTTGTATCGAGGTGGGGCGATTTTTAAAATCAAAAGCACAATAGGCGACATTCCAAATATATCGAGCTAGAGGACACTAGAAGAAAAGATGTGTTATGGTTTCATTAGCACCACAAAATGGGCACATCCAATCCCCAGTCCACCCCCGCCGATGCAGAACATTTTTAGTTAAAATACTATTACGGACAGCTAACCACAGGAAAACTCTGACCTTCATTGGGACCTCAAAATTCCACAGAGCTTTATAAGGAAAACCCAAGCTATTCATTTTCGGAGCCCTGTATAAAGACCGAACAGAGAAACCTTTCGGGTCCAGTCTCCACTGGACCGAATCCTGCATATCTGAGAGTGTGATCCCAGCACACTCCTTTTTTAAGTCCATCCACATTTGCAAAAAGTCTCCCGTGAGTGTCCCTCGAAATTTAAGTGAACGCCAACCAAGAGTCAGCACAGTATGAACTGTGACTCCTTGCATTTCACAAATATCATAAAGCCTCTTGAACTTTATTGCAAAAGTTGTATCTCCTTTCCAAACGTCTTCCCAAAAGCGTGTTCTCTTTCCATTCCCAATTTTGCGATTGCAAAAAGAGTAGAAGAGATCACGAACTTTCAAGATGCCTTTCCAATACCAAGAATCCCCCACACCAATCTCCACTCCACTAAGCGTTTTTTTCTCCCACATATTTCTTATAAAGTAACTTTTGCCACAGCCCATCCATACTCTCTAACTTCCACAACCACTTACATAGCAAAGCTATATTCATACATCTCAAATCCTTCCCTCCAAGCCCCCCACATTCTTTTGGTGAGCACACCACCTCCCAGCGAACCAGATGATACTTCCTCGTCCCCAGACCCTCTCCCATAATAAACGGGCGCCAAAGAAATCCAATCTTTTCTTAACTCCTTTGGGAAGCGGGTAAAAAGATAACATATGTAAGGCGGTATTACTAAGACTAGACTGAATAAGAACTAGTCTCCCTCCAATAGGCATCAGTTTTCCCTGCCAACAACTCAACTTCCCTTCAAAGGCCTCTTCCACCTTCCCTCAATACTTATTCAGTAGCCTAGTTTGATCAACTGGGATCCCCAGGTATTTCAAAGGAAGAGATCCCGAGGTACAGGAAAAAATCAAGCTGTATTGATCTTCCTTTTCCTTGGCTTCCCCGAAACAATAGAGTTCACTCTTGTCAAAATTAATTTTTAACCCCGACATCTGTTCAAAAATGCATAGCAGGAATTTCAAGTGTTGCGCACTAGCAATGTCATCCTCTATGAAGAAGACAGTGTCATCGGCATATTGCAGCAGCACCAATCCTCCCTCCATCAGATCAGACATCAGCCCTTTTATGTAACCAAGTTTTTTCGCATTTTCCATAATAATCGCCAACCCATCAGCAGCTACATCAAAGAGTAAAGGGGACAATGGATCCCCTTGTCTAAGCCCTTGATGAGTTGGGAAATACGGACCAATATTACCGTTCACTTTTATTCCAACCTTGCCTCCATTGACCGTTTTCATCACCATATCATAGAAAGCATTCGGAAAACCTTTCAGCTTTAAGAGTTGGTAGACAAACGGCCATTTTATTTTATCATAGACTTTCAAAATGCAACGAATTTAATGTCTCATGTAAAATCAGCACCCGTTCCATTATATATCTATTTTTTAAGAAAGCAGTCTGTGTAGGCCCAACAACCGGATCTACCACCAGTGAGAGCCGATTCATCCACAACTTTGTAATGATCTTAAAGCTCACATTTAACAAACATATAGGGCGATTTTTTTTAATATCAGTTGGATCTTTGCATTTGGGAACAAGCGTGATCACCCCATAATTTAACCTTGAAATATCAAGTCTGCCTTGTTGAAAATCCTCAACAAGAGACAACAAATCATTTTGGATAGTATCCCAAAAGGTCTGATAAAACTCGATCGGAAAGCCATCCGGTCCAGCAGATTTATTTCTAGCCATCCCAAAAACCACATTCTTAACTTCCTCCAAGGAAAAAGGTTCTGTCAATCGACACTCCATTTCCTGATCAATTTTGGCAACATTGGCATCACCTAGTCTAATGTTAGACACTACAGGCTTACCAAAAAGTTTTTTATAAAAGCTAGTCGTGTAAGTTTCAAGATTCTTCTGTCCAAAAATAACATTGTCATTCTCCTCCAAATGAACAATTGTATTAATCCTATGTCTCCCATTCGCCTTTGCATGGAAAAACCTTGTATTCGCCTCCCCTTCTTTAATATTTTTTCTTTTGCTCTTTGAATCCATTTTAATTCCTCTTGTTTTAAAAGATTTGTTAACCGAGACTTCAAAATTCTCCTTTCCTCAAAAGTAGAGTCGGAAAATCCAACAGACTCGGACATAATGTCAATCTCACTAAGTCTTTCTAGAATTCCAGCTTTGGTCTTTCGATACTCTCCCTCCAAATTTTTATTCCAACCCTTAAGATATTGCCTCATCCCCCTCATTTTGGCTTGCCAGATCTCGATGCTAGTACGAGCTCTGACCACCTCTCCCCATTTAACCCTCACCATTTCTTTAAAACCTCCCCTCATAACCCAGGCATTTTCATAACGAAAAGGTGGGTTCCTGGGTGTAACATGTCCCGTGTCCAGAATCAGAGGAGCATGATCAGAAAGATCTCTACCCAAGGCTGTCACAATGGACAGAGGATACTGCTCCTCCCACTCAGGAGATACCAAAAAATGATCTAATTTCTCAAAGGTAGGGTTCAGATGATCATTGCTCCAAGTAAAAGCTCTACCAGACAGACTAAGTTCCATCAAGTCATTTTGCTCAATAATAGCATTAAAAAGAAAACTCCATCTAGAATATCCACCCTCTTTATTCTTCTCACTGCTCTTCCTTAAAATATTAAAATCTCCTCCTACCAGGAGTGGGAATTTACTATCATGACAAGTATGAGATAACTCAGTTAAGAAAGCAATCTTGCCCTCATTCTGAGCTGCCCCATAGACAATAATCAAATTTCATTTGAATTTAAGGTTTTTATCCTTTAGCAGGACTCTCACAAAATGCTGGCTCGTTTCATGCTCATATACATCAAACGTAGCCATTCGAATTCCCACAAGAATTCCACCAGACCTCCCTTTCGGAGCACTCCATTTCCAAAGAAACTTTTGCCCTATATCAATTGCAGCTAAGTCTTGAGCACTGAAATCAGATTTCAATGTCTCCTGTAGACCTATAAAATCAATTTTCTTTTCTACCAAAGATTCACGAAGGAACATTGTTTTTCAATTCTGCCAATCCCATTTAAATTCCAAGTACATCCTATCATTTGGGTCTTTCTTGCTTTTACCAATCTGCTCTCGGGGTTTCACACAGACATTTTCTGGTGAGCCCTTATGCTTATTTTTTCTACTCGACAATGAATTCTGGAATTTATCCAGATATCCATCTATCAAGTCATCTTCAAAAAATATTATCTCCATCCGAACAAACCTCATCTTCAGATAGATTGGTGCCTTCCCCACCAATAGGTGGTGGGCCCAACTTAGATAAGTTACGATTGAGGGTGTGTGTTAGCGTGTTAGTTATGTATCGTGTTATGCAAGTTGTATCGTGGCTAAAGTTATCTTCTAATGTAAGAACCCATGTAATCCTTTAAGATTTTTGGTTAAACCTCCTATATAACACGCAGGTTGTGCCCAAGTTAAGGTAAGACACCATCCACCAAAATCACAAACCCAACAAAATATACATAATGTGAGTGTATTCTTGAAGGCAAATTAACGCATATACGAGTTTTAAGCATCTAATGTTTTTACAAACATGGAAGTATCTAATCCCACTCTGTGAAGGGACATCCTCTTCTCCTCGCGGATGACACCGGTCGTTGTACCCGGGCTGTACCGGCCGGAAAGCCGACGGTGTCTTCACCGTCCCTATAGGTCCCAGTCCAATGCAGAAAAAAGGCAGATCCGTGTCGGCGCTTCAACTCACGTTCTCCTTGCGTGTCATGCGGTGCGGTCACATCCAGCAATACGCGCTTAGGGCGGCGGCCTGCTCACATCCAGAATCTGCAACATGACTTGATTAGTCGGTATTTGGCGACTCTTAATTAGGTATGCTCTGAACCTGAAACCCCAAATTTTAACCCAGAATCCAAGTATTCTTGTGTGGTGTACATTTGTGTAGTGGGAAATCTTTACTATTAAATGGGAGTTGGTCGTTCGTGTAACCGAGCGAACCATCTCTCTATCGACGACGTAGTCTGCCCGCAGGTCCTTCCCTCGATCACCCATTCGCGCTCAGCCCATCTCGGATGATCACTTGGCCTGTCCCTAGCTATAGCGACCGGAGGCAAGCGACCGGAGGCAAGGATAGCAAGCGGCGCCGGAGGAGATAGACAGGTGGGAACTGATGTTGATATCCATGGTGGAGTCGTTCTTTCGGCTCGACCTCGATCTCCGAATCGCTTTACCTCGACCTCAAGCAGGCCTTCGAGTCCATCGGCGCCGACGCTATGGTGGATGCTCCCCATCCATTGCCGTTCCACTCCGTGGGGTGGGGATCCAGCACTTCCAATGACGCCCTCACCTTCAACGCCAAGAGGTGTTTGGAATCTCTTATTTCTTAGAACCTGACAGGGATGAGCTCAAGTGCGACGTGCCCATATGTTTGTGGTTCTTCGTGCTCCAGATTGACCTCTCCTCCCAGCGACGGCTGCACGCGCCCGCGGATAGATGAGTGATTCAGGGCCCATGTATGCCACGATTTGGCAATTCTGAAGAGTAAATGTTGTAGAGGTAAGTTTGCATGAACATTTGCTTCCGGTAAATAAGTGTGTTTGATTTTTGCAACACTTAGAGAGCCTCTCCAGTTATTGCTTTTTCTCAAGAACGATGATACAAGTAATACGTCCATATGAGATACATAGAAAAAACAAGTTCACCTTGCAGTATGTTCCTTTTAATTTTTTTGTAGAACCATGTTCTCTGAATTTCTTTGCACAGATTTTTACACAACTCAACCGACATCCAAATCTGATAAATAGCTTTGTCATAGAGATATTTTCACTCACACTTTACAGACAGCAGCCCTTGATGGTGTCAAGCTTGACGAATCGCTTTACCTCGACCTCGAGCAGGCCTTCGAGTCCATCGGCGCCGACGCTATGGTGGACGCTCCCCATCCATTGCCGTTCCACTCCGTGGGGTGGGGATCCAGCACTTCCAATGACGCCCTCACCTTCAACGCCAAGAGGTGTTTGGAATCTCTTCTTTCTTAGAACCTGACAGGGATGAGCTCAAGTGCGACATGCCCATATGTTTGTGGTTCTCCGTGCTCCAGATTGACCTCTCCTCCCAGCGACGGCTGCACGCGCCCGCGGATAGATGAGTGATTCAGGGCCCATGTATGCCACGATTTGGCAATTCAGAAGAGTAAATGCTGTAGAGGTAAGTTTGCATGAACATTTGCTTCCGGTAAATAAGTGTGTTTGATTTTTGCAACACTTAGAGAGCCTCTCCAGTTATTGCTTTTTCTCAAGAACGATGATACAAGTAATACGTCCATATGAGATACATAGAAAAAACAAGTTCACCTTGCAGTATGTTCCTTTTAATTTTTTTGTAGAACCGTATTCTCTGAATTTCTTTGCACAGATTTTTGCACAACTCAACCGACATCCAAATCTGATAAATAGCTTTGTCATAGAGATATTTTCACTCTCACTTTACAGCAGCCCTTGATGGTGTCAAGCTTGACGACTCCTCGTCATCCTGCATGCCAGGGTCCCTCCGTCTTTGAAGGTATAGATTTTTGTGTGTCCGTATCACACAAAAGCGTGGTTTGATGAACAGATGATTAAATAATACTTTTATTCTTGTTTTTTCTTCACTCTAGATTGGCATGAGCAGTGCAACCCCCAGAAATATTTTGTGTTTACTTCTTGCTGCAATAGCCGTCTGACTGATTGAGTCGGGAAAGAAAATGGTGATTCATTCACAAAACCCGTCCCTATTTACTGAGCTGAAATTATTCTTGTAGATCATCATTTTAACGAAAATATGTGTGCTATCGATTCTAGGATGCAAGGGACCGTGTGCTGCCGGAAAGGATCATTAAGCTTACCTTGGCAACTCCTGGGCAATACACTGAAATTGTATGGAATTATATTTTGTGTTTAAGCACCAAGGCATTAGTAGTATGCATTGGGATGGCGTGAGTTCTTCTTATCTTTCTGTTGCTCATAATAGGTTTTTTTCCTTGATCATTTAATTATACAATGATGTGCTATTGCTCGAGGATAAGTATACTGGTCTTTTAGAACTCACCGACTACAGATTGCCAATTGGCATGGACCTTGTCTCAATGATTGAATATTCCATTATCTCTAATTTCTGAGGAGTATGTAATTAGATGCAACATGGTTTAACTGAGAAGGTCATCGTCAGTCAAGTGGAGTTCCCCAAACCCTGTCCGGAAATGAACATATTTTTACCGTCTGGAGGCTCGTCGAACATGTGTTTGCGGTTGCTTTTATCCAACGTGCCCAGCGGCACCGTCCAAACGAACAATGGCATGTCCGTTCTGGCTTTCTCATTAGGCTTACCTTCAAATTTAAAGTTCAGCACAAATATTTAAGCACAAAATCATAAACATATCAGATAAATATGCAAAATTCATAGTTGAATTTAGAATTCAAATTTACAGCATGCTACAATTGACTGTGCATTATACGAGTACCTGCCCGGACATGGTAGATGCAGGCCTATGCAGCCGAGCATTTTTTCCTGCATGGTGATGCATTACTATTTACTGCATCGCACATTCATTTTTAATGGTTTACAATTTCGCTGTTGAGTGATGTATTCAGAAATTTAGATCGATTATACATTGGATCCAAAAAACATGACCAACCACCTATTAGTAGACCCATAGATGAAGCTCATACTGAATGTGAGAGCAAAAGAGAGAAGAAAAATAGCCCATTCATCTCATTTACAAATGCGTATTATTTGAAGTTTGTTATTATTGTGGATGTTCATTTTTTACTATCATGCCATCAGATCAGAGTCGTTAAAAATGACATTGTGAAGCTATTTTGGCACAATCAAGAGCTATGATATGTTCTCTAGCCTTCTTCTTTGTTCTTGTTGTAGGTGAACATTTGGTTAATTGGCTTTAATAAAAGGCATTGGTAGACCGGAGATATTTAATACTATCAACTTATGTTTAGCCAGAGTTCTCCGGGAGTCAAGGGGTCTGGTTGACATCTCGTAAGAATTTAGGTACAAAATTGCTACACCTATGGCATACTGAATTGCAGATTTAGATAGCTATACTACGAGTCATGTTTTCTCCATTCACAAAAAAAAATAGTCATGTTGTCTCTCTAGATTGTGAGGTTATATTTGGGAAGTGCTGAAACTATTAACTGTACTTTGGCAATGTTTAGGTTTATCCGTGCTCCATCTGCAGGCCAGCTCGTGGCCGTCGAGGCCATGTTTCTTATGTTGCTCGTGCTCGCTGATACGTCTCCAACGTATCCATAATTTCGCTGTTCCATGCTTATATTATACCATTTGCTACATGTTTTATATACACTTCGTATCACTTTTATGCATTTTCTGGGACTAACCTATTAACAAGATGCCACAGTGCCAGTTCCCTGTTTTCTGCTGTTTTTGGTTTCAGAAAGTTACTTCTGGAAATATTCTCGGAATTGCACGAAACAAAAGGCCAGGTCCCTATTTTTCCAGCACCATCACGGAGTCCGAAGGAGAGACGAAGATGCCAGGAGGTGGCCAAACCACCAGTAGGCGCGGCTGGGCCCACAGCCGCGCCTGGGTGTGGTTTGGGCCCCTCGGGGGTCCGCCGACATCGCCCCTTCGCCTATTTATTCCCCGAGACGCGAAAACCCTAAAACACCGAGCCTTTCATCCAGAACATATTCGCTGCCGCCGTCGTCGTCAACCCTAACTCGGGGGGTTTCTGAAGCTCTTCCCGGCACCCTGCCGGAGAGGGGAATCATCACCGGAGGGCTCTACATCGCCATGCCCGCCTCCGGAGTGATGCGTGAGTAGTTCATCCTTGGACTATGGGTCCATAGCAGTAGCTAGATGGTTGTCTTCTCCACTTGTGCCATCATGTTTAGATCTTGTGAGCTGCCTATCATGATCAAGATCATCTTATTGTAATGCTACATGTTGTGTTTGCTGGGATCTGACTTATATTGATACCTATGTGGAGCTGAATATTATATTATCATGTCTATGTCATTTGTGATCTTGCATGCTCTCCGTTACTTGTTGAAGCCTTGGCCACGTGAATACTTGTAACTCCAAGAGGGGGTATTTATGCATGATAGTTGGGTTCAACCTCTATTTAACCTGGGATAGTGACAGCAAGTTCTAAGGTTGTAGATGTGTTGTTGCCACTAGGGGTAAAACAGCAATGCTTTATTCAAGGATGAATGTATTGTTTACATTACGCACATTACTTAATGCAATTGTCTGTTGCTTGCAACTTAATACTGGAAGGGGTACGGATGTTAACCGGAAAGTGGACTATTTAGGCATAGATGCATGCTGGATAGCGGTCTATGTACTTTGTCGTAATGCCCAAATGAATCTCATAGTAGACACCACAGCTCACACATGCATGTTATATGCACTTATCAATTGTCAATTGCCCAGCTGTAATTTGTTTACCCAGCATGTTAGTTATCTTATTGGAGAGACACCACTAGTGAACTGTGGACCCCGGTCCATTCTTTTACATCTGAAATACAATCTACTGCAATCATTGTTCTCTACTGTTTTATGCAAACAAACATCATTTTCCATTCGATACGTTTAACCCTTTGTTTTCAGCAAGCCGGTGAGATTGACAACCTCACTGTTAAGTTGGGGCAAAGTAGTTTGATTGTGTGTGCAGGTTCCACGTTGGCACCGGAATCCCTGGTGTTGCGCCGCACTACACTCCTCCACCAACACCTTCGAAGCAAACCTCGTTTTCCTACTGGTCCGATTAAACCTTGGTTTCATACTGAGGGAAAACTTACTGCTGCACTCATCATACCTTCCTCTTGGGGTTCCCAACTGACGTGTGACGTACAAGCAATTGTTTCTGGCACTATTAACCTAGAGCCACCAACAACGTTTTCTGGCGCCGTTGCCGGGGAAAACAGAATTGCTTCTGCAAGGGGAGTCTCTCACACCCAATCTCTTTACTTTGTTATTTGTCTTGCTTAGTTTATTTTTATTTTGTTTGTTTGCTTTCTCTATATCAAAAACACAAAAAAATTAGTTACTTGTCTTGCCTAGTTTATTTTTATTTTGTTTTGTTTGCTTTCTCTATATCAAAAACACAAAAAAATTAGTTACTTGTTTAATTCAGTTTAATTTTGTTTTTCAAAATGAATACTCCTGAGAACACTAAGTTGTGTGACTTCACTAGCACAAACAACAATGATTTCATATGCACTCCTATTGCTCCACCTGCTTCTACAGCAGAATTTTATGAAATTAAACCTGCTCTATTAAATCTTGTTATGAAAGAGCAATTTTCTGGTGTTAGTACTGATGATGCTGCTGCCCATCTTAATAACTTTGTTGAACTTTGTGAAATGCAAAAGTATAAGGATATGGATGGGGATATTATAAAACTGAAACTTTTTCCTTTCTCCTTGAGAGGAAGAGCTAAAGAATGGTTGCTTTCTTTGCCTAGAAATAGTATTAATTCTTGGACAAAATGCAAAGATGCTTTCATAGGGAAATATTATCCTCCTGCTAAGATTATATCCTTGAGAAGTAGCATTATGAATTTTAAACAACTTGATAATGAACATGTTGCTCAAGCTTGGGAAAGAATGAAATCTTTGGTGAAGAATTGTCCCACTCATGGACTGACTACTTGGATGATCATCCAAACCTTTTATGCAGGATTAAATTTTTCCTCAAGGAACTTATTGGATTCAGCCTCTGGAGGAACCTTTATGTCCATCACTTTAGGTGCAGCAACAAAGCTACTTGATGATATGATGATCAACTATTCCGAATGGCACACCGAAAGAGCTCCTCAAGGTAAGAAGGTAAATTCTGTTGAAGAAACCTCCTCTTTGAGTGATAAGATTGATGCTATTATGTCTATGCTTGTGAATGGTAGATCTCATGTTGATCCTAATAATATTCCTTTAGCTTCATTGGTTGCTCAAGAAGAGCATGTTGATGTAAACTTCATTAAAAACAACAACTTCAACAACAATGCTTATAGGAATAATTTTGGTAGCAACAATTATAAGCCTTATCCTTCAAATGGTTATGGTAATTCTTATGGTAATTCCTACAGCAACAATAGAAGTGTGTCCTCTGATCTTGAAGCTATGCTTAAAGAATTTATTAGCACACAAAAAGCTTTCAATAAAACTGTTGAGGAAAAGTTTGAAAAAATTGATGATCTTGTCTCTAAAGTTGATAGTCTTGCTCATGATGTTGAAATTCTAAAACTGAAAGTTATGCCTAATGAAGTTAAAGATATTAAGTCATTTGCTACAGCAAATGCCATCCAAGTTCGAATTGATAATAATATTAGGATGTTGGCTGAATTGCATGCTAGGTGGGAAAAAGAGGAAGAACTTGAAAAAGAGAATAGTATAGTTAGAGTTTGTACTATCACCACCACTAGTAATGCTAATGTTTCACATGCTAGTAAACCTCCTACTATTGATGGTAATGTTATTGGTGTTGATAATGTCTCTACTACTTCTGCTAAGCGTTTGAAATTGCCTAAAACTGCTGAAACTTTTTCTGATAAAAGTGCTGAAATTTTTCAAACTATTGGAGACAATGGTTCCACCACCATTGACAATAATGATTTTGATTTTGATGATTGTAACATCTCTGAAGTTATTATGTTCTTGCAAAAATTAGCTAGAAGTCCCAATGCTAGCACATTAATTTGGCTTTTACAAAGCATATTACAAATGCTCTTTTGCAAGCTAGGGAGGAGAAGTTGAAACTTAAAGCTTCTATTCCTAGAAATTAGAAGATGGTTGGGAACCCATCATTAAGGTAAAGGTGAATGATTTTTATTGCAATGCCTTGTGTGATCTTGGTGCAAGTGTTTCAGTTTTGCCCAAGAAGCTTTATGATATTCTTGATTTGCCACCTTTGGAACATTGTTATTTGGATGTTTTTCTCGCTGATAATGCTATGAAGAAACCTTTGGGGCGAGTTAATGATGTTTTTATTACGGTAAAAGATAACCTTGTCCCCGTTGATTTTATTGTTATGGATATTGAATGCAATGCATCTTGTCCTATTGTTTTGGGAAGACCTTTTCTTCGAACTGTTGGTGCCATCATTGATATGAAAGAAGGTAATATAAGGTACCAATTTCCTCTCAAGAAAGGTATGGAACACTTCCCTAGGAAGAGAATGAAGTTACCTTTTGACTCTATTGTTAGAGCAAGTTATGATGTTGATGCTTCTTCTCTTGACAACACTTGATTTTCACTTTCTGCGCCTAGCTGAAAGGCGTTAAAGAAAAGCGCTTATGGGAGACAACCCATCGTTTTTATTTGCTGTTATTTTTGTTTTCTTTGAGTCAAGGATTTTTGTTACTTCTGTAGCAACTCCTTTGTATCTTTATTTTATCGCAATGTTGTGCCAAGTAAAGTTCTATATTGAAAGTTGATGCAAGATTTGGATTTCTGCGCAGTGACAGATTTTTAGCTGTCACGGATTTGAGCTTATCTCCCTGTAGAAAATTCAAAAAATTCTGAGAAAAATCACGCATATTCCTGAGATATGTACGCAACTTTCATTATTTTAGGCCAGATCCATCTGAGCAACTTAAGTGCCTCGAAAAAATTCGTCATTCCAGACTGTTCTGTTTTTGACAGATTCTGCCTTTTGTTTTGCATTCGCTCTTTTACTGTGTTTGTGTGGATTTCTTTGCTCCACAAAGCATTGGTGGCTGTAGCTAATGTCCAGAAGCTTTGGGATTGATTGTATCATTACAGAATATGAGAATTTTTGATTATGCACTAACCCTCTAATGAGAACTGTCTTGAGTTTGGTGTGAAGGAAGTTTTCAAGGATCAAGCGAGAAGGGTGATATTATGTGATCAAGAAGAGTGAAAAGCCTAAGCTTGGGGATGCCCCCGTGGTTCATCCCAACCATATTCAGAGAGACTCAAGCGTCTAAGCTTGGGGATGCCCAAGGCATCCCCTTCTTCATCAACAAACTTATCAGGTCATCTCTAGTGAAACTATATTTTAATTCTTTCACATCTTATGCGCTTTACTTGGAGCGTCTGTGTGTTTTTATTTTTGTTTTTGTTTGAATAAATTCGGATCCTAGCAATCCTTGTGTGGGAGAGAGACACGCTCCGCTTTTTCATGTGAATACTCATGTTCTTCACTTATATTTGTTGAGTATTCTTAACTAGCTACTGCAGTGCTTTTAGCTCCTGTTTTTCATGCATCTCTTCGAGCTGTTAGCACTTGTTTATAAATACTCTCTTGCTGCATTATATTATCATTTGGAGAGTTTATGTTTAATTAAATTATTGGTGTTTGTTTGGAAGAAAGAAAATGCTACATGTAGTAGTTGGTATTGGAAAAGACATATGCATTCTTGTAGATCATTGTCTTGTTTTGATTTGATGCTTTGCAATTGTTTTGAGCTCTCAAGTAGATCATGTTTAAGCTCTTGCATCATGTAGTTAAAGCCTAGTAGTGGAGAACTACCGTAGAGCTTGTTGAGACTTGGGATGCATATTTGTTCTCTCTAAGGTCTAGATATTTTCTGGTAAAATGTTTGAGCAACAAGGAAGACAGTGTAGAGTCTTATAATACTTGCAATATGTTTTTATGTGATTCTTGCTGTACCGGTTTATACTTGTGTTTGCTTCAAACAACCTTGCTAGCCTAAACTCTGTACTGAGAGGGAATGCTTCTCGTGCATCCAAAACTTGAGCCAAAACCCATGCCATTTGTGTCCACCATACCTACCTACTATGTGGTATTTCCTGCCATTCCAAGTAAATATTTCATGTGCTACCTTTAAACTATTCAAAACTTTATTACTCCTTATTTGTGTCAATGTTTTATAGCTCATGAGGAAGTATGTGGTGTTTTATCTTTCAATCTTGTCATTTACTTCTGACAGACTTTCACCTGGACTAGTGGCATATACATCCGCTTATCCAATAATTTGCAAAAAGAGCTGGCAACGGGGTGCCCAGCCCCAATTAATTACAACTTTCATTAATAATTCTCTTCACATGTTTTGCCCTGATTTATCAGTAAGCAACTTAATTTTGCAATAGACACTCCTCCATGGTATGTGAATGTTGGAAGGCACCCGAGGATTCGGTTAGCCATGGCTTGTGTAAGCAAAAGGTTGGGAGGAGTGTCATCTATAAAGAAACTAAAATACATGTGTAAACAAAAGAGAAGAGGGATGATCTACCTTGCTGGTAGAATAACGTCCTTCATGGGAGCCGCTCTTTGAAAGTCTGGTTGACAAGGGGGTTAGAGTGCCCACTACCATTCGTTGACAACAACAAACACCTCTCAAATACTTATTTTGTGCTCTCTATATGCTTTCGAAAACTTAAAAAGCTCTAGCACATGATTTAATCCCTGCTTCCCTCTGCGAAGGGCCTATCTTTTACTTTATGTTGAGTCAGTTTACCTACTCCTTTCTATCTTAGAAGCAAACACTTGTGTCAACTTTGTGTGCATTGATTCTTACATATTTACTTATTGCACTTGTTATATTGCTTTATGTTGACAACTATCCATGAGATATACATGTTACAAGTTGAAAGCAAATGCTGAAACTTAATCATCCTTTGTGTTGCTTCAATGCCTTTTACTTTGAATCTATTGCTTTATGAGTTACCTCTTATGCAAAACTTTTTGATGCTTGTCTTGAAAGTACTATTCATGAAAAGTTTTTGCTTATATGATTCATTGTTTACTCTTTATCTATTTGTTAGCAAACTATAGATCATTGCTTTGAGTCACTTCATTCATGACATGAGCCTTGCAATATATTGATCAAGATTGTGTGAAAGCATGTCTCCTCAGAAATTATTTGTTGTTATCGTTTTACCTACTCGAGGACGAGTAGAACTAAGCTTGGGGATGCTTGATACGTCTCCAACGTATCCATAATTTCTGCTGTTCCATGCTTATATTATACCATTTGCTACATGTTTTATATACACTTCGTATCACTTTTATGCATTTTCTGGGACTAACCTATTAACAAGATGCCACAGTGCCAGTTCCCTGTTTTCTGCTGTTTTTGGTTTCAGAAAGTTACTTCTGGAAATATTCTCGGAATTGCACGAAACAAAAGGCCAGTCCCTATTTTTCCAGCACGTACACGGAGTCCGAAGGAGAGACGAAGAGGCCACGAGGTGGCCAAACCACCTGGCGCGGCTGGGCCCACAGCCGCGCCTGGTGGTTTGGGCCCCTCGGGGGTCCGCCGACATCGCCCCTTCGCCTATTTATTCCCCGAGACGCGAAAACCCTAAAACACCGAGCCTTTCATCCAGAACATATTCGCTGCCGCCGCCGTCGTCAACCCTAACTCGGGGGGTTCTGAAGCTCTTCCCGGCACCCTGCCGGAGAGGGGAATCATCACCGGAGGGCTCTACATCGCCATGCCCGCCTCCGGAGTGATGCGTGAGTAGTTCATCCTTGGACTATGGGTCCATAGCAGTAGCTAGATGGTTGTCTTCTCCACTTGTGCCATCATGTTTAGATCTTGTGAGCTGCCTATCATGATCAAGATCATCTTATTGTAATGCTACATGTTGTGTTTGCTGGGATCTGACTTATATTGATACCTATGTGGAGCTGAATATTATATTATCATGTCTATGTCATTTGTGATCTTGCATGCTCTCCGTTACTTGTTGAAGCCTTGGCCACGTGAATACTTGTAACTCCAAGAGGGGGTATTTATGCATGATAGTTGGGTTCAACCTCTATTTAACCTGGGATAGTGACAGCAAGTTCTAAGGTTGTAGATGTGTTGTTGCCACTAGGGGTAAAACAGCAATGCTTTATTCAAGGATGAATGTATTGTTTACATTACGCACATTACTTAATGCAATTGTCTGTTGCTTGCAACTTAATACTGGAAGGGGTACGGATGTTAACCGGAAAGTGGACTATTTAGGCATAGATGCATGCTGGATAGCGGTCTATGTACTTTGTCGTAATGCCCAAATGAATCTCATAGTAGACACCACAGCTCACACATGCATGTTATATGCACTTATCAATTGTCAATTGCCCAGCTGTAATTTGTTTACCCAGCATGTTAGTTATCTTATTGGAGAGACACCACTAGTGAACTGTGGACCCCGGTCCATTCTTTTACATCTGAAATACAATCTACTGCAATCATTGTTCTCTACTGTTTTATGCAAACAAACATCATTTCCATTCGATACGTTTAACCCTTTGTTTTCAGCAAGCCGGTGAGATTGACAACCTCACTGTTAAGTTGGGGCAAAGTAATTTGATTGTGTTGTGCAGGTTCCACGTTGGCACCGGAATCCCTGGTGTTGCGCCGCACTACACTCCTCACCAACACCTTCGAAGCAAACCTCGTTTTCCTACTGGTCGATTAAACCTTGGTTTCATACTGAGGGAAAACTTACTGCTGCACTCATCATACCTTCCTCTTGGGGTTCCCAACTGACGTGTGACGTACAAGCATTGTTTCTGGCACTACTAACCTAGAGCCACCACTCGCCGCCGTGCACCTCGCCATGGCATACCAGACCAGCAGCTATTGTTTGAACAAACAACTATTTCATTGCTGATTGTACTCCGTTTGTTCAAATCAATACTTAGTATGCCATCGAGTCTTGAAGACACTTATGATGTGATTGATACTTATAGTTTGTTGCATTTGATTATAGGATTTCCGTGGAGCTGTGCCATCCTACGAAGTACAACAAGTTGATACAACATGTGCTGGTGATGCATTTGTTGGTGGTTCACTAATTCGACATATGTTGAGTGCTGCAGGATCAGAAAAAGCTCGAGGAGGTGATTAAATTTGCCAATGTATGTAGAGAAATCAACACCACAAAGGGGCAATCCCTTTGATGCCCGCGAAAATTGAGGTATTGTATGTAGCTAGCTTCGAATCATGCAAATTGTAGGATGTATGTGGATCTGGATCAGAAGCATGGTGTACCCCCAAGATATGTATGTCTTTTGTTTACCCTACTTCCCTTTCTGAAAGGGTTTTTGTTTTGGATTCTACTTTGAATAAGCAAACCCTTCATCATCACCTGCATTATTTACTGCATATTTATTTTTTATTTCCGCGGGGAAATTTACTGCATATTTATAAGAAACTTCAATCATATATGAGAAAATTTGAAATGTTCTCAAGCTGCATTTCTGTTCCTCATGTTGAGCATTGGATGACATCTCCTGTTACTGCTTGGACGTGTATAATTCATATATATTTGAGAATTTTGGATTTAATATTTTTCTTGTGGCCTATGGAAATACATGTATGAAGTCCCACGAGCAGTTGAGCCAAACACGTGGTGGGGGCTAAGGCAGGTCCTGATTGTGGTGACGAAGGAAGGCTAACAAATGATATGCTCATATGTTCAACACTGTTAGGGCACCCATGGCATATATAGAGGGATAAATGTTGTCATTGTTACATGTTTACATCTATATTAAAGTCAGAGAAGCACAATAAGAACGACTGGTTTGTACAAGCTGAGAAAGTTCACAGCAAGGATGCTTGAACAAAGTGACAATGTATTGGAGCAAGGATGCTTGAACAAAGTGACAATGTATCAGTGGCCGCCTAGCCAAATGGTCGGTGGGAAGGAGTGGAAGAAGGATAATGGTTGAGAAAGCACACTCAAATGTAGCTTTTGACTAATGTTTCTTCGATATTTCTCTTCAGTTATCTCATAGCAACTTGAAAATCATGGTTGTTGAAAATTCTAAGGACATTTTGATAGCGTTGGAAAACACCATCGAGCAGCAGACAGTGAGATATTGTTGGCGTAGGGGACCACAGAGTACAATGGTGGCTCCGTTTGAGTGGGATGACTACCAAGTATTTTAACGGCGCGGAAAAAAAAATTAAGAGTCCGTAGCAACGCACGGGCATTTAACTAGTAAAATATTAAACACTGACTTTAATTTCTAGACAAAAGGTATCCGCTTGGCTTTATAAATAAAGCCTCAACAGCCTGATACACAAGTGCCCAATTTTGTAGGCAACTTGCACACAACTACAACATTTTCAGGAAGTCTTAAAATGTTCAGTTGCTTACAATGGTACCGGAGCAAGTGCTCAGCAGAAATATAAATTATACATATGTTGGTTGACATTGATTAGCAACTCAAGAACACTTTTGGTGGCAATTCAAGGACACTTGTGCTCCCTTCTAGCATCTCAACGACTCTAGTCATTGTTGGACGATTAGCAGCACTTAATTGTATGCACCACAACCCAACCACTATCATCTTCCTTACAATCTCTGTGAACACACCATTAATTTCAGAAGCGCTGACACAATATTCATCTACATGTTCATAAATCCATTGTGGGAAATATTGACTGCTAGATTCAATATTTGCACTGATATTTGTATCCTTTGCGCCAGCCATCTCAAGAACCATCATTCCATAACTGTACACATCAGATTTGCTACTTACTGCTCCAAATTGCTTCGAATAAACCTCGGGGCAATATAGCCAATTGTTCCTCTTGCACCACCAATGGAAATAGCACTTTCCTGATTGAGGCACAACTTGGCCAGTCCAAAATCAGATATCTTTGGACATACGTTTTCGTCCAGTAGAATGTTGTGGGGTTTGATATCAAAATGCACAATGCGAGTACTGCATCCTCGGTGGAGATATTCAAGTCCTCGAGCAATGCCCACTGCTATATCAAACAATTTTTCCCAGCCTAATGTATTGTCACCTTCAGAGTTATCTTTGAAAGCATACCTTTCAAGTGAACCATTAGGCATATAGTCGTAAATTAGTGCCCTTTTGGTTCCTTCCAAGCAAAATCCTATGAGAGTAACAACGTTGACATGCTTAGTTTTACTAATGCTAGCCACCTCATTGATGAAATCCTCCCCATCAGTTTTGTAGTCCTTTATCATCTTTACTGCTATCTGACGGCCATCAGAGAAGTTGCCTTTGTAAACGGCACCAAATCCCCCTTGCCCTAGCTTTTCAGCAAAAGATCTCGTCATTCTTTTCACTTGTGCATAAGTGTATCTTTTTGGATGTATGGTTCCATTCTTTTGTAGGAAGGACTCAATCCTTGTTATTCCCTTTGACTTCCTTTTGTATCCGTACTTCTTGTAGCCCAACCAAAACGCAAACAAAAGCAGACATACAAAAAATATGCTTGAGCTTCCTGCTATTATATCTGTGTAGACAATTTTGAGAGAAAAGGGCATCAAAGGGGAAGTAACTTATAAAATATTCTAAATAACCGGGTCCCTTGCACTTTGTCTGCTAACACGCAACGATAAGAGACATAAATGACTGGAAATATGTAAGCACATGATCTTAGTCACACAGCTAAGAGAAATGCATCTTGAGCTATTAAAGACCCTTGTTGAAAAACCTACTGTGATGTGTATTATAAAAGGCTAGATATATTTTGTGTGCATCATAAGCTCCAGATTTAATCTGCATGACAAGAACTGGTGCCACTTTTCAGATATAATAAAAACGTTTACGAAACATACTATTGAAGCAGAGATTGTCAAAGATGGGCACAAAAGGGAAGATGCAAAAGAATTATCATGTGACTGAGAAATATTTCTTACATGTTTTTATCCTGGTATTTGTATATCCATGCCCTGCAAAATTTTCAGCATAAGTGCTCATGAGTATGTGAAAGGTGCATTTATTCATAATATATAGAGTTTGCACTGCACAGTTTAAACAGTTAGTTTATCGTATGCATTAAAAACGCGACCAACCCGGGCTAGACTAGCCTGTTGGCATTTTTAAAGAAGAAGGTAACTTGTTGTTCATCTACCGGTGCAGCACATTAGTAATTGTGTTACGGGAGAAACTAGTGTTCTTCACCCAAGAATAAGAATGGCTATTTTTTTCTATGTATAAGCTCTGACAGATATAAAACTAATACATGAAAATTAAGACCCATTCCTTATTTTCTCAAACAAAAGATTGTCACTGAATGCTAAACCAGGAGTAGTCAGTTTGGGGTTTCCTTAGGTGTTTTGTCATGTTGTCTCATAAAACATGTGTCGGCAAGTTTGTACATACCTTCTTTCTCATCTTATACGAAAAGGCAACGTTCCCACCAGTTGCTCGCAGAAAAAGATAAGCAGATATTTACAGGTGACAAATACAACTTAGTTATTATTGTGCAGGAGAAGATGGTGGTGATGCACATCTAAATTGTCCGAAGTGCTACAGCCGCAATGCTAAGCAGTTTGATACTACTCCCTCCGATCCATATTAGTGGATATAGCTTTGTCTAAATTCATATGTATCTAGTTAAATATTTAGACTAGAAACATGCGTATCTAGACAAAGTTGTGCCCACTAATATGGATCGGAGGTAGTACCTTATTTCATATGGATGTGTCGTGCCTATTGTGGTCAAACCATAAGCTGGTTCTCTGTTCAGTATTTGGACAAAAAAAAGGTTTAACCTACACAGGTATTCGAAAGATGCAAAAAAATCAAACTATGTTAGTAGTTCTTTAATATCCGGTCTATGCTAAAGATCTGTTTGAATTATAATAGCACTCATGTCATTCACCCTGCACTCATCAACTGGAATCGGCAACTTTGCAAAGAAGAAAAACTTGTTTCAGATCCGAGGAGCTTACCTTTACAGTGATAGGAATTGGCTCGCCCGTCGGTGCACAAGCAACTAACGAATCGTCCTGGTTGGTTGTAGGCGCACCGTCCATTGGATTCCTCGCACGGCAAACAATAGTTCTGGTCGGATGTCTTGTCCCACGACACCTGGAAGCCCTGACGAAGAACCTCGCCGTATCCAGTGCTTCTCCATGCAGTATCATTTGGGTCGACGGAGCCATGTTTAAGCACAGGAACAATTACGACCTGCTGACACGCCTGTGACCAGTTCCCGGCAGGCACGCTATCATCCGGAATCACGAACGATTGCCCAGAATAACCGCTCGCAAAGCTTGGGCATATGATCGGGCCGATGGTAGGCGGTTGGACGAGGCCACGCCTGAAGTCGCAGCCAAGGAAGAAGCGGAGGTAATCGACCGTGCTGACGTTGTTATCTACTCTTGGGCAGCTGCCGTCGACGACATCCTGGTCGGCTAGAGACAGGTATGCGCTGGAGCTATCGATCTTCGTAACTGTGCAGTTCTCGCCGCTGTAGGTTTGCAGGATGGGCTTGCCGTCTTCACAGAGGATCCCCAGGCCAGGGTAGCCGCAGTACGAGTTGTTCCAGTGGTTGACATCTTTTATCTCGCTCGAGAGATAGAACGGGTAGCTAATACTAACGTTTCCGCAGGTGTCCGGTTGAGTCAGGCACATGGAGGTGTTGTAAGTAGCACCCGATGAATCGCCATGGGAGCCGCCAACCGCAACCATGAGGAGAAGAAGCAGTTTGTGGTGGTGGCTTAGCAAGAGAGGCATGGCTGCTTGGCTAGCTAAGTCAGAAGTGGTGTTCCGTTCTCTGCTTTGATCTTTAAACCAGTGGTTTGCAGGCCGCCCATCCGTCCTAGTTCACATGTTGCCTGGGCTCTTGGTCTTGGATACAGGAACTTTCGGAGAAGGAACGGCGACTAGCGGACGTAGATTCCACGGTACATGATAGTTGGCGGGGTCTCACCACTCATCGGTATCTCGGTGCCAGAGTAGCCCGGTCGTTGGCTGTCTCTGTCGTCGAGTTTTTCTCGTTGACTGTATAAATTAGATTGTTTTACATGAGCAGAGCGATGCCGAAATTCCTTTTCACATGCAGATTTTATATTTTGTAATTGTCAAATGTATATCTGTAAGCGGCACAACTTAGTATGTGTACTGAAACTTGATTGGACGAGATAGTCGTAAGTTCCTAACTCATAAGTCCACCATAATCTTTTTTTTCCCGTAAGTTCGTAACTCATAAGTCCACCATAATCTCTACAAATACTAAGCTTTCTAGAATTCTTGTTTTCTCCTTACTTCACATATCCATATCAAGATGGACCCCACTTAGTTATCATTTAGTTAAATACTCCACTAAGCTTTATACTACACCATGGTGAACCATGAACCTCATCTATAGTTCATAGCTACACAAAAAATAAGTTGGATACATACACATGTTTTATATATATCTGCTAAATTTTCGGTGAAAACATGGTATTCCCAGCTACAATTTTTTATTGTGACTGTGAAAAAGAAAATAACGTTATTCCCCTTAAAATCTCTTTTTTGTGTAGCCCAAAATACAAAATGCTTACAAAACTTCAAGAGCACGTACAATACGTACACGTAGTTGTATGCTTTATTGACCAAATAATGAAACCTAGACATGTCGTTTCGATTTTTTCTAAAAAAAGAAAATGTGGTGAGCTCAAAGCTATTGATAGTTTATGACAACTCTCTTACTTATCCTTTCTCTGCCACCAGCGTCCAGCATAGCATCGCGTAGACTAAGCCACACGACATCGTTTCTCTCCCTCCGCTTCCCTCGATCTGTATTCTACCAAAAACTTTCGTTCCACTGTAAATTTTACCCATCTCTCCGCACACACCTCTGGCTCCATTAAGCCCATTGGAATACGGAGCCCCTCCATCCCCGATGTCGCCTCTCAAGTCCATTGTTAACTTGCAAGCCACGTACGCTCCCCATCGATGCATATTTTTGTGGATACCCAACACCGGCCCGTGAGGTGAAAGACTTCCTATATCTCTCGCAGTAATTGCGCGTGAATACCCATGTCAGCTCTCGCATCGGCCGCCGATGCCGTTGTTGCTGTTAGTGGTGCTCGACTCGGTGATGATGGCAGCTGCGGTTGATACTGTGAGCAACAATTCGATGGTGAATGGGGGTGGTATGATGAGTTAGACGCATTTTGTTGGATGCCACCTAATTACTGATAAAAGATCATGTGTGTATTTATCTGTGAACCTTTTCTCTACACTTTATTTCCTTATATGTCATTAATATTAAGATAATGTATTATGTAAGCAAGTGCGTGTGTTTATTTGGTAGATGGCTGGATGTATACACTAAAACGGAGCTATGTCTGTCTAGCCTCATCTGAAGTCGTTAGAGTGCAGAAAAGTCATGATCTAGTGAAGATGAAAAACTATATGTTTAGAGATGGGCATTTCTGCAATTAGATATATACTCAAAATTATTGGTGGTATTCATGCCATTTATTTTAGTTTATATTTTATTTTATGTAACATGGATCTAATTCTCAGATTAAAATGGCATGTAAACTGTTTAAGATCTCACCTTGCTCTATTTTTGTGTGCATTATTTAGTATTTATCGACATAATATTCTTCCATTTACATAGTATCAATTGTACTCCATCGAATTGATTGAATTTCCCAGGACATAATTATACCAACAATTACTGACTGTGGGATAATTAATGCAGAAAAGTCTACTTCATTTCATTACAATAAATATATGACCTTGTCTCGATGGCTAATCAAGTCATGAATAATCATCTCTTGAGTTTGCAATGTTCATCATATATGTCGTACATTGTCTACAGATTGTCAAAAATTTGTTGATTTTTTTTGTTGGAATCTTCATATAACCATGTACACAATTTAGGTTTCATGACATTTCATAATTCTGGTCGTATTTTAATTGTCTAACTAAGTATCTGAGAGCTTAAACTTTTTTATGGGGTCCCGTGTTCTATCTCTTGAGTGGTGTAGTCATATTCTTGCTACAACTCACATAATTATGTTCCTTTCTTTACTTCTCTATGTTTATGTGAGGATTTCTGAGTGATCGTGTTGCAAGGAGAGTGAGCGAGTGGTACTAATGTTTTCATTATTGCTACTATATTTATACGTTTCACTAAAAAATATATTTATTTATTTATCGTCGATTGTATTAGACCTGACGTGGCAACGCGCGTCTTTTCCATCTAGTAAGTCTTCTAAAGCACCAAGTTAAGTAGTTTACAGGACTTGCGTCGTGACCTTCCTCCGGCCAGATCTTGCTGTTAGAGCATCTCTAGCAGTGACCGTAAACCACGGAACAGTTCGCGGAAATCGTGTTTTTTGGGCTGAAAACAGCCGCGTCAGAACAGAAACCGTAAACCGAGCGGTAAAACAGAGTTTCTGTTCTGCCGCGGACGATCTTAACCTGTAAACCTAAAAACACATTGTTGTCAAATTCATCACAAATATGTCAAATTCATCACAATTCCAACATAAGTTTAGCAATTAACATCGTTTGACAAATCTAAGGTGACAATTAACAAAGTTTTGAAACACATGCCCACAAAATCTCATCCAAATGCCCAAAAACTTGCATCCAAATTCTCACCCCGTCATCCAAATGCCCACTAAGTCATGACCGTCAGCGCCACCACCACCACCACCACCAGCACCATCACGTCCTAACAGCCTTGGAGTGATCGGTAGGTCTGTGGGACCCTTTTACCATTGCGCATCATGAGTTCAAAGAACTTGTCCTCCACTCTGTTGCCAATACCGCTTGTTCGTTTGATCAAGGTCTCCAAGTCCGGATCAAGGTCTCATCTTTCAATATAGTGTAGTCCATCGTCCTCGGTCGTTTGATCGCTGACTTCTGGACCTCCTCCACCTCATCGTGTTCGCCGCCGCCACCACCATCAACGCCACCATCGGCCTCGTTGTAACCAAAATTGCCGAGAGGGGGTTGTTCAATGTCAACCGCCCCGTCATTCAACATGTCAACGAATGAACACGTAGGTACATCATAGAACGGAAGCTACAAATTCAAGCCACAATTTCACAAAACAACTCAAAACTGAAGCAAAATGGAAAAGAGTTGACATGTTCATACCTCGAGGCGCCGGCGAAGTTGGCGAGCGGAGCATGCATTCCGTCAAACACATGAGAGGCGGCGGTGGGGATGGGTGCCGTACAAGCCATCGTGACAGTCGCAGTCGCGTTGGCCTGCTTTTGCTTCCGCACAACCGCCCTCTTTTTTGGTGCCTTCGACCCGGTCGCGGCGGGAACGGAGGGGGAACCGTCCGCTAGGCCGGCGGCGGCGGAAAGAGCAGAAGCGGCAGAGGCAGCAGTTGCGGCTTGGGCCGCATCGACGATACCCAGCCTCTTGCGCTTCACAGAGGTGGAGGCCGCCGCCGGCACGGGAGCGGCAACAGAGCTAGCAGCGAGGTCTTCCCGGCCTGCTGGATCTGCTGATGGCGCCGCCGCGACGGGGATGGTCACCAGCGACAGATCGGAGGAGTTCATGGCGGCGCTTGGGCCACGGCGAGGTTCGCCGGAGCGGGGGAAGAGGAATCGGCGGCGGCGGCGGCAGAAGGGGAGTGGTTGTTGGCGAGGCTTAAAGTTCACTCCCGCCAACAAAATGGAAGGATACGGGGCATCCTCGGTTCGGCGACGAAACCCAACTTTCTCGGTTCTGCGGGGCGAATTCCCGGGCGCCCTTAAAAATGTTTACGGTTCGGCGAGGTTTACAGTTTCTATTCTGTCTGTTTTCTCGGTTCCAAAACCGTATGCGGCAGTTATTTTACGGTTCTACGCATTTTACGGTCACTGCTAGAGATGCTCTTACCACTCCTATTCTGCAGCTGTTCGGTGTTGTCGCTGGCATCATCATCAATTTGTCCAAAAGACAAAATTCCCGGGCGCCATTAAAAATGTTTACGGTTCGGCGAGGTTTACAGTTTCTATTCTGTCTGTTTTCTCGATTCCAAAACCGTATGCGGCAGTTATTTTACGGTTCTACGCATTTTACGGTCACCGCTAGAGATGCTCTTACCACTCCAATTCTGCAGCTGTTCGGTGTTGTCGCTGGCATCATCATCAATTTGTCCAAAAGACAATTCTTCCAGTTGCCTGCTAAAACTGTGATATGTCTTCACCTCTAATACAACTGCTTGCAAGGTCTATCAGTTTCCATGCCACTACCTGCCGGTTCCTTTAACAAGGCCAGTGGGTCCAGTCGATTCTTTCCAGCCGGAAGCGACCACAGCGGCTTCCTCCGGTAGTTGGAGATCACACCGAACTCGCTCTGGCGGCTCTGGATGCGAACCTGCTCGTTGAGGACGTGCTGCTTCTCTTTGTTGATTCACTGATTCTCGTTGGCGAGGAGCTGCTGCTCGGTATCTAGCCTCACTTGTTTGGTATTGATGTGCTCAGCCTCTACCGCGAGAAGTAGGCGAAAGGCGAGCCTTCTCGATCGCATCGGCTCGATCTGCGTTGTTGGCCGCTGAGACCGGAGTCTTGAGGGGATTTTCTGTGATAACGTACGGGGCCGTGCCGGTTTGGGGACCTTGCGCGGTCCTGTCCTGTGTGACCCATAGGGTTTTAAGAATGTTGGAGCTGCCTTGTACTCCCTCCGTTTTTTAATATAAGATGTTTTAGTTTTTGTCCACATGCACATGCACACAAATGTATGTGGACACATTTTTGTGTGTATGTTCACTCATTTTAGTGTGGATATAGACAACATGTGTACCACCTAAAACATCTTATATTAAAAAACGGAGGGAGTACGTAGTAGTAGACTCTGACTGGATTGGTGAAACCTCCGGAGACCAACTCGGTGTAGTCGTCATCTTTGGAGCTGTCACCCAACCTTCCCCCGAGGAGGGGTAGGATGGCGTCGTTGTCGGCCAAGGGGGAGTCATCGTCGATGGTGACGGTGCCGTTATTGGAGACAGAGCAAGAGCCGACGAAGACTCGCCGCACTCCACCGAGTCGTAAGCCCTCCCCCAGCTGAAGTCGTCGATGAAGTTGATGCCACCTTCACGAGTGATCCACCCGACGGCAAGATTGTAGATCCCCAGAAGCGATCCCGCCCGGAATGGTCGAAGGCCCCACGGTGGGCGACAACTGTCATGCGGTTGTCACATCAGATGTCATCGAAGGCAACTTTTCGAGATGTTTTGTGGAGTTAGGCGACTTAGGGTTTTCCGGGAACGAGATTTGTACACATGTACACAGGTTCCGCCCCTCATGGCGGAGTTAAATACATATTCCTGTTTTTGTTGTATTGATGATGACGATGATCTCAATTAATTACAAGGTTGCACTATGGCTAGATGGGAGTCGAGAATGATCTCAATCAATTAAATACATATTCCTGAATAGTGTATTATACACTTGCAAAAAAATCGTATTACACAGACAATTATGTTTATCAGCTCAAACTCAGTACTTGATTTTCAACAAAACTCAAAAGGACTTTAGGAGGCAATTCCAAGCCACTTGTGCTCCCTTCTATCATCTCCACGACTCTAGACATTGTTGGTCGATTAGTAGGATTTACTTGTATGCACCGCAGCCCAACCACTATCATCTTCCTTACAATCTCTGTAGTCTCACCATTTATCTCAGAAGCACCGACACAATAATCATCTAGATGCTCATAAATCCACTGCGGGAAATATTGACTGCTAGATTCACTGTCATTGATATTCTTCTCCCTTGCTCCAACCATCTCGAGGACCATCATTCCATAGCTATAGACATCAGACTTGCTACTTACGGCTCCGAATTGCTTTGAAAAGACCTCTGGGGCAATATAGCCTATTGTTCCTCTTGCACCACCGATGGAGATAATACTCTCTTTATTCACGCACAGCTTTGCCATGCCAAAATCAGAAATCTTAGGGCAGAACTCTTGATCCAGTAGAACGTTGTGGGGTTTGATATCAAAATGCACAATGCGGGTGCTGCATCCACGATGAAGATATTCAAGTCCTCGGGCAATGCCAACTGCTATATCAAATAATTTCTCCCAAGTGATTGAAACTGCGTCTTTAGAGCTGCTATTGAAAACATATCTTTCAAGTGAACCGTTAGGCATGTACTCATAGATGAGAGCCCTTTTGGATCCTTCTAGGCAAAATCCTAAGAGAGACACAATGTTTACGTGGGAAGTTCTGCTAATACTGGCTACCTCATTAATAAACTCCTCCCCATCACCCTTCGAGGCCTGTAGCATCTTGACTGCAACATGTTGACCATCGGAGAGGTTGCCTCTGTAAACAGCACCAAATCCACCTTGACCCAGCTTTGCAGTAAATGATTTCGTTATTCTTTTCACTTCTGCATACTTGAATCTTTTCGGGTATGGGGTTCCATTCTTTTGTAAGAAAGACTCAATCCTTCGTGTTCGCTTTGATATCCTTTCAGTCCAATTTTCTATGATGGGCTTAATCCTTGTTGTTACCTTTGATATAATTTTGGATCCATATCTCTTATAGCCCAACAAACATGCAAATAATAGTAGGCATAGCAAAGTTATGCTCGAGGTGCCTGCTATTATATCTGAACATAGAAAGAGAAAGGCATTAAGCGGGACTGCAAGAGCATTTAGATTTGCTAATGGGAACTTGTCTAGCATACCACATTGGTCGAAAGGGTGTAGAGTTTGAATGACAGAAACATATATAGGAGATTAGTTAATACTTGTTCATAAAATTTACTGTTTTCTGAAAGGGTATGGATGGTAAAATAGTAGTTCTTGTTTAAGTTGCAAATTTAATTTGCCAAGGGACTTGCTCTGCCATTGAAATGGTGTTGGCCAACATTTTAAGTGCACTTGATGGAGAAGTTTTAAAAATCCCTTTTGAAATATCACACCTTTTTTTCAACGGTGCAACGGAGGGCGAAGAGCCCACCTGAATTTCATTAAATCAACCATGCCATGGCGCATCACAGAGTACAAATATCACACCTTGCTTTGCTTATATTATTCCTAAAAAACACAAGCAGTGTTCATGCATGCATTAGATGATTCATCAGTTATATGGTACTACATGCAGAAAAAAGCAAACTACTTGGGTCTCCAAGCTAGTTGCTCCATCACACCACAGATTTCGTCTCCTCCCCCATAAGCTAAACTAATCTTGATGCCAGTTATTGTAAATACACGCATGCCACCCTAAGTTAGTTGAAGCCAATTTAGTACATTATCATGCTTGGGTGTTTAGTCCATACTCACTTATCGCATGTTTAAACAAGCTTAGTTATTGTGTTCCTGATAATGGTGGAGATACAGAAATACTTGTAAAGTGATGAAACTATTTTTTGTAACTCTTGTCTAATATTTTATTGAAACATGAAAAAAGGAAGCAAACATGCACGTTCATCCACACATGGACAAAATTACTGCATCATTTTCACACGGTGTGTCCACATTATAGCGGTATAGATGAATCTGATTGTTATGGAAACCCATACTACATGTCTACATATATATAGCTCTTACTATGTGGATAAGGAGCACTAAACTTATCAAATGATAAAGAGTTAACTCTATTTTGTATGAAATTCAGAATAAACCATAATATAAAATTAGTAATTTAGATTTCATACAAACTCTATATGAAGTCTAAAATATAAGGTTTAGTATGAAATCAAAACAACGGGAAATTGGCCCTTTAGGTTTCACATATAAATTTCAAAATAGCTAGATTTGGAACAATATATTATGTAGTGGAATTAGCGTCTAGAGCTATATCTAAATTCTACCAATAAGGGTAGGGATAAGCATAAAATAAATTTGAGTTTTTATTTGCAACTGATAATATGCAATATGTAGCGGCAGATGCCTTAAAGTTAAGTCCCACATGCTACGAATGTGTAAACATGCCTGGGATTTGTTTTTCAAAAGGGGAGCAACGCCACGGTCTCTGCATTAAAAGTTTTAAAACGATGCACACAGTTGAGTCATTTTCCAATAAAAATCAAAAGAACAGGTGAGTGCCAAGTAACGGTCAAAGGCCTTCACTCGACGAAAACACTTTATGTGTGCATTTGCGGGAATTGGGTGGAGGGAGAGGGAAAAAGTGAGAAAAGATAAAAAAAAACTGAGTAATACTAACCGAAGTGGGGCGGGAAAATAGATATCCCTTAAATTAAAGGACTATTTCCGTACTGTTGTAGTCAGTTTTGCACAATTGGTGTAAGATGGTTGTCGGGCACCTAGCTGCGGAAAAGAGAACACATCCAAGATCTATGGCTGAGAGATCTAATTGATTTCCGTCATAAGAAACTTAAATTTTACTACAATTGCTTGAGCAGGTTGATTCCAAATGACGCATATCGTGGTCTCAGAGGTGGACGCCGAGAAATGCCGCACGCTGACGCTGAAGGGGACAACGGTGATTTAGTGTATCGCCACCATCGTTCGGTTGTCTGAATGGACATTGGATGGCAGCGCGACATCTCGTTCCTCCCGGCACCAATGCGTCGCTCCGACGGCACCACAGGGGGCGACCGGTCTGCGGCACATGGAAACTGGAGCAGCGGCTCCGACATGGCGACGATGAAGTCTCATCTGCCAGGGATGACTGGCCAGGAAGCAGCTCCATGTGGTCGAGCCTGTGGGGACGGTGGATCATGGGATCGCGAACATGGGTTCGTTGCAGGAGGTGTGTAGCGGCCGGAGCTATCTCCGATGTCGATGACACTAGAGCCCTCCGGGGTCTTTGGATCGAAAGTCGGGGCGACGGCTCCACATAAGGGTGGCCACATGGACTTCGCGGTTGGTGGTGATCTATCCGACTGCAGGTTCAGGAGGTACGGCTGCCGGTGAAATCCGCGCAGACTTCAGTCATGGCGGATGATGGCGGCATATTTGCATCGTTACATCGTCAAAGCATCGTTGATGCAGCTTTTGTTTTCCTATCCGACGCTGCTCTACGGGAAACCCTAGATCTGGATCTCCTGAATCGGACAATGGCGGCGAGCAGCGCCGTTCTGCCTCCCGTGCATTGTTTTTCTAGCAGGTGCTGGTTGGAGTGGTCCGGCATAACGAGGCTCGGTGACATGGCGCAGCAGGGCCTTGGTGGCAGACACATGATGGTGGACACACGCAGGACGATGGTGCTAACTAGCGTCAAGGGGGTGTTGACGGCATGCCTGGCAACGTAGATGTATTGATCCTTGTCCATAAGACGGGTTCGCGGAAGACCACAGCAACGATTCTGCATTGTGCGCATGTAGTGCGCGCTGAGGGTTTACTGCACCGGCAGTTTGGTTTTAAATGATGTGCATAGGTGTGAGATTAGCGCAAACGGCCCTGGTCATGGCCACCCCATCATCATAGTTGTAGGTGTAGCGACATTTGTTGCAAAGAATGTGGCTTCAGGTTGATCAATGTTTTATCTGGTAAAATTTTGTTGAATAAAATAATTGTCGTGGTATTTTGCCGACGATCAATTTATTTTCGGATGGGTCACGCTCGGAGATCAGGAGTGTAGCACATGGGAAACAATGATTTAGACCGGTTCGGGCGCCGACAAAAAGTGTCTAGTAAAGATTCTACTCATATGTGACCGCTTTGGATTTTCTATCGTTATGCTCGGGCGATCTTAAGTTATAGCTCGATCACACCCTATGGTGGGTGGATGATGATGGGTGAATGTGAGACGAAAATGATTTGTCCTTTGTTCGGCGGCCCCCATTCCCCCTTTTATACCTCTCGGAAATTTGGATTACAGACTGCCGAAAGAATCTAGAGATGGCTGCTCCTATGCTAAACTCTACAAGATATTCTAGATGCGGACTGAGTCAGTTTATATCGAGTATCCCCGAGATCCATGCTTCTTGGTCTTTTTTTTTGAAACCTTTAAACCTCCCATATATTAGATCAGCAAGTCGCCTCATTAAAACCTTCCAGTCCCCTCAGGTACCTTGGAAGGAACAGAGTGCGTAAGAAACTTGTTGCCTTTAAACATGCACAATTGTTACATCATTGATTACAAAAGGAAGAAGAAGGTTTTGGTTTCACTCGTACACAAAGATTATGCGTTCAGACTCCCACCTGTGATCCCAAGTTCCCAACCCTTGTGGTGGGTCACCATGTGCCGAGTGGGCCACCATTTGCCTTCATGGGACTACTAGAAGCCCATGAGCCCGTCAATAATTTAAAAAATGTGTACATGATTTTTATACAGAAGTCAAGCGTTCAACCTCCTTTTCAAAAATAAAATAAAATAAAATAAAAGAACTATGGCTGCCAGCCTTGGTCTATTCGTTTCGGTATGACCTAAGGACCACAATGGTTGCAAATATTAAGCTTTTAAACTATCCATAGGGTATTGTATTGCCTTAAGATTTCTACCTTCCAGCTCCAGTGATCTTGTTATTTTTTTAAATTGAAAATCATATTTATGAGTTTAAAAAAGTTGAAAGGAAATCTGGATTTAGCTTAATGGTGTATCCCGCCCACGAACGTGTAATATATCAATTTCAAATACTTTATATTCTGAGCTACACAAAAATAATAAACATATGGATCTGAGTATGCATATTTCAAACCTCTAAATTTTTCTCATTCTGTCATTTTATGTTGTTTCCATGCCTGTAGAATATATAGTTGGATGTGTCTAGATTTTTAAAACATGTAAATATAATTTTTAGATTTTTAAAATGGAGAGAGAGCACTAGAGCTCACGAATCAAAGACACTTTCCGCTTTAAGGTCCTCTTACTTCGTCTACGTGAATGTGACGCATCGTAACGACTGCGCCAGCTTTTCGTGAACTTTTGCTGACATCATATATAAGGGAGTCCTCTCATTACCAAAAAATACATTTTTGCTAGATATACCTCTGTTTGCCGCTATCTCAGAACTCGGCAAACATAGCGGTTTGCCAAGTATGAGACAAACAACACTCCGCAGGTGGAATACACTACGCACACTAACAATACTATACGTGTAAAATATAAACACTCGATAAAGGTGGAAAAATACACTTGACAAACTAACAGTACTCAGTAAAATATAAACAACACTTTGCACTAGTAGAAAAGGGGCCTTTCGTCCACCACCATATTTGTCTTTAGTCCCGGTTGCGTCTTAAACCGGGACTAAAGGGTCCATTTGTCCCGGTTCGAGGCGGCCAGGGCGTCCGCGGGCTTTGGTCCCGGTTCGGTTGGGACTTTTAGTCCCGGTTCGTGGCTGGAACCGGGACTAAAGAAGCGAGCCCCTTTAGTCCCGGTTGGTGTCTCAAACCGGGACTAAAAAAAAATTCGATTTTTTTCCCAACAGTTCTGCCGCGGTTTCAGATATGGCCGCTATTTCTGCATACGATGTCGGAAAAAAAGGTATAATATATCAAAATGATCGGCAAAAAATTAGCATTCCGAATTCAACAGCTTAAGGCCGTTTGGAATCTTTTTAGATTTTTAAAATTCGAAAAGAGTCAAAATTCAGATTTTTAAAATTTAAAAAAATCAAAAAATAAAAATGATGTCATATTTGGATTCCTCACATTTTTCTGATCATAATGGATATATTATTTGTCGATTTTCGATTTACAGATTTAAAGATATGAATTATGCCATATTAAATGAATAAATGCCAAAAAAGTAATAAAATATTATTATTACTTATTTTATTTTCATTGTAATTCAAATATTATTATTACTTATTCATTATTGTTTACTTAAATAATTATTTGTGGTTCTAAAAAATAAAGACGTGTGACACAATGGTATAAGAGTTAATAAAATTGATATGGTAGTATTGACAACAAGGAACAACAAGATTCGCGGGACCACCGCAGAAAGGAACTGAAAAGTTAAGCGTGCTGAGCGTGGAGTAGTGTGAGGATGGGTGACCGACCAGGAATTTTGACCAAGACTGGAATTTGACCAAAGATTAAATGTAATTAGTGCTAAAAAATATCCAAGTGAGAGATTAATGAGTCAAACATTCGAAAATAAAAAATTCAAAAAAAAAATTCGAAAAAAAAATCAGATTTTTTCGTGCCCGAGTCGGGCGCCCAGGTGCAGACCCTTTAGTCCCAGGTTGGTCAATGTAATTAGTGCTAAAAAATATCCAAGTGAGAGATTAATGAGTCAAACATTCGAAAATAAAAAATTCAAAAAAAAATTCGAAAAAAAAATCAGATTTTTTCGTGCCCGAGTCGGGCGCCCAGGTGCAGACCCTTTAGTCCCGGTTTGTGACCAACCTGGGACTAAAGGTGGACCTTTAGTCCCGCTTCTTTAGTCTCGGTTGGTCAAACCGGGACTAAATGGCCTCCCCAGCCGGGACAACAGGCCCATTTTCTAGTAGTGTTGGCAAACAGTTTGAACACGGCAAACTTGCGAGACACGTGGCAGCCGAGCCCATGGCTCAGTGACAGCGACGCGTGTTTGCCGAGTGTCCCCTCATAGTTCCAACAGTACTGCAACCCTGTAGTAGGTGCTCCCAACAGATTTGGAGCTTGCACGTACTGTTTTGTCTTTTTGAGATACTAGTTTGTTTATATATGAACACAAATGAGAAGCAAACGATGAACTCGAGAATTAGAGATATGTCACTTACACAGTTTTCGTCTCTTCAAGCGCAAGGAGCGTGCATCCCCTGCAATATGTGAACGCAAATGCTTATGAGTTGATAATTATAAATTTACTCAAAACTATGTAGCTTCTTTATTTGCGGGGAGAAAACTACTCCCTCCGTGCACTTTTATAAGACACTCTACTTACCATTTCAATTTTAACTACATACATAATAAAAATGAGTGAACCTATGCACAAAATAAGTCTAAATTCACTCATTTTAGTATGTATGTGACCAAAATTGAAATGTTAGGTATGGTGCCTTATAAAAGTGAACGGAGGGAGTATGTATCTTCCAGTATTTGCAGATGATGACACATAATAATCATATATCGTGAGCGAGTTGTCAATACAAGACTATTCTTTTGGATTTGTTTCCTACTTTTGCTCCTTTCAAAATATGGTCCATTTTACAAACTTGTTCCCATTGGCAGTTTTTTTTCATGAGCCGTCTAGTTCTTTCTAATTGAATGTTATCAAGCGTGTATGTGTGCGGCCGCGTGCATATTGTAAGGCACGTTGCGCCTTCTCGAGTCTAGCTCCGCGAAAACTGTCGATGCAACCGTTTCTAGTGTGGCTGACTTTAGACTGATTTGCAAGTTCCACTGGCCTGGCCCAACATCCTGTCAGAGTACTAATCAGTCAAAATTTGCACTTTGAGAGGCTGATTCGCCTCAATGCGGCCTACCAATTACACCTGTTTCCTAAAAAAAAAAACCTTTATTGTCTCATCGTTCTCAGCCTCTCTAGTTAAGAGCTCACATGTTTTTCGCATTTTGTACTATTTTGATAGGGAAATCTCCTTAATCTCTTCACGCTCGTTCCAAGTTCGAAGTACCTTTTGACTAAAGAAAAACACGCTTTCTGACACAATTGCCTCTTTATATATATACAAATTCGATGGATTATTACTTATAAGTTTATTTTGTACAAGAGCCCCTCCTATGTGATAGAAAAGGGTCCCACGATCCCGAACCGATCTTACCTTGGGTCGCAAATCCCAAATTTTTCTATGAAAAGCTAATCTAATTGTATTTTTATAATGGATTTCTTATGTGGAAGCCTCAGTTTGTACACCGTTTTTTGGAGGGATTTGCTCCTTGGTATGGATTTAAAACTATCGATTTGCTACTCCATTTTAGTGAAGGATTTGCTCCTTGCTATATAGTATATACATATAAAATTACCAATTTCCTCCTCCACTTTTCTCAGCATTCATCTACTCCCTCCGTTCCATTTTAATTGACTCATATATATGTAGATATGTATGCATTTAGACACATTTTAGTGTTAGATTCATCCGTATCCACATATATGTGAGTCAATTAATATGGAACAGAGGGAGGGGTATCTTTTTTCCCGAAGGCGTTGCACTACAAAAAAAAAAAGTTAAGATAAGCTCAGCTCGGCATGCGCATGTCGTGCTCATACATACACGGCACCGTCGAGCAATAGAGATCGTGCTGGTGTGGGCGCTCTCACGCAAGGCACCAAAGGGATAGCTCCGCCCCATGTCTTCTTCGTGGGACGCACTCGATCGAGCTGCTCTCGCCCCTGGAGCCATAGAGATACGGCTAGATACCGGCGCCCGGGGCATGGTTTGATGGTCTTGGTGCCGATTTGCAGAAACGACTGGTGAGAGAGGTGAGCGCCGACCTTTGTAGCGACATGAACAGCTTCTACGGAAGGGCCATGCTACTCTGTTGTGCAATTCTCATTTTCTTCCCATTTTTCCGATTGATCTACTTTATATTCTTTTTTACTGAATATGCTTTCTTTCCTTGATCTGCACTTGAATCATTGACATTTTGTGAACCAGTGTGGTTCGTTTTGGAGCAATGGATTACTATTAGGTGATACAAAAGAATGGAAAATGGTTAATTTTTTAAGACGCGGGTTGCTCTTTTTTGTATTGAGAGCATCTGTAAAGAACCGACGACAGGATAGTGCAGGCCCGGCCCAGAGGGCGGGGCAGAGGGACGGCCGCCCCGGGCCCCCGAAGCAAAGGGGCCCCATTCCCGACTAGCTAAGGAATAGGCTGCGGCGAAGGAATAGGAATCAGGAATCAACGGCGCCATTAGAGGACTTCTCTCGTTGAGTTCTGGAAAACGAGCACGAAGAGGTACGTGCTTTTGCAGTGGACTGAACCTGGGCCATTTTGCCTTTGTTTAGTTGGGCTTCTTTACGTTACCCAGGCCTTTTTTTTCCTTTAGTAAGCTATACGGAATTAACAGGATATGGGTATGTCTGAAAACAAAAACAAAAATTGGGATAGGGTCACTCGCTCAAAAAAAAAGTGGTGGGGCCTCTATGCTGATGTAGGTCAATGACAATAATACGCACATCACACTAATAGTTTGAGAAGTGCATATCTAAAAATGAAGAAGTGGTTAATTTCATGCATGAGAGCGTGATTCGGAAAAAAAATGACCACATAGTTTATCTTGACAGGTGACCCATGGCCTGCTCATACGTTAACGCCGAGAAGCGAGAAGCCGATTGACCCAAACATGTAGAATTGTAAGACTAACACTCATTGCTGACTTTGCATCTAAAAAGGTTAAAAGAAATTGTAAGATGACAAGAATATATTATTTTATATCATCTTTATATTGCTTTTCTGTGCCCTCAAATTTTTATAATTAACGAATTTTCAATGCTTATAGGGCCCATTTTTTACTTTCGCCCCGGGCCCCCGAAACCTCAGGACCGGCCCTGGGATAGTGACTTCGAAGGAAATCCCGGTCACGGACCCCACCAACTGAGTGGCACCGGTGGCTACTGGGAGCTGGCGGTTGCAAAGCAGGTTCCGCAATGGGCTTCGCAGAGCCGCTAGAACCAGTTTTTCAGGGTTATAAAGGTAGGAGTACGTCTATATGGAGCGTAAGGGAAATGCGGTTTTATATGATGTCCGTTCGATGGTGTGTTGGGTTTGGGACAAAATCATTTATGTGCAATACGTTTCTAAATACATTTTTTTGTAACAATGCTTCGTATCAGGCCAATCACTTCTTTAAACTATATTAATATTTATTTTTTCCAAGATTCTTAATATATTTAACTATTCTTTTAATAGATTAGAAAATAAAAATATTCAATGCTTTTAAAACCAAAAATAAACTAGAAAAAAAAGGTGAAAACAAAAAAGAAAACGTGATCGATCAAGAAAATATATAAACGAACAGGAAAACGAAAAGAAACAGGAAAAAACAAAAGAAAGTTAAACAAAAACAGCCAAAAAATAGCACCTTATGTGAGCCGGCCCACCCAGGCTAGCTCTCCAGGCGTAGCGTCCCTTACACGAAATCGTGGCGCATTCTCAAAAAAAAAAAAAAATCGTACTGACGAATGAGTGCAAATGTGGAATATATTACAGCTATACTGGTATTGCAAGTTGATAACTATGTAGCTTAGCTCTTAATTAATCTTTCAACTATTGTAGACCAAGGTTTGGTTAACCAGGCGGTACATCCGGTTACCGCCCGGTAACCGGAAATCCCGAGCACCCCGATAAATAGTCATCCCTAGCAGAAAATCCCGAACTTGTTTGAAAATTTTGAATTTAAACGCTCGAATCTATATATAAAGGCATAAAGCGTGCTTCTCTCACGCAAAATGGAATGAAAACAAGGTACGGTGGTTGCGCTGTTTGGACCGTTCCGTCAAGGTTGCATGATCGAGTCCTAGCATTATTTTAGGTTTTTAAGAACTATATGTGTTGGAGATCCGATAGATTCAAAATACGACAAAATAACACAAGAAAGATGGAGATTTGACTCGAACTCGCAACCTCAAAGTTCAGAGCAATGCATCGCTCTGTCAGTACAACTTCGGACATTAGCAGCTTTGCATAGGATTACAGTTTTAGCACTTATTATTACGTTGTGCGAAAATCTCAGGAATTAAACTCAAAATTTGCAATTCAAATTTGTCCAGTAACCATAAACGAGATTTATCGGTAAACACGGTAACCGAAAATCCCGAGCCCCCTCGGTAAATTTTCCCAACTGGGTATCCAAAACCTTGCTGTGGACAGAATAATCATGGAAAATTGGACACGGCGTTTCGGGTCACGTGTGCAACCCGTTGTGTAAAAAAAATTAACTTTTTGAAATATCAAAAATTTATTTTAAAAATCGAATATACACCAGGACATTTTGTGTTAACGCCAAAAGTTTCACGGAGAAAAGACATTTTTTGTGTCCTGTGCAAAAAAGACAAAACAAATGTCTCGTAGAAACTCATTTTGGAGCGCCCGGATTTATCTTTTTGCACAGGTCACAAAAAATGTCTTTTATTTGCGAAACTTTTTGTGCTAACATTAAATGTCTTAAAATATATCTGAAATTTTTATTTTGAAGTTTTTACATTAAAAAAAATGTTTTTTGAGCAGTGGGTGCATCTGCACCCATGACCCGTTATGAATTTCTGTAGAAAATTATGCTAGTCATAGGTGAGAAAGCGAACTTTTAAAATCAGAGTGATGCTGAATATGGGTGGAGGAAGGGTTACGCTTGCAAATACATTGATGTGTAGTGTCGCTAGTGCCCCACGTCCACATAAATGTTCAGTGGATAAGATCATGTACCAGCACTAGATTTTCGGAAAAACTACTGATTTCACTACGCACATCAAAGACCCAGATAATAAGTTTCTTGTATCTCGGCCTCCAAACGAGGTAAGCTTTTTTCAGGATCACGAAAAGCCCACGGTATATAGTCGCGATGACTCGCGTGTAGACAGAAAAATGCGACGTATGCCTTGGAGTGGTGGGGTGAACTTGTGTGGCTATCTCTACACACGTATCGGCCGTACTTGAAGGTTTTGGTCCACACGTCAACAAAGACTACCATTCTACCACTATGAGAGACTTGGACTTGCGACTAAAGTGTCGCTGCTAGAATCGGAGCAAATCCGTGATCTGGTAGGTGACTGGTTAAGTGCTAGACCGAAGCTTGACAAGGTGCGTTGAGCAGGAAGTTGAGCAATTCAAGAAACCTTAAAAGACACTGGATATGTGGCAGGATATGTACGGCAACAATAAGCTGGGCTTAGCAAGAATCTTGAAACAGGTATTACCGGCACATATCAGCCTGATGTGATGCACCTGAATTCATAAGTGTTATGTGGAGTCTTTCGTTTTTGCGGGTGGTTCGTCAAGCAAATGCCAGATGGAATTGTACTGAAGGAGCAAATCAATAGGAGCGCGTACATACCGCACTGGCGCTCGTTAGCGCCATCGTCGCAGAAACAAGCGAACTCTGTCCCGCTGTGCTCCTCGATGCGTCCGTATCTGCACCGGCCACCGGACTGCTCGCATGCGCCGCACTGCTCGGATTTGGCGCCGTAATGCATCTCGAACCCATCGCTCAGCGCCTCACGAAGCGACGAGTTGGCCAGACGATGCGAGTTCAGCACAGGTGTTACCACCACCTCCTCGCATGCATACCCGAGAGATTTGCCCGTGACCCCATCATCTCGGAGCACGTACCAAGTCGTGTCCTGTTCCGGGCACCCCTCGAGTCTCACGGCGGAGGGCCGGGATACGTTGGCCTTGCAGCCGTAGAGGAAGGTGAGGTTGGAGTAGGAGGGTGTCAGCTGCAGCGAGGAGTTGGGGTCGAGGGAGAGGTTGAAACTGAGCTGAGGGCACGCTGTGTTCCACGCGTCGACATCGGCAAGGGAGACGGTGTGATTGGCGTAGTCGATGCGCAGGACCCTGTACGGGTGGAATTGGACGTCGAGGATCGGGGTGTTCCCCTGGCAGGATATGCCGAGGCCCGGGTAGCCGCAGTTGGGGCCTGAGTTGGCGAGCCAGAACGGGTAGGTGATGATCTGGCCGCCGCAGGTGGCGTTGCTGCAGGAAGCGGTGTAGCCGTCCGCTGTGTCGGAGAGAAGCAAAAGGGCCGGGAGGAGCAGATGATGCATGGTATGGAGGACTATGGAGGGACGAGGAAGAAGAGAACACGATTTTGCCATGGGCAGACGAGCGGAGTGTAATAAGGGGGTCGCGCGTGCTGGGAGTCGACGACTACGAGTCAACGAAGCAGCTAATCCATTTCGACGAACTTTCCTCGTTCCATTCTATGGTTCCAAATTACAATTACCCTGTCGCTTTGGCCTTTGTGCACCATGCTGACTTGTTGTCACGAGTTTACAATCCAACTTATCTCAGAATCATGAAAATAAGGAAATTTTAGGAACATGGTAGGAGAGGCGGGCTTTGAGAGTCTTATCATGGAACTGGAAGTACTCCCAGTAAGTGTAGTTGGTTTTCCTTGCCTATTTTCTCTTTAGGCCTTGTTCGGCAGACAGGTTTCCACAGGTTTTTCCGTGTATATTCCCGGCCAAAATTAAAACACCAAAATACACGAGTGGGCCGTTCGGCAGCCCGGTATTCGCCCGACTCAAATCCACAAAACACCGCAATACTCGTCGGGTCGTCGTGTATTAGAAACGCTCGTACCACCTCGCGTTTTGACGTTGGCCGCACACGGCACTCGCAGCGACGCCCACGGCGCCGGCGGGTCTGCGGCTAACTAAATAATCCAGCGATACTAGCTGGCTATATTTCTCTTTGTGGTTAGAGCTATCTGCAGCCAGATAAAAAAAAAGCTATCTGCAGCCTGCCTTGGCTGCGCACGGCACTCGCAGCTAGCTAAATACGATCGATCTGTACCATATGTAGCATGTACCTGGTGTAGCATTACTAAATTTTTGTTGATGATATAATATTGTTGAAACTGTGACGTGCTATGAAAGTTTTTATTGCTAAACACTTGTAATTGTGTGCACTAGTTCTGTGAAAAAAAACACCTCTTTGCAAAACATGTGTACCAAACAACGTGAAATGGTGGGGGCTTGGGGGTTTTTGGTGGAAAAGGGGATTGAGATGGGTGGGAGTGTTTTGGGTGTGAGGAGTGTTTTCACTCAAAACACTAGATAATATACACTAGAAAACACCCAAAACTCTTTTGCCAAACAAGGCCTTATGTTGAAATATAAAAACGTGAGAACTAGTTAAAGCTCAGTTATTTTCCCCCATTTATTTGGCGTGTATAGCGTCTTTGATTTTCCTTTCTTGTTTTTTGAGTAACCATATAGTCTTTTCTCAAACAAAGCACATTATGATATTTTTTTTGTTTCAAACGTAACATGTGATAATAAAAGAGTCATTAATCTTAACATTTGTTCCACTACACGTGGAAATTTCCATGCATGACGATTATTACTTAGTAGAATTTGCACGAGTAAATCAAAGAAGTACTCTACTTGAAAAAAAAAACATTATGAACATTTTCATACATTTCAGAAAATGTTCACCAAAGATCACGATTTTTCCTAACATCATATAGCATAATTAAAAGGCTACTAAAGTAAATGTGAATTTGTAAAAGGGTTATTTACTAGACCGCTAACCAATTAGTGAACTGTCTGCACCACTAAATTCGTCTCAACAAGGGATTCAAAACTAGATCTCATATTCTATGCTTGGAATAAATGCTTTTCTCCACAACAGTTGCCATCTTGTATGTTATGGTTACCAAATTCACAACAAACATTTGCCACAATAGTAGTGTATAGTCGCCAGATACTTGTATACATGCTTTTAGATATTGCAACATTAGTACATATTAGTACATAACGACACTATGGAGACGAGTCAAAACTGTCATCGCCAACAGAAAATGCTACGCTGCCCGAGCCTCGTTACTGATCTGAAGGGCCACAATGGCGATGTAATTTTGCACTGTTGCCCGTAATATTGGCAACATACATAATATGTAATCGTTGTCTTAAGTTTTTTTTACATCAGATACGAAGATTAGTTTATAACCGTTTGTATTGAGGGCTCACTACTAGGAAACTAGCTATAGGTGGATCATCATTCTGTGGCGCACCTTTTTTCGGTGCGCCACAAAAGTTTATCAGTGGCGCATCCCCTGTAGTGCGCCACAGATATCTGTGGCGCATGAGAAGGCCATGCGCCACTGAATATGGCATTTCTGTGGCGCATCCAAGCTCATGCGCCACAGAAATATCGTGGACCCCACCACCCACGTTTGAATTCGAGGCCCACCACCCATTTCTGTGGCGCATGGGTCTGGATGCGCCACAGAAACCAGCATTTCTGTGGCGCATCCAAGTCCATGCGCCACAGAATTTAGGTGGGCCCCGCCCCCAATGATTGGGTGGATGAAATTTCTGTGGCGCATGGGTCTGGGTGCGCCACAGAAATACTTGTTTCTGTGGCGCACCAAGACTTATGCGCCACATAATTTCCATCTTCCCACTTACATGTGGGGCCCGCCCCGCGCTTCTTCCTCACTTAGCCGTTTCTTCCCCACACGCACGAGCGCGCCCTGCTGTCGCCGCACCACACCACCGCCCCAACTCGCTCGCCGTCGACCGCCGCCGGCCGCCGGAGGACACGCGCGCCCATCCCCGCCTCCAACTCGCCGCCGCCAGTCGCCGATACTCCGGTCGTCCCCATCCCCACGCCCTGCTCCGCGCCACCACCAGCGCCGCGCTCGGACCAGCGCCTGCAGGTACTGCTCCTCTCCCTCTTCTCCTCCCCTGCCTCTCCTCCTCCGCTGCCTCTCCCTCTCCTCCTCCCCTGCCTCTCCCTCTCCTCCTCCCCTGCCTCTCCCTCTCCCTTTACCTCTCGCGTGTAACGTGTTCGACGAAATTCCTATGGGAATTTGCACATGTTGTTAGTTTATGTGTGATGAGTGCATGATGCATTGCTAGTTTACTTAGTCAAGAGTCATGTGTTTAGTTAGTGGCAGTCTACATGCATGGATCAAAGTATGGTGAAATAGATTAGGGCAGCACACACACATACAGTACCTGTCATGCCATGTGTTTAGTTGCTTGGTTCCATACCATGTCTTGTCATGTGCACACACACACAACACTCTCCAAGCACCACCAACATCGGGAAAATCGGGAACATCGGGAAAATCGGGAACATCGGGAACATCGGGAAAATCGGGAACATCGGGAACATCGGGAACATCGGGAAAATCGGGAACATCGGGAAAATCGGGAACATCGGGAACATCGGGAAAATCGGGAACATCGGGAAAATCGGGAAAATCGGGAACATCGGGAACATCGGGAAAATCGGGAAAATCGGGAACATCGGGAAAATCGGGAACATCGGGAACATCAGGAAAATCGGGAACATCGGGAAGTTGTGTGTGCTTGTGTTGATCTGTGCTACCACGACCATCGTGTCGTGGCTGTTTGTGCTCCGACCATCGTGTCGTGGAGATGCCGGCCGGAGATGTGGATTTTTTGTGAAATGCTTGCAGGTACCCCGAGAGGCCCTTGAGATTGCCGGAACGTCGATTAACTTCCGTTCCGGCAAATTCGGGTACTCCATATGTCCCTTTTTTAGCAAAGGTCATGCCGAAATTTTTCGTGAATTTTGGCATGACTTTGCTAAAAATAGGACATATGATTGGTGAAATGTCTGCAGGTACCCATGAGGCCCTTGAGTTTGCTGGAACGTCGATTAACTTCCGTTCCGGCAAATTCGGGTACTCCATATGTCCCTTTTTTAGCAAAGGTCATGCCAAATTTTTTCGTGAATTTTGGCATGACTTTGCTAAAAATAGGACATATAGTTGTGTAGCTTAGATTGAAGATAATTTTAGTTCTGTTGATAATTTGATAATTTGCATTGTAGTTAATTTTCATGATATTGTAGTTTGTAATTTCGTAGGGTTTGTTTAAATTGTTGTTATGAAAATTTGTTGTTTAAAATGAGTTTGAAAATTGTGTTGTTGATATTAATTTGATATGGTTCTATGTTATTTGATAGTTGCTATGAATTTGTACTTTATTTAAATTTGCTTGCTACTTAAAAATTGTGTTTTTAGTTTATTGTTCTCGGCGACGATGTCACTGTTGGACCAGAGGGGCGATGTCCGCGACTGGACTCCGCCGGGCTGGCACTGGGAGGTGCTACCTTCCGGGACGCGTATCTTGGTGAGGAATCCGGGTGACGTCGTCGACCCGGATCTTCTTTGGTGGCGGTCGCGTGGGCCATGCTCGGTGCAGAGGGAGCCGGCCCCCGAGGAGGGGGTACGTCGCCGTATCAGGGAGGAGGACGAGCACGTCCGTCGTTACATGAATTTGTTGGATAGGCAGTACAACAATGGATGGTCGTTTCTTCAGAGGGTTCCTCCTCACGTGAGCTATGACCCTGTGAGGGTTCCTTATCTTTGGATGCGCAGCGCCCGCGGCTCAGCACCCCGCGGCTCAGGACCCGGTCGAAGTTAGTTTCAGAGGTTCATGTATTAGTGATATTATTCGCGATGTGTTAGGGTTAAATAAAAATGGACCAAATTATTCATGGGATCAAGATGTATTAGTTATACTTTTGCATATTTGATCAATGTCCCTACATGCATGAATATAATTTTGGCATTACTTTGCTAAAAATAATTTTAGTTCTGTTCATTGGTTTATATTGTGTAATTTCCACATTGTGTAGTTTGTAGTATATAGTTGTGTAGTTTTTTGATTCTAATGAATTTGTTTTTAATATGTTTTAGTTTCACGGAATGGCCGGGTTTAAGGGTGTGAGGGCGTGCTATAGGAAGAAGCTTGGTCGGTACGTGTATGGATGTCAGATCCATATCAACAAGAGGAAGCACTGGGCTGGGCAGTTTAATACAGCGGAGGAGGCGGCGCGCGCCTATGATTATTTCGCCGTACACGAGTACGGTGATAAGAAGAAAGATAAGGATCTGAACTACCCAGCGGATCGCCACCGTGTGAATGAGTTCATACCGGATGGGATCAGACAGGTGGAAATGGCCAAGGAGATGGAGCACAGGTTGGCTGAGGCGCAGATAGCACGTCGCAACGCACGTCCCCAGGACGACCCGTATGTGAGGCATCTCCTGCAGAACGAGCCAAACTTGATGTCCTACCAGCAGTTCGGCGCTAGTCCTTTTGACGGTGCTGGTCCTTCGTACGGCACCTGTCCTTCCCATGGCGCCGGTCCTACTGACGACGACATCACTTCTCTTGGGATCTGGGCGGAGGAGGAGGAGCAGCAGGAGGAGGGGCAGCAGGAGGAGGAATGGGAGAAGGACTGGGATTCCGACTCTGAGCAGCGGCGGCAGAAGCGGCAGCAGGAGCGGTAGCAGGCGTCGGAGGAGCGGCAGCAGCAGCGGCACCAGGAGTGGCAGGAGTCAGAGCAGCAGATACTGCGGATGTTCGGGCCGCCGAACCCCGATGATTATCACCACAGCGACCCTAGGCACTGGGTCGAGGTGAATAGGCGGGACGGCATACCTCCGTTCCGCACTCTTTCGGGTCAGCTGTGGGGGAGTGAGGACACTGATGACCCCGCAGATCCGATGTACTGGGCTCAGCTGGATAGGCCTAGGGACGACGACCCATAGAGCGACTTGTCCACTTCTTTCCGTACTATGTTTTATGTTGACTTGTCCACTTATCTATGTAGACTGATGTTTCCACTGTACTTTGGTTAAGACTTGTAACATCCCATGTTTGTAATAAAAATAAAGTTTGTGCATCTTGAGCATAGCATGCATTTAATTAATTCATAGAAAAATATTGCATTTGTAATTGAAATCTAACACTGAATGGACAAATCTTTCTGTCTATTTTATATGCTCAGAAACAAAATTTCACAAAAGAACAATCTAATTAAAAGTGGAATCTGTAGGTACAGAGATGAAAACTGTACCGTAGCTTTAGCTAATAATATAGCAGCCTTTGGTTTGATATCTACTAGCTACAGTACCAACAAATTTAAATTACTCAAGGGAGAGAACCGTACCTGACTAAAGAGAGGTGAGCAACTAGTACTACTCCTCTATCCCTATAGCGACCACCTCACCATCGTTATCCTCAGTTTTCCCCATCACACTACACCAAAACAACGAAGGTTCCCAGCCAGCGCCATGGCTGTGACCTAGTCTGGCGGGAATTAGTTGGAGTACAGGAGTTGCAGCAAGGAGAGGAACCAGGGAGAAGGTCGGGCGTAGCCGGAGCAGAGCACAAGTAGTCCGTGGCCGGCTGCTGGAACCAAGCAGGAGAGCATTCAGGAAGCCAAGGAGAGAGAGAAGAAGACCAACCCCATCTCCGATCTGCTTTTCCTTCACCTTGAGTACAGGTACAGCCGTATGTGAGGCCACCAACAGTGGGTCTTCTTTTTCAAGATCAATTCCTTGTATTCCTGGGTGTTGAGCTGATGATTGGAGGAGGAGATATTAGAGAGATGTGAAGAGAGAACATCCAGATCTTCTAGTTCATGATAGGATTTGTTCTTGGACAAAGATTCTGTAGTATTCCTTCTCAGTTTTAGCTAGACTTAAATTATTTTGATCTCTGAAAATACCTTACTGTCCTGCAAATATCTTGCTGAAACTGAGCCATGTAATTTCGAATTTAGTAACCAGCAGAACAGGTGTTAGTGTATGTGATGTACATTAGTGTCTATATTCAGTTTTATAGAAGAAGGGATAGAGCCCAGCAAATCCATCAGTTTTGGCCTAATGTTTAAAAACGCCTCTGAATCTGAATAACCAATTCTGGAGATGCAGCAACGTATACTCTGAATTTTCGAGCTACTGTAGCGTGGTTCTGTGTATTGCTATCCTGGTTTCAGTTTTGTCGGGTTAGCTGCTGTCAAGTACCTCCTGTAAGTGGCTGTTGTCTACAAAATCAGTACATGCTGGGTGTATGTAGTCGAGTCCAAACTGAATCAAGTCAACCGAACAACTCTTTGTCCTGTGAAGGACATCTAGTTGCTGCCCTCTTTGTAAATATTTTCGTCTGTTCTCAGAATTTTCAGAAGATAAAGTGAACTTGTATAAATCATAATTAATTCACTGTTTATCAGAAAAATACAAATAATATATCAAAACGTTCAGAAAATTACTTCTTGTCTGTTAGTATCATTTTCATGCATGAATAATTAAGCTACCGTACTGTTTTGTTATGAGAACAATTCGAACACCTTCTCTATATATGGAGTTCTTTGGAATGTAATAATATTATCATTTCAACTCCATTTAAATTGTGCTCTTGTCCTAGTCTCTTTATAAACATTAAATTGATCATGCATACATATTGCGCATTGCATCAATGCCATGGGTCGATTGTTGTTCTTTTCCGGTGTTTGTTCCCTCGGTAGATCACGGTTCGGAGATCAACCCCGCTGTATTTGAAGAACAAGATCTGATTTCCGACGAACAAGGCAAGCATAACCTCTTATCTGCCCATATATGATTTCGAAGTGTTTCACACTTGTACTTGCATACGATTCCAATGTATTTTGGTCTTTATATAGAGGTCCCCTATATTTTTGCATCACCTAGATATCCTCAATCATTATTCCTAGCAGCCATAGTGTTGATATGTGTTTATCGCCAAAGCCTTATATCTGCTTAGCCATGCATAGTTATTTATCTCTGTTCTACCCGGTTGGTGAACCAGAGCTGCGAATGAACTTATTATATCAGGATATCGTGTAAAGGGATGTGAGCTGGTAAATTGACTAAAAGGCTATGGATGAGAGGCCACAGGGGTCTGTGGTGGTTTGTCTCGTTCTCGCCGCCCTAGGACCTGAGTTCTCGCCTTTGGAGCCAAGACTGAGCGTACATCCACACGCGGCCTGGACCCCCGCATGACTAACTAACTTGTTTGGTTGTATCCCATGGGACACGTAGTTTGGTTTTCCATTTGCGTGTGGGTCAGAAACGTATGAGAAGAGGATAGGGCCTGGCAGGGATCCAGTGATGGACGAACACGGATCTTGATTCCTGTGACAGAGTAACGGGGACCGTCACGAGGTGGCCATCTCGCGTAATGGCGGCTGTTCCCTGTTATGGATGACCCATGGGATATAATCAACTGAGGTAAAGGTTGTGGTCAACCACCCTCTGCCGGCACATCAAGGAATTGTGCTAATCTAGTGGCATTAAGAGTCGGTTGGTACGTGTGGTAAACATTGTACACCCCTGCAGGGTTAAATCTTTTCGAAAAGCCGTGTCCGCGGTTATGGACGACTTGGTGACGGATTCTGTGATCATAGAGAACTTGAACATAATCGTAAAAGTTGTTGCCAACGAATGAAGGGTGCTTCCTCGAGGGCATCGAGGGGGTGACTCTAGTTGATAGATAATGTTGATGAGCTGGTGGTTACAACGTGATTACAATAGTTGGAAAGGCTCTCTTATCCCTTTTAAAAGTCTACTGTTGATACGAGATTCTTCCTTCTCTATTTGGAACTAAATATGGCTTTACGCAAATGAACCTTCATACATACTCTCAGAACAGGCAGATATATAATAGGTTAATTAAGTCTTGTTGAGTACCTTCGGTACTCATGTTTGCTTATTTGGTTCAGGTGAAGACCCTAACTCCGACGCTGGTTTCTACGTCGACGTCGACGAGTAGTTTGGGGTTCCCAGGTAGCAGCCTGGAACGTGTAGGTTGGGTTTGGCTACGTTGCTTACTTTTGGCCTCTTAGGCCTTTTGCAGTCTTGTTGTATAGCAACATATTTGCTTTCGTTGTTTGTTGTAATGTTGGGTCATGTGACCTCTGCTTGTAATATTACCAAGTACTGTAATCCAAGTTATGTAATATTACTTTGAATCGTAGAGTCTGTGATGTGCCAGTTGTTGCAGTCTTGATCTCTCTATTATACTTTGATAGTTGTGCCTGTGTTATGGCATCAATCGAGGTGTTGTGTTGCCGATGATCCATTCCGAGCAACGCCTGCCAGAGGTTCTGGCCTGGGAGAGGTGTGCCCAGTAACCTTCGGTTGTATCACATGACCAGTGACACACACATCTTTGTATAGTACCGGGGTCGGGGCGCTACAAGTTTTGGTATCAGAGCAGGACTGCCTGTAGGAAACCCTTACTATTGGTCGATGTTGAGTCTAGAGATTGTGAAAACTATTTTGAACCTAAAAATGAGTTGTGAAAATCTCATTAGGATTCTTTTTACTCCTTATCTGGTATCGCTCTGAACTCTGAGTTACCTTACCTTATTTGATTGCAAAGGTTTTACTTGCTCGTCTGTTATCTTCAAATCAGGATCAAACTCGTTGGGTGTTTTTCTTAGTACTCCGTGTCAGGTTGCTAATGCTCTCAGAGTTTCAAAGTTTACTTACTTGATCTAAATCATCGATCTCATCATATCTCATGTTCCATATCAACTAGTGTGATCTTTTGATAATCACATGTCTTGTTTTATCTACATGATGTCATTATCATGTTTCTTGATCATCATGTTATCATTCCATTGTATCTTTTTCCATGAATGTGTTGTTCATGATTCCGTTCCTTTTTACTCAGGATGGCTAGTGGTACTCGAGGTTCTGCTGGCCGTGGTGGTCGTAACCCTGCTGAGGAAGAACTGCCGCCACCTCCCACAATGGCGCAGGTTCTTCAGAACATCGAGACCAACCGCCTGAGAAATGAACATCTCCTCGAGCAGTTGGTGCAAAACACTGCGCGTCGCGCCAACAACTGTGCCACCCTTGGGGACTTTCTGAAAGCACAACCTCCCGTCTTCCAGGAGGCTAAGGAGCCTCTTGATGCTGATGATTGGCTGCGTGCCATCGAGCGCAAGTTTGGCGCACTCCATGTTCCAGATGCAGAGCGTGTGAACTTTGCTACTTACATGCTGGAGGGTGCAGCTGGTGCTTGGTGGGAAGGCTACTGGCGTTGTTTGCGCCGGAACATGTGGTCACTTGGGAAGAGTTCCGCACTGCTTTCCGAGCTGCTTATATTCCCGAAGCGGTTATGGACCGCAAAAGAAGGAATTCCTTGAGCTGACACAAGGACGGATGGACGTTGAAGCTTATGGCCAGGAGTTCACTCGTCTTGCTCGTTACGCTCCCAGGGATGTGACCAATGATGCTGATAAGCAGGATCTGTTCCGCAAGGGACTTAATCCTCAACTCCGTTATGAGATGATTCCTTTCAAGTTCCAAACTTTCCAGGAACTGCATAATCAGTCCCTCACCATGGAGCAAGGTAGAAAGGATTTGGAGTCTGCTTTGAAGCAGGCCTCTGGTGATTCTCGTGCATCTTCTTCTGGCTTCAAGAAGCGCCGTGTGTTCATACCATACAGCGCTGTACCTAAAGCTCAAAATGCACTTAAGTATTCGGGCTATGTTCCTCGTCCGCCAGTTCCACCTGCTACATCAACCTATGGTGGTGGACAAGGTTATCGTCCTCAGTTGGTGCTCCATCTGGCCTCACGTGCTTCAAGTGTGGTCAACCAGGTCATTTCTCGAGGGAGTGCCCTCAAAAGACTGATGGTCGTGGAGTTCCCCGCCCAAGAAAGTTGTGAAGCCTTCTGTTGCTGGTCGTGGTGTCTGAACCACGTTACTCTTGAGGAAGCTGAAAATGATCCAAGCGTCCTCCTTGGTACGCTCCGAGTCAACTCAATTCCAGTTACTGTATTGTTTGATTCTGGAGCTTCGCATACATTCATGTCACAGAAGTTTGCTCATATGCATGGGATACCTTTTGTGAAGTTGCCTACTCCTCTGTTGATCCACTCTCCGGGTTCTAGTTGGCGAACTACAATGGTTACGCCTGAACTCTTAGTCGATGTAGGGTATCGGATGTTCCCTACCACTTTCATTGCTCTACAGTCAACTGACATCGACGTTATTTTGGGCATGAATTGGCTCGTGAAATATGAAGCTATTCTTGATTGTGCAGCTAAGTCTGTCACTTTGACACATCCATCTGGTGATATTGTCAAGTACTGGTCACCATTAGCATGGCCTCCATCAGCCGTTCTCAGTTCTCGCCAGAAACTGAGTTGAATGCTATGGAAGTTCAAATTCCTCCAGAAATTCATGAATTATGGGTAGTTTGTGACTTTCCAGATGTCTTTCCTGAAGAACTACCTGGCATGCCACCTGATCGAAGTGTGGAATTTGTCATCGATCTGGTTCCTGGAACTGCTCCTATTTCCAAAAGACCTTATCGAATGCCCAAAGAGGAGTTGGTTGAATTGAAACGACAAATCGAAGGGTTGGAACTTAAAGAGTTCATCCAGCCTAGCACATCTCCGTGGGGATGCCCTACTATCTTCGTCAAGAAGCGGGATACTAATGTTCCGCGTCTGGTTGTTGATTATCGGCCGCTGAATGCAGTGACCATCAAAAATAAGTATCCTCTTCCACGGATCAACGATCTGTTCGATCAGTTAGCTGGTGCAACAGTATTCTCCAAGATGGACCTGCGATCAGGATACCATCAGATAAAGATCAGAAAGGAGGACATTCCAAAACGGCTTTTGTTACTCGTTATGGTCTTTATGAGTATAAAGTGATGTCCTTTGGCCTTACAAATGCTCCAGCTACGTTCATGCGTCTTATGAACTCAGTGTTCATGGAGTATCTTGACAAGTTCGTCGTGGTCTATATTGACGATATTCTGATCTACTCAAAAACCGAAGAAGAACATGCCGAACATCTACGTTTGGTATTGACAAAACTTCGTGAGCATCGTCTTTATGCCAAGTTTTCCAAATGTGAGTTTTGGTTGAAAGAGCTCATATTTCTTGGACACGTTGTGTCTGCTGAAGGTGTTTCAGTTATTCCAGACAAGGTTCAAACCATTCTGAAGTGGGAAGCACCTAAATCAGTCAAGGAGGTTAGGAGTTTTCTCGGAATGGCGGGCTACTACCGTCGGTTCATCGAGAGTTTCTCCAAGATCGCTAAACCAATGACTGATCTGCTGAAGAAAGATAAAAAGTTCGAGTGGTCAGAAAAGGCTGAGGAAAGTTTCCAAACCTTGAAAACCAAACTGACTACCACTCCAGTGCTTGTTCTTCCAGACACTACCAAGGACTTTGTAATCTTTTGTGATGCTTCGCACCAAGGTCTTGGTTGTGTGCTAATGCAAGAAGGTCATGTGGTGGCTTATGCTTCCAGACAGCTGAAACCGCATGAGCTCAACTATCCAACCCATGATCTTGAACTAGCAGCCGTCATTTATGCTTTGAAACAATGGCGTCCTTACCTTCTCGGTAGCCGTTGTGAATTATACTCGGATCATCAAAGTTTGAAATATCTCTTCACCCAACCGGATTTAAATCTCGACAGAGACGATGGTTGGAAATAATCAAGGACTATGATTTGGGTCTCAATTATCAACCCGGCAAGGCCAACGTTGTTGCTGACGCGCTAAGTCAAAATCTTATTGCAACAACCTAATGGTGCAACAACATCAACCCTCTCTTTATGAAGAGTTATCCAAGCTTAACCTTGAGATTGTTCCATCTGGTTATCTGGTTAATCTGGAAGTGAAACCTTCTCTTGAAGACCAAATCAAACATGCTCAAAAGCATGATTCCGGTATTGCCAAGATCAAGAAGAACATTGTTAGTGGAGTTGCTAAATGTTTCTCTGTTGATGATCAAGGCACTGTTTATTTCGGCAGCCGTCTAGTCGTGCCGAAGAAACAAAATCTCAGAAAGTTAATCCTTCAAGAAGCTCATGAAACGCCTCTTTCTATTCATCCGGGTGGCACTAAGATGTATCGAGATCTCCGGCAAAGATTCTGGTGGACCCGGATGAAGCGAGACATCGCTCAGTTCGTTGCTGAATGTGATGTTTGTCGTCGTGTTAAAGCTGAACATCAAAGACCAGCTGGTGCTCTTCAACCCTTGTCTATTCCAGTTTGGAAGTGGGATGAAGTTGGCATGGATTTCATTACTGGTCTTCCCAAGACTAAGAAGGGGCACACTGCTATTTGGGTAGTGATTGATCGTCTCTCCAAAGTTGCTCACTTCCTTCTATTCGAGAGGACATCACCGCTAGTCAACTGGCAGATCTGTATGTCTCCCGAATAGTCTCACTTCACGGTGTTCCAAAAAGGATAATCTCAGATCGTGGAAGTCTGTTTACCTCCAAGTTTTGGGCAAGTTTCCACCAAGCTATGGGAACTCGTCTGTCCTTCAGCACTGCTTATCATCCTCAAACTGGTGGTCAAACTGAAAGAGTGAACCAAATTCTTGAGGACATGCTCCGAGCTTGTGTTATATCCTTCGGTAAAGACTGGGAAAAGTTCCTTCCATTTGCCGAGTTCACCTATAACAATAGTTACCAATCCAGCTTGGGCATGGCTCCTTTTGAAGCTCTTTATGGCCGAAAATGCAGAACTCCTTTGAATTGGTCAGAAACCGGAGAAAGGTTATACTTTGGACCGGATATGATCAATGAAGCTGAAGAACAAGTTCGCATCATTCGTGAGCGTCTAAAGACAGCTCAATCTCGTCAAAAGAGCTACTATGATCGTCATCATCAGGATGTTCATTATGAAATCGGTGACAAAGCCTATCTTCGAGTCACACCTCTGAAAGGTGTTCATCGATTCGGTATCAAAGGCAAATTGGCTCCTCGTTATGTTGGACCTTTCCCTATCCTTGCTAAGCGAGGTGAACTTGCTTATCAATTGGAGTTGCCTTCCAAGTTTCCGGATGTTCATGATACCTTCCATGTGTCTCAACTCAAGCGTTGCTTCAGGATCCAATGCGGGTTGTTGATCATGAAGCCCTTGATCTTCAGGAAGATCTCACCTACCGAGAATATCCTGTTCGCATTCTTGATGAGGCTGAACGTAGAACTCGTCGTCAAACCATCAAGTTTCTCAAAGTTCAGTGGTCTCATCATTCCGAAGCTGAAGCAACCTGGGAACGAGAAGATCGTTTACGATCTGAGTACCCCGTCTTCTTTTCTAAAACCTAGGAATCTCGGGACGAGATTCTTGTAAGGGGGGTAGACTTGTAACATCCCATGTTTGTAATAAAAATAAAGTTTGTGCATCTTGAGCATAGCATGCATTTAATTAATTCATAGAAAAATATTGCATTTGTAATTGAAATCTAACACTGAATGGACAATCTTTCTGTCTATTTTATATGCTCAGAAACAAAATTTCACAAAAGAACAATCTAATTAAAAGTGGAATCTGTAGGTACAGAGATGAAAACTGTACCGTAGCTTTAGCTAATAATATTGCAGCCTTTGGTTTGATATCTACTAGCTACAGTACCAACAAATTTAAATTACTCAAGGGAGAGAACCGTACCTGACTAAAGAGAGGTGAGCAACTAGTACTACTCCTCTATCCCTATAGCGACCACCTCACCATCGTTATCCTCAGTTTTCCCATCACACTACACCAAAACAACGAAGGTTCCCAGCCAGCGCCATGGCTGTGACCTAGTCTGGCGGGAATTAGTTGGAGTACAGGAGTTGCAGCAAGGAGAGGAACCAGGGAGAAGGTCGGGCGTAGCCGGAGCAGAGCACAAGTAGTCCGTGGCCGGCTGCTGGAACCAAGCAGGAGAGCATTCAGGAAGCCAAGGAGAGAGAGAAGAAGACCAACCCCATCTCCGATCTGCTTTTCCTTCACCTTGAGTACAGGTACAGCCGTATGTGAGGCCACCAACAGTGGGTCTTCTTTTTCAAGATCAATTCCTTGTATTCCTGGGTGTTGAGCTGATGATTGGAGGAGGAGATATTAGAGAGATGTGAAGAGAGAACATCCAGATCTTCTAGTTCATGATAGGATTTGTTCTTGGACAAAGATTCTGTAGTATTCCTTCTCAGTTTTAGCTAGACTTAAATTATTTTGATCTCTGAAAATACCTTACTGTCCTGCAAATATCTTGCTGAAACTGAGCCATGTAATTTCGAATTTAGTAACCAGCAGAACAGGTGTTAGTGTATGTGATGTACATTAGTGTCTATATTCAGTTTTATAGAAGAAGGGATAGAGCCCAGCAAATCCATCAGTTTGGCCTAATGTTTAAAAACGCCTCTGAATCTGAATAACCAATTCTGGAGATGCAGCAACGTATACTCTGAATTTTCGAGCTACTGTAGCGTGGTTCTGTGTATTGCTATCCTGGTTTCAGTTTTGTCGGGTTAGCTGCTGTCAAGTACCTCCTGTAAGTGGCTGTTGTCTACAAAATCAGTACATGCTGGGTGTATGTAGTCGAGTCCAAACTGAATCAAGTCAACCGAACAACTCTTTGTCCTGTGAAGGACATCTAGTTGCTGCCCTCTTTGTAAATATTTTCGTCTGTTCTCAGAATTTTCAGAAGATAAAGTGAACTTGTATAAATCATAATTAATTCACTGTTTATCAGAAAAATACAAATAATATATCAAAACGTTCAGAAAATTAATTCTTGTCTGTTAGTATCATTTTCATGCATGAATAATTAAGCTACCGTACTGTTTTGTTATGAGAACAATTCGAACACCTTCTCTATATATGGAGTTCTTTGGAATGTAATAATATTATCATTTCAACTCCATTTAAATTGTGCTCTTGTCCTAGTCTCTTTATAAACATTAAATTGATCATGCATACATATTGCGCATTGCATCAATGCCATGGGTCGATTGTTGTTCTTTTCCGGTGTTTGTTCCCTCGGTAGATCACGGTTCGGAGATCAACCCGCTGTATTTGAAGAACAAGATCTGATTTCGACGAACAAGGCAAGCATAACCTCTTATCTGCCCATATATGATTTCGAAGTGTTTCACACTTGTACTTGCATACGATTCCAATGTATTTTGGTCTTTATATAGAGGTCCCCTATATTTTTGCATCACCTAGATATCCTCAATCATTATTCCTAGCAGCCATAGTGTTGATATGTGTTTATCGCCAAAGCCTTATATCTGCTTAGCCATGCATAGTTATTTATCTCTGTTCTACCCGGTTGGTGAACCAGAGCTGCGAATGAACTTATTATATCAGGATATCGTGTAAAGGGATGTGAGCTGGTAAATTGACTAAAAGGCTATGGATGAGAGGCCACAGGGGTCTGTGGTGGTTTGTCTCGTTCTCGCCGCCCTAGGACCTGAGTTCTCGCTTTGGAGCCAAGACTGAGCGTACATCCACACGCGGCCTGGACCCCCGCATGACTAACTAACTTGTTTGGTTGTATCCCATGGGACACGTAGTTTGGTTTTCCATTTGCGTGTGGGTCAGAAACGTATGAGAAGAGGATAGGGCCTGGCAGGGATCCAGTGATGGACGAACACGGATCTTGATTCCTGTGACAGAGTAACGGGGACCGTCACGAGGTGGCCATCTCGCGTAATGGCGGCTGTTCCCTGTTATGGATGACCCATGGGATATAATCAACTGAGGTAAAGGTTGTGGTCAACCACCCTCTGCCGGCACATCAAGGAATTGTGCTAATCTAGTGGCATTAAGAGTCGGTTGGTACGTGTGGTAAACATTGTACACCCCTGCAGGGTTAAATCTTTTCGAAAAGCCGTGTCCGCGGTTATGGACGACTTGGTGACGGATTCTGTGATCATAGAGAACTTGAACATAATCGTAAAAGTTGTTGCCAACGATTGAAGGGTGCTTCCTCGAGGGCATCGAGGGGGTGACTCTAGTTGATAGATAATGTTGATGAGCTGGTGGGTACAACGTGATTACAATAGTTGGAAAGGCTCTCTTATCCCTTTTAAAAGTCTACTGTTGATACGAGATTCTTCCTTCTTCTATTTGGAACTAAATATGGCTTTACGCAAATGAACCTTCATACATACTCTCAGAACAGGCAGATATATAATAGGTTAATTAAGTCTTGTTGAGTACCTTCGGTACTCATGTTTGCTTATTTTGGTTCAGGTGAAGACCCTAACTCCGACGCTGGTTTCTACGTCGACGTCGATGAGTAGTTTGGGGTTCCCAGGTAGCAGCCTGGAACGTGTAGGTTGGGTTTGGCTACGTTGCTTACTTTTGGCCTCTTAGGCCTTTTGCAGTCTTGTTGTATAGCAACATATTTGCTTTCGTTGTTTGTTGTAATGTTGGGTCATGTGACCTCTGCTTGTAATATTACCAAGTACTGTAATCCAAGTTATGTAATATTACTTTGAATCGTAGAGTCTGTGATGTGCCAGTTGTTTTGCAGTCTTGATCTCTCTATTATACTTTGATAGTTGTGCCTGTGTTATGGCATCAATCGAAGTGTTGTGTTGCCGATGATCAATTCCGAGCAACGCCTGCCAGAGGTTCTGGCCTGGGAGAGGTGTGCCCAGTAACCTTCGGTTGTATCGCATGACCAGTGACACACAACATCTTTGTATAGTACCGGGGTCGGGGCGCTACAAGACTAATGTTTTATTTTCATGCATCACATGGTTGACTTGTCCACTTATGTTGACGTTCATGTGGTTGTTTGTGCTCCGACCATCGTGTCGTGGAGATGCCGGCCGGAGATGTGGATTTTTTGTGAAATGCTTGCAGGTACCCTGAGAGGGCCTTGACTAACTTCGACGTTTTTTTCTTATAGGTGCGAACATGGCTGACAATAACGAGTCCGGGGGTTCTCGAACAGGAGGCGAGGAACCGATAGAGGAAAATAGTATGATTCAGACGGTCATCGCACAGGCAGTGACAAAGACGTTCACGTCAATCTTTCCTACCGTCTGTGAGGGTGTCAGGGTTTGGATTGAGGGAGGGAAAAAAGGGCCTCCCCCAGTGATCAGTTTCGGCTCCAACAAGTACTCAATCAATGTGGCTACAGAAGATGCACCCCCAGCATCCCCAGAGGTAAAGAAGAAGAAGCACAGGAAGAGAAGTAAGCCAGCTCCTAATACGACTATCCGGGGGTATGAAGACATGGTATCACCCCTGCGGATGGCGTGATCCGAGTTCATGAAGCTGGTCAACCGATCCTGTCTCGGGAGCTGCTCTGCCTCGCAGACGGATGCATGCTCTCTTTGCAAAATGCTATCTTGACGCTAGAGGGCAACCTTCTTAAAGAAGAGGATCCAAATTACCGGTGTTCACTGTCAAGGTGCCAAAGGACTTGGCCGAGTTCGTCCATGAAACCCCCGCGGATCTGTTTTTCATATCGTACGAGGACGTCTTCAGCTGTTTCACTTTAGACGGCTGGACTATAACTTGGTCCGCCTATACGCGCTCAACCAGGCGATGAGGATCAGGAGAGATAATACCCCGTACATCAAGGTAGTGGATCCCTACTACATGCGTGACAGCCTGCTGGTGGAAGGATCAACGACATGGGCCAAGGCCACGAAGTTCCTCCAGAGAATCATGCTGAACAGCCAGGATAAGAACAGTTTTCTTATGCCTTTCTTTTCCGAGTAAGTACACATCCGGTCGCCGCCGTCGTATCTTATACTTTCTTATAGATTTCTTCCGTTGTTGATCCTTTCCAACATTCCGTTTCAATTGTGTTGAGCAGTGACGAGTATGCAGTACTCATCGTCGTAAGCCCGGGGTGGTCCGTTGCCACTTATTTCGACTCGGGGAGTCTTAAAGACTACACCAGAATAAAGGGTGTTCTCGATGAGCCTCTCGAGGGCTATGCCCAAAAGGGAGGCCACTTCCACAAAGAAAAAAAATGGGGAACGTTTAACGAAGGACAACAAACACATTTCTGGCATGGGACGGGTTCCATTGCATCAAGCATGCGCCTGGCAGCGTGAAGGATGCCTTCTACGTCCTCCATCATATTAAAGGGCTTGTCCGGGATGTAGAGACAACGAGGTGGCCATCTAGTCTCCAAGAATGGAGCAAAAATGCGGGGGAAATCACCGATTCTGAGCTTAGAGAAGACTTCCATCGCATCCAGAGGCAGTTATCGCAAATCATTTTGGAAGATGTCATGGAAGCAGGGGGGTCCTTACACAACGGCAGAGGTAGGATGTATTGTAAAAGAAAGCCTTGCCTCACTCGATAGAAGTGCTGCTTTATTTTATTTATTATAGACTTATCCACTTAATTAGATGAATAAATCATACTCTATTTATATTATTAACCAAATATATATCCCAATCCATCTCCAGGGTTGTCTAAGTGGGAGATCGAAGAACGCCTAGACAGGCAAAATGACATGAGGACGTGGATGACGAAAGACTGCTATAAAAACCGTTCCCGGAGCCGATCAAGAAGAAGGCTCAATCCTACTGATGACGTGAAACACACGTTCGTTGGGAGACCCCAAGAGGAAGGTATGATGTAGTCAGCAGCAAGTTTTCCCTCAGAAAGAAACCAAGGTTATCGAACCAGTAGGAGCAGCAACTCTTCAGAAGGTTGTCAACGGCGCCAGAAAAATAGCTGTGCGGGAGTCTGGACTGTTGACGTGGAATCTGCACACAACACAATCAAACTACTTTGCCCCAACGAAACAGTGAGGTTGTCAATCTCACTGGCTTGCTGAAAACAAAGGATTAAACGTATGGTGTGGAAAATGAGTATTAAATTGCAGAGAATGAAAAAGGAACAGTTTGCAGTTTGTGGTTGTTTAATCAGTGTAAAAGAATGGACCGGGGTCCACAGTTCACTAGTGGTGTCTCTCCATAAAAGATAACTAACATGTTGGGTGAACAAATTACAGCTGGGCAATTGACGAATAGTGAGCGCATGACAATGCATATACATGACATGTTGACTACTATGATATTTAATTGGGCATTACGACATAATACATAGATCGTTATCCAACAGCATCTATGACTAATAATCCACCGCCGGGTTGTCATCCGAGTCCCCCGTTGGTATTAAGTTGCAAGCAACGGATAATTGCATTAAGTAAAGTGCGTAATGTAAACAAACACATATGCCCGTGGACATAGCATCGTTAGGTTATCCCTAGTGGCAACAGCACATCCACAACCTTAGAACTTTCTGTCACTGTCCCAGGTTAAACGGAGACATGAACCCACTATCTAGCATAAATACTCTCTCTTGGAGTTACAAGCATCTACTTGGCCAAAGCATCTACGAGTAACGGAAAGCATGCAAGATCTTAAATAACATATAAGATAGATTGATAATCAACTTGACATAATATTCAATATTCATCGGATCCCAGCAAACACAACATGTAGCATTACAATAATATGATCTTGATCATGTAGGGCAGCTCACAAGATCTAAACATGATGGCACAAAGTGGAGAGACAACCATCTAGCTACTGCTATGGACCCGTAGTCCAAGGATGAACTACTCACGCATCACTCCGGAGGCAGGCATGGCGATGTAGAAGCCTCCGGTGACGATTCCCCTCTCCGGCAGGGTGCCGGGAAGAGGTTCTGAACCCTCCCGAGCTAGGGTTGACGACGGCGGCGTCTCTGGAACTTTTCGTGGATATTTGCTCAGGTACTTAGGGTTTTCGCGTCGGGGGGAATAAGTAGGCGAAAGGGCGGCGGCTGCGGACCCCCGAGGGGCCCACACCACCCAGGGCGCGGCAGAGGGGGGCCGCGCCCTGGCGTGTGGGGCCCTGGTGGCCCTCCTCTGCTGCTCCTTCGCTCCGTCAGGCGTGTTCTGGAAAAATAGGCACCCCCGTGTAGTTTCGTCCAATTCCGAGAATATTTCCAGACTAGCTTTTCTGGAATACAAAAACAGCAGAAAACAGGAACTGGCACTTCGGCATCTTGTTAATAGGTTAGTCCCAAAAAATGTATAAAAGTGATATAAAGTAGATGCAAAACATGTAGCAATTGGTATAAAACAAGCATGGAACATCAAAAATTATAGATACGTTTGAGACGTATCAGCATCCCCAAGCTTAGTTCCTACTCGTCCTCGAGTAGGTAAACGATAAAAACAAATAATTTTTGAGGTGACATGCTACTATCATAATCTTGATCATATAATATTGCAAGGCACATGTAAATGAATGAAGTGATCCAAGTCAATGGTCTATAATTTGCTACCAAATAGATAATGAGTAAACAATGAATCACACAAGCTAAACGTTTTCATGAATAGTACTTTCGAGACAAGCATCAAACAGTTTTGCATAAGTGTTAACTCATAAAGCAATAGTTTCTAACAAAAGGTATTTAATCAACACAAAGGAAGAATTTAGTTTCAGCATTTGCTTCAACTTTCAACATATTTATCTCATGGATATTGTCAACACAAAGTAGTATAACAAGTCCAATACATTGCATATAACGCATGTTGTAACAAAGTTGACACTAGTGTTTGCTTGTGGAAGACAGAAAGAATAGGAAAACTGACTCAACATAAAAGTAAAAGAAAGGCCCTTCGCAGAGGGAAGCAGGGATTAAATCATGTGCTAGAGCTTTTAGGTTTTTGAAAGCATATAGAGATTGCATAAAATATTTGATACTCCTCCCAACCTTGCTAACACAAGCCATGGCTAACCGAATCCTCGGGTGCCTTCCATCAATCACATACCATGGAGGAGTATCTATTTTTGAGAGGTGTTTGTTAATTGTCAACGAATGGTAGCGGGTGAGAACAGTATTCTACCTGTCGAACGGACTTTTAAGAGCGGCTCCCATGAAGGACGTTATTTCTACCAGCAAGGCAGATCATCCCTCTTTCTCTTTGGTTTACACACATTCAGGTATTTCACTGTTTGTCATTGCTTACTGATGAATCAGGGCAAAAGTGTGAAGAGAATTAATTGGTTAAAGTTGTAATTAATTGGGACTGGGCACCCCGTTGCCAGCTCTTTTTGCAAGTTATTGGATAAGCGGATGTATATGCCACTAGTCCAGGTGTAAAAGTCCACTCGACAAATAGAATAAAGAATAACCACACTAATTCCTCATGAGCTAGTAAACATTGACACAAAAAGGGAATAATAACATTTTGAATAATTTAAAGGTAGCACATGAAAAATTTACTTGGAGTGGCAAGGAAATACCACATATAGGTAGTTATGGTGGACACAAATGGCATGGATTTTGGCTCAAGGATTTGGATGCACGAGAAGCATTCCCTCTCAGTACAGAGTTTAGGCTAGCAAGGTTATGTAAGCAAACAAGAATATCAACCCGTACACCAAGTTTTATATGACAAACATATTGCAAACGTTATAAGACTTCATACCGTCTTCCTTGTTAACCAAACCCTGTTATTAGAAAATATCTAGACCTTAGAGGTACCACCGATGCAAACCAAATTTTCAACAAGCTTTACGGTAGTTCTTCACTAATAGGCTTAACTCATGTGATGCACAATTTAATCATGATCTACTTGTTAACTCAAAACAATTGACAAGCATCAAGTTATCCATTTTAGTGATCTACAAGATTAAGCAAGTTTTTCCTTATACCAATTACCACATGCAACATTTTCTGAACCAACCAAACACCAATCAATTTATTTCATCAACTCTCCAAACAAATATAAGTGAAGCAAGAGAGTACTTTCTACAAAAGAAAGCTAATAGCTCTGACAAGAGATACATGAAAACAAGAGCTAAAAGCTGAACAGCGCTAGATATGAATACTCAACAAATATAAGTGAAGAATAGGAGTATTCTCATGAAAAAGCGGAGCGTGTCTCTCTCCCAATCAAGAATGCTAGGGTCCAGTCAAGCTTTATTGAAAATAAAATGCAATACTGAAAATAAAAGCACACAGACGCTCCAAGAAAAGCACATATGATGTGAAAGAATTATAGTTTCACTAGAGATGACCTGATAATTTTGACGATGAAGAAGGGGATGCCTTGGGCATCCCCAAGCTTAGACGCTTGAGTCTTCTTGAAATATGCTGGGGAGATCCATGGGAGCCTCCCCAAGCTTAAGCTCTTCACTCTTCTTGATCCTATTATATCATCCTTCTCTCTTGACCCTTGAAAACTTCCGTCACACCAAACTCAAAGTAGATCTCATTAGAGGGTTAGTGCATAATCAAAAATTCACATGTTCTGTAAAGACGCAATATGATTTGTTACTTTAAACATTAGCTACAGCCACTGATGTTATGTGAAGCTCTTCCACCCAAAAAAGAATTTCACTCAACACTAGTAAAAGAGAGAATGCAAAAATAAAAAGGCATAATCTGTCTAAAACAGAACAGTCCGCAAAGACGAATTTTTTCGAGGCACTTACGACGCTCAGATCGAGAAACTCTGAACTAATGAAAGTTTCAGACATTCATAAAGATTACGCACAAAAATTTCAGATTTTTAACAATCTGGTGATTTTAGGAATTTCGTACAGTGAACAGCAAAAATCTGTTTCTGCGCAGCAATCAAAATTAAGCATCATCTTATCATTAGAGGCTACTCTTGGCACAACAATGCGAGAAAATAAAGATACAAAGGAGTTGCTACAGAAGTAAACAAACTCCTTGACTCAATAAAAGAAAAATTGCAGAAAAATAAAATGGGTTGCCTCCCATAAGCGCTTTTCTTTAACGCCTTTTAGCTAGGCACAAAGCATGCATCAAGTATTACCAAGTGAAGAAGCATCAACATTGTAATTTGTTCGAACAATAGAATCATAAGGTGGCTTAATCTTCTTCCTAGGAAAGTGTTCCATACCTTTCTTGAGAGGAAATTGATATTTTATATTCCCTTCTTTCATATCAATAATAGCACCTACAGTCCTAAGAAAAGGTCTTCCCACACAATAGGGCATGATGGATTGCACTCAATATCCAAGACAATAAAATCAACGGGGACATAATTGTTGTTAACCATGATAAGAACATCATCAATTCTTCCCAAAGGTTTTTTAATAGTAGAATCAACAAGGTGAACATCCAAGTAACAATTTTCCAAAGGTGCTAAATCAAGCATATCATATAATCTTTTAGGCATAACAGAAATACTAGCACCAAGGTCACACAAAGCATTGCAATCAAAGTCATTCAATTTCAATTTAATGATGGGCTCCCAACCATCTTCTAACTTCCTAGGGATAGAAGCTTCATGTTTTAATTTCTCTTCCCTAACTTGTATGAGAGCATTAGTAATATGTTTAGTAAAAGCCATGTTTATAGCACTAGCATTAGGACTTCTAGCTAGCTTTTGCAAGAACTTAATTACTTCAGAAATATTGCAACCATCAAAATCAAAGTCATTATCATCAAAAGTAATGGAATTATTCTCTTCCTTATTGCTAGAAATTTCAGCATCTTTATCAAGGACAGTTTCAGAGTTATCAGGCAATTTAGGACATTTTGCAATAGAAGTGGAAACATTACCAACACCAACTATCTTGCCATTAATGGTAGGAGGTTTGTTAACACTTGAGTTTGAAGCTTTTCAGAAGTAGTAATAGTATAAACTCTAGCAATATTGTTCTTTCTAGCAATTTCATCCTCTCTTTCCCATCTAGCATGCAATTCAGCTAACATCCTCACATTGTTATCAATTTTAACTTGTATAGCATTGAGAGTTTTGCTCTCTTTAACATCATGAGGCATGTTCTTTAGTTTCAATAAGTCAACATCAAGAGCAAGACTATCAACTTTAGAGGAAAGCACATCAATTTTCCCAAATTTCTCCTCAACAGTTTTATTGAAAGCAGTTTGTGTACTAATAAAATCCTTAAGCATAACTTCAAGATCAGAGGGTACACTCTTATTATTATTGTAGGAGTTACTATAGGAATTTCCATAACCATTGCCACTATTAGAAGGATAGGGCCTATAATTGCTATTACCAAAATTATTCCTATAAGCATTGTTGTTGAAATTATTATTTTTAATGAAGTTCACATCAACATGCTCTTCTTGAGCAACCAAAGAAGCTAAAGGAACATTATTTGGATCAACATGTGTTTGACCATTTGCAAGCATAGACATAATAGTATCAATTTTGGCACTCAAGGAGGAGGTTTCCTCAACAGAATTTACCTTCTTACCTGTTGGAGCTCTCTCGGTGTGCCACTCAGAATAATTAATCATCATATCATCAAGAAGCTTTGTTGCAGCACCCAAAGTGATGGACATAAAGGTACCTCCAGCGGCCGAATCCAATAAATTCCTCGAAGAAAAATTTAATCCTGCATAGAAGGTTTGGATGATCATCCAAGTAGTCAGTCCATGAGTGGGACAATTTTTAACCAATGATTTCATTCTCTCCCATGCTTGAGCAACATGTTCATTATCAAATTGCTTAAAATTCATTATGCTACTTCTCAAAGAAATAATCTTAGCAGGAGGATAATATTTTCCAATAAAAGCATCTTTGCATTTAGTCCATGAATCAATACTATTTCTAGGCAAAGATAGCAACCATTCTTTAGCACGTCCTCTCAAGGAGAAAGGAAAAAGTTTCAGTTTAATAATATCACCATCTACTTCCTTGAGCTTTTGCATTTCACAAAGTTCAACAAAGTTATTAAGGTGAACAGCAGCATCATCAGTACTAACACCAGAAAATTGCTCTTTCATAACAAGATTTAAAAGTGCAGGTTTAATTTCATAAAATTCTGCTGAAGCAGCAGGTGGAGCAATAGGTGTGCATATGAAATCATTGTTGTTCGTGCTAGTGAAATCACACAACTTAGTGTTCTCAGGAGTACTCATTTTAGCAGAAATAAAAACAGTACAGAAAATAACTTGAAAGTAAACTAGATGCAAGTAACTAATTTTTTTGTGTTTTTGATAATTGAAAGCAAACAAGATAAAATAAAATAAACTAAGCAAGACAAAAACAAAGTAAAGAGATTGGAAGCGTGAAACTCCCCTTGCAGAAGACTGCTGTCTCCCCGGCAACGGCGCCAGAAAAATAGCTTGATGACGTGAAACACACGTTCGTTGGGAGACCCCAAGAGGAAGGTATGATGTAGTCAGCAGCAAGTTTTCCCTCAGAAAGAAACCAAGGTTATCGAACCAGTAGGAGCAGCAACTCTTCAGAAGGTTGTCAACGGCGCCAAAAAATAGCTGTGCGGGAGTCTGGACTGTTGACGTGGAATCTGCACACAACACAATCAAACTACTTTGCCCCAACGAAACAGTGAGGTTGTCAATCTCACTGGCTTGCTGAAAACAAAGGATTAAACGTATGGTGTGGAAAATGAGTATTAAATTGCAGAGAATGAAAAAGGAACAGTTTGCAGTTTGTGGTTGTTTAATCAGTGTAAAAGAATGGACCGGGGTCCACAGTTCACTAGTGGTGTCTCTCCATAAAAGATAACTAACATGTTGGGTGAACAAATTACAGCTGGGCAATTGACGAATAGTGAGCGCATGACAATGCATATACATGACATGTTGACTACTATGATATTTAATTGGGCATTACGACATAATACATAGATCGTTATCCAACAGCATCTATGACTAATAATCCACCGCCGGGTTGTCATCCGAGTCCCCCGTTGGTATTAAGTTGCAAGCAACGGATAATTGCATTAAGTAAAGTGCGTAATGTAAACAAACACATATGCCGTGGACATAGCATCGTTAGGTTATCCCTAGTGGCAACAGCACATCCACAACCTTAGAACTTTCTGTCACTGTCCCAGGTTAAACGGAGACATGAACCCACTATCTAGCATAAATACTCTCTCTTGGAGTTACAAGCATCTACTTGGCCAAAGCATCTACGAGTAACGGAAAGCATGCAAGATCTTAAATAACATATAAGATAGATTGATAATCAACTTGACATAATATTCAATATTCATCGGATCCCAGCAAACACAACATGTAGCATTACAATAATATGATCTTGATCATGTAGGGCAGCTCACAAGATCTAAACATGATGGCACAAAGTGGAGAGACAACCATCTAGCTACTGCTATGGACCCGTAGTCCAAGGATGAACTACTCACGCATCACTCCGGAGGCAGGCATGGCGATGTAGAAGCCTCCGGTGACGATTCCCCTCTCCGGCAGGGTGCCGGGAAGAGGTTCTGAACCCTCCCGAGCTAGGGTTGACGACGGCGGCGTCTCTGGAACTTTTCGTGGATATTTGCTCAGGTACTTAGGGTTTTCGCGTCGGGGGGAATAAGTAGGCGAAAGGGCGGCGGCTGGGACCCCGAGGGGCCCACACCACCCAGGGCGCGGCAGAGGGGGGCCCGCGCCCTGGCGTGTGGGGCCCTGGTGGCCCTCCTCTGCTGCTCCTTCGCTCCGTCAGGCGTGTTCTGGAAAAATAGGCACCCCCGTGTAGTTTCGTCCAATTCCGAGAATATTTCCAGACTAGCTTTTCTGGAATACAAAAACAGCAGAAAACAGGAACTGGCACTTCGGCATCTTGTTAATAGGTTAGTCCCAAAAAATGTATAAAAGTGATATAAAGTAGATGCAAAACATGTAGCAATTGGTATAAAACAAGCATGGAACATCAAAAATTATAGATACGTTTGAGACGTATCAGCATCCCCAAGCTTAGTTCCTACTCGTCCTCGAGTAGGTAAACGATAAAAACAAGATAATTTTTGAGGTGACATGCTACTATCATAATCTTGATCATATAATATTGCAAGGCACATGTAAATGAATGAAGTGATCCAAGTCAATGGTCTATAATTTGCTATCAAATAGATAATGAGTAAACAATGAATCACACAAGCTAAACGTTTTCATGAATAGTACTTTCGAGACAAGCATCAAACAGTTTTGCATAAGTGTTAACTCATAAAGCAATAGTTTCTAACAAAAGGTATTTAATCAACACAAAGGAAGAATTTAGTTTCAGCATTTGCTTCAACTTTCAACATATTTATCTCATGGATATTGTCAACACAAAGTAGTATAACAAGTCCAATACATTGCATATAACGCATGTTGTAACAAAATTGACACTAGTGTTTGCTTGTGGAAGACAGAAAGAATAGGAAAACTGACTCAACATAAAAGTAAAAGAAGGCCCTTCGCAGAGGGAAGCAGGGATTAAATCATGTGCTAGAGCTTTTAGGTTTTTGAAAGCATATAGAGATTGCATAAAATATTTGATACTCCTCCAACCTTGCTAACACAAGCCATGGCTAACCGAATCCTCGGGTGCCTTCCATCAATCACATACCATGGAGGAGTATCTATTTTTGAGAGGTGTTTGTTAATTGTCAACGAATGGTAGCGGGTGAGAACAGTATTCTACCTGTCAAACGGACTTTTAAGAGCGGCTCCCATGAAGGACGTTATTTCTACCAGCAAGGCAGATCATCCCTCTTTCTCTTTGGTTTACACACATTCAGGTATTTCACTGTTTGTCATTGCTTACTAATGAATCAGGGCAAAAGTGTGAAGAGAATTAATTGGTTAAAGTTGTAATTAATTGGGACTGGGCACCCCGTTGCCAGTCTGGAGGAGAGGCTCTGGCGGGGGCTGCCGAGGTTAACCTCGACCTCGGTTGTCTGAGATTCAACCACTGGAGGAAAGTGGTGAATGTATCGAGCTGTGGCTCTGTTTGATCTGCCGAGCGGGCTAGACGAAAAAGAAAAGATTAAGTAGAGTGAAAAGCTTAACCTCGGAACAACGTGAGAAGTAAAAAGGAGTAAGGTGACTTACGCATCTTCCTCCACGGGGCTCGCTTCTTGTGCCTCGCCGAGGTCTTCTTGGCACGCTTGGCTTTAGGTGCTGCAGTCTCTGAGGTCTTGAAGCTCGGCATCCGAGGTACCGGGTCCTGAGCGCTTCCGGGAAGCTGCAGACGCTGGATGAAAGTTCTTTATGTTGGAGGAGCATATGAAATTGGAATAACGTTGACAGGTTCCAGAATTTGGCAATCGTCATCGTCATCATCGGGCCAATCCTGGATAGACGATCGAACTGGTGGGCGGTGCGATGGGCAACCGCGAGTCATACCCGAGGTGGCCTTGGGAATAGGGAGGTGATCCTCATTGTCTGGATCTTCAGCCTCGGCGGCGGCCAGAATAGGCAGGTCGGGAGTCCACTCCTTAGAAGAAAGGGGGCCATCCTCGATTTCCTGTCGAGTGAACTTCTGCAGAGGTGGCAAGGTAAAACCGAGTTAGCACAAGAATCAATACAAGGTCGGGGTGAAAATGAAACCGAGCAATATTATACGCCGAGTAAGGTACACTTACTTGAGGTGGAAGGTGATCTCGGTCATAGGGCTTGACACCCCATTTCCACTTATCGGGCATGGTGGTCTTGGCGATGGCCCGGATGCGCCTCTTCACTTCGGATTCATCGAGTTCAAAAGTGCTGTGCCGAGTGGGATCGTAGCGGCCACTCATGTGGCAGATCTTATGGGCCCGCGCTTGTAAAGGGCTAACTCGGCGGGTGATCATGGTGGCAAGATGTCATCTGCCCCCAGCTTTTCTCCGGGAGGGACATCATGGTTTGGTGGATCAGTAGAACCTCGGGAGCATCAGGTGCAGGCTCATAATCCCAGTTGAGTTGGGCAGCGGGGGTTCCAATGGTGAACTCCGGCAAGTTGATGAGGTCTTCGGTGCCCGGGTTCTTCACATAGAAGAAGGAGCGTTGCCATTTGCGGCAGGAGTCCAGGCCCTGAATCCGAGGAAACTCAGAGAGGCACCGAGGTGAAATCGAGGCCGCCCGCAAGCGGTCATCTCCTTGTCCACGACCTTCTTGTTCGGGACACTTTGTTTCTTGAGCTGGAAGTACTTGGCCCAGGACTCGATGCTTGGCCATAATCCGAGGTAACCCTCGGAAAAGGTTGCGTAGGCCGAAAGTTGGAGGATGGCATTGGCGGGCAGGTGGTGTGGTTGTAGCCCAAAGGTGTCCAAGAAATCCCGGAAGAATTTCCCGGCCGGGAGCCCGAAACCACGTTCGAAGTGATCCAGGAAGACGACCCGCTCCCCGGATTCCACCTCGGGTTCGATATCTTCTTTCTTCGGAACCCGGCAGATGTGTTTGGCCGGGATCCGCCGTGAATCTCGGAGCCACTTGATGTCGACCTCCGTGACATCAGATCCTCCCAGCTACCTCGTTCTCCAGGTGCTCCTTCCTCGGCGGGATCCGAGGCAGAAGGACATGTTGACGCTTTCCTGCAGAAGAGGTTCAACGAGGTAAGTACCTCGGACAGTTCAGGATAGCCGGGGTAAATACCTCGGATCATTCGAGACAGCCGGGCTAAAGGATTTAGGCGGGAAACAAGTTTCTACCACAGCGAGATACTAGCACAGATCTACCGATGAGCTAAAAAGGAAAATAAACTCAAGTTCGTCAAGGGGCAAAACTAAGAGGACAGCGCGGTGGATGTATCTGAAACGAATCTAGGTGAGATCTAAAAGTGCTAAAAGAATGCGAAAGTGGAGCATCGGGTTCATCAAGTTCATCGGATTCACAAGTTTATCAGATTCATCAAGTTCATCGGATTCATCAAGATCCTCGAGTTCATCGAAGGATGAACATGTTCATGGCCATGGAGGGGAAACGAAGAACTCACCGGGGAAGAACGCGAAGGATCGGCGGCGATGTGGCGGCGCAAGGTGCGGTGCGCGTCACCAGCGAGGGCTCGACGGGCGCTGGAAGCGGAGGGCACGAAGCGGCGAGTGAACGGGGAAGGAGATGAAGTCCTGCCCTGGGCCCCTATTTATAACCGCGTGCGGTAACTGCGCACTACCGCGGTTACCGGGGAGACGCGGGATCATGTGCGGGCGAGCGTGCAGTTGCGGCAGTTGTGGCCGCACGATCGGCCACATCGTGGGCCACAGGACGGCAACCGCCAGCGCTGGATTTTCTGTGCTGGTCAGCACGAGAACCGAGGGGTCGTGGGCGGTCAAGTTGGTCAAGTACTTGAGTGCGCGTGTGCACTGTTGGTGGTCCGGCTGACGAGGGCGGTGTGTGGTCAGGACCTGTCTTTCAAAGGTCCGGATTTCGAGGTCCGGGCAGAGATTCTTCGCCACGTGCCTCTGAAAATCTTGAGGCATGATTGTGCTGAGTCAAGCAGCTCGGAAAGTTCAGATCGCATACCAACCTCGGATTAGATTATGGTCTGTGGGAAGTACCTCGGCGGAGCTATATTTGAGGTCGGTTTAAGAGATGGTGCCTTGCTTATTTTGAACCTGCTACGGCCCTCCATCCGAGGTCGTAGGACCGCACCAGCTTCGGGGGCTAATGTCGGGGGGCTACCCCCGGGTAGGGTCAAGGCTTGGCATAAGATGAGTTTAGAGATATGCCGAGGTACGGAAAGGGCCGACCTGCTTGGGCCTGGGAGTGTCCGAGCTTCATCTTGACCTGGAGAATATAAAGGCCGACCTATCTTGGCCCAGAGGGGTCCGAGGTATCCCGTTGGCATGGGCCGAGGTTCATAATCCGAGCTATGATCAGCCGACCTAACTACCTCGGTGCTATGGTTTGTATGGTGAGTGCAGGAGAAGCTATTTGAAGGAAGTAATGTCCGACCTGGTCGGATCTTAAGTACAAGACCCGAGGTAAGGAGCGGGAACAAGACCCGAGGTAAGGAGCGGGAACCCCGAGCTAACCAAGGCAAGAGGCTGTAGGTCGGCAGGAGTCAATGCTCCTGTCACTTCCTGCCTGGTACAAGAGCGCCTGACGCGGGAGCGTCTGTCACGGAGCCTGGCAGAGGCGTGCCCCGGGTTCGGCGGGGCTGCACGTCTCTGACCGCTGACCACGCGAGATCTGGGAAAAGGCTACGAGGTAGCTCTGCCAGGCCACGTCCTGTCTCTGTCAGAGGAGACATGCTAGTTCTGCCGTTAGGCAGCAGGAGATGGGCAGGCCATGTCTTGTCCCTGACAGGGTACGGTGATGACCGGTGCAGAGGCATGGCAACAGTGTTCAGCAAGGGGCACAACGGTAACTCGGCTGGCCTATATAGTGGGCTTCACCCCTCCTGCTTGGAGAGGGATCGACAGAGAAGAAGAGAGAAGAGAGATAGAGAGAAAGGAACCTCGGAACCCCGGAGACACCTCGGATCTAGCTCGAGTTCCTTCTTCCTCCCGTGTAGCTCCATCTTTTACCTCAAGTTCTCACCATTGTATCATCACACAGCTCGAGGAGCAGCTTGTACTGTCACCAAGAGATATACACCAAGTAGGATAGTGCTGCAGTAGGGGTGTTACCTCCCAAGAGGGCCCCGAAGCAGGGTACATCGTGGTGTGCTTTGTGTTCTTGGTTTCTTGTTTCTCGTTCGTGTTCTTGCGGTTTCTTGCGTGTTCTTGCTTGTGCACTTCTTGAGTGCATAAACCCTCCCCGGATTCCCCCAACGACCATTCGGCCCCATCTTAGCCATACCTATGGCATCTGCCGTGATCCCACCACGACAGTTGGCGCCCACCGTGGGGCAGATTGAGGCGTTGGAGGGAGTTTACATCCGGACGGGCTCAGGCGAGCGTGTTCTTTCCGGGCTTATCGCCAAGATCGGTGAGTTCACCTTCATCAGCGACAATGCGGGGTGTTTCGCCGGCAAGCCCTTCCCCGAGCATGGCTTCACCATGATGCTTGGCAGCTTCGTCACCTATGTTGCTGTCGAGGTTGTTCGCGGGTACCCGGAGCAGGTGCTCGTGGACGACGAAACTCCTCTCCTCGCGGCTTTAGGTCGGCGTATCACTCGCCCCGAGAGCTGCGTGGAGGTGATGATGACTGGTCCGGTTGATGCCGCTGGCAAAGTAGATGCCAGCAAATCCAAGCCGGCCGAGGTTGCTAAGGTGAGATCTGCAAAGCCCAGGCTAGAGAAAGAGCTGCCTGGTACCCCCGAGGTGCAGGGCCGAGGTGCGACCCTGGTAGAGATAGTGGAGACACTGGCAGACCCAGTAAATCCAGGAGTGGATGTAGTAGTGACTGCGGCCGACTAGAGGCAAAGCGTGTCCTGTTGCAAAGGAGGCTGTAGCAATGATGACAGCTAGAGATGAGTTCAATAGAGATCTGCGTGAGTACAATGCAGCGAATGGCTTCACCCCGGTAGCAGCTGATACAAATAGGGGAGCCGAGGTGCGGCAGAGAGGCAAGGGGCTCAATGATGAGATAAACAGGGAGGCTCGACCTACCACCTCGGCTAGGAGTGAGAGTCGCGTGTCGACTGGAAGGCCGGTATATAGTTCCCCTGCTAAGAACCTCAGAGCTGCCGAGGCAGGCAGGGCCGAGCTATCCGGGTTGACTGGAGATGCATGGCGTGCGCAGCAGAAGCGAGTCAATGAATTAGTGTATGTAGCTAACCAGCAGAATGAGGCTCTCCGCAGAGCATATGCCGGGGCTGGTGATTCACAGATGGTTTATTCAGCTAGGCCAGTTAGTCAGGTGTCCAAGGGGCAAGCCTCGTCTCCACTCGTCGGAGGAGCCGATCGAGCCCGGAGTGTCACCTCGGGTCAGAACAAGCAGCTGCAGATGTATGATCCGGTGTTAGCAGCAAAGCAGAAGGTGGGCCAGGGCAATGCAAGCCGAGCTAAGGGTAACTCCGGTCAGGGAAATCAGAATGGCGGGCAAGCAGCGTCGGCTGGCCGAGGTAAACCACCTCCGCCCCCGAGGTATCAGCAACAACCCGGCCGCAGGGGCAATATCAGCGAGAGCCGGAGTATGTTCAGCAACCTCAGAATGTCGGTCAAGGCGATGACCGATATGATGATGGAGACTCGGCCATGGCGCGAGCTGGATACCACAGAGTGGATGGGGCGTTGGGACCTCGGATAGGAGCTCGGATGTTAGCTCCGGCGATGTTCGTAACAAGCTGGATAGAATCTACTTGTCCGAGCAACTGGAGGAGGAAGGCCCTCCTGGTCCGGCGTGTTTCGGACCTCGGATCATGAAGGAGCCACCACCGCCAGTATCTCAGTTCCAGTTAGGTCGGAACACCAAGCCATACAACGGGAGCACCAAGCCGCAAGATTGGCTGACAGATTATGTATCCTCGGTGCACATAGCGGGGGGCAATCGCCGATGGGCGGTCCGGTATCTCCCGCACATGTTGGAAGGTCCAGCTCGGATCTGGCTGAATAATTTGCCGGAGTATAGTATCAACTCCTGGATAGACTTGGAGCTGGCGTTTAACAGCAACTTTGCTAGTACATACAAGAGGCCAAACCGACCTCAGCTCCTGGCAGCATGTAAGCAAGATGATCATGAAACTGACCGAGAATTCTTAACTCGGTGGAGCAATGTTCGGAATTCCTGTGAAGGAGTTGTAGAGGCACAGGCCATTTCCTGGTTTGCAGATGGTTGTCGACATGGCAGCATGCTGTGGCAGAGGCTCCAAAGAGATATGCCGAAATCCCTAGCAGAGACAATCCGGATTGCAGATTCTTATGCTCTGGGTGATCCGATGCAGCCAGCAGCAGAGGCAGTGGCACGTAACAGAAGGAGGGAGCCAATAAACAACCGGCTCGGACCAAGGTGTAATGACCGCCAAGAGTTCGGACAAAAGAGGAGGGAGCCGGACTACCCATACACCTCGAACCAAGTTGCAGCGGTGAACCCGGATCAGCCCGGAGCTGGAGGTGTCCAGAGGCCGAAAATCAATGGTCCGGCATTTAGTCCGAACCCGGAGCCACCCTTGACTTATGAATCATGTTAGATGGTCCTTGCCGTTACCATACGACCGACCCGCGCAAGCCAGCCAACCATTCAACCCGGCAGTGCAGCTGGAACCACAGAATCAGGAAGAAGGGGCGAAGGCCGGAGGAAACAGAGGAGGACCACCTCAGAGATTTCAGCCGAGGCCTAACCCGAATCTGTCCGGAGCAAATGTTACCCCGATAACCACTGCACCTCCTCCGAGGCCTGCAGCAGCAAGGCCCGTGAATGTTGTGAATGTCCGAGGTAATAACAACAATATGGTGCCGGACCAAGTCAGCAGTATGAATACCCCGGAAATGACTATAGAGAGGCTCATGCGAGCTATGTGGTCTTTGTGACCGAGCCAACTGACAAGAAGAGTGTGCAGAGGCGTGCCATGGAGGTGAATGCAGTAATGCCGGTGGTGCCGACCTATATGAACTGGTCTGAGCAGGAGATCACTTGGAGCAGGAAAGATACACCTCGGATCATGCCGAGCCCTGGAAAGTATGCCCTGGTGGTAGATCCGACGTTGTGTGGGCCTACAACAATGTGAGGTTCACCCGAGTTCTGGTGGACAATGGCAGTGCCATCAACATCATGTACCGAGACACAATGGTGAAATTGGGCATATCGCCAAATCAGTTGATGCCGAGCAGTTGTACTTTTCATGGGATTGTGCCTGGCGTTTCCTGTGCACCCATGGGCAAGATATGGGTGGATGTAGCATTTGGAACCAAGGATAACTGCCGAGTTGAGAGTATCGAGTTCGAGGTGGTGGACTTGGAGAGTGCATACCATGCATTGCTTGGAAGGCCGGCTCTGGCCAAGTTCATGATTTCCACCCATGTTGCATACCTGAAGATGAAAATGCCGGGCCTAATGGGATCATATCCATCTCGGGTGACTACAAGCGAGCCATTCAGTGTGCCTCGGCGGGGTCTAATCTGGCCGAATCTTTGGTGATCGCAGCTGAGAAGAAGAAGCTGCATCAAGTGGTGGCAATGGCGCAGTCAACACAGCTCGGCATGTCCGGACTGATGAGCCCGGACTCAACTGCAGCATTCGAGGTGCCCAAGGAGACCAAGAAGATCCCCATTGACCCGGAGCACCCGAGCGCATGGCCCTCATTGGGACCGGGCTGGGCGAGAAATAGGAAAGCGAGCTCTGTCACTTCCTCCGTGAGAATCGGGATATCTTTGCATGGTCGGCTAAGGACCTGCCTGGTGTTCCGAGGGAGTTGGCAGAGCACTCTTTATTTGTCAGGCCGGAGGTGAAACCGGTGAGGCAACCGACCCGTCGTCTCTCAGACGACCGAAGACAAGTGGTGCTGGACGAGCTGGCTAAGTTGCTTGCAGCCGGGTTCATTATGGAGGTGCTGCATCCGGACTGGATATCCAATCCGGTCTTGGTGGAAAAGAAGAAAGACGAGCCAGCCGTGGTCAAGGTGTGGCGCATGTGCATTGACTTCACTAACCTCAACAAGGCGTGCCCGAAAGATCCGTTTCCATTACCTCGGATTGATCAAGTGATTGATTCCACTGCTGGTTGTGAACTGTTGTCTTTTATCGATGCGTACTCTGGTTTTCACCAGATACCACTGAACCCGAAGGATCAAATAAAGACTGCTTTTATTACCCCGTATGGGGCGTATTGCTATCGTGTCATGTGTTTTGGTCTGAGGAATGCCGGGGCAACTTATCAGAGGTGTATGCAGAAATGCCTGCACTCTCAAATGGGCAAAAATGTGCAAGTGTATGTCGATGATATCGTCATCAAAACTAAGGAGAAACGTACTCTCCTCGAGGATCTCGAGGAGACATTTGTGAATTTGAGAAAATATCGGTTGAAACTTAACCCGGACAAGTGCACCTTTGGTGTCCCGGCTGGAAAGTTGCTTGGATTCCTGGTGTCTAGCCGAGGTATCGAGGTTAACCCGGCCAAGATCCGAGCTATTGAGAACATGAAATTACCGAAGTGTTTGAAAGATGTGCAGAAATTCACAGGGTGCCTAGCCTCGTTGAGCCGATTTGTAGGTCGGCTGGGAGAAAAAGCCTTACCTTTGTACCAGCTCATGAAGAAAAGTACCGGGTTTACATGGACCCCGCAGGCCGACGTGGCGTTCAATGAGCTAAAAAGATGTTGTCCACCGCTCCGGTGTTGGCGTCACCATTGCACAATGAGCCGATGTTACTTTACATTGCGGCCACAAACCGAGTTGTAAGTGTGGCAGTGGTGGTGGAGCGCGAAGAAGGTGGCAGGTCGGTGCAGAGACCGGTGTATTACTTGAGCGAGGTGATCTCTACCTCGAAGCAGAATTACCCTCACTACCAGAAGATGACGTATGGTGTCTACCTGGCGGTCAAGAAGTTGAAGCATTATTTCCAGGAGCATCCCATGACGGTGGTGTGCGAAGCTCCAATCTCGGAGATCATCGGGTGCAAAGATGCAACTGGCCGAGTTGCCAAATGGGCGATTGAGGTGTCTCCATATGCACCACATTATGAGAGAAGAGATGCAATTAAATCCCAGGCGCTGCCGGACTTCTTTTGTGATTGGGCCGAGATGCAGTATGAGCCACCCAGGCCGGACTATAATTATTGGAAGATGCATTTTGATGGGTCCAAGACAAAGATCGGGCTGGGGGCTGGAATAGTCCTCACCTCACCGAAGCGAGATCAGCTGAAATATGCTGCAGATTCATTTCTCGCATCAAACAATGTGGCGGAGTATGAGGCCTTAATCCATGGACTCAATGTGGCGAAGGAGATCGGTATCCGGCGTATGAATGCTTCGGCGATTCCGACCTGGTGGTGCAACAATCTTCTGGAACTTGGGATGCTCTGGATGCCAACATGGCGTTATATCGGTTCCATGTGCAAAAGATATCCGGGTTCTTTGAAGGGTGTGAATACAGCATATACCTCGGACAGAAAATAATGCTGCCGACGTGTTGTCAAAGCTCGGTTCATCTAAAGAGGCAGTACCACCTGGAGTAGCCCTGAATCACTTGAGAACTCCTTCAATCAAACCTTCTCCTGAATCCGAATCTATTTTCATCCCGGCGGAGCAAGAGTCCGGACCTGTTCCAATGGAGGTAGACGTCGGATGCGTTGGTCGGACCCGGGGACTGCGTGGCAGAGCTCGGGGACTGCGCACCGAACCTCGGGGACTGCTCGTCAAGACTCGGGGACTGGTCGCAGGATGGTGGAGGAAATAATGGAGGAGATTATGGTGGCCGAACCAATGGAGGTGGACGAGAAACTTTTTCCTTTGCACCCAGTGCCGGAGTGGGCGGAGCAATCATGAAGTTCATAACAGAGGGAAGCTTGCCAAGTGACACAACCGAGGCTAGGAGAATCCAAAGGAGGGCAAAGGCGTACACCATCATCAACAAGGAGCTCTATAAAAGAAGCGTAACCGAGGTGTTGCAACGGTGTGTCGAGCCAGCTGAAGGCAAGGAGATGCTTTTGGAGATCCACCAAGGAGAGTGTGGACATCATTGCAGCACAAGAGCTCTGGTGGCCAAGGTGTTCGCATGGGTTCTATTGGCCCACTGCTCTTGCTGATGCAGAGGACATAGTCCGGAGATGTGAAGGATGCCAAAGGTTTGCCAAGCAACGCATATGCCAGCCTCGGCGCTCAAAACAATTCCTATCACTTGGCCGTTTGCGGTATGGTGTTTGGATATGGTGGGAGAGTTCAAACCAGCCCGAGGTAACATGACGCACATACTGGTGATGGTGGACAAGTTCACCAATGGATCGAGGTGAAACCAATCCGGAAGTTGGATGGTCATTCAGCAGTGACTTTCTTGAAGGAATCATTCTGCGATATGGGTACCCCCATAGCATTATCTCGGACAACGGCACGAACTTTGCTGTTGGAGAATTTGCTCGGTTTTGCATGAACAAGGGAATCCGGCTGGACATAGCCTCGGTGGCACATCCGGAGTCTAATGGACAAGTGGAAAGATCAAATGCTCTAGTGTTGGCCGGCATCAAGGCTCGGCTCATTGAACCACTGCTGAAAACGCCGGGGTGTTGGATAGATGAGATACCAGCAGTACTGTGGGGTCTAAGGACCACGCCAAATCGATCAACTGGCTATACGCCATTTTTTATGGTCTATGGGGCAGAAGCTATGCTACCCACTGACATCGAATATGATGCGCCCAGAGTGGCAATGTACACTGAAGCCGAGGCAAAAGAGGCTCGGGAGGATGCAGTAGATCTGCTTGAGGAAGCTAGAGAATTGGCCTCATCTCGGTCAGCAATATACCAACAAGGTCTCCGACGTTATCATAGCCGGAGTGTCAACCCTCGTGTGTTTCACGAGGGAGATTTGGTGCTGAGGCTGGTGCAGCGCAAGAAAGGTCGGCACAAGTTGTCACCTCCATGGGAGGGACCGTTCATTGTGAGCCGAGCTCTGCTCAATGATTCGTACTATCTTATAGATGCGCAGGAACCAAGGAAAGATGGGCTGGACAACCCCGGATCAGAGGTCAGCGACCATGGAATATAGCTCTACTCCGACCTTTCTACTCATGAAGGGCGCAATGTATGTACCTCGGTTAATCCTTAATGAAATGTCGGCACTCCGAGGTTGAAGCTCGGGGACTGCCTCGCTCTGTGCTTGTGTTTTATTTCTGTTTGTCAATTTCGTTCATATGCCGAACTATTTTGAACCTCGTCTCAAACTTCAAGTAATGTATGCTGTGTAACTAATCTTGTGACTCGACTGACGAACGCCGAAATGGTAGTCAAGAGCAAAGATGAAAAAACGTGGGAAACATGAAAATGGACTCGGGGACTCGGTCCAAAAATATAGTTCGGCATGTGTCGTTTACTAACCCCTGTCTTTACCTTTCATTTATGTCGGATGATTTTGAAACACACCTCGACATTTGCTAAGTACTGTATGCTATAAACAACAATCTTGTGACTCGACTGTCGAACGCCAAAATGGTAGACAAGAGCAAAGAATGCCAAGTATAGTAAACACGAAAGTGAACTCGGGGACTCGTTCCAAAAGGGTTCGGCATAAATTTTAGAAAAGCATGGTTCGGATAGCAAGATAATAGTACTGGTAGCAAGGCAAACTACTTAAGTGTATATTACATCTGCACCCGGCATACCGGGATTTAATGTTTTTCTTGAGACAAGTTCAGGCCTCGGAACCAGAGACCTCGGTCGCCGAAGTTGTGGTAGTGGGACCTCGGAAGCAGGAGCCTCGGGCGCAGGAACAACCTCGGGCGCAGGAACAACCTCGGTCGCGGAAGCAACCTCGGTTGTTGGAGTGGATGCCGGGGTGTCCGTCACGTCGGGGGAGATCACCTCGGTGGCTACGGCTTTGCCGGACTTGCCCTTGGGGTTCGGAGGTTCGTCGAAGTTGAAGTCATCATCAGAATCTCCGCCACCTCGGTTGTTTTGCCGGCCTTGCCCTTGGAGCTCTCAGGCTCGTCGAAGTCAATTTCCTCGCCGTCAGAGCCTTCTTCACCGGACTCTTCTTCCTCGTCCGAGCTCTCTTCATCCTCAGAATAGAGGCGCCCTTCATCAAAGGTCCGGGTGTTTGCATAACTAGCAAAGAGGTCGGCTGCTGCTTGGCGTTTCTCAATGCCATCAGGAGTGGTGTTCCAAGGAGAGCCCTTGCGCAGGGAGGTAACCGTGTGGATCTCAACAGATTCATACCAAGACAGCACGAACACCAGGGCCTTGTCCGCTCCAGCCCGAGCTGATGAGCATCTCCACTCCCGAAGTCTAGCCTCGGCTCCTTTCAGCTTCGTGGCGAGCTCGTCGATGCAAGTGGGAGTCTTAACCTTGGGCCAGAGGGCACGATGGACCTCGATGGCAGCATCAACCAGTTTAGTTCCAATGGCCCTGAGCGGCCTGATCCGAGCATTAAGGGCGACAAGGTGGTCCTGGATATCCCAGCTTTCGCCGAGGGTTTCTGTCTCAGCCCTCTTTGCCCGAGCTGCTTGAACTTCTCGGATAGCTTTGTCCTTGGAGTGCTCAAAATGCTCTGAAGAAGACAAAAAGGCTGTCGCTGAATAAGGCATACGGTGGCACGGGGTGTAGGTCGGCAGAAAATAAGGAAAAGGAAAAGAAACTTACTGTCCATTTGGTGATTAATCCGAGTGAGCTCGGACAACCAACTTTTCGATGCAGCCGGAGAGCGATAGTTCGGTTTCGGCCGAGGTGGCGCGGTTCTCCAGGGTCTTGGCAATTTCTTTCTGTGTTCGGCGGCCTGGTCTTTGACCTTCATAGCGTCCTCCACAGCAGCTTTGGCTTCATTAGCCCGGTTCAGCTCTTGTTGCAGCCGAGCTATTTCATCTTCGGCTGTCTTCAACTTGGAGGCATAATCTTTGTCGCTCTGCTCCTTTGCTGATAGAAGAGTCCGGTGAGACTTCTTCAGTGTGTTGTGATCCAGCAGGAGGTTCTTGAAGATTTTGTCCGAGCATTGTTGCACTCCTGAAAAAATAGAGAGATCAGTTCGGCGGAAAGAGATTTGACACGAATATTGAAAAGTTACATTTCGAAGAATCCGAGGTCTTTTTAGCACCCGAGGCCCAATTGAGTCCCGGGGACTCGGCGTTGGCCTCGGGGACTCAGCATTGGGAAATGACAAGTTTTTGAGATTCAAGCCGAGCAATTTTAACTCGGTGGAGTGTCAATTGCTCAACCCGAATCTCGGGGACTGGGAATAGTGTATGTTTGTCATTTGGTTTCAAAGGAAGAAAGAGAGTTGCGTAAAGAAACTTACCGATGCCTTCTTGCTGCAATCAAGGACCGCAGTCTGCATGTTGTAAATGGACTGGAGCACGGCGCTAGGTCCAGCTGGATGCTCAGAGGTCGGATTAGAGGAGACCTCGGCAGTGTCAGCCGAGTTCCAGTCCATGTCGTAGTGCTTCTCCGAGCCTAAGCTGTTCCCGCTCTTGGTCCGGAGTTGCCCGACCTCCCAGCTGCTGATGTTCGGCTGGATGGTAGCAGCGAAAAGAGCTCGGGAGGTGGCGACCTGAGAGCTCGAAGGCGCGGTCTTGGTCAAGGTGGACTTCGGCGCGGGAACATGCGGCACCAGTTGGGTGCTCGCAGCCTTGGGGCCCGGTGGCGGTGGCGGCATCGGAGTTTGCTGTGGCTGTTTGGGGGGCTCAACATTTGGAGCTGAATCTTTCTGCTGCTGCTGAAGCTTTTGCTTCTGCAGTCGTTGTTGTTGTTGCTTCTTCTGCTGCTGTTGCTGCTGGTTGCGCGCAGCTTGAGACTTGGGGGAGAGCCGAGGCTCCAGCACGGTCTTAGCCGGAGTCTTGGCGCGATCTGTCTCCGCATCCTTCTGAGGACGCGGAGGAGTCTGATCTCGGCGGGGAGCGGAGTGTCCCAGGCCGGAGTCAGAGCTCGGCGGTGGAAGTTCGGCGGAGGTGACACGCACCGGGGAGGAGATGGTCCTCTCCGGGCTGCGGATGTCAACGGACCGTTCTGGAGGAGAGGCTCTGGCGGGGCTGCCGAGGTTAACCTCGACCTCGGTTGTCTGAGATTCAACCACTGGAGGCAGTGGTGAATGTATCGAGCTGTGGCTCTGTTTGATCTGCCGAGCCGGGCTAGACGAAAAAGAAAAGATTAAGTTAGAGTAAAAAGCTTAACCTCGGAACAGCGTGAGAAGTAAAAAGGAGCAAGGTGACTTACGCATCTTCCTCCACGGGGCCTCGTTCTTGTGCCTCGCCGAGGTCTTCTTGGCACGCTTGGCTTTGGGCGCTGCAGTCTCCGAGGTCTTGGAAGCCTCGGCATCCGAGGTACCGGGTCCTGAGCGCTTCCGGGAAGCTGCAGACGCTGGATGAAAGTTCTTATATGTTGGAGGAGCATAGAAATTGGAATAACATTGACAGGTTCCAGAATTTGGCAATCGTCATCATCGGGCCAATCCTGGATGGACGATCGAACTGGTGGGCGGTGCGATGGGCAACCGCGAGTCTTACCCGAGGTGGCCTTGGGAATAGGGAGGTGATCCTCATTGTCCGGATCTTCAGCCTCGGCGGCGGCCGGAATAGGCAGGTCGGGAGTCCACTCCTTAGAAGAAAGGGGGCCATCCTCGATTTCCTGTCGAGTGAACTTCTGCAGAGGTGGCAAGTAAAACCGAGTTAGCACAAGAATCAATACAAGGTCGGGGTGAAAATGAAACCGAGGAATATTATACGCCGGGTAAGGTACACTTACTTGAGCTGGAAGGTGATCTCGGTCATAGGGCTTGACACCCCATTTCCACTTATCGGGCATGGTGGTCTTGGCGATGGCCCGGATGCGCCTCTTCACTTCGGAGTCATCGAGTTCAAAAGTGCTGTTCCGAGTGGGATCGTAGCGGCCACTCATGTGGCAGATCTTATGGGCCCGCGCTTGTAAAGGGTTAACTCGGCGGGTGATCATGGTGCGCAAGATGTCATCTGCCCCCAACTTTTCTCCTGGAGGGACATCATGGTTTGGTGGATCAGTAGAACCTCGGGAGCGTCGGGTGCAGGCTCATAATCCCAGTTGAGTTGGGCAGCGGGGGTTCCGATGGTGAACTCCGGCAAGTTGATGAGGTCTTCGGTGCCCGGGTTCTTCACATAGAAGAAGGAGCGTTGCCATTTGCGGCAGGAGTCCAGGCCCTGAATCCGAGGAAACTCAGAGAGGCGCCGAGGTGAAATCGAGGCCGCCCCGCAAGCGGTCATCTCCTTGTCCACGACCTTCTTGTTCGGGACACTTTGTTTCTTGAGCTGGAAGTACTTGGCCCAGGACTCGATGCTTGGCCATAATCCGAGGTAACCCTCGGAAAAGGTTGCGTAGGCCGAAAGTTGGAGGATGGCATTGGCGGGCAGGTGGTGTGGTTGTAGCCCAAAGGTGTCCAAGAAATCCCGGAAGAATTTCCCGGCCGGGAGCCCGAAACCACGTTCGAAGTGATCCAGGAAGACGACCCGCTCCCCGGATTCCACCTCGGGTTCGATATCTTCTTTCTTCGGAACCCGGCAGATGAGTTTGGCCGGGATCCGCCGTGAATCTCGGAGCCACTTGATGTCGACCTCCGTGACATCAGATCCCTCCCAGCTACCTCGTTCTCCAGGTGCTCCTTCCTCGGCGGGATCCGAGGCAGAAGACATGTTGACGCTTTCCTGCAGAAGAGGGAGGTTCAACCGGGGTAAGTACCTCGGACAGTTCAGGATAGCCGGGGTAAATACCTCGGATCATTCGAGACAGCCGGGCTAAAGGATTTAGGCGGGAAACACGTTTCTACCACTGCGAGATACTAGCACAGATCTACCGATGAGCTAAAAAGGAAAATAAACTCAAGTTCGTCAAGGGGCAAAACTAAGAGGACAGCGCGGTGGATGTATCTGAAACGAATCTAGGTGAGATCTAAAAGTGCAAAAGAATGCAAAAGTGGAGCATCGGGTTCATCAAGTTCATCGGATTCATCAAGTTTATCAGATTCATCAAGTTCATCGGATTCATCAAGATCCTCGAGTTCATCGAAGGATGAACATGTTCATGGCCATGGAGGGGAAACGAAGAACTCACCGGGGAAGAACGCGAAGGATCGGTGGCGATGTGGCGGCGCAAGGTGCGGTGCGCGTCACCAGTGAGGGCTCGACGGCGGCGCTGGAAGCGGAGGGCACGAAGCGGCGAGTGAACGGGGAAGGAGATGAAGTCCTGCCCTGGGCCCCTATTTATAACCGCGTGCGGTAACTGCGCACTACCGCGCGGTTACCGGGGAGACGCGGGATCATGTGCGGGCGAGCGTGCAGTTGCGGCAGTTGTGGCCGCACGATCGGCCACATCGTGGGCCACAGGACGGCAACCGCCAGCGCCGGATTTTCTGTGCTGGTCAGCACGAGAACCGAGGGGTCATGGGCGGTCAAGTTGGTCAAGTACTTGAGTGCGCGTGTGCACTGTTTGGTGGGTTCGGCTGACGAGGGCGGTGTGTGGTCAGGACCTGTCTTTCAAAGGTCCGGATTTTGAGGTCCGGGCAGAGATTCTTCGCCACGTGCCTCCGAAAATCTTGAGGCAAGATTGTGCTGAGTCAAGCAGCTCGGAAAGTTCAGATCGCATTCCAACCTCGGATTAGATTATGGTCTGTGGGAAGTACCTCGGCGGAGCTATATTTGAGGTCGGTTTAAGAGATGGTGCCTTGCTTATTTTGAACCTGCTACGGCCCTCCATCCGAGGTCGTAGGACCGCACCAGCTTCGGGGACTAATGTCGGGGGGTTACCCCTGGGTAGGGTCAAGGCTTGGCATAAGATGAGTTTAGAGATATTCCGAGGTACGGAAAGGGCCGACCTGCTTGGGCCTGGGAGTGTCCGAGCTTCATCTTGACCTGGAGAATATAAAGGCCGACCTATCTTGGCCCAGAGGGACCGGGGTATCCCATTGGCATGGGCCGAGGTTCATAATCCGAGCTATGATCAGCCGACCTAACTACCTCGGTGCTATGGTTTGTATGGTGAGTGCAGGAGAAGCTATTTGAAGGAAGTAATGTCCGACCTGGTCGGATCTTAAGTGCAAGACCCGAGGTAAGGAGCGGGAACAAGACCCGAGGTAAGGAGCGGGAACAAGACCCGAGCTAACCAAGGCAAGAGGCTGTAGGTCGGGCAGGAGTCAATGCTCCTGTCACTTCCTGCCTGGTACAAGAGCGCCTGACGCGGGAGCGTCTGTCACGGAGCCTGGCAGAGGCGTGCCCCGGGTTCGGCGGGCTGCACGTCTCTGACCGCTGACCACGCGAGATCTGGGAAAAGGCTACGAGGTACCTCTGCCAGGCCACGTCCTGTCTCTGTCAGAGGAGACATGCTAGTTCTGCCGTTAGGCAGCAGGAGATGGGCATGCCATGTCTTGTCCCTAACAGGGGTACGGTGATGACTGGTGCAGAGGCGTGGCAACAGTGTTCAGCGAGGGGCACAACGGTAACTCGGCTGGCCTATATAGTGGGCTTCCACCCCTCCTGCTTGGAGGAGGGATCGACAGAGAAGAAGAGAGAGAGAGAGATAGAGAGAAAGGAACCTCGGAACCCCCGGAGACACCTCGGATCTAGCTCTGAGTTCCTTCTTCCTCCCGTGTAGCTCCATCTTTTACCTCAAGTTCTCACCATTGTATCATCACACAGCTTGAGGAGCAGCTTGTACGTGTCACCAAGAGATATACACCAAGTAGGATAGTGCTGCAGTAGGGGTGTTACCTCCCCAAGAGGGCCCCGAAGCAGGGTACATCGTGGTGTGCTTTGTGTTCTTGGTTTCTTGTTTTCTCGTTCGTGTTCTTGCGGTTTCTTGCGTGTTCTTGCTTGTGCACTTCTTGAGTGCATAAATCCTCCCCGGATTCCCCCAACGACCATTCGGCCCCATCTTAGCCATACCCATGGCATCTGCCGTGATCCCACCACGATAACACACGTTCGTTGGGAGACCCCAAGAGGAAGGTATGATGTAGTCAGCAGCAAGTTTTCCCTCAGAAAGAAACCAAGGTTATCGAACCAGTAGGAGCAGCAACTCTTCAGAAGGTTGTCAACGGCGCCAAAAAATAGTGTTGTTGACGGGAGTCTGGACTGTTGACGTGGAATCTGCACACAACACAATCAAACTACTTTGCCCCAACGAAACAGTGAGGTTGTCAATCTCACTGGTTTGCTGAAAACAAAGGATTAAACGTATGGTGTGGAAAATAAGTATTAAATTGCAGAGAATGAAAAAGGAACAGTTTGCAGTTTGTGGTTGTTTAATCAGTGTAAAAGAATGGACCGGGGTCCACAGTTCACTAGTGGTGTCTCTCCATAAAAGATAACTAACATGTTGGGTGAACAAATTACAGCTGGGCAATTGACGAATAGTGAGCGCATGACAATGCATATACATGACATGTTGACTACTATGATATTTAATTGGGCATTACGACATAATACATAGATCGTTATCCAACAACATCTATGACTAATAATCCACCGCCGGGTTGTCATCCGAGTCCCCATTGGTATTAAGTTGCAAGCAACGGATAATTGCATTAAGTAAAGTTCGTAATGTAAACAAACATATATGTCCGTGGACATAGCATCGTTAGGTTATCCCTAGTGGCAACAGCACATCCACAACCTTAGAACTTTCTGTCACTGTCCCAGGTTAAACGGAGATATGAACCCACTATCTAGCATAAATACTCTCTCTTGGAGTTACAAGCATCTACTTGGCCAAAGCATCTAGGAGTAACAGAAAGCAAGCAAGATCTTAAATAACATATAAGATAGATTGATAATCAACTTGACATAATATTCAATATTCATCGGATCCCAGCAAACACAACATGTAGCATTAGAATAATATGATCTTGATCATGTAGGGCAGCTCACAAGATCTAAACATGATGGCACAAAGTGGAGAGACAACCATCTAGCTACTGCTATGGACCCGTAGTCCAAGTATGAACTACTCACGCATCACTCCGGAGGCAGGCATGGCGATGTAGAAGCCTCCGGTGACGATTCCCCTCTCCGGCAGGGTGCCGGGAAGAGGTTCTGAACCCTCCCGAGCTAGGGTTGACGACGGCGGCGTCTCTGGAACTTTTCGTGGATATTTGCTCAGGCACTTAGGGTTTTCGCGTCGGGGGGAATAAGTAGGCGAAAGGGCGACGGCTGCGGACCCCCAATGGGCCCACACCACCCCAGGGCGCGGCAGAGGGGGGAACCGCGCCCTCCTGGCGTGTGGGGCCCTGGTGGCCCTCCTCTGCTTCTCCTTCGCTCCGTCAGGCGTGTTCTGGAAAAATAGGCACCCCCGTGTAGTTTCGTCCAATTCCGAGAATATTTCCAGACTAGCTTTTCTGGAATACAAAAACAGCAGAAAACAGGAACTGGCACTTCGGCATCTTGTTAATAGGTTAGTCCCAAAAAATGTATAAAAGTGGTATAAAGTAGATGCAAAACATGTAGCAATTGGTATAAAACAAGCATGGAACATCGAAAATTATAGATACGTTTGAGACGTATCAGCATCCCCAAGCTTAGTTCCTACTCGTCCTCGAGTAGGTAAACGATAAAAACAAGATAATTTTTTAGGTGACATGCTACTATCATAATCTTGATCATATAATATTGCAAGGCACATGTAAATGAATGAAGTAATCCAAGTCAATGGTCTATAATTTGCTATCAAATAGATAATGAGTAAACAATGAATCACACAAGCTAAACGTTTTCATGAATAGTACTTTCGAGACAAGCATCAAACAGTTTTGCATAAGTGTTAACTCATAAAGCAATAGTTTCTAACAAAAGGTATTTAATCAACACAAAGGAAGAATTTAGTTTCAGCATTTGCTTCAACTTTCAACATATTTATCTCATGGATATTGTCAACACAAAATAGTATAACAAGTCCAATACATTGCATATAACGCATGTTGTAACAAAATTGACACTAGTGTTTGCTTGTGGAAGACAGAAAGAATAGGAAAACTGACTCAACATAAAAGTAAAAGAAAGTCCCTTCGCAGAGGGAAGCAGGGATTAAATCATGTGCTAGAGCTTTTAGGTTTTTGAAAGCATATAGAGATTGCATAAAATATTTGATACTCCTCCCAACCTTGCTAACACAAGCCATGGCTAACCGAATCCTCGGGTGCCTTCCATCAATCACATACCATGGAGGAGTATCTATTTTTGAGAGGTGTTTGTTAATTGTCAACGAATGGTAGCGGGTGAGAACAGTATTCTACCTGTCGAACGGACTTTTAAGAGCGGCTCCCATGAAGGTTATTATAATATATCGAGTAAGTTATAATAGTATGGCACTTATCAATATTTTTTTTTATGAAATATGTCAACATGGATAAAGTTTCTTAAATCTCATCGCGACTAAGCCAAATGCAAAAATGCAACGTCGATTGGATTAGCAGTTGAAATGATAAATATTGTCAAACAAAACAAAGAAATCTTTGATGAGCTCATGGTTGAATGCGTTGGCATCTTTAGTTCCACGGATGTAGGAGAGCGATGTGGAGGAGTGATCTACCAGCCGTACGTTAGCGTTATTTTGCAGCGGACTCTACGTAGTTTTGTAGTTGTGTTCCTAAGAAGTTCAACCTTTTTAGCATTTGATCCTACACTTGGTGACATTTGTTCCACTACACGTGGAAATGCCCATGAAGATTAGAAACTTTTTGAACTAGTTCATTTAAATCAAAGAAATATTCGACTTGTATGGAAATATATTGAATCGTTCACACATTTGAGAAAAATTTCACCCTACATCATGTTTTTTCGTCCTACAAAGAGCGGACATAGCGAACTAACTCATGTTATCCCGTGTGAGGAAAATATATATCATATACCAACTAATTCCATCTAGAGGGTTTTAAAAGTACGAAAAAATTATGAACCTGAAACCAAATAAAATATGCATGAACCAAATAAAAAGCTCCAAGAAAATTAAAATAGGTAAGAATAAAAATAAAAAGGGAACATTAAAACATCAGCACAAAAAAGGAAATAATAATAAGCCAAAAAATAATTTGAAATGCAAGGAAGAAAAAGATAACCTTGACGTCCCTAGGCATTAAAACCCCGACCCATGGGTCGTTGTTGGTGCACGGCAGCTCCTTCATTGGTATTTATTGGATCTCTGCTCATCATGCAATCGGATGTGTAGGCTAAGTCTCAAGGGAGATCTCATGTCAATGAAGAATCGTAGACTATTTATAAAGGTCAATATAAACTAATAACTATTGTCTTAGCCATTTGTGAACACCTCCCTTTTATTCCCAAGAGTTCAACTAAACGAAAGTAACATATGAAACCCATATGGGAGGTAGATCAAATTGGGAAGTGAAACAAGCAAGCACTAAGAACCCAGCTATGCGCGAGATAGGAAAAGTGGTTTCCTTATTATTTGGCGGTCTACTAGGCATCGAGAGAAGGGGTGAATAACAAAGTAACACTTGTAGTGCAGTTAGGTTCCTCTTATGTTAGGTATGTGTGTACTTAGTGGTATCGTCTCAAAGGTTAAGATGGCGATACATGCAATAAAAGTATCATGTCTTTATCAGTCCTTCTCGATGTGGGTGTTGTGTCGAACACTTGATATCCCGGTCTTTCCTATGAATCAATAGATGTTAGTCTGATTAATAGTGGTTTATCAATGTGCCCGGACTTTGTGGTAGCGGCAGCAATGGTGATGTCAAGTTTTTGTTATTGTCAATACTTGTGTCATTTTTTTCTTTTGTGATATCCATCTTATTCTCTGCCCATATAATAATGAAGAAGTAATCCAATATAATCATTTCTAGGGGTTGTACTTTTGGCCACATTACGTTCGACATTCTTAGGTTTCCACCCATACCGCTAATACGAATGAATATTTGGGTGCAAAATGTGGAGACAGAGATGACAATTTCAGATGACTTTGATGTTGCTTTGTTCTATGAGGGGGCATTGTTTGATCGTATTGATTTGTTCTCATGTACTTAGTTTAGTTAATTGAAAAATTGTTTCAAAAAATCAAATAGTTGTATTAAAAAAGAGTTAATCGTGCGTTACTATCTCATCCCAATATTACAGGTTTCAATCACAACTTTCTCATTTCAAGTTGTTGGTAGTTCTATTTTCTATTTAGTATTCTTTTGAGGAAAGCGGTGTTCAAGTATAACTGTACTGACCTCATTTCTCCATGACCCTAGGCTTTGGGTGAACTGGTTCGATGTACAAAATTATATAAGATGTTAAATCCAAGAGGTTTTGAGTTCAAGACCCGGCTGCCACAATTTAAACACGAATTGCAGTTCACTTTTGGTCTATGTTTAGCTCCAAGACAGCCACACGTGAGAGGGAATGTTAAAATATAAATGCATAGCCCACATTTCTCCGTGGGTAGCTTTTTGGGTGAACTGGATGTTGTATACAAATCTTCAAGCGGGGGCTCTCTCGTTGCATTATACTAGGGTGACAAACTGCACAAAAAAGTTGAACACCAGCCGAGAGGAAAATTGGAAGAAAAAATGGAACAACTCAACAAAACAAACTACGAGAAACTTTAAAAGCCACAAAAAATATCCAACATGAAATACTCAATCCTTTTCTTTGGTATCATGTTGGTCCATTGTTTGTAGAAGGGATTAATCCGTGATGTTACCTTTGATATTGTTTTTTATCCATACTTCTTTTATTTCTTCGTGAGTAGTCAACAAGAGCTTTACATTTTCATCTGGTAGAAACAAAGTTTCCGGCTTAATTAGAAAAACCAGCAAAAACCAGATACACTGGGCCTTGGGCTCCTACCAGTCGACTAAGCAACCGACACCAATGATTAATGTTCCCCAAAACACCAACAGAAAAATTGTTGAAGCTTACAAGGTAAAATGTTACTAGGAAGATTATCTTCATGTCTTGGAAACCTCACATCCTATTTGGACGTGCCATATCCAGCATGACCTGCCAAGAGGCTCAAGAAACATCAGTAGGCTCCTGAAAGGAGCACGGAGGACGGTTGGCCCAAAGTTCAGAACAATATTTCTTATATCCCAACAAGCATGCAAATACTAGTAGGCATATTAAAACTAAGCTCGAGGTGCCTGCCATTTTATCTGCAAATAGGAGGGAAAACATTAGTAAGGATTGCAACAACATTCTACTACATCACTCAAAATGGAATAACTTGGAATGAGAGGACCTAACACTCATTCTTAATTTTATTGTTCGTGTCAGGTATGTCCGGTAAATATAAATGGCCAATGCTTTGCCTATTCACTCAGATGGGGGAAACTAAAAATACAAGTCGGTACATATGATGTAGAGGCCGGGGGTTTTGCCTCCTTTTCGAGAGAAAAAGTGTGCCTACATATAAGAAAGGTCAATACCAGCTACGTGTCACAAAGTATGAGCAATAGCTCGGCTGGTAAGATACTTATTCATGTTTAAACTCCAAATTAAATTGTCTAGGAACTTGCAGTTCATTCAAGTGGTTGTTGCTAATGTTTTACGTGTGTATATGGTGGTAGCAGGTTTACAATCATTTTGAGGTATCAAACTTCGTAACAAATCTTTTCGTATTTATATCAAGTATCTTGTGCTCATAATGTAGCAATACACTATATTGTCCGATATTACTATATATGTGAACAAAAAATGAGAAGTATAACAATGAAGTTGGAATAAGAATGTCACTCACACAATTTTTGTCTCATCAACCGTAAAGAGTGTGCATCCCCTGCAATATTTGACCGCAAATGTACATGAGTAGATGAATTATAAATTTAGTGAAATTAATGAAGCTTGTAGTATACTTATGTACAATAGCTAATTAGTGCCATCATATTAATCCTATGTAAAGGTATGATGGAGTTGCAAAGAAAAATCTAGATATCTTGTTCCTACTTTTGTTCCACTTAAAATATGGCCCATTTTGCAAACTTTCACCTCTACGATAACCTACAAATTGAATCATGGGCGTTGCCCTAACGATCTCATTTTTTAAATCAATCGTTGAAGAATGTTGAACACACTCTTTTCAAACTCATAGCTAAGGCTTATGCCTCAAGGTTATTCGCAGTAGTGCACCGGATCATAGATCACTCTCAAACCACGTTCATCAAAAGGAGTTCATTTTCGATTGTGCCATGGCGCTCCAGGAGATTATTCATGAGCTGCAATCTCGTCGGTCTAAGGAAATCTCCTTAAGTTTGACTTTGAGAAAACTTACACCCGTTTCGGCTAGTCGTTTCTTAGATAAGTGTTGATGCACAAAGTCTTTGAATCTGGATATAATTATATGATCTGGTTGCAGGCGAAGACAGCCATTTCGATTAACAGGGAGGGTGGGATCCTACTTTTGTAACTTGCGTGGCGTGCGACATGGGATCCCATCTCTCCACTGCTCTTTGATCTAGTGGTTGATGCAATGGCGGCTATCTTTCAAATATCCAATGTGACTGGCATAATTAAGGGTGGTCTCGTACTTGATTCTAGGTGTTGTTGCGCACCGATGATACAATGATTATGATCCAGAAATCGGATCTAGCTAATGCCAGTTTAAAGCTTTGGGTTGCTATCTAGTCTAAAGATCAATTTTCATTGTCATTTATATGCTAGCTAGATGTATCATGGTGCGATTGTGGCTTATGCTAGAGATATATGGACCGCCATGATCCCAAGATTTTTAATTGGCATCCCCCAAGAGAGAGTATGCTATCCAGTAACCAGATTAATAAGCATGCAGGTCCTTCATATTGCAAGTGCATCCTTTGTGGGCCAACCATAGGATGTTCATCATATCTTTTTCAGATGTGCCTTACCTCAATTCTTGTGGAGTGGACCAGAGTGAGATCCATAGATCCATGTTGGGCATTGTTAATTAGACGCTTCTTGTGGATCCTCTTTGTGGCCCAATTTGGGTTATGCCTTGTTCGTAATAAAATTATGATTGAATCTAACTTTCCTCATCAAGCTGCTACTTGTGTGTTTGGAACCTTACTTATGCTACAGTGTTGGCGCCCTCTACTAAGCCAAAGGTGGAATCGCTTATACACGAGATGGTCGTGCTCCTTAGACACCTATACTCCGACACCTATACTCCGACACCTTCTTTCCACATCGCCACTCGGCTTACCTAGTCTGCTTGGTGTCGGGTCCCTGAGTTCATATATGTAATTATCTTTCCAACCTTGTTTCTTTTTCGAAACGATCTTTCTAAACTCGTTGGAAATCTTGTTTTTGTCTGAACCTATGTGGGTGGTTTGTACGACTTTAAGCTGGTCTATCCAGTAGTACTCATTGTCATGTGCCTGTTGTGGCTTTATTAATTTAAAGTCAGGCACCTGGTGTTTTTGTCTAAAAAATGCGACATGCTCATTCCTTCTAGGTTATCTTTTGAAATAAGTGTCTTCTAGGTTATCTTTTTTGACTCGTGATGGATGAGTTGGTAATGTGTCCGATACATCAAGGTGAAGGAGTTGGCGATTGGTGTGTGGTACCTGATATGTACGACGGTCGATATTGAAGAGGAATCTGGCACTGAAAAGGATGGTAGGGCTGAAGCTGAAGCTGAAGCCTGAAGGCGGGAATATTGTTACTTAAATTGATGTCTCTCAGTGATGTGCATTGCCTAGTAAGATTAACTGAGTAAAACATCTTTTTTTCACTTGTGTTCCATAGTTTTAATTAAATAGCCCGTTATAGTCCTGTTATAGCCTTTTGAGTATGTTGCTGCTGAATAAATCCATGTACAATTTATCCGCTGACGAGGTTTACCCTCATCAAATCCCATGGTTAAGGACCTAGAGTTGAGATTATGGGGAGAGAACGTGGTAGTACTGGTAGTTTCGTCGGCTGACAAGCAGAGGCAAAGATTTACCCAGGTTCAGGCCCCTCGGGTGGAGGTAAAGACCCTACTTCCTGCCTGTCTGTTATTGATCGTGTAAGATTATGCGATTACAAGGAGGCTCCGGCGAGATGTCGATCTCGCAAGAGCTTTGGTGGTTCGACTATGGCTTGGTCCCCTAGATCGGCACCCCTCCCAGCCTTTAAATAGGCTGGGTCTCGGAGTTCGTAACCGACCTAGTTTACACGTAAGGAAAACCTAAACCGACTATGCCTATGTCTAATCTTGGAGGGTACTCCATCTTCTTGGGCCTCTTGTCTTGGGCTTCGATTAGGCTCTTCGCTATTGGGACTTAGTCGTCACGTGCACCAGGTACCCTCATGGTAGGGTACCCGAGATGTATACCCATGTCAGTAGCCCCCGAGTACTTGTCTGACTCGAAGAATCGGGCATGGACTCTTTCGTAAGTGCACGTCATATGCTTTGTATTTTGTATATATAATTTGGAATTCCTGTATGAATAGCACATGTTTGGCTATGTCGAGTATCTTATCGACTGTGGTTTCTGCTTATGATGATCAAGAGATAATAGCTTAGCAGGCCCAGTACACTCGACGGATCGGGACTGGTTAACTACACATTCGGGTAAAACCTTACTAGCTTTCAATCAAACTCGAGTCCCGGACTCGAATCTGGAACAAACTGGTCAGATCACTAGTAGAAAATGGGCCTATGGTCCCGGTTCGGTTGGGCCATCAGTCCCGGTTGCCCAACCGGGACTGGCCAATCGGGACTAATGCTAGTCCCGGTTGGGCCACGAACCGGGACCAATGTGTGGCCACGTGGCCAGTTCTGGCTGGGCGTGGGGAGAGACTCATTGGTCCCGGTTCTTGTTACGAACCGGGACCAATGAGTGCTTTTTTTTTTTGGTATTTAGGGTTTAGGGTCTCCCTCTCGCCGGTGCCCCCTCTCCCTCTCGCCGGTGCCCCCTCTCGCCGGTGCCCCTCTCCTTCTCGCCGGTGCGCCCTCTCCTTCTCGCCGGTGCCTCCTCTCCCTCTCGCCGGTGCCCCCTCTCCCTCTCGCCGGTGCCTCCGTCGTCTCCCCTTCTTCGCATCGCCGACGTGCTCTCCATCGTTTCCGTACGCATATTATACGCTCTACTATATACACAGTACATGTTGATGCATATATAATTAATATTCGATCTCTTGCGAGAATACAACTATTTAATTACATGGAGATAGATCAAGCCATCAAGGCATATGTAGTTCATCGTCCGAAGCATAATGTTCTCCCCTTTCATCGATGACCTCCCTAAGCAGAAATCCCGCCAATTCCTCTTGAATTGCTCCTACGCGCAGTTCTGGGTCGATCTTCTCCCGCATTTTGCTGAAAGAAGTTGTTCTCCGCTCAGTGGTCAACTCGCGAATGAACTGGCAAACGTAGAATCCACATAAATTACTCCCCGGTGGCTGCTGCGGACTTTCCACCGTTTTATAAGTTAGCTCATCTTTGAATGGACCTTCTACCTTCTGTTTGAAAATTGTCCAACACCTGCTTTGGCAAAGAAAATGAACAAAGGAGTTATTAATTACTTGACATCAGGGAACGAACGAAAGAGGGCGATATAATGCGATAATGATTGAAATTACTTGTTGAGCATTTCTTTCATGTCGGACCACAACGCTTGGTCCCAACTTAATGACTTGGGCTTGGAGCCAGGTACGCCTCGTAACCGTCCGTCGTGTTCCTTATTCCCAAGGGCGCGTGTGAGCTCGTCATCCTCTCTATCGGGAATGAACCGTCCCTCTTCAACATCCTTTACTGCTTTTCTAATTTCTTGGATGGGTAGTAGGGGATTATCTTTGTGTCTTCTGTTATATATGCACTTCCCTTCTGCGTCCAACGTGCCCCCATGCCCGTAAAACCAATTTCTTGCCCGTTCGATCCACTTGAGTGGCTCTGGAGTGATCCCATTAGCCAGCAGGTCCGCCTCAAGTTTCTCCCACTTAGGCATGCTACCAGCGTAGCCACCAGGCCCCATAGTATGGTGGTACATCTTTAGAGCAGCATTTGCCGCATTTTTTGCAGACTTTTCCAGAGCTTCCTCTGATTTCTTGTACGCCACAAATTCTTCCCAGTAGTCCTTTATCTTCTCATACCCTTTATCGAAGTCTGGAGTCTTATTTTTCTTGACAAACAGTTTGTTCAATCTTTTCTTCCAGTTCTTGAATAGCTCGGCCATCTTCTTAAGTGCCCAGTCCTTGACTTTTTGCTCCATGATTTTCCGGGCAATCTTTTCTGCCTCATCTGGATCCTCCTCATCTGAATCCACCTCTGGCGCCGGCAGGGTGAAATTAACCATGAGCTTTCTCCAAAGTCTTTCTTTGCCCTCATCGCTGACATATAGCTGTCCTTTCTCGTTTGGCCGATGCCATTCTCGAACGGTGATTGGGATGAAGTCCCTAACAAGAACTCCGCATTGCTTTACCATTTTATTTTTAACACCAGGGGGAGCAGTCGGTGTGCCGTCTTCAGCGACTCTTTCGATCGTGTACCTTTCTTGGTCGCCCAACTTTTTGGTTGGGCCTCGTTTTGTCCTTACAGAAGATTTGCTCGATCCGGAGGGATAAAAGAAGAAAGAGCGTTAATATATGTATATAGACATCAGAGACTTAATTAATACAATCTTCGGCTTCATTAATATATGTATATGCACCTCGCCGGAGTTTAATGTTCCACCGGAGCCTTCGGCTTCTCCCTCGTCGGCTTCTCCCTCGCTGACTTCTCCCTCACCCCGGCCGTCGGGTTCTACCTCACCGGAGCCGTCTCTTCGGTTGAGAGACTCATCTCCCTCACCGGAGTTGTTAAAAAACTCCGTGGTGACATCGACAATATTTTCCGGCCCGCGGATTATATCCTGGAGGATATTTTCCTGATCTTCGTCTCGTTCCATAGTTTCTGCAAATCAAGAACAATGCACAAAACTTTAGTTGGGTAACTTGTTCCATATGTCAAGATACATCTACAATATCATAAACCCGTAAACTCGTATCGTAAACCCATAAACTCGTATCGTAAACCCGTAAACTCGTATCGTAAACCCGTAAACTCGTAACTCGTATCGTAAACCCGTAAACTCGTATCGTAAACCCGTAAACTCGTAAACTCGTATCGTAAACCCGTAAACTTGTATCGTAAACCCGTAAACTCGTAAACTCGTATCGTAAACCCGTAAACCCGTAAATTTGCATCTTTGCATATCTAACACAATTTACCGGGTCAACTTCCGAACCACGATCTACCGGGAAGAACAAATACCGGACAAGAACACAATCAATACATGGCATTGATGCAATGCGCAATATGTATGCATGATCAATTTAATGCATTGACATGGAACTCTAAATCATGTTTGAAATGTTATTGAATTAGGACAAGCACAAATTAGGACTAACAAAAATTTCCTATACAAAAAAATCCTAACACTAACAAAATTTTCCTATACAAAAAAATCCTAACACTAACAAAATTTTCCTATACACTAACAAAAAATCCTAACACTAACCAAAAAATTTCCTAACACTACATTTTCCTAACACTAACATTTTCCTATACAAAACAAAAAAATCCTAACACTAACATTTCGTATACAAAAAAAATCCTAACACTAACATTTTCCTAACAAATTTTTTTTCCTAACACTAACATTTTCCTAACACTAACATTTTCCTATATACAAAATAAAAAAAATCCTAACACTAACATTTCCTATACAAAAAAATCCTAACACTAACATTTTCCTAACAAATTTTTTTCCTAACACTAACATTTTCCTATACAAAACAAAAAAATCCTAACACTAACATTTCCTATACAAAAAAAATCCTAAAATCCTAAAATTCTAACTCACCGATCGAGAAGCGGCCGGTGCGGCGGCGGTGGGACGGCGGTGGCGCTGGGCGCGGGGACGGCGGCGTGGAGGCACGGGAGGTGTGCGTGGAGAGGAGGGCAGGGTCAGGCCGGCGTCTGGGCGGCGTACGCGTGCGGGGAGGAGGCCGGCGCGTCGGGCCGGGCGCGTGGCTGTGCGGGGAGGAGGCCGGCCACGTCGTGGCGTGTACGGGGAGGAGGCCGGCCGCGTCGGGGCGGCGCGTGGAGTCGGCGGCGGGGCAGCCTGACGGCGTTGATGCGCGGCGCCCTTCCTGCTCCTGCTCGTCTCGATGAAAACCGTCTATGCGTGAGAATAGGGAAGAAGAAGAGGCTGGGGGTTAAGTAGCAGGGGGCCATTGGTCCCGGTTGCTTCAAAGAACCGGGACCAATGCATCTTTGGTCCCGGTTCTTGCCAGCAACCGGGACCAAAGAGTGCGTCATTTAATGCCAGATCGCTGCGCGCGTCCAAGGATCTTTGGTCCCGGTTCTTGGTAGAAACCGGGACCAAAGAGTCCTTTTTCAAACTTATTTCGAACTTTTCAGTTCTGAAATTTTGTTCCCGCCTTTTTTTTTTCTTATTTAGGTGTTTGGATATGAATTTCAAATGGTTTTGAATCTGAAAAGACTTTCAACATGAAAAGTTTTTAAATTTGAATAAATAATCCAAAACCATTTTCTGTTTTCTAAAATAATTATTCTAACTATACAAACTATTAACCATTTTGCCATTTTCAATTAAAAATGCATTAACTTTATTGCATATTTTGAATTGACAAAACTTTCAACGTGAAAAGTGTTTGAATTTGTATAAATAATCCAAAATCAATTTTACATTATTATTGTCATTTTCAATTTAATATGGATAAATTCATATCTTTAAATCCGTAAGTCGAAATTCGACAAATAATCCGTAAGCAGAAGTAAATGCAGAACAATTTCAGAAAACCTATATTTGTAAGATGAATGTTTGGTGTTGTAAAATGCAGAAGAAAGCAGATAAAAATTATTAATTCATTTATCTTAATGCATTACATAAAAGGTTTAATACATTATTACACATGATACAACGTCTCACAAGCGCTTGAAAGAAACACACCCCTGATCCAACATCACCAACATTATTCTACATAAACGGACTTGCTGGCTCGAAGGCCGTAGGATTAGGGGGAACGGCGGGAGGAGCCAGCCCCGTGGGCGGCCGCCCGGTTCTCGCGCGCACGTTTGCGGCGGAGGGCAAGATCCATGGAGGATGAGTCTTTCAGCGCCCAATCCAGATCGGAAGCCTCCTTCGCCTTGAGCTGGTAGGAAGTCTTGGCTCGCTGGACAGGGTAGTCGCGGACAGACTGGAAGGAGGCTTCCATGGCCTCCTGTATCTGCAACCCACAACCTTCTTCCCCGTCGTCGCTCCAGTCGAAGTCGTCGTCCTCCTCCTCCTCCGCGGGAGGAGCGGCGGCGCCTGGTGGAGGTGCAGCGGCGCCAGGTGGAGGTGCGCGGCACCTGGTGGAGCAGGAGGCCGGTAGCTGGGCATTCCTCTCCACGCCGGGCTCGTGGGCATACGGCGGGATAGACTCCCGCGGTTGCGCCCAAGCGCGCTCTGCCGAGCACGCTCGACCTCGTCCAGAAGGCGTTGCGGCGGGCGTGGCGGATCCATCTCGTGGAGACGATGCGTTCGTGGCTAGGAATGGTGGATTAGGGTTTACCCCGTCGGCGACAATATATAAAGACCTCCAGGGCAGCGCTGGGGGAGGACACGTGCCCAGGAAGCGCTGGGGAGGACACGTGTCGTGACCGCAAAGCCCGTCTTTAGTCCCGGTTGGTGTTACCAACCGGGACTAAAGAAGCACACAGATCGTGTGTTTCTTTCAATCGCTTGTGAGCCGTTGGATCAGGGGTGTGTTTCTTTTGAGGGATTGTGAGCTGTTGGATCAGCAGTATCACGACCACTTCGTGAGCCACATGACCCGGTTGGTGTTACCAACCGGGACTAAAGAAGCACACGGATCGTGTGTTTCTTTCAAGCGCTTGTGAGACGTTGGATCAGGGGTGTGTTTCTTTTGAGGGATTGTGAGCTGTTGGATCAGCAGTATCACGACCACTTCGTGAGCCACATGACCCGGTTGGTGTTACCAACCGGGACTAAAGAAGCACACGTACCCTATATATAGCCGCCCTCCTCAGACAAGTTACTCACTCACACAAAACATTCCAGCGTCACTCGGAGAGGCATCTTTGGGCAACCAGCGGCAAGACGTCTCTGATGACCTGCGACCGTTCCAAACGGTTGCAGATCATCAGAGATGTGTTGCCGGACGGTTGTAGATCATCAGAGACGTCTTGCCGCTGCTTGGATCGAAGTGGTGCTCAAACACAAAACATTCCAGCGTCACTCGGAGAGGCATCTTTGGGCAACCAGTGGCAAGACGTCTCTGATGACCTGCGACCGTTCCAAACGGTTGCAGATCATCAGAGACGTCTTGCCGGACGGTTGTAGATCATCAGAGACGTCTTACCGCTGCTTGGATCGAAGTGGCGCTCAAACTCACGAGCCACCGTCGGGCTGTATGCAGGGGGAACTGTGTTTGGACGGTCGAAGCTGAGGTTTGAGAGGTTCCCACGGGAGGTGTGGGAGCCGACAACCACCTACCACGCGTGTTTCACCACATAAAGGTTTAATACATTACTACACATCACATAAAGGTTTAATACATTACATTGATTTACATAAAAGCCATGAACCCTTCTTCGCGTATGTCCCTGGCCTATGATCGCTTCAGCCGTAACCATGGAGCATCTTCATTATTTAACGGGATGCTTGGGTCAGTTCTCACTGTGAAGGGCGGAATTTCATCAAACTTATCATAATCTGCTGACATGTCTGTCTTGTCCTCGACTCCCACGATGTTTCTTTTCCCTGAAAGAACTACGTGACGCTTTGGCTCATCGTATTCGTTTGCTTGTTTTTTTTTTTTCGGTATTCGTTTGCTTGTTTTTTCTTTTTTTCGGTCTGGAGGACATGTCCTTCACATAGAAAACCTGAGCCACATCATTGGCTAGGACGAATGGTTCGTTCTTGTAACAACCAAGATTCTTGAGATCCACTGTTGTCATCCCGTACAGCTGGTCTACCTTTATCCCTTCTCCATTCATGTTGACCCAACTGCACCGAAACAAAGGGACCTTAAAAGTAGGTCCATAGTCAAGTTCCCATATCTCCTCTATGCGACCATAGTATGTGTCCTTTTGCCCATCGTCGTTTGTTGCATCAAAGCGGACACCACTGTTCTGGTTGGTGCTCTTTTTATCTTGGGCGATCGTGTAAAATGTATTCCCATTTATCTCGTACCCTTGGAAATTCAATACAGTCGAAGATGGTGACGCGGCCAACAAGTAGAGCTGATCTCCGACAGTGGTGTCATTCATGAGCTGTAATCGCAACCAACTGCCGAAGGTCTCCATGTGTTTTTCTTTAATCCAGGAGTCATCCTTCCCCGGGTTCTTGGAGCGTACATAATTCTTGTGTTCCTCGATATACGGAGCCACGAAGGTGGAACTTTGTAGAACTGTGTAGTGTGCTTGAGTTAAAGAATGCCCGTCCCTACATATCAGTGCTTTCTTTCCTAGCGTGCCTTTTCCACTCAGTCTCCCCTCATGCCGCGATTCAGGAACACCAATCGGCTTAAGGTCAGGAATAAAGTCAACACAGAACTCAATGACCTCTTCTGTTCCATAGCCCCTTGAGATGCTTCCTTCTGGCCTAGCACGGTTATGAACATATTTCTTCAAGACTCCCATGAACCTCTCGAAGGGGAACATATTGTGTAGAAATACAGGACCGAGAATGGCAATCTCGTCGACTAGGTGAACCAGGAGATGCGTCATAATATTGAAGAATGATGGGGGGAACACCAACTCGAAGCTGACAAGACATTGGACCACAGCCTTCTGTAAACTTGGTAGAGTTACTGGATCGATGACCTTCTGAGATATTGCATTGAGGAATGCACATAGCTTCACAATGGGTACTCGAACATTTTCCGGTAGAAGCCCCCTCAATGCAACCGGAAGCAACTGCGTCATAATCACGTGGCAATCATGAGACTTCAGGTTCTGGAATTTTTTCTTTGCCATATTTATTATTCCCTTTATATTTGACGAGAAGCCAGCCGGGACCTTGATACTGCTCAGGCATTCAAAAAAGATTTCCTTCTCTGCTTTGGTAAGAGCGTATCTGCTTAAGTATTTACGCCCTTTATCCGTCTGCTTGTTGTATGGGTCTTTCATACGTTGCTGGTCTGCCCGTGCTTCCGGTGTATCTTTTGTCTTCCCATACACGCCCAGGAAGCCTAGCAGGTTCACGCAAAGATTCTTCGTCACGTGCATCACGTCGATTGAAGACCGGACCTCTAGGACTTTCCAATAGGGTAGCTCCCAGAATATAGAGCACTTCTTCCATATGGGTACGTGGTTGTCAGCGTCATTCGGAACAGATAGACTGCCAGGACCCTTTCCAAAGATTACTTCTAAATCCTTGACCATGTCATATATAACATCACCATCAGGGAGGTTAGGCTTCTTCCGGCGATCTGCCTCACCGTTGAAATGCTTGCCGGGCTTTCTTACGGCATGACCGTTCGGAAGAAATCGACGATGCCCCAGGTACACATTCTTGTTTCCCAAATGTATACTTTCAGTCTTATCTAAACAGTGCGTGCATGCATTGTATCCCTTGTTTGACTGTCCTGAAATGTTACTAAGAGCAGGCCAATCATTGATGGTTACGAACAGCAACGCTCGTAGGTCAAATTCCTGTTGTTTGTGCTCATCCCACACACGTACACCTGGTTCGGACCACAACTGCAAAAGTTCATCAACTAATGGCCGTAGGTACACATCAATGTCGTTGCCGGGTTGCTTCGGGCCTTGGATGAGCACTGGCATCATAATGAACTTCCGCTTCATGCACAACCAAGGAGGAAGGTTGTAGATACATAGAGTCACGGGCCAAGTGCTATGACTGGAGCTCTGCTCCCCAAAAGGATTAAAGCCATCTGTACTTAGACCAAATCTTAAGTTCCTTGCGTCATCTGAAAATGTCGGGAACTCTCTGTCGATTTTTCTCCACTGGGACCCATCGGCGGGGTGTCTCAACTTCCCGTCTTTCTTACGCTCTTCTTTGTGCCATCGCAACAACCTGGCATGCTCTTTGTTTCTGAACAGACGTTTCAACCGTGGTATTATAGGAGCATACCACATCACCTTAGCAGGAACCCTCTTCCGGGGGGGCTCGTCATCGCCCTCAACATCACCAGGGTCATCTTGTCTTATCTTGTACCGCAGTGCATTGCATACCGGGCATTTATCCATGTTCTCGTACTCACCGCGGTACAGGATGCAGTCATTAATGCATGCATGTATCTTCTGCACATCTAATCCTAGAGGGCAGATAGCCTTCTTTGCTTCGTATGTAGTCTCGGGCAATTCGTTATCCTTTGGAAGCTTCGGCTTCATTATTTTCAGTAACTTCTCAAATCCCTTGTCAGAACAACCAGTCTCTGCCTTCCATTTCAGCAGTTCCAGTGTGGTACCGAGCTTTGTGCTGCCATCTTCGCAGTTTGGGTACAGCAACTTTTTGTGATCCTCAAGCATGGCCTCCAACTTTAGCTTCTCCTTTTCTGTATCGCATTCTCGCTTTGCATCAGAAATGACCCCACCAAGACCATCAGCGGGCTCATCTGATGCCCGATGTTCACCTCTTTCTTCTTCAACGTCTTCCATAACAGTATCACCGCATTCCTCAGGGAACATAGGATAGTTGTCATCATCCTCCTCTTCTTCATTGTCTTCCATCGTAACCCCTCTTTCTCCGTGCTTGGTCCAACAATTATAGCTGGGCATGAAACCTTTCCGAATCACGTGGTCTTGAATGGTTCTCGGGTCAGAGTACTCCCTGACGTTCCGACACTTCTCACATGGACAAGGCATAAAATTATTCACTTTGTTTGCCTCAGCCACATCGAGAAATTTATGCAGGCCTGCAATAAACTCGGAACTGCGTCGTTCGCCGTACATCCATCGCATCCGTGCATCCATCTGCATCATATATATAATTAAGTTTATCAAATACCATTACAATAACATCTTGAATAGTGAAATGACCACCGTACATCGACACGTGCAATATTTCTGTATCAATTACAGATGAAAAGGATATAGTTGCTAACCTCGGCCGAGGATATCATCTTGTGCGAACTTAAGTGTGGCTCGGGCATTTCATCGAACACATCTTGTGCGTGGCAAAGAAAAAAAAACTAGCACCCACTTCCCACCAATCCAACCAGAAAAAAAAACAGAGGAGAGAAGGGGGGGGGGGTTATATATAGGCAGGGGAGGTATTGGTCCCGGTTCTTGGTAAGAACCGGGACCAAAGCTCCGCGCACGCCACGTGGCTGGCTCTGGAGCTTTGGTCCCGGTTCTTGCCAAGAACCGGGACCAATGCCCCCAACCGAACCGGGACCAATGCCCCACGGGGCCCTGGCAAATCGAACCGGGACCAGTGCCAGGCACTGGTCCCGGTTTTTGCCTGAACCGGGGCTAATGGCAAACAGGACTCCGGACGAAAGGTCCTTTTTCTACTAGTGGATTCGACTAAGCCGCTGAGGTCTTACTGAGTCGATATGCAGTATAGCTTTGAATTGTACCCAACGCGTCCGTCGGGATTTTTCATCATGTCTGCTGACACGGAAAGTATAAGGATTAACGTTGCTGGAACGGTCCTTAGCCCAGCTCGAAAGTTCGGCGGGTCTCACCTTTGCACTATGCGTGCAGCATCCGAGGTATTTGCGACGGACGCAACTCAGGAATGTTTCGAGTATGTTTTTTTTTTTGAACTTTGTTGGACGAGTCGTGTCCTTTGTCGACTAATATTTGCTATTATGCTATCGGGTGCGCGACAGCGCTCCCGATGGGAGTAGCCCCCGAGATTGTGCTTTATTGCTTTGCAATGGAGGATAATCTCAAAATCCTCTTACTCTGCATATGTTAATCGAAGAAATTTGCGCCATAATTCTATCGGGTGCACGACAGTGCTCCCGATGGGAGTAGCCCCCGAGATTATGCTGTATTACTTGTAAATGGAGGATAATCTCAATCATTTTCTTAAACATCTTCAGTCGAAGAATTTTTTGAATACGCTCCCGATGGGAGTAATATGACTCAGTCGATGGAAAGGTCGAGTGACCAATTTTGCCTTAAGAATGATTTGTCACACCCGAACTGAACAAGGCAATCGAGTGACCAATATGCGTTGGGCAGACTCGAATTTATTTCTGAACAGATGCTTTAATGACGTCAGGGGTGACGTTTTATTTCGACTGCGATTCCTGACACGCGTGGCGTGCGTTATGCTGCGATGGATGGGACGTGACACATAGGTGGGCCCATTTGTGCAGAGCTGACCGAAGACGGTGCCGTTTGGACTTGATTTGACTATGCGGGCCCACTTTTTCCGGAAGCGTGATGATGGCTCCTCTTTTTACGTGCGTAGTGGGCGGAGTGACCGGCGACGGTTGCCCTCCGCGTTTGCCACGTGTACGGTCAGATTGCGTGCGTACCGCACAGTTTCGATCTAGATGGCTGTGATTTGCCTTTGATTTGTGGTAAATAAGGGAACAGTGCTGGCATTGTTTTTTACTTGCCATTTGCTCTGCGCGCCGCCCTGTTCCTTCTTCTTCTCTGCGCCCCTCCTCCATTGTTCCTGTGCTAGAGCTTTGCGCGCTCCATCGCCTGTTCATTGACAATGAAGAAAGTGGCGGGCAACAAGCGCTCTGCCTCGACTGCTGCCGCCGCGCCTGATGCAGCGGCGATGAAGGGGAAGAAAACTGCGGCTGGCGCATCTGCGGCCGCCGCCGACCTCAAGAAGACCAATGGCGATTGGATGAAATCCACCATGAAAGAGGCACAGCTGGACAAGCTGCGCGAGGAGGGGTTGCTGCCACCTTCGGACCAGCTCTTCGTCCGCGCACCTTCGCCCAAGGAGGTACTTCCCGAGCCTCGCGCAAACGAGCGCGTCTGTTTCGCGGAGTTTTTGCTAGGAGTTTCTCGCTCCCCTCCATGATTTTGTGCGAGGTTTGCTTTTTGCCTACGGGGTGCAGATCCATGATCTCACCCCGAACAGTATTCTGCACAGTGCGTGTTTCATCACGCTGTGCGAGTGTTTTTTGGGAGTTGCTCCGAGTTGGGCATTATGGAAGTCTATCTTCATGGTCCGGCCCAACAACCGAGGCGGCCGAACCTATCCAGTCGGAGGCCTGCAGATCCAAGTGCGCAGCGACACCCGATACTTCGCCCTGAAGCCAGTCGACTCGGCGCAGGGGTGGAGGAAGAGGTGGTTCTATGTGCGAGTCGACCAGGATGGGGCCCCATCATTTTCGACTGCTGGTATAGCAGCGAGGACGAAGGCCTGGGACCATGAGCTGTCGACTGAAGAAATGGCGGAAGCAGCGCCTTTGCTGGAGACGATTGGTGGACTGCTCAACAGCATCTCGGGTGTGCACCTTATTGCCACTTTTGTGAAAATTCGGGTGTGGCCGCTCCGTGCGCGAGCTCACCCTATGTGGCAGTATGAAGGCTCTCTCGACTCCACCCGAATGAGTAAGGAGGAGCTGTCTAGGAGTGAGCTGGTGTCACATGTGCGGTCCATCACCAGCACAAAAGCCAGCGAACCCTGCAATGTCGACTGCCCAGTCGCTCCTTATGGGGCTGAAAAGCCTTTGCCAGAGGTTAGTGAATCTTTCGAGTCTATGATCTCCTGTTTTTGTTATCCTTCTGTGCATCTTTGTGACTTTCGACTGCTGTATTTTTGTATGCAGGGCCACTCGACTACCTCAACCATTCCTCCTCTTCTCGAAGATGGCCCAACTTATGAAACAGAGGTGACAGTAGAAGCGAAGGGAGGGGATGAATCGCCTCTACCTTCGGCTACCACTTCACCCACAGAAGAAGTTGAAGAGGAAGGGGTAGAGGAAGCACAAGGCAAGGAGCCTGCCATGACTGATGATGTGAGCGAGGTTCCTGCTCGCAAGCGCCGTCGGGCAGCCCGAGCTGCGTCTTCCTCCACGAGTTCACCGCAAAGGAGTCAGATGTGAGAGATGACGGAGACTCAGTCTCGTCTCCTACGACCACAGCTGCTCCTTTGGACGTGAGCCCTTTGAGCTCGGCTCCTCCTCCTCAGTTGGGTGGGGAGCTATGTTTTGGGGGTCCCAATTTTGACAACCTTGATAGCGAAGACGAGGAAGAGCACAGGTACGTGTCCGAATTTTTTGTAGTTAAGCTTCTGCTTGTTGATAGTCTTACTCATGATGTATGTCTTATGCCACTCGCAGTGCCGAGACTGTGCGACCTCCCACTCCTTCAACCGAGAGAGCTCCGACTCCTGAGCAGCCAGAAGCGTCTCCTGTTGCGGCTGAGGTTGTGACAACAGCAGCCACAGCTTCTACCATTGAGGCCGCCAAGACTGCGAGTGCGTCGACTCCACAAATTGGGACTTCTGCTGCCAAGTCTGCGCCTTGGGTTGAACACGTAAGTGTCTTTTTGTCGAGTCTTCTTCTGGGACTATTTGTGCATAGCTTATGTTGGTTTCGTGTGCGTGCAGCCCTTCTACCTCAACCTGGTGGAATCAGGTAAAGCATTTGTCCAGGTTGAACAAGAGAGGGATAATCTGCGCACTGTTATGGAGCAGCTCACCCGTAAGTGTATTGGGTTTCTGTATGTCTTTGCTTTGTCGATTGTGCATGACATCTGGCCATCTATCTCAGGTGACAAGGCGTCTGCTAGTCCCGGGTGAAAGAGCTAGAAGATGCACTCGCCAAGGAGCGCGCCGAGTCGAAGAAGGCCTTGGATGACGCCAAGAACTCCGCTGCTCTGCGCGAGAAAGATTTTGCTGAGCGCTTGGCTAGCCTCACCCGAGACGTGGGCGGTAAGTTGAAGTTGCCACTTTTTGTCCCCTTCTTTTGGCACTGAAGGTTGTGTAAAAGTTTGTGTTCTTTCTGATTTTTGCAGGAGCTGTTGGCACACCGCCAGGTGTAGACCAGTCGACTGGCGATTTGTCCCTTGACCGCGCTATAGGCGATTTGGACGTCGTCTCCACCCAAGCCAAGGATGCACTTGCCAAGTCTACGAGCACCCTCGGCGCCGTGTTCAAGGACGTGTTCCCGTCTAGCCAACCTCCTTCGACTGTGGATGGCTTCGCAGACGTCCTGGGCCCGGGAACTTCGACTATGGCGAACTTTGCTCGCACTTTGACGGTACGCGGCTCAGAGACCACCCTCAAACTCCTTTTAGGTCATGGGATAGAGGGTGACTTCGAGGCCGCTCTGTCTGCTTTCCCTCGTAAGCCTGGCGGGAAACTGGTGTCCCTAAAGCATGTGAACGAGCCAGCCGCAAAATTGGCTGAAATTTTTATGGCCACCATGGAGCGCCGGGCAGCAGAGGTCGCCGCTCGTGCGAGTAGGGCTAGGTCAGAGTCAATGTCTGAGAAGTAGGGCAGCCGCGCCTTTTGATGCCTTGTAATTAAACTTATGACCATACAAGTATGCATGTGCCTTTGCTATCTTTGTATGAACTAGCTGGGTGGCCCGCGCAATTGCGCGGCTAGATGAATAACTTTTCTATGTTCGTGCTCGAATTGAAATCTCTATTGTGGTGGAGACCACTCTAGAGTTCAATTTCTATTATTTTCTCGAGCGAGCTGCAACAATTGCTTGTGACTCAACGTTGTTGATTTTTCGATCAATAGTAACATAATCAAAGATGAATGATGTACTGGATATAATAGAGACATCCACAACCTATATGCTCCTTCTTGATCAATCATGTGAATATATTAACAAACTGCTCTACAGTTTTAGATGTCCCGAGGATGTAATGTTTATTTGTCGTTTCTAGAGTAGATAGAAAGTAGATATAGCAACAATTTTAAGTCATCCTGCCATAAACATTTGTAGTCGTCGCTATTCAGCCATTGGCAAGTTAGGGATTTTTCTTCGAATCATATCGTCAAAAAGAAAAATTGAAATTTAGTGGCGTCCTTAGTGGAGTGATTATTAAATAACAGTAATATATACACTAAGAACTGCTAAATTTACATGAATTATGCAAGTTTTACACCCCGGGAAACAACAATATAGAAAACCGATTGAGATAAATAAAAAGTATTTGCCGCTATCTATAAATACGGTTCCGATGAGCTGGGGACCATAGCATTTTTTTTTTCAACTTTTTGAAAAGAGAAACAATATGACTGTTTATTTGTGCATCTATTTTGCATTGAAACCGGTAGATTGTGCCACTTACACCGGAGGTCAAAAGGTACGTTAAAAACCAATGGTTTATAGATGATATGTAATCATTCCGATTCACCTACACTTCACTCTTCCATCTCGTCCAAGACCTCACCTTCAACTATCAGATTGTTTCACCTACAGATAGAGTGCACCTAGTGATTAAAAAATTACAGTCACATCTTTGACAGTGCATGTTGCCGTACCAACCATGATACCTTTGAGTAAGAAAATTCCTTTACCAAGATACAATAAAGAGTAATTAATAGTTAAAACACAGTAATGAAAAAAATCACTTGGTTGTTCGCCCTTCATGTTCAGAATTCTTCGGATGCGACCATGCAGCAGTATGGATCAACAATAACAATGGTTGTGTCACCTGCATGAGAGGACTGTACGCTGCTTTAGCACAGTGAACTTGTTTTCTTGAGGCATATATACATTAACTTGTATATGATGGCTGAATGGAGCAGCACATATACTATTGGTCAAAGGATAGCGTTAAGGGGGTAAGGTCCAAAGGAAGCAGATAGCTTAGATGGCCATGCAATCACATAAAAACATGATCTGCGTAAGAGCACGATTGATCTAAGATTCATCACACCATAAGGCAGCCCGATCTTTTTTTGGGATGACTTCTATTAATTTAAGCAGATAGTATTAAAGTTCAATCTGCTTTTACAAAATTTGAGCTTGGCCAGAACAAAAATTGAATAAGATTTGTAGGAAATCAAAGCCAAATATAAATTTTGGTGGCACTTGTAAGTGTGTATATTATGCACCATCACGTATAATCTATGGAAAGAAATAAAACAAAGAAAAATCTTCCAAACAAAACAATTCTAACGTACACACTAAACTCATTAGTGAGAGCGCCACAACAATTTCCATATGAACATGCGATCTGGTTTATGTGTTGGCAGACCTCGCTGCGGTGCCATGAAAAAGAGTAGGGAGATATATGTCTTGATTCCTGGACAATACATTTAGCAAGTAAGCAAGTGCAGGCATGCGTCAAAAAATGCTTGGGCTTATATATAGAATATGTATTACCGTTGGTGATAAAGGTACGTAGTTGAATCTTGCGGTTAGTGTGCCAGCCCGAATAAACACCTTATGCGTTGTTGGCCATCTCTAGCTATGAACAACCTACAAATACCGAAACGTGAATATCAGGCTGTCCCATATTGATCAAGAAAACATAATTGGCCGTCGTTTGATGTACCTGAAATTTATCTTTCAAACTGAGGGTTCAGTCAACTTGCCCTCCCGGATGGATTTCTCCATGGGATGGCCTCTACGGCAGCCTTGCGTTATCGGCCCAAATATTTCAGTTCATATCATACAACATACCTCAACATCAATGAACCTATATATATCCCTTATTTCCTGGCCAACTGAGTTGGACTGATGAACTAAACCTCCGGCATCGACATCGAGTAGCTCCCTCCACTGAACGCGTGCCATGGATCGAGAACGCCGGCGGACTTCAGTTCATACGCATAGACATACTACTCTTGGGTCTCTGGCTACTTTAATCTTAGACGATCAAAACAGCGGACTTCAGTTTATATGCATAAACATACTACTCTGGCTACTTTAATCTTATACAATCAAAACGGCGGACTCAGTTCATATGCATATATATACTACTCTAGCTACTTTAATCTAACACGATGCATATTTGTATGTACGTTACAAATACATAAACAGTAAATAGGATGAGATGGTTACATACCTCAGCATCAATGGACTCATATCCTGATTTCATGGCAGTTGAAGTGTACTGAGTCGTCCAAATATTCTGAGACCATGCATGGTGACTTGAATTTATGTGCTGTGGTTTTTCAACAGAGATGTACCTAAACACACATGAACTCTTTGATGTAAACTATTATGAAGTGATCATAGGCGCTAGATTTTCATATTTGTACGTAAAAATAATGCAGTCATTATCTTAATCAAATGTATTCTATAAGGAGAGAAGTTCATCACGTTAACCTAATGAAATATGTATATACTTTTGATTGCATATCCCAACTATGTAATCAAGCCAACCGTCATATATCTCACAAACAAATAGGCTAGCTGGTACCGGATAAGATCATGTATAACACGCTTTTAATCAAACGTACTTTTAGTTTAAACGCACCTTGATTTAGTCGACCTACTACTGTACAATGAGGTGCTCCCTGTCATCTTCCTCCTTATACCGGCCAGTCCACGAACAACGTCTTCTCTTGCATATTATACGAAATCGTAGACTGTAGTGAAGCGTGGTACTAAATCAAGTTGGGGGAGACGTCATGGTCTAAACTGTATGCCGCTGGCGCGACAGGCGCCTAAGCATTGTTAATGGGGCGTTGGGAAGTCAACGCCGCAATGTATGTCGTTGGCGAGCCTGCCGCATAAGCATCGCCAATGTGCGGTGGCGGTGCGCCGAGACAACATGCGCTGCGTCGGAATGATCGCGTTGCATGCCCAGTGTCTTGCCTTCGCTCCGGGAACCTCGATGCCAGGCCATGAAGCCAACGTATGTAAGTCGGACGGCTGGAGAAATCAGTCTTGTCTTGCGCGATCACGATCACGGCCGATAATCTTCAGCCAGAGAGTAGTGTAAACAATAGACAAATTGGAGTGGGTGATCGACAGGGTACTATATTTGACGGCGTTGCTTATATCCGTATTTCGATCCGTTGACTTGCTGATGTCGCGGTTCCGTTGGTAGTTGATCGGATGTGTTGCTTGTGCGCTTCTCGTGGCGTCGCCGCGCTCACGAACGGAGCACCATAAGATGACCAGTTGTATCATCCGATTGAAACTGATACAGCTTATGACATCAGAATCAATTCCTTCATCATGCATGCAAAAAAGGTCGACTACCAATTCATCAGCTCGTATAGGTACATTATAGTTCTTGGCTGGCTGCACACTTTCCCTGAACTCGTCGTCACACATGCTCAACGTTGTAGTCAATCCAGCCAGTCGATTTAGATGCCATGTGACCAGGTGTCAGTTACATCCACATAGATTCTGATCGCAAGCGTGGTCTGGGCTTTGCATGCAGACCTGGCTGCTGCCTCATGTGGCGGAGCGAGGCCGTCGGTCGCGGCCGGGACAGGCGTGGTCTGGGCTTTGCATGGAGACATGGCTTCTGGACGGGGCAGAGCGAGGCCATCGGTCGCCGGGATTCTGATCGCAGGCGTGGTCTGGGCTTTGCATGGAGACCTGGCTGCTGACGGACGTGGCGAGCGAGGCCGTCGGTCACCGGCCGTTCGGCCGCCTGGCCGTGGCTTCCTTGATTGCCAAGCTTGCTATATCCATCAGGCCATCTAGTATACGTCTCTTTTCGCGATTGAAAAAGCATCAGGCCCGATATATCCTCGCAGCTGTGCACATCCTTCCGGAGTTGGCATTAATCTATTAGACTCCAGCTCTTGTACGTCTCCTTTCAAGATTGGAGAACGATCAATCATACCATATAATAACGTGCGCTGGATGCGGTGAATCTAAGCCATTGAGAGGTATCTTAAGTTAAGCAGTTAATCTAAACCGGTGATTGTTTGTTGTCTTAATAATAATATAATAGATATAATTTCCTCATTATGATCCTGCTTATAAGGCTATATGTTGTTGCTCGTCTAAGCTTTGTGACTAGTTTCTCATGAAACTTTTATGATGCTTGGAACAGAAACGGCCAGCCGCCACTTCATCCAGTTCGTCGCGGCATCGTGCCCCTACTCGATCTCGAGCTCAGGTGGCAAACGATGCCGCAGTAATACATTATATGAAGGCTCGACTCGCAAACAGGAGCAAGACCTGCGAGGTGCCCGAAGTGAGCTGGATAGGATGAGGGCAAGGCCTGCTTTACCCACCCAACGGGAGGAGTATGTGCTTGGCGAGATGGAGATCGTGAACAGACACCTCGAGTGTAAGCATGACTGCCTTGACCTTGTGAGTTCACAGCCTGTTCCTTTTTGTTCACGCAACTTGTGTTGTTGCAGGTTTTGTTCAAAATTTCCAGGCGGAGCAGGCTCGCGTGGATGAGCAGTTGAACATGGCAACTGACGAACCCACGAACTGGCCGTCAGCACTTTCGCTTGGATAAGCACCGAGCACGGATACTCCGACCCTGCAGGATCGAGTGTGGCGGAGTACTATGCTCCTTGAGTTATGCAGGTCGGCCATTCAGTCGAATCAACCAGATGCTTTTTCCAGCCGGGCCGCAACCTCAAGGAATCCACGCGTTACTCGAGCTCTTCCGGTCAAACAGGTTCCATTCGAGGATTTATCACCCAGAATGCTTGTGGATGGCGCCAACGCAACCATGGCATATATCTCCGAAATCAACGTCCAAATTTACAGCTACGTCCACCCGCGCCTGGATCGTCCCTGTCCGGTCCAAATCTTGACGATACATTCGATCATGCGAGACATTGGTTGATTGCTATCATGCGCAACTTATGGGCCCTGTTCTTCCAGCAAAGGACGAACCGGAATATTATGGTTTTTCTGTATAGGAAACAGCCCCCGAGTGTAAATTTTGCCACTTGGTACATATTGTTCACTTGTATGTAAGCCGCCCCCCGAGTGTATCGAGTGGGGTTTATGAAAACACTTACATAGATCATGAATTACACAGCCCCCAGTGCTCGAGTGAGGCTATGAATTTTATGAGAGTTGAAGCTTAACTTATCCTGCAGGCTCAGCCCCGAGTAATTGAGTGGGGTTGAGCAACTTTTTCCTTTATGTTTGAGTTTTATGATCCATCCCCCGAGTATTCGAGTGTGGCTGTAGTATTATGTTTGAAGGACGAAAGCTTTATGTTATGAGCAGCTCAGCCCCCGAGCATACGGGTGAGGCTAAGTTTGTGCTGATAAGTTATGCGAGTAGTAAGCAGAAAAGTATGAGGAATTTATTGACTATATTCCATTTATGAATGTTAGGCTGCAGGCCGCCTCATTAAAAACCTTCCAGTCCCCTTAGGTACCCTGGTAAGGAAAAGAGCGCGTCTGAAACCTGCAGCCATCCGACATATGAGCCTATTACATTATGCGACTGAGCAATCTAAGCATAGAAACGGCGCAGCTGCGCAACGTTCCAAGGATTGTGAGAGTTCGCCGGTTTTCGCGTGCTTCAGTCTGTATGCTCCACCACCAATGACTCGGTGATGATGAAGGGTCCTTCCCATGGAGAGCAAGTTTATGCACCTTCTTTTGCTTCAGTCGAAGTACCAAGTCGCCAACCTCGAAGACCTGGTACGCAGTCGACGGCTGTGATAGTTGCGTAATCTGCTGGTAGACAGCTGTGCGTGCGAGCGCCGTGTTCGTGCTTCTTCGAGCAAGTCGACTGCATCTTCGAGTGCTTCATCTGCATCTTCTTCGTTGTATGCTTCGACTCTTGGTGCGTTGAACCTTACGTCTGATGGCAGGATTGCCTCTGCCCGTAGACCATGAAGAATGGGGTGAATTGTGTTGAGGCGTTGGGTGTTGTGCGTAGCTCCATAGCACAGATGGGAGTTCTTCGACCCAAGCACCCGCGGCCCTTTTGAGTGGCCCAGGAGGCGCTTCTTGATTCCACTCGTCACAAGTCCATTGGCCTTTTCGACTTGGCCATTGACTGCGGGTGTGCCACGATGCATAATTGAGCGTGATATCTTGCTCTTTGCAAAAGTCGAATTCTCAGCCGTGAAGTTTGTACCGTTATCAGTGATGATGCTACTTGGCACACCAAAGCGGTATATGATGGATTTTATGAAATTGACTGCTGTAGTGGCAGTCGAACTTGTGATAGGGACTGCTTCAATCCACTTGGTGAACTTGTCGACTGCCACCAGAAGGTGAGTATGCCCTCCATGGGAGGATTTTTTGAGTGGCCCAACCATATCGAGCCCCCACTGGGCGAAGGGCCAGGCCAATGGTATTGTCTTCAACGCCGATGCGGGTGCGTGCGGCTTTGTGGCGAATTTTTGGCAGCCGATGCACCTTTTGACTATGTCCTCCGCGTCTTTGAGTGCTTGGGCCAGTAGAAGCCCGCGAAAGGCTTTGGCTACGAGTGATCGACTGCTGGCGTGATGCCCGCAGGTACCTGCATGAATATCACGAAGGATGGCTTGGCCATCTTCAAATGCTATGCAACGTTGGAACATACCTGATATGCTGCGTTTGTACAGTTCACCGTTGATGACAGTGTATGCTTTAGATCGTCGAGTGACGCGTCTTGACTCTGTTATGTCTTCGGGTACCTCGCCGCGAGTATGTATGCGAGAAAGGTTGAGTCCATGTTGGCTCGATGAGGAGTACCTCGACTGGCGGGTCCTCTGTGCTAGGTGTTTTGCTCTTGGCTGGTGCGGCTGATGTAGGAGATGCTCTTTTTTCTTGATGGACCTGTGCTCGATGCGCTCGAAGAATACACCAGGTGGAACTGGTGCTTGGTCGCTCCAATGTTGGCTAGCTTATCTGCTTCTTCATTGCTCTCACGCCCTATGTGCCGCAACTCGCAGCCTTCGAAGCTGCCCTCCATGAGGTTGTATAGGTCACGGTAGGCGATCATGTTATCTGCGATTGCGTCGCAGGCCTTCATTGTTTGCTGCACCACCAGATTCGAGTCGCCGTAGATCATCAGTCGAGTGCACCCGAGTGCTTTGGCCATCCTCATGCCGTGGATCAGGCCTCGTATCTGCTTCGTTATTGGATGGGAACTCGAATCCCATTGCAGGATATAGCGGAGCTTGTCGCCTTTTGGTGATATGAGGATGACACCTGCGCCTGCGCCTTCGTTTTTCTTCGAGCCGTCAAAGTACATAGTCCATGAGTTGGACACATCTGGTGCTCCTGGCAGCTGAGCTTCGATCCACTCGGTGTGGAAGTCAGGTACTTGTGCTTTGATGGCCTTCGGGTAATCATACTTGATCTCGCGGTGCTAGCTCGATGAGCCATTTTGCTACTCGCCCAGTTGCGTTGGGGTTTGTGAGGATGTCCCCGATCCCTGAGGTGCTGATTACAGTGATCGGGTGCTCGGAGAAGTAATGCGTCAGCTTCCTTGAGGACATGAACACGGCCAGTATAGCCGCTGCTTTGATGTGGAGAGCACTTCACTCAAGTAATAGACTGGACGTTGTATGCTTTGGGCGTGTCCCTCTCCCTGCGTTCGACTACCAGAACAGTGCTCACCACCCTGTTAGTTGCGAGACATATAGGTAGTGGCTCGCGTTCCCTTGGTGCGACGAGGATTGGAGGGCTTGTGAGGACTCGCTTGAGGTCCGTGAAGGCTGCTTCGGCTTCTGGCGTCCACTCGAATTTATCTGCTTTCTTCATCAGTCGATAGAACGGGAGTGCTTTTTCGCCTAGCTTGCTGATGAATCGACTGAGTGCTGCCACTCGACCCGCTAACTTTTGCACGTCATGGAGCTTTGAAGGCCTTTGCATCGTCAAGATGGCCTGTATTTTCTCCGGGTCCGCTCGATTCCTCGAGCTGAGACTAGATACCCGAGGAGTTGCCCGGCTGGCACGCCGAACGTGCACTTCTTCGGGTTGAGCTTGATGTGGAAGCGTTTGAGGTTTGCGAACGTCTCTCGCAAGTCATCGAGTAGTGTGTTTTCCTCCCTTGTGGTGATGACGATGTCATCTACATAGACCTGGACGTTTCGCCCAATTTGCTTCTTGAGGCAGTCTTGCATCATGCGCTGGTAGGTTGCGCCTGCGTTTTGAGCCCAAAGGCATTGGTTGTAGCAGTAGACCCCGAGTGGGGTTATGAACGCCGTTTTCCTTCATCCTCTTCCTTCATCCTTATCTGGTGGTAACCCGAGTAAGCATCCAGGAAGGACAAGCGAGCGCACCCGGCGGTGGAGTCGACGATCTGGTCGATTCGAGGTAGTGGAAAGTGATCCTTTGGACACTTATTGAGTGCTGTGAAATCTACGCACATCCGAAGGATATCTGTGTTTCTTCTCTACGAGTACGGGGTTGGCCACCCATTGTGATTTCTTGATCTCTCTGATGAAACCTGCTGCGAGTAGCCTGTCGACTTCGGCTTCGACTGCGTTCTTTTGGGCCGGATATGCGGCGCATTGTTTGCTTGACTGGTTTAGCATCTGGAAATAATTGGAGAGAGTGCTCGGCGAATTCCCTGGGAATACCTGGCATGTCGGCTGGACACCATGCAAATATATCCCAGTTCTCACGGAGGAATTCGACGAGCGCGCTTTCCTATGCGATAGGCAGACTCGACGAGACATTGACTGTCTTGGTCGGGTCAGTCGGGTGCACCTGATGCGATCTTGTGTCATTGGTGGCATTGAATGCTCTGTCGACTGCCACCTTTGTGCTCTGGCATAAGTGTTCGATCGTTGGAGACCGCTAGATCGCGAGTGTTGCTTCCATGCCAAACATCTCAGAGATTTTGCTAAACTCTCGGTCGCAAGAGTCAGACTTTTGGAAGTTCCCTTGACTGTGATTACTCCTTTTGGTCCAGGCATCTTAGCTGGAGGTATGCGTAGTGTGGCACCGCCATGAATCGAGCGAACGTCGGGCGTCCAAGTATAGCATGGTATTGTGACTTCCAGTCGACAACTTCGAACTCAATCGACTCTGTCCTGAAGTGGTTCTTGTCCCCGAACGTTACGTCGAGTTGTATGGTGCCTTCTGGGCTTATTGCTTTCCTGGGACGATACCGTGAAAGGTATTTGAAGATCTTGGCAGGTTTTCGACTGACCTGTTCATTTTGCGGAGCGTATCTGCGAAGATGATGTTTATGCCGCTGCCACCATCCATGAAGACCTTGGACATGGCGTAGCCTCCAATTTGTGCGTCGAGTACCAGAGCAGAGTGCCCTGGACGAACAACCGATGGAGGGTGGTCCTCTTGCTGAAGCTTATTGTGTTTCAGAACCCTTCAAGAATTCAGTTACAGCAGGAGGTGACATGACCGCCATGTTTACTTGTCGAGTGCGAAGTTTTTGCTCCCTGTTGGAAGGGCGACCTTTCTGTATCATGTACATCTGCCCTTGGGGCGGAGGGTACTGTGGTTCGTCCACCCGAGGTATGGCTGTATGGCACCCGCGAGATTTCCGCCTGCGCAGGCTGTGGTGGTGGGGTGGTGCCATCAGAACAGGCACATTGTTTGGCTGAGGCACGGGTGCAGGTGCTTGTGGCTGCTGCCTTTCTGAGATTTACGTAATCAGTCGCCATTTGGTCGAACTCCCTGCAGTTTCTCATCGAGTGATTGGAGCGCAGTTTTCCGTCGTCCCCCTTGTACAGGTGGAATCTGCAATCAGCATCCATCTTTTCTTCGAATGATCGCTCAGATTGTGCCGTGACTTGCGCCAGTCCTTCCTCTTGTAGCTATCACTGCGTTGGCCGCGGTCTCGACTGTCCCGATCGATCTCTCGACTGTCCCGCGATCATCTCGACTGTCTCGCCGATCTTCTGACCGTCGGTCGCTTCTGTCCTTGGTCATTGCGGGGTGTGGAGAACCCAGCCGCCATGAATTCGGGTCTGTCATCGTCGTAGTGACGTTTTGAACGTTGCGCCTTCGGTCGTCTCTGTAGTCTCTGCGGCTTCGACTGCCGCTTTCATGATTGTCACGGGGTGAGGACCCGCGTGTGGTGCGCCATGTCTTCTCCGTCTGCCCACTCAGTCGCGTCATCAAGAGGTTAGCCACAGAGGTTGGCTTTTTGCGACCAAGTGCTTCTTTGAGTCTGCCTGGCGAGGCCCATTATGAAAGCATCCATGGCCATATCTTCTGAAATTACTCCGACTGAGTTGCGTATCTCAGTCCATCGTCTGATGTATGACCTCAACGTTTCGTCTGAACGTTGACGCAGGCGCAGCTCCGAACGTTTTTGGGCGCTCACATAGAGGCTCGAAGTTTTTGATGAAGTCATCGCGGAAGTGATCCCACGAGTCGTATTTGATGGAGGTAGGGCCTTGAGCCAGTCGCGGGCTGTGCCTTCGAGCATGAGTCGTATGTATTGCATGGCTGTGGTGTTTGTGCCTCGCTGGCACGCGACAGCCAGCCTGTAGTCTAGCCACCCGAAGGTTCCTGTCGACCCGTGTACTTGGGCTGTTCAGATGTGAGTTTGAACCCTTTGGGCATCCGTGTCTCGCGGACGCGTCGAGTGAAGCACAGAGCTCCATGTGGCTCAGGCTCTCGATCAGAGTATGAGTCGCTACTGTAAGATCTGCGTGATCTGCTCCTGGACCTGCGCCTACGCGAGCCGCTTCTTTCCTTCGAGTGGTGGCGACGACCACTGTGATTGTGCTCTTCGACGCGTGTCACTAGGGCACGGTCTCGACTCCCACCTGGAGTTTGGATTTGGCGTATGGCCTTCGCCGCTAAGGCGAGTGATTTGATCTGTGGCGATGTAGTTTTGCATTGGGGTCATCAGCTGGAGGCTTGATTGCTCTAGGTATGCAGCGGTAAGAGGGCACCCGCAGCTGTTTTGGGTACTGGCACTCCCTCTCGTCGTATGTCATGAAGAGTTGCCTAAGTTGCGGGTGAGTGCCGCCCTCTCGTCTGGCGAGAGGTGTGACAACCTTGATCTGGGTCTTGTGTCTGCTCGCCCGGTGGAGCTCAGGGAGAGCTGTCTTCTTCGCGCACTCGACAAGCTAGCTTGCTTTTTGCGTTCTTCGAGTGTTGCTCTGACCTGCCGCAGTCGAAGTGATTCCTGCCAGTTGAAGTACTGGAAGGTCAACATCTCCTCTTGTGTTGCGTCTGCTGGCATCATTGTGCACTCCTTGATGACTTTATCTGCTTTTGCTGCCATCTCAGCAGTGATTGTGAGAGTTGTGACTCCGTCCGGCATAGTAACTGTGCACGGGAATTCTGTAGGCCTGCGGCTGGCCGCAGCATCTGATGATTCTGCGGCGATGGCGACGTAGACCTGCTGGGGTATCACCCGAGGGTATGTGTATGTGTGTTTCGAGTCCCGTCATGGACTCGACGTCGTCATCAAGGCTCATGTCGGAGTCGATATGCGTCGAGTGGTCCGTCTGGATGGATCTCGCTGTCGATGCCTTCATCGCTATGCTCATCTCGGCGTCGAAGTGTTATGAATCTCGAGTCGAGGTTGTTGTTGGTGCAGATCTCGGAGTCGACGTGGTTGTCGATATGAGTTTCGGTTCGTCGAAGTCGCTGAGGAGATCCCGCAGTCGATATCCTCGAGTGGAGATCGAGCTCGGGATTGTTTGTGCGGTATGCTGATTCGGCCTCCTCACCTTGAGTCCTCAGAGCTTGTTAGCTCTCGAGTGGATGGTTGTTGCAGACGAGCAAGCTTGGAGGATCGACGATGGTATGGACGCAGTTGAGGATCCGCAGTCGAAGGAGCCGCAACCGATGGAGCCTCGGGTGCGGAAGTCGCGAGTTGGCGTGGATCTGTCAAGTCCTGCACACCAAGCTTGTTGACGAAAAAATTGAACGAACCAACGGTTAAACCCAAACCTGACTCGAGATCGGAGAAGGCCTCCTGGAATCTGGCGAGTGTGGCTCGAAATCCATCAGAGGATCCGATGTGCTTTTTGCGGGAAGCTGGCGTGTTGCCGTTTGTCGAGTGAGCGGCGAGTTGCCGTGTGCCGCCTGAGTCGGCGAGTTCTGGTTTGTCGATGCAGCCGGCGAGTTGCCGTTTGTAGATCCGATCGGCGAGTCGCCGTTTTCCGATGGAACCGAAGAAACCGTGAGTCCAGCACTATTCTTTCCCACAGACGGCGCCAATTGACGAGGGTACCCTCATCAAATCCCATGGTTAAGGACCTAGGGTTGAGATTATGGGGAGAGAACGTGGTAGTACTGGTAGTTTCGTCGGCTGACAAGCAGAGGCAAAGATTTACCCAGGTTCAGGCCCCTCGGGTGGAGGTAAAGACCCTACTTCCTGCTGTCTGTTATTGATTGTGAGATTATGAGGTTACAAGGTGGCTCCGGCGAGATGTCGATCTCGCTAGAGCTTTGGTGGTTCGAGTATGGCTTGGTCCCTAGATCGGCACCCTCCCAGCCTTTAAATAGGCTGGGTCTCGGGAGTTCGTAACCGACCTAGTTTACATAAGGAAAGCCTAAACCGACTATGCCTATGTCTAATCTTGGAGGGTACTCCATCTTCTTGGGCCTCTTGTCTTGGGCTTCGATTAGGCTCTTCGCTATTGGGACCTTAGTCGTCACGTGCACCAGGTACCTCATGGTAGGGTAACCGAGATGTATACCCATTGTCATCCGCTATAGCCCATTTAGCTCGATTTGCCCGCTAGCCCCATTTCGAGGGTTGTCGCTATTGCTGTAGCCCGCTATTTTAAAACATTATTCCATGGTATGTTGTATGCAAAGGTCTGAACCCAAAATGAATTGAGCCGTAAACTGTTTACGCCTTAACTAGGAAGGAAATTTGGGCTAGGGCACTCTTGCCCTCGTTGTCTAACACAAGACCCTATATTTGTTTTTTTTTTTAGAACTGCATATGCATACATCAAGAACGAGTACAGACTCGAGCAGTACAGCACAACTACGCAGGAAGCATAGCTACGAGGAAGAAAACGCCGCTGCCGACGCCGGACGAAGAAGCCGAACCACCTTCTTACTGTACTCCATCCTGAGAGCACCATCCGCACATGGAAAAGGGCCGCAGAATCCGTCCGCCACACGGTGACGAAAACCTTGCTCTATGAACGAACACGGCAGCCCCTCCGCAGCCTGCCGCACCACACCCTTCCGTCAGCCACCAAGTCCGGCGAAGCCAGCAGAGCCTCCTCGCGAACGCCGCTTCTACCTCAACACACCACCACCCAGGCTTTGCACCACCGGCGGAGGAAGCGGCGACGCAACGGCGAAGAAGCCCAGGGACCAGAACCCCGGCGCACCAGATCAGCGACGCCGACCCGCCGCCAGATGCAGGCGCCCTGGAGGCCTCGAGGTAATCCGAAGATCCGCGAGCTCCAGAACGACAAGGCGTCGCCGCGGGCCTCCGAGGAGCACCTGCAACAGAGGGGAAACACGCCGCCGCAAAACAGCCACCGACCGCACCACCACCTCCAAACGCCGCCGGCTAAGGCCTCCTACCAAACCTACGCTATATACATGACGGGATCCGGGGATTCCCCCGCCTCCCGCTGCCGGACAAGCCGCCGGAACGAAGAAATCCCGCGAATCGCCGCCGCACAAGGTGGTTTCGCCGGAGAGGTCCAAGAATCGCCTCTGCTACAGTAGCGAGAGGATAAGGGTCGATGGGGTGTTTTTCTCCTAGAAATACCCCTCCGTTCTTTTTTTAATATAGATGTTTAGATGTTACACATGTTGTCTACTGTGCATATTAAAATGACGAACATATAAAGTAAAATGTGTCTACATACATTTGTGTGCATGTGAATGTGGACAAAAGCTAAAACATCTTTTATTAAAAAACAGAGGGAGTAGCTTATGCACCTCAATTTTTTTTTTAGCTAGAAACAACTGTGGAAGTGTGCCACTCAGATAATACTCAGTAATCTGAATGACAAAACGAAACAAAACATCGGTATCAACATTGAAGACTCAGCTGTACGCTACCAGCTTGGCACTGACAGGGAAGACCCTTTGAACCGATGGAGGTTGTCATCCTATGCCGTCGTGTACAGGTCGTCTGACTCGGTAAACCGTGTCTGAATGCAAAATTATATATGCTAGCTCCATTTTTCTAATTCTTTAGTGTATTTGGATTGGTCTGACTGATAATGAAATATTTCTACAAACATATCGCGTCAGTAATATCAAATGGCTGGTCTACCGATGGCAAGCTCCCCCGGTCACAGGGCTTTACTCAGGCGGTCTACGCAGCTACCACTACCAGCACGCAAGACTGGACTCGCGACACGCAACCGCGCGGGAAAGTCTTTTATATGGCAGAAAAATCTTTTATGATCAGCACCAACACGGGGAAGACGTGCGCGTTGTCGCCAAGCAAATTCCAGATCAGATCGAGCACAGACGCTATGCAGGAGTGGTACCGAAGGATCAAATTAACAGGAGGCCGGCAATGGCATACGTACCGCAGTGGCGCTCGTTAGCGCCATCGTCGCAGAGACAAGCGAACTCCGTCCCGCCGTGCTCCTCGATGCGTCCGTATCTGCACCGGCCACCGGACTGCTCGCATGCGCCGCACTGCTCCGGATTTGGCGTCGTAACGCATCTCGAACCCGCG